>CM053605.1:102181264-102223686 GCA_028646535.1 Procyon lotor
AGGGAGCCTGATGCGGGGCTCGATCCCAGGCCCCTAGGATCATGACCTGAGCCGAAGGCAGACGCTTAACGACTGAGCCACCCAGGCGCCCCAAATTTGCCTACATTTCTTATAAATGTCTCAAGTCATATAAAGAAGCAGCCAACAGTTTACATAACCACTAAAATTCTCTAAAATAGCCTCACTGAGGGGCGCCTGGGTGGCTCAGTGGGTTAAAGCCTCTGCCTTCGGCTCAGGTCATGATCCCAGGGTCCTGGGATCGAGCCCCGCATCCGGCTCTCTGCTCAGCAGGGAGCCTGCTTCCCTCCCCTCTCTCTGCCTGCCTCTCTGCCTACTTGTGATCTCTGTCAAATAAATAAATAAAATCTTATAAAATAGCCTCACTGATATTGTTCTCTTGTTACATAACTGACTTATGCAGACAGGAATATGGCCAAGCAATTCACTTGGAACAGAATAGGCTAATTACCAGTATTATTTTATATATAATGGACATATAATGCTTTTTTAAAAGTAACAATATATAATTACAACCTTTCTAATAAGTGACCTATTTATAAGGTTGAATAAAGGTTGAAAAAACCTTTAATCTGAAATCTTTGTAGAAGCAGGTTAACTTGAAGACACTGGCGGCTTTTAATATATTAAGGTTTGCTGTGCATTACATGAAATATTTAAAGGTTTTTGTCTTAAATGTTTTTAAAAATATTTCACGTGTAGAGAATGCAATTTAAAAACTAGTGGTTGAGGAGCGTCTGAGTGGCTCAGTCATTTAAGTGTCTGACTCTTGATTTCGGCTCAGGTTATGTCTCAGGGTCTTGAGTTCTAGCCACATGTTGGGCTCTGTGCTCAGCGGGGAGTCTGCTTGTCCATCTCCCTCTGCCCCTCCCCTCACTCACTCGCTCTCTCTCAAATAAATAAATAAAATCTTTAAAAACTAGTGGTTGAAAAATAGTAAACGGTGCTGTGACTTTATTTTTTTATTTTTTAAGATTTTATTTATTTGACAGAGAGAAACGGTGAGAGAGAGAACACAATTAGGGGGAGAGGAGAGAGAGAAAAGCAAGCTTCCCACCAAGCAGGGAGCCTGACTCGGGACTCGATCCTAGGACCCTGGGATCATGACCTGAGCAAAAGGCAGCCACTTAAGGACTGAGCCTCCCAGGTGCCTGTACATGGCTGTAACTTTAAAAGCATATATTATCCCTGTATTTCAATTTAGTCACAATATCTGGACGCATACGTTCATCGAAAAATTTGAAGACTTTGGTAAGAATATACACTTTAGAGAAAGTAAAACACAGGTAGTTATTTTAATATCACTTACACGTCTAGTTTAGGAAATATAAAATGAATAACTTAATTCTTGGCATTTAAATTAAAAAAGTGTAACTTAAGCAAAAGTTTTACATGTTCTCTCTGAATTTATGGATGAATATAACTTTCCATCCCTGATGGAATAAAGAATTTCCAATTCTGCCATAGATTTCTTTTTTTCCAGTTCATCACAAATAGTCAAGATTTCAGATGGAAAAAATTTTAGCTATTCCATGTATTTCTAGAATGATAGTTGTTTTGTTTATTAAAGCACTGGTATGTCACCCAGACCTTTTGTCGTCCTGGCTCTGTCCTACCTGTTCAGAAAGCATTTGCTTTTCTGAAAAGAGCTAAGGACAGGAACTTGCTGACAGTGCTTTTGTCACGTGCAACTTGGGGATCATTGTCCATCCTGTCATCTTTGTGCCGTGCTCACACACCTATTGAAAACTGAAGAATTATCCAAGTTGCCACAGGCTGGAGACAAAGCCGTTTGCATGCTCTCCGTTTACACGGTGTCTTCCACTGGCTGCGGAAGATCAAAGATACTGAGGCACTCAGGGAGAGCAAGGAGGCATGGGGCTGGTTGCCGCCATGTTGCCGGGCAAATTGGTTGTATTCTTTGACCAGCCATCTACAGATACTCTGTGTGCTGGAGCACTGGAGGCACGGTGACTTTCAGAGTAGGAGCCCATGGAGCCTCTTGTCAGATGACCCAGAGAAAGGCTGCAACCTCATGTCTCTACTCCATTCTGACCTTGGCTGCTTTATACCCGCAAACCAATCAGTCCTAGGTCAACTGGCTGAAGACCTCATTGCTATGGTTCCTCAAAGTTTCTCCCTTTATTTTCTTCAGTATGGAGAAATGAAAATACACTTGCAGTCTCAAAAACAACGGATTTGTATTTGTGCTGTTTTGTGAGGATTGTCTCTGGGAAAAGTGTACCGTCTTGATTCCAGATAAAGAGTTTTCCTGAGGATCTTCAGGGATTTCTTCCATTAGGCCCAGCAGACATCCTCATTTATGTACTTTAGATGCCTGGTTCTTATTGTTCCTTTAGGCGACTTTTTCTTCTTCCTTTTTATGTAGTATTCTCAACGGACATAACCACATCATTCCATCAAGTTTACTTCATTGTTCTGTCACTGCTGGGTTACTTGCATTAATTTCTTTCTTGAACACAGCAGCTTAGACTTAAACCATGCATAGATTTCGCGTTTTCTGACTTTTGTTCTTTTATAGCTCTGTTGGAGCACATCCAACTTATGACATCATTAGAAATATTGCACAGGCTCTGTGATATAACTTCTGTTTACCCATCTTGATTTTCTGTGCTGCTATTCGTGTTAGTGTCCACAACAAATATTTTCACCTAACCACTGAGATGTGTATATATAATTGTATGTGTGTGTACACAGCATTTCTCATCTGCTTCTACCACTTACAAGAACAAAAGAACATCTGCCATTTACAAGAACAACAGAAGAAAATGAAGTCACAACACAAGAAAAACCTGATCTTTGAGTTTATAGTGAAGTTTATCATTTGTTCTTCCAAAACTATGTCCATCCATCTGTGAGCAGGATGGGACCCCATGCTCCTTTCTTTTTTTGCTACTGCTTTTTGTTTTGATTTTTAAAGGTTTATTTTTGTGAGAGAGACTTATTTTGATCTTGAGAGAGTGCGCACATGCATGTTTGCAAGTGGTGGGAGGAGCAGAGGGAGAGGGGGAGGATCTTCAAGCAGACTCCCGCTGAGCGAGAGCCTGACTCGGGGCTTGATCCCAGGACCCTTTAGATCATGACCTGAGCTGAAACTGAGAGTCAGACACTGAACTGACTGAGCCACCCAAGAGCCCTCTTTTTGTTTATATAGACCATTACCCATTTACATCCAAACTCTTATAACCATTTTGTACAAAACCCCTGCTGACAAGCAGTATCGTGACTTTTTAAAAATGTCTGTGAGTGGGCATACCCTGTTGTTGAAGGTCACGTTATAAAAGTAGATTTCTCTGACAGGACCTTGGTGCATTCTCTTCCTAAGCTTCAGGGGTCAACCTGGCTAAAAGTGGAGTTTCTGAGAATTTTCCACACATGGTTGCTCATACGTATTCACTCACTCAGAGATGCCAATGTTGTCATTCTTTGCAGTGATGTTGATTCAGGCAAGAGCATGTATCGAGCCTTGCCTTTTGCCAGAGATCATGCTAGGCGATGAAAAGATATGAGAAGAGTAAAGTGATGGTGTCAGATGAGCAGATAGAGAATGGGAAGAGGGTGTGCAAAGTGCTTTAAGAGAATGATGGAGAGACTGAAGGGAGGGGAGAGTCCAGGGCAAATTAGAATTTGTTCGCAGGGAGCGAAGCTGGGGAAGAGGGTCTGACTGCGGGAATAACTGCACAGTTCTCCCAGCACAATGAAAAGTTTCAGTATGAGGGGCCGGGAGTCCAGCGTGGTGGTGAAAGGTTAGGTTGGACAAGTACGTAAGGACCAAATCATGTGACCCATGATGAGGCTGCGGTTTTATTCTCCGAGCCGCAGGGAGCCATTAAAACCCGCACTAATTAGAAGGAGCTATTGAATGAGATCTCATGAGTAGAGAGTATTAAAAAGAGCCTCTTGGCCTTTCTTCACCGACATCTCTACAGTTTGTGCAAAAATGAGGAATAGCTGTGCCCAGAATTCCTCTGTCGTACAGGGCTGTGTCAGGATGTGCACATTAGCTCCCCCCGCTCTCGAATGACTTGGGTTACAAGAAGGCTCTCTCATAGAGGTTTCACACCCTTTTTGAGAAGAATAGGAAATTTCTGGGTTACTAACTGCCTGGCAGATGAGCATAAGCAAGCAAATATGCAAATTTAGGGTAATGCCCCCACGCCCCACCTCCAGCACCAGGGACTTCCTAGCACCGCTCAAGTGGGGAATGCAGTTTCTCAGACAACACCTAATGGGTAGCTATTTCCATAACATACCAGCTATAAATAACATATGCTGGTTACCACAATGAAAAAGATGGTAAAACCTAGATTCCTGTTATGAATTGTATCCAAAAACTGTGCTTCAACAAATAACCACAAGATGTACCTCGAGGCCACAGGGCCAAGAATGAATAGCCAAGTCCCACCTCGTCCTCTCCGTAGCCTCAGGTTAAGGTTACTCTCCTTGTTGCTTTCCTGGGCATACACTTCTGGTTCCTTAAAGTCTGTCCTTGGACCAATGGCTCGTAATTGTTTTGGAACAAGAACTCTTCTATCCATAGAGGCTGCTTCCCATTACAAATAAGACGGGCCCCCATTCAAACCACCCTTCAAGTCATGAGACGTCCCAGCATGTCCAATTTGAACCTCCTGCTGGAGGCCAGTCGTGGTGGATGGATCCCTGGCCAGGATTGTCACCAGGACCCAGTCTTTCCGCGTTTTCACTTTGCTCCGACACCTGATACGATGTCGGCTCCAGCCCCTGGCATGATCCCAGGGAGGTCACCCCACATCAACTTTGTTCACAACCATTGGACGGAGAGTTTGCCCCTGCCAAGCAAGCAGTTCACAAATTTCTACATTTCTGGAAGGGGAAGGGGCCATCCTGTGCAAATCCTTACCGTCGGAGAAATGCCACAGGGGCTTGGTTTAGGTTTGGATTACCAGAATCCACCCATGTGGAAATGTTGGAGTAGCAGGGTGTCACTCTGGTGAGGGGCATGCTCTTCAGCAGGGGAGGAAAGACATGGATATTGGTAGAAACAGAAACATGTCCACTTCAGGCCTCTGATCATCTGATGAAAGCTATGCCCCATCCCTCTACGTGTCCATTTTGCATTCGATTTGTAGGGGATTCACTAACCTCCTGAAGACTGTTGTTCTTCATCTCAAAAAAATTGCATTGCTTCCAGAGTGGAGATGCATCTTTCTCTTAAACTTTAGCGTTGTCCTGGATGCTTTCTCCATTCTGGAAGCACACCACCTAACACTGGAGATAAATGGTAGTTTTAATTCACTGTTTCACCATTTTCGTGGATGACCCAGAGAGAGGCCAAGTAATAACATACAAATAATTAATTGCAAACATCCAACTCATCCTTTTAAAAAATTCATAATCCCAAAGTTTTTTTCCAGTGGGAAAGAGAAGGAAAACGTGTTTTCCCTGTGCTGTGCCCCATGTGGTTTTATTTTCTACCACATCTTTCCTAACGCTCTCCCTACATCGTTGCCATGAATCTTTCCACAACTGCTAGGAACCAAGAGTAAGGTAATCTGGCCAGACCTGTCAGAGGAGCCCCACACTGTGAGATCCGGGTGAGCCTTTACAATGAGAGCTCTTCTCTAACCTGGAAAACATGAGCAAGCAATGATGTGGACAATCATCTCATTTTGAACCTTGAAAAGTAATGGTTTGCCAGAAATACCAGGCAGCTTTAGCAGCTTTTCTACCTGGAAGAAGGCAAGGACCTGACCCCTGGAGAGCCCTTTCAGCCTTCTCTATCCATGTGCTTATCAGTTTTCAGTAAATCCTGCTTTAGAAGTAATGAAAGAAGACCCCGGCAAAGACTGTGTGGTGTGGCCTCCCTCCCCACGTTCACCCTGAAGACACTTCATTGAACAAGAGATGCAGAGAGGATTCGATAGGTTGCCGAGACCATCTGCGGCCACCAGCCAAATAGAGTTTGGGGGGGGGGGTCACATTTCCCAGCCCTCTGCAACCCAGGTCTGGTTCTCAATCTGGACAGCCTTCAAAGGACACCAGATAACTGAATGTTAATTTTCCTTTTTCTGTTTACCTTAGCAATCAACACACAATTTTTAAAAGGCAGCTGTGGTATGGTTCCTCCTTGTTGCACATAGAATTTTCCAGCAGGTGTGGTCTCCCTTGAACAATTATTGCACACTTGTTCTCTTGAAATTGCTGATTTGAAAACCCACTGTTTATAGTCACTTTCTGCTGAAGAATGTGGGTTAATTTTTTCTTTTCTTTTTCTTTTTTTTTTTTTTGGATGAAGCAGACATTTTTCAAGAGACACTTTCAGGTACTTGGCCACAGGAAACAGAATTGTAAGTCTCCATACAGGATTATGGAAAATGAGATTTTAGCTCCGACTCCAAAGCAGCTCAGCTAATTAATGGGGATCTGACTCAGGTTGGTGACTGGGGAGGGCACAGTGGAAACCCCTGCGTGTCCAGCCCTGGCCAACTCAGTGCAGGTGTCAGGCTTAGGGGGCTGTGTAGGCCGCTTGTCCCTCAGTGTCCCATGCCTTAGAAACCATTTCTGCCATGAGAATGAAGACCCTGGACCCCAGCACCTGCATGCGGAGCTGGGAAAAGGCATTGACTCCCAAGTGATAGGAATGGCAGCCACACACGGGTAGGAAGGCTAGGCCCCGTGCTACATCCTAGTTAAGGCTCGTTCACTGGCAAAGGGAAGGAAGCTCAGATTCACACAGGTGACTTTTTCCAGTGGCTGGCTTTGTCTGGCTCTACCTAGGACTCAGGTGATAATATCACACTGCTCCACATGGGATGAGGTAAAAGAAGGGTAGAGAATACTTCCCAGTGTTGGTGGTGGCATGGCCGGACTCCAGAGTACGCATGATCATGAGTTCATTCACCCCTTTATAACGTCTTAATTACGCACACCGCCACCTTGTTCCAGAATGGACTTTAAGGCCCTCAAAAACATGAATCTAGTGGTCTAGTTTAAAAGATAATTTGTTGACGGGCTCTAGCTCTCTCCAAGGGCTGGGCCAAACTTGGAGTGACTCACTCATGGTCTGAAGTCCTATCAGCAAAGACCCTTGGCCAAGATCTGCACATTTCCTTCTATGTATTTCTCATAAAGAGAGTTTATTGTATTCCCCACCGCGATTTTTTCCCAGGGAGACTGTACGATGCCGGCACCTGCTTCCACTTTATCCTTTTCCTTTCTGTGAGTCTCACACGGGCCGTCAGACTCTTGTGAATTCTGGGAGAACACAGAGGTCAGGCTGTGCTAGGTACCTTGATCCCTCATTATCTTTAATTACTGTTTAGGAGGTTAATCGGTAGTGAAGCCTACCTTTCCTTACTTCAACAATTGAGTCAGGGGAACCCTGGAGCCAACTTTGAATTGTTTGGATTCTTACTTGAATATGTAAAGTCAAATGTCTGTTGCCCAGCCCCAGATGCTTGTGTATTGGAGGGGTCCTAGGAGAGGAAGAGCAAAGTATGGGGACGGTTCCTTTTGCTGTAATTAATTTGCAGCCTATTGAGCCTAATAGAAAGTTTGCTTTTTTTCCCCAAAGATTTTATTTATTTGACAGACAGAGAGAGATCACAGGTAGACAGAGAGGCAGACAGAGAGGGAGGCAGAAGCAGGGTCCCTGCTGAGCAGAGAGCCCGATGTGGGGCTCGATCTCAGGACCCTGAGGTCATGACCCGAGCCGAAGGCAGAGGCTTTAACCCACTGAGCCACCCAGGCGCCCCGAAAGTTTGCTATTTTAGTAGAAACTAACATTCATGAACCATCTCAATGATTTCAGACTTGACCCAAATCTTCTTCAGCTCAAAGAGGCAAACTTGAGTCATTTTACATATAAAGGCAAGTTCACATTGAAGGAATTTAATTGATTACAATGCTGTTATTAAGTCATTACTCCCATGTCTTTCCCTTTATATATTAGATGCTCTTTCAAGTTACAGATGATTTTCAATCTTTTACGTGATAAAGCTGCTAACTAGATTCTCATGGAGTAGGCTCCGATGCTCAAAACCTGTCCTTAATACCCGGCTTAAATTTCCCTCTGCTTTTTCCCAGCCCCCTTTGCTATTTCCAGCTACTATCTATAAGCATCAAGCCCTTTAAAATCCTCATTGCCTTTTTATAAATATTCTTTCCACCCTCCCAAGTGCGTATCTTCCCTCCTTTGCCACATTCCCTCCTTTGCCACATACTTGCCCCTTGTTAAAAGATAAACTGAGGCATGTTAAAAATGGAAAGAGTCCATTTGAGCAAAAATCAATGTGAATCAGAAGCGACAGACCAGACTTAGTTCTAGGAGTGCTCCACCAACAGGAAGGAACTCAGGAGAGGGTTTCATGGAGAAAAGGCGGCTGCAAATGAAGGAAATTATGGATTGGCTATCTCCAAAAGCCTAGTCGCGTTTGAGATTGGGCATCCTTAGGTTTCAATTTCATGACGGTGAGGTATTTACAAGCTCAGACTCTGGTTTGCCTACATAGGCCACGATGGCATTAAAACCACATCCTTCTAAGGACCTCCTTGTTTCGTTAATTTAACACCCTTAAATGAGGCCATTGTTTTCAGACTTCACGTGAGGGTGAACTTTGGACCTGCGCTGAAAGGCACCCTTTCCATCCTACAAGAAAGTAACTGAGCCGGTCTGTGTCTGTCTGAGGAGCGTTGACCCTTCTTTGGCAGAATGAGAGTGTCGATTTGGTAGTTCTGTGGCCCAGGAAAGGCTCTTCGTTACAGAGAAGCTCCTTGTGACGAGATCCTGGCAGCTCACGCCCAGCTCCTCCCCTGCCCCAGGACCATGATGGGCCTGCACGGCCTTTGGAAAGAGAAAGACAGAGGGCCCTGTGGCCTGGCCCTTTTCATCTTTGTCTTTGCTTTTGAGCTTTGGCGCACCTGCATTTATTCTCCAATCCCTCCACAAACAATCCTGGAGCATCTTGTGCTGGGCGCTGGTTTGGGGGAACGAAAGACAGAGAGAGAGCTGACCCTCCAAGAACATACCTTCTAGTGCGGCACTGAAAGTAAACACAAACTCGAGTGAAAAGGGAGATAAAGAAAAATAAAGCAGGGTTTAGGGGTAGGCGGTGAGGAGGCAGGGAGGTTTTACAGCAAATGCTCTGAGAAAGGCTGCTCTGAAGGAGAGAGCCACCGTGGGAAGAACCTCCCAGTCAGAGAGACAGCCAAGTGCAAAGCCCCTGATGTGGGAAACTGTTTAGCGTTCCGGGAATGGCAAGAAACAAAAAAGGCCATTTGGCTGGGGCAGGGGGAGGGAGAGAGGGGGGGAGCATAGTAGGGGACTGGGCTTAAGAGGAACCCAGGGTCCTGCATAGAGTGTATGATTTTGAGCAGGGAGGTGGCACGGGCCAATGGGTAGAAATAGAACTTCCACAGCACTTGATGCCCAGAGAGCTGCCTCTTCCTGGTCACCCCTGAGGTCTTTTGCTTTGTCCTTTCCCAGATGCCCCATCAGGAAGTGCACGGAGCCTAAGCTACTCCTCGCTCCCTGCAGCACACCGGAGGCTTTTCAGCCCACCACAAGGCTTCTCACTGAGGCCTCTCTGGGTCAGCCAGGTGCCCTGCTAATTTATCTGTTCCTAACAGCCCCGTGACTCCGGCCTGACCTTTTCATAGGCTTTCTGGCCGGACCGCGGAACTCAGCCTTCTAGAAGGGGAGCCTCACTACCTCGTTACAAGTCTCGAAATGAGGTAATGGTTTCCATATGTGCGGGGGCTGTCATTCAAATTGGACTTCGCCTGCTCTGCTAATGAGGTCAGACGGCTCCGCCTGGGGTGGACGGCCCCTCCCGGGGGTAGGCGGCTGCCGGAGACAGAGCTCTGAGAGGGTCTCCCCCTCTCCAGGAGCCCGGCGAGGTAGCATTTCTTCACACTGCAAAGGAACACAAAATAGAAGGAGACGCATACATTTCGGGGTCTGCTTAAACTTTTTATTTTGAGATCATTGCAGCTTCACATGCGGTTGTAAGAAATAATACAGAGAGATCCCGTGTAGTGGCCTTTACTCCGTTTCCCCCCAAGGGAACATCTTGCAAAACTATAGGAACAGTATCGTGGCTGGGGAATCGACACTGAGGAAGTCAAAACAGGAAACACTTCATCACCACAAGAGTCTTCGTATCTTTCTACAGCCACAATCTACCTTCTTCCCTTGTGTTAGCTCCAGGCAGCTGTTGATCTGTTCTCTATTTCCATAATTTTGTCATTTCAAAAATGTTAACCCATGAGTCATACAATGTGTAGTGACCTTTCTTCACTTAGCATAATTCTCTGGGGACTCATCCAGGTTCTTCCGTATTATCCACTGTTTCTTCTTCTTCCTTGCTGAGTAATATTTTGTGGTACAGCTGTACCATACTTTGTGAAACAGTTCACCTGTTAACCGATATTTGGGTTTCCGGCTTGGGGCTCTTATGAGTAAAGCTCCTATAAAGATTTGTTTACAGGTTCCTCTGTGAATGCAAGTCCTTATGTCTCTGAGATAAATGTCCAGGAATGCAACTGCTGGGTGTGTGGTAGTTGCATATTTAGGTAGGTTTTGCGGGTTTGGGATTTTTTTTTGTTTGTTTTTCAAATAAGGACCATTTTTTAGCTTCCATTCTGTGGGGTAGTAATTTGGGCTGCACATAGCTCTGGTTTATCTGATCTTTTTTTTTCTTTTTATATATAATTAAAATACAGAAACTTTACCTTTTTTAAATTTCTAGTTCAGTGGGTTTTAGTGTCTATCCAAGGTTGTGATGTGTTTGGTTTTTTTTTAAGGAAATGCCAAACTGTTTTTTAGAGTGGCCATATCATTTTATATTTCCACCAGTAATGTATGAGTGCTCCAATTTTTCCACATCCTTGCCAGCATTTGTTGTCACTATTTTTTTTATGTTAGCCATTGTGGTAAGTGTGTAGTAATAGCTCATTGTGGTTGTAATTTGCATTTCCCTAATTGCTAATGGGGCTTGACATCTTTTCATGTGCTCATATACCATCTGTATATCCTTCCTTATGAAATGTCTCTTCATGTCTTTTGCCCATTTTCCAGTTGGATTCCCTGGGGTTTTTTTCTGTTGAGTTTTGAGAGTTCTTTATATATTCTAGACTGTTAGTCCTTTATCAGATATGTGGTTGACAAGTATTTTCTCCTACTCTGTAGCTTGTCCTTTCGGCCTCTGGAAGAGATTCTTTCTCAGGAAAAAAAAAAAAAGGGATTTGAAGCCCGAATTAATTTTTCTTTATGGATTTTGCTTTTGGTGTCAAATCCGAGAACTCCTTGCATAGTTCTAGATCCCAAATGTGTTGTCTGATTTTTTTTTCTGTAAGTTGTATATTTGTATATTTTGCTGTTAAGTCTGTGATTCGTATTGAGTTAATTTTTGTATAAGGTGGGAGACCTATAGAGAGAGTTTGCTTTTTCCCTATGTATGCATAGTTGCTTCTGCAGCACTTGTGGAAATGAGTATCTTTTATGGAATTGCTTTTACATCTTTGTCCAAAATTAAGTAGGTTTTTGTGGTCTTTTTCCTGGGTTCTCTATTCTATTCTAGTCTATTAATCTATGTGTCATTCCCTCAACCAATGCCATACTGTCTTGGTTACCATATCCTAAGTCTTGATCGGTTCCATGTTATTCTTCTTTTTCAAAATTGTTTTAGCTACTCTAGCTCCTTTGCTTTTCTGTATATTTTTTTAGAGCAATCTTATCTATACTTGCAAAATATCTTGTTGGGATTTTGATAGGAATTGCATGAAACCTATTTTCAGTTTGGGAAGAATTACTATTTTTATTATGAAGAGTCTTCCAACCCATGAAAATGACAGGTCTCTCCATTTATTTAGATCTTTCTTTTGTCAACATTATGTAGTTTTCAATGTATAAGTCTTGTATATATTTTGCTAGATTTACACCTAAGTATATCGTATTGTTGACAAATCATAGACTGCATCATATTTTTCATTTCAGGATTCATGTATTCATTGCTAGTACGTGAAATACAACTGACTTTTGTATGTTGGTCTTATAGCGTGGAACCTTGCCAAGCTCACTTATTAGTGCTGGGAGTTTTATATGCTTGTGTATGTATGTGTTGGTATTTTCTTATTTATATTTCTTGGAATTTTCTAGACCATCACATCATCTACAAATGGAAACAATTTTATTACTTCCTTTCTAATCCATATTTCTTTGATTTCCTTTTCTTTCCATATTGCACTGGCTATAACTTTCAGCACTGTGCTGAGTAAGAGTGGTGGGAATGGACAATCTTGCCTTAATCCCTATCTTAGGGGGAGAGTATCAGTCTTTCATCATAAAGTATAGTATTAGCTGTGGGGTTTTCATAGATGTTCTTTGTCAGATTGAGGAAGTTCTTCTTTATTCCTAATTTGCTAGGAGTTTTTACTTTGTTTTTTAAATCATGAATCTTATAAAGTGTTTTACTATAGCAACTGATATGATCATGTGCTTTTCCCCCCTCTTTAGCCTGTTAATATGGTGGATTACATTGATTGATTTTTGTGTATTAAACCAGTGTTGCATCCCTGGAATAAAGCCCACTTGTTCATGTGGTGTTGCTATTGTTATCTATTGCTAAATTGCATTTACCAATATTTTGTTCAGAAATTTTGCATCTGTATTCATGAGGAGTATGGGCTATGTTTTCTTTTTGTTTAATGTCTTTAAATTGTTTTACTGTCTGAGTAATACTAGTTTCATAAATGAATTGGAAAATGTCCTTTCTTCTTTGATTTTCTAGAAATGATTGTGTAGAACTGGTGTTAAGTCTTCTTTAAGTATATTTGGTAGAATTTTCCAGTAAAAATAGAATCCTGTAGAATTCTCCATTTTATCTTTTGTTTTCTGTTTGTTCTGGTTTTCATTTCTTTGTTTTGTTTTTCCTTCCTTCTTGTGGGTTATTTGAACATTTTTTAGAATTCTGTTTTGATTTATCTATTGTGTTTTTGAGTGTGCCTCACAGTATAGCTTTTTTTTACTGTTCTATGTACTATATGTACATAACTAATCATAGTCTACTGGTATTATTATTTTACTAGTGTGAGTGAATTACAGAAACCTTACCTCCTTTTACATTTCTTTACCCACCCCTACTTATAATATACTTTTCTTAAATATTTTGTCTATTTAAATATTTAACTATTTTCTCCATACACATTTAGAACCGCATCAGTGTATAATTTTTGCTTTAACTTAGTCAACAATAATTTCGAGACTTTAAGAGGAAAGGAAAATCTCATTGTATGTACCCATATTTTGTTAACCGTGTCCTTTCCTCCTTCCTGATGTCCCAAGGTTCTTTCTTTTATCATTTCCTTTTTGTTTCTATATCTTCTGTTGTCTATTCTTGTAGGGTAGTTATGATGGTCGCAAATTCTCTTAGTTCCTTCCACCATTTGAAAATCTCTTGATTTCTTCCTTCCAGAAAGATGTTTCCCCTGAGTGGACAGTTCTTTTCTTTCAGCACTTGAAAAATATTATGCCACTTCTGGCCTCAGTAGTTTCTGATGAGAAATCCACTGTCATTCCAATTGGTTTTCCCTATAGAAAAAGTATCATTTATCTTTGACTATTTTTGAAATCTTTTCTTTGTCTTTAGTTTCCAGAAATTTAATTATAATCTGTCTCAGGCTGGATTTCTAAGGGCTTATCATATTTAGAATTTATGCAGCTTCTTGAATCTATAGGTTTATGTCTCTCACCAATTTGGGAAGTTTTCAGCCTTTATTTCTTTGAGTGCTTTTTCTTTTTCCTCTCCTTCTGGGACTTTGAAGACATGAATGTTATATCTTCTTTTATTTTCACAGGTCTCTGAGACTGTTAGTTTTTTCCTCAGTCTATTTTATCTGTTGTTCAGACTCAGTCATTGCCACTGTTCTCTCTTCCTGTTTTTACTAATTGTTTCTTCTTTCCTCTCTGTCCTGCTATTGAGCCCATCCACCAAGCTTTTTATTTGTCATTGTATTTTTGAGTTCTAAAATTTACAACAGGTTCTTCTTTATATCTCCTATTTCTTTTTTGAGGATTGCTTCTTTTGTTTTCATTTGTTTTAAGCATATTCCTAACTGCACCTTAAAGCATTTTTAATCATGTCTACTTTAATATCTTTGTCAGATGATACCACCTTCTCTGTCATCTTGGTGTTGGCATCAGTAGATTTTCTTCATTCATCTGGACATCTTCCTGGTTCTTCTTATGACAAGTCACTTTCAAATGAATTGTGGACATCTTAGGTGTTATGTTATCTGACTCTGGATCCTGCCAAGTAGAAGTCATCCAGATCCCCTACTCAACCTCCACTGAAGCCTGCTAGGTGGGGATGGGAGTTCCTGCTGTCCACATGGTCTCCATGGACACTGCTAGAAATAGTTAGGTGGGGCACAGGGGAGGAGCAGGGATATGCCCTCATTACCACTGGGCATTGACGAAAGTCCTGATTCTCTATTACGTCTCTTCTGACATCACGCAAAGGAAGAGAAGAAGGAATGCATCCTTTTGCTGGGTGGAGAATAGAAGATCATTCTTCCCATGTTGTCCCTCTGTGGACATGACCGGGGGCCAGCAACCTCACTATCAGCTGGCAGGGATGCAAATCTCAGCTCCCCACTTGGCCTCCTCTGTCACCTGCCCATTAGGGCTTAGGTGCCTTGTTGCAGTCTCATAGGGGTGGAAGTCTAGGCTCACTGCTTGGTCTTTGCTGCTATGAGTGGGAGTGGAGCCACGGTGGGTTTTTTTTTCTCCCCTCTGTGGTGTTAGGGTGGGATTGGGTGATTATGGTCTAAAAGTTTTGTCTTGCTAGGCTCCCCTTTTCCTGTTCCTTCGGCTAAAGAAAACAGGCTTCCTCCTGGGCTTTCTTGGTTGTACCCAATGGCATTTCTGGGTTACCAGGTTTTTCAACTCCAAGTCTGGGATCTGTGAGGCCAAAAGAAAATAGATTTCTCATGCTCTGGGGTTCCTTCTTCTCTCCACTTTTTAGTATCTTCTTCTATTGGTTTCACATGTAATGTCCAGGGTTGTCAGCTGTACTTAGCAAAAGGAACAAGGGAAATATATCGATTCCATCTCCCTAAAAGTAGAAGTCCCTCTGGACAGAAATGTCTTTTAAATGGTTTTTGTTTGTTTTTTTTTTTTTTTAAACTTTTTAAAAGTGAGTGGGATATGGTAATGCAGTACTAATTTTCAGGAAAAGCCATTATTACCAACTTCATCCAAATTGCCATTTCAAGTGAAAGGACAGTGTGGTTGCCAGCTGCTAGTTTCTATTTCTTCTTGAACTTTCCTCCCAACTGCATTGGTTTATTTAAGTTATCACTCCTACTAGCAGACACATTGGGAAAAGATCTCGTTATCTGTTTTAGCCTTATATCTTTTCAAAGTCAGCTGCCCCTCTTTTTGTTAAAGGCTTCCTGGGCCTTTCTGCCCTTTCTGGACAGTTCTGTCCATCAGCAGGGTTGGTTTCATGCATCACCTGTGTTCTGACCCAGGGTGGCTGTCAACAGACAGATCCCATCTATCTTGAGGCTGCAGATCTGCTCTTTCCTCTTGCAAATTCACTGCTTAATTTGGCACTACAACTCCTTAGAGGACAAACTTGTCTTTTTGATAGGAAATTACCTAATCCACATTGTAAGAGAATGACATTTCTTCCGACACCCAGAACAGTTCACTTATACCTTACCCCCTTTCCAAAACTTTGTCTGGACAGAAGAACATAAACACATTGCTAGTATAAGCCTTTCTTCCCTCCAGTTCCCAGTTGTGATGGTCAGAGACTTGAGACCAGGGAGGACAGGAGGGATCTATCCTTTAATTTTTTAATGGAATTTGTATTAAGTTAGTTAATCTTGAGTCTTTCAACTGTTCCATGTAATCTGAATTCCTTTTTTTTTTTAAGATTTTATTTATTTATTTGACAGAGAGATCACAAGTAGGCAGAGAGAGGGAAGCAGGCTCCCCGCTGAGCAAAGAGCCCGATGCGGGGCTCAGTCCCAGGACCCTGCGATCATGACCTGAGCCAAAGGCAGAAGCTTTAACCCAGTGAGCCATCCAGGTACCCCTGTAATCTGAATTCTTAACAAAACACAATGTCCTACCCCTGTAGCGACCACGGAGTTGTTTTGTTAGGTTTTGTACTTCCCATTCTCTTCTAGAATTTGGAGGGGGACTTTCCTCCTCTGGCAGACAATTGGGATGATGTCCCTATTCTGTCATCTGTAAAGAATAATACAGAGGAATTCATCTTGGCTGCTATTAGAAAGCCCACTGTGTCCTATCCCTGTGTCAGGCATTGCTGGGACAGATGCAGAGACAAATGATGGCGAAATCAGAATGTGGAGACACACAAGAATAAAATAGAATAAGACTTCCCAAATCAGTAAATATAGAGCACAAATGCAATTTTATGTATATAAGCATGTCCTCTGTTCTCAACCCAGGGTGGGTACTGTGAAGAACGCAAAGACAGTATGACTTGGTCCCTGAGAGAATAGACTCTCTGGTTGAAGCCTCAGAGGCATATTGGTGCTTCGAGGAATCACACCTCATGGTGCCTCCTCACCCCGTCCGATCTCTGTGGGTTTCCACGGGCTGATGAATCGAAAGTGACATCTCTGGCTGGGACCTCTCTAGACCCCAGTACCCCATGGCCTTTCTGAATGTCTCAGAGGCAACTCGAAACCTCACATCCAAAATTGGACTCGTCTTTCCCACTAAACCTATTCTTCTGTTTCCATCTGTATGACCAACAAGGAGTCATCCATGGTTCAGGATACAGCTTCTGTGTCGATTCTTCCTGAAGCCTTCCTGAGCTTTCTCCTGAGTTTTCACCCCTCAGTTTCACCACTTTTGTGGCCCATGTAATCTCCACTGTGGCACTCATCACCTTTGCCATGATATGTGTCTACACGGCGAGATCACCTCAGAGACTATGACATTCATAAGGGCACAAACAGCATTTGGTCTCACACATCACAGGTGCAGCATAATTGCTGAATGAAAGGAAGTCAGGTGTTAAAGCAGGATATGTGTGGATTGGCAGAAAGGGAAAAGGAGAATAATTTACTACCATCTAATGGAACAGAATTCATGAAGGGCTCCTAGCTCCAGGGTCATAACTCCTATCTCATTAGAATCTTAGGCTAGAAAACCTATTTTGTTTTTATTCTTGTTATTTTCCCTCATTACATTAGTCTGTTTAACTAAGGCAAGGTTTTTGATCCTACAAAGGCCTAGGTAGGTCTGGAATGCACTTGAGCCTACAACCTTCTCAGTTTCTGATGTTCAGATTATGAGGCGTAAAATAAGTTACCAATTGAGGCTATGAAATCTCATTCTCTAGGGATCCTTAAAAATAGGTTAGAGTTTCAGTAGTCTGATAGTTTGGTAGATGTTTAGCCTTACCTGAAGGAAAAGGAACTTTGGACTAGCTTTTTTTCTTAAAGAACCTGTCTGATTTATGCTTTGAATATGGTCTACTCGTAACTGAAAAATAGGTTTCTAAAAATACTGATTTGTTTTTGGCTTTGTATGTCAGCTGTGATTCCTAGCAGCTGTAACTCCTGACAAGATCTAAAAACAGATTTGCAGTTATTTGCTGTATTCTCCACATTCCTGCTCTTCAGCAGTTATGCACGTGTGATTTTTGCAGGAATAGCCTCCTGACAGAAATGTGGACA
Source organism: Procyon lotor (assembly GCA_028646535.1). NCBI lineage: Eukaryota > Metazoa > Chordata > Mammalia > Carnivora > Procyonidae > Procyon > Procyon lotor. The sequence continues at coordinate 102,199,004 of CM053605.1, forward strand.
TGAGTTTATTATTCACCAACATAATGCTTCTTAGTTCCCTGCTCCTTCCTAAACTGCTCATTTTTGAGACAGGAGCACACCCCCACCTCTAGGATGTGTCAGCTTCTAAATAGAGCCTGTTTGTATGGGGTTGCATGACATTGATCTTCACCATCATTACTGGGGAGGCACCGAGAGTGCACATATATATGGTGAATGTATGTTATATATACCTTTCATATCAATAAGTCACAGTCGGTGTGCATACTTCAGCTAGGATAGGACACAATCAAAGAAAGCACATTAGCTCCAGCATTCCCCCACCCTTAGAGAAGTAAGATGTGCATATCACATCATGAGCAACAGTTCAGGCTATGGGAGGGAACTGACTTCAATAGGCTTCAATTGACTTCAGTAGGACCCGTTCCCTCTCCTTTCTGTTTGAGTTTTCTTTTGTTTAAATTGTGGTAAAATACACATAGGGTGAAACTTACCATTTTATATAATCTCTACACCCAAATGAAGCTTGAACTCAACGACCCCGTTGTCAAGAGTCACATCCCTACCACCAGTAATGTGGTGGGCTTCCAAGTTCCCCACATCCTCTCCAACACTTATTTTCTGTTTTTTGTTTATTTTTGGATTATAGCCATCCCAGGAGATGTTAAGGGCTGTCTCTTTGTGGTTTTGATTTGTGTTTCCCTGATGACTAATGACGTGGAATATCTTTTCATGTGCTTGCTGGCCATCATATTTATTCTTTGGATAAATGTCTATTTAAGTCCTTTGCCCATTTTTGAACTGGGTTGTTTGTCTTTTTTGTTGTGAAGTGTTGAGGATTATTAATATATTCTGGATACTGGACCCTTATCAGATATGTGATTTGTAAATAATTTCTCTCATTTCATGGTCGCCTTCCTTCTTTCTTGTTGAGGTCCTTTGATGAGCAGAAGTTTTTAATTTTGGTGAAATCCAATTTATTTTTTCTTTTGTTGCCTCTGTTTTGGGTTTCGTATTTCTGAAACCATTGCCAAATCCAAGTTTATAAAGATTAAGCAACTCCTTTGTTTTCTTCTAAGATTTATATAGTTTCAAGTCTTATGCTTAAGTCTTTTATCCATATTTAGTTAATTTTTATATATGAGTGCAGGTAAGGGCCCAACTTCATTCTTTTGATTTGGAAACCCAGTTGTTCTCAACACTATTCGCTGAACAGACCATTCTTTCCTCATAAAATGATTTTGGTAACCTAGCCAAAATTCAATTGACCATAGATATATATGAGTTTATTTCTAATTACATTAATAATTACATACATTACATGGATTTATATGTCTATCTTTATGCCAGTGTCACACTGTTCTTATTATCATAGCTTTATATCAAGTTTTGAAATCAGGAGGTGTGAGTCATGTAACTTTGTTCTTTTTCCAAGATTTTTTTTGGCAATTTGGGGTTCCTTTGCAATTCCCTATGAATCTTAGGGTAAGTTTTTCCATTTCTGCAAAAAAGACTATTGGAATTTTGTCTGACTGCTCTGATTAAAACTTAGAACAAATTCATCGAATAGAAGTGGTGAAAGCAGGTCTCCTTTGTCTTCTTCCTGATTATAGAGACGTAGCTCTCAGTCTTTCACCACTGAGTATGATGTTAGCTATGGGTCTTCCATAAATGACCTGGGCTGTGTTGAGGAATTTCCTTTCTATCCTTTGTTTGCTGAGTATTTTTATCATGAAAGAGTGCTGGATTTTGTCAAATGCTTTTTCTGCATCAGTTGAGAGGATCATGTGATGTTTTTCCTTCATTCTGTTAATGTGTGGTATATTACATTGATTGATTTCTGTATGTCAAACCATCCTTGCATTGCTGGGCTAAATTTGGTCATGGTGTGTGATCCTTTCATTATGTGGCTGAATTCAGTTTGCCAGTATTTTCTTGAGGATTATCTCTCCTTTTTTATTTTTTTTTATCTCTCCTTTTTTAAACCCAAATCTCATAGATTTAAATTGTCCTCCCCTGTACTGATTTGTACTCCTTTTTTTCTCTTCTTCCTGTTATTCAAAATTAACCAAATATTTGGTTGTGTTTCCTTCACCTTTTTTCTTGTGTCTTTGTGAGTAGATAGCTTCTAAAACATATGTAGATGATAGAATACTATGAAGGGCAAATATTATTATCACCCCTTTCTATCTTGAGCTTTTTCAATATTATCATTCAGGAGAAATTTTAATAATATTCATTCATAATGTTTTTTTTCTTCCGCAGAGAAGAAAAAGGGAAATTAGGAAAATAATATCCCTTTACATTTTCGACATTAGGGCACATAGGGAAGATAGTGGTGCAAACATCTCCTAGAATGTTTTATAAGCTCTAGGACCCTTTTCATTACCCAAAGCTTTGTCAGACATGTTGCTATTTTAAGGGTCTCCAGAAAAGGTTGTTTCTTGGGATGGCATGACTTGAGAAGGAATAGTTCTATGACTTTGTTTTGTAGCCATAATGTATTCCAGTAATTGGGTCAGGGAAATATGAATTATTCACCAAAACCAGATAAAGTTACTATGGTAGACTGAGCTGACTCAGAACTTTTCCAGATGCATAGAAATGCTCAGTGAAATATGAACAAAGGAAGGCTTTTAATACAAATTCAAAAGCCTTAATACAAAACTCAAAAGAAGCACACAGAAACCTAGGTGCCAACAATGGAGAGACACAAAAGTCAGGAAGCTAAGAGGGAGACAAAGCTGAAGTGGGACATCAGACCACATAAGAGGCTCGGGGACTGACAGTTTAGAGATTAATGCAGGGAGAGGAGATAAAACCTCAGACCCATGTGGGATAGAAGAGAACCCTATGCATAAAGCTACAAATTTGGTATAGCTGCTATTTTAATGAAAGAGAAACTAGAAATATTTTACTCACTAGATTGACAAAGCGGCAATGCAGAGGAAAGAATTTACCCACTAGAAACTGGAAGCCCACGCTTATATATGAGGTCCAATTTTAGACTATTCCCAATGCTATAGGAATTAAGCTAAGATAATACGAAAATTGATGTAACCCATAGGATCCTGGCAGAGGCAAAAGAAAATCATTCTGAAGAATAATTTCATAACTAGAGCACACACAGCAAATGAACCACAGTGAAGGAGAGTCATGGAATACTGCAGGCACTTCGTAGCCCCCTTCCAATCCCCCAAGAATGGGAAATGCAGGGGTGTCTGAAAGAATCTATAAAATACTAAAGAAAGAAGACACAGAAATCAAAAAGGAAGAGTAAGACAGTAATAAAAACAGGTGGGCTTGGAAGACAAACATGAAAAAGGTACTAATTTAAATTAAAGCATGTCAGTCAGCTGAATAATAGTTAAGATAAAGCCGAAGAAAGAAAAGAAATGGAAAATCTAGAGGAGATGTAGGGATGTGGAAGATAGAATTATATATAAAAAAGCCCCAAGTAAGAAAAACCAGAGAATTGGGGACAGGCAGTATTCAAAGTGTTTTCCACACATAAAGATAAACTTTTGAGTTATAGTGGCTTTCCAGGTGTGAGCAGCTGAGCGGGATATAAAACCAAATCTACACCTAGTCATACTAAATGTTGCAACAAAACTACAGAACACCAAAGACAAAGTAATTATTATAAAAGTATCTAGAAGGAAAAAGATTACCTACAAAAAACTGGTCCTCAAAATGAATAGATAATTAAACACCCAGATAATTAAACTGAGTCCATCCACCAGGTTTCTGGGGAGTGAGTGCCTTTCCCTTACCACAACTTGGCTGGAAAGGCTTCCCTAGGGAGCTGCAGCCCAGCCCCCAGGAGCCCCCCTTCACACACGCCCTCGGCAAAGCCTGGCAGTGCCCTCCGTGGAAAGAAGAAAAGAAGGAGCAAAGAAAAATGTGATACACGAGAAGCATAAAACAAATGACACTACCTAGACGTATGTTAGAACAAGTATGACAAATAGATGGGAGATTATTTCTAACCTTGTTATACTAGAAGGAAAAAGAATGGGAGGAATGTAAGGGACTTTATATTTGAAATTTTATTGTTTTTATTGTTTTGTGAAGTAGGGGTGCCTGGCTGGCTCAGTTGGAGAAGCATGGGACTCTTGATCTCAAGATCGTTGAGTTCAAGCCACACATTGGGTGTAGAGATTACAAAAAAATTTTTTTTAATTTACATATATGTATGTGTGTGTATATAATTAAAAAAAAAAAATTTGTAGCAGTTCTCACCAGGACAGGACTTGATGTGAGAGTGTGAATGGAGACCAAGTACCCCGTCTGAAAGTTATAAGCGAAAGTTATCAGTCAAGTGAAAGTTATAAGTCAAGCTAACAAATAGCCATATACCTCGATTAATATACCTTCAAAAAGACTGTGGTGCTTTGTGATTCCCAGATTCTCGGAGGGTTGGAGCCAGAATGTGGTGGCGTGGAGAAGAGTTAGCAGACCCCAGCTCTGTCTTGCACTGAGAGGGAGTTTGCACACATGTTTGGACATCCTTGTCCATATGTGTCCCATGTGAAGAACCACCCATTGGCCACCCACGGGCCTGGGAGAGCGCACACTGGCTATAGGGTCTGCTCTTAGGAAGACAGAGCTAGTGAGGAGGTCAGGTTGGCCTTGGATGCCCCCTTGGAGAGGTGTCACTCAACAGGGACTTCTGACAGGCATGGGCTCTGGTGGACATGTCTTCTTGGCACTGTGGAGCCTTTGCCACCTGACGGGAAGGGCTGCAGGACAGAGCAGGTCCTTCTAAAACAAGGGGTCAAGCGGCAGAGCTCCCATTTGCTAAAGCTGAGCAAGTTAGTGGACATTCACTGTACTGGTTTCTATGAGTTTGGAGTGTTTTGTTATAAAGAAGAGAGAAACATATACCATTTCACAAGGAAATTAGGGACATCTGCCCGGCACAGAGGCAGAGGCAGGAACAGTGCCAGTAACACATCCTGTGACCTTTGTATTTGGTAAAACTGAGTCTCCTCACCTGCCCAATGATAGACCAGCGTGTGTGACTTCCCACTTGTGTGGTCCTGGGACGGGGATGGCCGGGGCAGAGGAGGGGTGTGCAGAGGGGTCAGAGCCTGGGCTGAGTCCGTCCACCAGGTTTCTGGGGAGCGAGTGCCTTTCCCTTACCACAACTTGGCTGGAAAGGCTTCCCTAGGGAGCTGCAGCCCAGCCCCCAGGGGCCCCCCTTCACACACGCCCTCGGCAAAGCCTGGCAGTGCCCTCCGTGGAAGCATCCTGGCCACTGCTGGATCACAAAGAGAGGACAGCCCTTCATTGCCCTGCCCCTGTCCTAAAAGCAGCCAGCACAGGGAGCCCCAGCCTGTCAGGGGGCAGCGAGCTCCTGGAGGGATGGCACACTCACAGGCTCCTCCTTGTTCATCGGCTCCTATCTGCCTGCCAGCCAGGGTAGTTGCTCAGCAGGGCCCGGTGAGATTAATTTGGCCCACGGAAGAAAAAGACATAAGGGAGAAGGGAAAGCCAGTGTGAAGGGATAAAAAAGTGCTTTTCCTCATCAGCCATTTTGCCAGGCTTAGCTAGCTGAGGCTCACCTTTAATTGGTGATGAATTAAACATTGTCCTTTCAACCAATATAATCAGAAAATGTTCTCTTCTGGAAACTCAGGTGCAAAATGAACTTCAGCTCAGAGAACTATTGGGAATACCTTGGGCCTCGTTCTTCTTTCGAGGCCCTTGAGGCCCCTGGGAAGTGGACTCCAGTCAGAAGACCATCCTCCTCAGGGTCAAGGCCCACAGACATTGGGGTTGGGGGTGCTCAACATGGCAAGCAACCATAGCTTCTGTGCCCTCATGTTCCCACAAATAGCAGATCCGGGGTGGGTTTGTCTGCTACGGCTACTGTTGCAAAGTACCACAGACTGAGTGACTTAGCAGGGATTTATTTTCTCACACTTGTAGAGGCTGGCTGTCCAAGATCAAGGTGTTGGCAGTGTGGGTTCCTTCTGAGGCTGGTAGATGGCTCTCTTCTTTGTCTTCGTGTGGACTTCCTTCTGTGGGTGTCTGTCCTAATCTCCTCTCCTCAAGAGGACACCTGTCATCTTGGATTAAGACCCACCATAATGACCTCATTTCACTTAGTCAACTCTTTAAAGGCCCGTCTTCAAATACAGTCACATTCCAAAGTAACTGGGGATTAGGACTTCAACATATGCATTTGGGGGAAACACAGTTCAGCCCATATCAGAGGGCATTGGCCAACTCCCACACCCCAGGAATGTCCTGGGGCAAGCAAGGTGACAACATAGTGATAAGAAAGCAAATCCCTCTGGCCTACCTGGGCAATTTTAAAGCACCCCTCCCCGCTTTTGCTTTAGAAGAATAAACAACAGTCGTGTTCCATACTTCCTTACAGTGGTGGCAAACTTGGAGGGAATCATTTCAGGAAAGGCAAGGAGAGCTCCTAATCCTTGTGTTTTCCAAGAAAACTCACCTTGATCTTCACTGTTTCAAAATAACAATCAGGTTGTACAGAAAGAAATCAGTCTCTTGCTGGGGACCCAAGGGCCCTGGAGGAGGCTCTCGCCCTTGGTAGAGTTTATTGGCTCGGGGAGAGGCGGCTGCAGGTGGAAGGGAGGCTCTAAGACATTTACCCTAGAAACAGATCGCTGCTTGCAGAAGTGTTCTGGAAAGCCAGGGGTGTGCGTGGTATGAAAGGGCGCTTGTAGTGCACTTCAATTAAGAGGAAGGCAGTGTTGAGAGGTGTTATGTACAGGACAGACTGGAAACAGAGCGCCTTTGAGAAGAGGGAGCAGTGCACTCAAGGTGTCGAGATAGCATCTACTGTAAATAATAGAGCTGCTTGCCAACCTGGACACTTTTCCTGACAGGAGGAAGCCTTTTTCCCCCTGTCTGTTTTATTTTTGCAACCTCAAGTCCCTGGATGAGGCCCTTTGAGAGGTGTCCCCATGAACCGGGACTGACTGCGTTTGATCTACCTGCAGGATGAATGAACGTGACCGCCTACTGAAGAGGCTCAGCCGGAAGACGCCGCCCACTCTCTTCCGGGGAGGCTCCATTCATCAGTGTGTCCCCCGTAAGTAGCCCCCCCCACCACCACCACCACGTTCCGCTCAGCCTGACCCCAGGGCGGTGGCTTCAGTAAAGCCTGCTGGTGCTGATAGGGCTAGAGACCCTGCCAAACTGGAGCCCCACATTTGGAAGTGGAATTTGTGTGTTTGGCCCAAGGCGAGCAAGGCTTGAGTGTAGGTAGTTCCCTGGGACCCAACCAAATGCCTGAGTGACAAAATCCTGAAACTTAAAATCCTGATGTGGTCGAGATGCTTCTGTCAGCCTCCCAATAAGATTTTGTTCTGAGGCTGAAATGATCTTACATTTAGATTATTGCCCCCAAAGATAACAATATGCCCTATTTTAGTTAATATTAGCCTATTAATTAAAACAATGACAATCCCTGGGGGGAATAAAAAATCTCTGTACTTTTCCCAGGAAGGCTGCCCCGCATCTAGCTTGGGTGCTGCACTCAACACCAGAGGCCAGGCCATGAAAGAGAGATGGCTGGCAGAGCGCCCAGGGGTGGGGGGAGGGGCTATTTCAGCCATTCAGCCACTTGGCTGAATGTTAGCACAGGTTTCCTTCCGGAGGGGGTTATCTCTGCCTTCTCCAAGGTGAGGCCTCTTGGCACCGGTCACCTGCTTCCGCCTCTCCGAATCCCACCTCTTTTTCCAGAATCCCCTCTCTTGCACGGGCATATCGCGTCTCTTCAACAACACTGCTTCCTGCTTCCCTTTCTCTCCCTGAGGTGTTCAGAAGGAAATGGGAATGGTTTAGAAGTGAAGAATCCTTGTGTCCATAGTACAGGTGTGAGGGGTCTGTGTCAGGCTCGGTTGACCTCCACCCATCAGAGGCTCTTCATAGGTTTTCTAAGAGAGAGGACGAAAGGGATGGACTCCCTCTCCTCAGTTTCCCACACAGAATACCAATATGGCGAGACCAACTCCATGTGGCGCCTCACATGCTTCGTGTCCTGTCCCAGGGACTAAGTGGTGTCAGCCCCAAGAGCACCTGACAGAGGCTCAGGTCGGTGTAGTGACTGGCCCAGCGAGGCCTGGAGATCTAGGTCCCAGCCATGGTCTTTCTGAGCCAGGAGAGAGTTCCAGTCCAGGGAGCAAGGTCTGTGGGGCCCCTACTTCTGGAGCTGGGCTGCCTCAGGGTCCTGTTCCAGCTCTGTCACGGTTTTGTGCACTTAGGTAAGTTAACCTCTCTGTAAAATGGAGATGATGTAAGAACTGGGTTTTGAGGGGCGCCTGGGTGGCTCAGTCGTTAAGCGTCTGCCTTCAGCTCAGGTCATGATCCCAGAGTCCTGGGATCGAGCCCCGCATCAGGCTCCTTGCTCGGCAGGAAGCCTGCTTCTCCCGCTACCATTCCCTCTGCTTGTGTTCCCTCTCTCACTGTGTTTCTCTCTGTAAAATAAATAAAATCTTTAGAAAAAAAAAAAAACTGGGTTTTGGGGGAGAATTAAATTCGATCTTTTATATGAAAAGCCTAGAACAGTACCACAATATGGAGTCCAATAACTGTGAGGTATGACTGGGATTTTTTCTGCCACTAGCTGAGTAACTTTGGGTGACGTACATATTTCTCTAAACTTCTGTTTCCTCCACTGAGGGGACAAAAAAAAAATCTATAATATACATCTAAAAGGAAAAAAATAATAATACACATCTGACACAGTCTTTGTGAGGCTCCAAGACAATGTATATTGTCTTTTCCCCAACAGACACAGAGAAAATGAGGACTGATTCTGTAAACTGGAGGATTCATGCCATGGAGCCTTGCTGCTTCTCTAATAACTATTTCAGAAAAACCCTAGGAAGAATATATAAGATATATATATTGAGATAAAACACCATGTAAGAACTTTTACAGGAGCGTCATAAAATGTCTTAAAACAACTACTAAAAATTTTTTCTTAGGATTTTGAAGGACAAAAGAAAATCAGAATGAACAAGTACAAGAAATAAAAAAAGCCTGTAAGATCACACGACATTTTATTTTTATTTATTTTAAAAGATTTTATTTATTTATTTGACAGAGATAGAGATCACAAGTAGGCAGAGAGGCAGGCAGAGAGAGAGGGGGAAACAGGCTCCCCGCTGAGCAGAGAGCCTGATGCAGGGCTTGATCTTAGGACCCTGAGATCACGACCTGAGCTGAAGGCAGAAGCTTTAACCCACTGAGCCACCCAGGCGCCCTGATCATATGACATTTTAAAAACACCCAGCAAATAGTCAGAAACTGATTGATAACCACATATTCTGTCAGGAACTAGAGAAGGCCATGGAGCGACCAGAAGTGGTCCCGGCCTGTGAGAAGTTCTGCGTTCTTCCCTCAGCCTCCGCCTACCTATCTCTCCTGGGCCTGTCCTTCCACTGTCTTGGGCCTGTCTTCCCAGGCAACTGGAAGGGAAACTCATCTTGGCAGCCTTTGTAATTCTTTACAGGATACCAACACACGGTATTTATAACCGAGGTCAGCATTTCCTACAGTCTCATTTCCTTGTTGTCCTCATGGTCGTCCACACTTCTGTTGCTTTTAGGAATCTTTTTCCAGACAGAAAACTTCTACTCTCATGAAGATGCTATCGGAGCTTCTTAAGGGGAGTTTTATTCCAAAATAATGAAAAAAAAAAATGACATGATTTTATGGACTTCACCAAATGTTCTCTCAGGAGAACACAAAACAAGGAAGACACTCCCCTCGTCTTCCATCTCCTTCCACCTACCCCATTCTGCCCCCAGGTTCTAGCTGCAACTGAGCATTTAGGCAGCCAGCCTGGGGAACGTTCAGGAGTTGGGTCCACGGACAGCTTTCCCCAGGCCCCTAGAATTACTCTGTGGCTGTCAGGATTTCCTGAAAGATGAATGAAAGTGGGAAAGTCAAAGAGCTGGAGGCTTCCTCTTAGCTCCCCTTTTGGTTGGAAATAGGGGCTCAGGATCCATCAGGCAGAGGCCGTTGACCTGAGGTGCATCTTTGTCAGGCTGAGGGGTGTAGGCTGGACAGGCAGGGGCTAGTTGGGTGGTTATAATCTCTCTTGCCCCACTAAAACTTCCCATGTCAGCCCTAACTCCCACCAGGCCTGGTTTCTGAGAGGAAAATATTGTATCTGAACCAGGGAGACACCCCTGCCCCAAGATAACCCTACTAAGCCATCCTCCTTTCCTTCTTGAGTTGCAGAGTTCACTTCAGGTCTCTGCGGAGGCTAAGAAAGTCTAGTTAGGAAGTCTTAGTGCATAACGTTCTGGAAACATAACGGTAGACACAACCAAAGGAGACTGCTGGACAAGCCCTTTGGTCGTGACTTCTGGGTCTCAGCTGACCCCAAGAGAGGGGATTTGCGTAGGGAAGTCCTCTCAAGTGGCCACCCGGAAGCCCTTCCCAGTCTGGAGTGGCTGAGTGATCCTAGCGGAAGGCCCTGTCCCAGTGACAGCAATACAAGCCACAGATGCCTCACAGGTCTCAGCTTTGTCTCTGTCCCCGTAGGCATAGGCAGGATGGGAATGAAAAACAGAGGAAGTAAGACAAGCCTTTCGTTCCATCTACCTGACCAAGGAGCAGACAATTCCAGGTGCTAAGCTACCTTTCCCAAAAGGACACTCCCAAATAATGTTTGATTTTTTTTTTTGTCTCAATGAGTCGCCTGCATTTCTTCCTCTCTGCCAGCAACCCCCTCCCAAAAGCCCACCAAAAAAGACAGGTAGCTGTTCTTCCATTTGGATGTGTTGTTGTGACAGGTTCCCTTCTTTTATAAGGAGGTGGAGGCTTCCTCCATTGGTGCTGAGTGTGAATTGGCCCCAAACGAAGGAGAGGGTTCTGTGGCCCGGGTATTGTTAGCCATGGAAAAGCCAGGCCCACTGGGAGGGTGGGAGCTCTGCGGGAACTTGGACCTCAGGTCCAGGCCCTTTATTTCACAGAACAGTAAACTAAGAAAACCCAGAGAACTTGAAGAGCCGCAGTCCTGTGGCCAAATTACTGCCGGGCAAGGGTTAGAACCCACCTTCTTGTCTCAGGCCGCGGGCCCCGGATCCAAGACGAAAGCAGAGCAGTGGAGAAGGCCATCTTCGGGATGGAGAGCCCCCTAGTCATCAGCCTGCCATCAGAACGGCTCTGGGGGGGGGAGGCGCCTGGGGGGCTCAGATGATTAAGCATCTGCCTTCGGCTCAGGTCCTGATCTCAGTCCTGGGATCGAGCCCCACATCGGGCTCTCTGCTCAGCAGGGAGCCTGCTTCCCCCTCTCTCCCTGCCTGCCTCTCTGCCGACTTGTGATCTCTCTCTCGCTCTCTATCAAATAAATAAAAATCTTTAAAAAAAAAAAAAAATAGCTGGAGGAGTTCACTTAGAAGGGGCCCTCCTGCTTGGGACCAGAGCCACTAATGCCGAGTTGGGGTGGCCCGGCAGACCACAGACAACCACTGCCTGGTCCCCACAGGAAAACATCAGGTGCTTGCTAGAAATGTCCCCTTTAAAGACCGGAGAATAAAAATGATCTACACTGACCACAGAACACAGCCCTGTGACTGGAGGAGACAGTGTTGTTTGCTAGATTCTGCTTTGAAACATCCCAAGGAGAGGCGTCTGGTCTCCGACTGCAGTCAGAAAGCTGCACAAAGAGCACCTTGTCCTACAGGGGCCACCACAGCACAGGCGAGGGAGGGAGCTGGCCCTCAGCAGCCGGACAAAGGACGGCTCCTTGGCCTCACTGATCAAGCAACTCATCCGGGGGAAATCTAAAAGCTCTCAGAGGAACAGAAGAGAGAAGAGGCATTTCCTCCTCAGATCCCGTGAAGCCTCTGAGGGCTCCTTGTGCGGAAAGCCATGACGAGGAAGTTTAAGTGCCCTGCACCAGCTCCCCCAGGACCCCACTCTAGGGGCCTATTCCTGCACTGCAGCCCAGGGACACAGCCCCCTCCCGGAGGCAGCCAGATGGGGCTCGCCACAGCTGCCAGCTGCCACGCGGTGTGGCTTTTTGGTTGGTTGGTTTGATTTTGTTAGAGACGGAGGTGAGCCAGTAGCTGGAGATCTCCCTGTGGAAGACTCCTCTCTGTCCTCACCCTTCACTGGTTCTGCCTTCGCTCCCACCTGCCCCTGCTCTCTAGCCCGGGTCCTTAGTTGCCTCCCAGGCCACCTGTGAAGACAAGCCCTCGCCTCCCAGGGTGGCCCTCCTGAGCCCTGGGGTCCCCTCAGGCAGTGGCCAGGAGAGTCAGGATGCCAGCCCACAGCCGGAGTCTCTGCTTTACGAGCACATGCAGAATCCAAAGTCACCATGAGCCTCCTCTGTCGGAGCCCCTTCCTCCCCGTCCCCACCGGAGACATTGCTGTTCTATGTCTTTAGAGTTCAAAAACTTTCCTTTGTAAGCCAAGGGTCTGCGTAAAATAATTAGCAATCCAGGAGGTAGCACACGGGCACAATGTCTTATTTCTTTTTCCCCTCCAAAGAATGTGACAGTGAACGAACACGTCCACTGACAGGTCATATATACACATGGATGGGAGTCACCCTTGTCAGACCTTTCACTGTTGTTATCTTTGGGTCAGAAATTCTAATCCAGCTGTGGGACTTTTCCATACCCCTGACCCAGAAAGGTTAGCCAGCAGAGGGGGGGGGTGTCTTGTAAATGCTCCTTTGGTGGGAAGGACCAGTTAGGAAGGAGGGCCCTACTTTGAGCTTTTGAATGCTGAACCTCTCTCTAGAACTGGAGATGCAGGAAGAGTGTGGGTCCTGCAGAAGCACTGCCTGAGGCTGGCTCCCAGCTCTACCACTCAGTAGGCCTGTGACCTTGGGCAAGTTTTGGAAAGGGGGAGAAAAAAAAAAAAAATCACCCCATGCCTCAGTTTCCCCATCTGTGAAATGGGAAGAATACTATCACCTACCTCATGCGGCTGCTGGGGGAAAGGAATGAGCTCTTTGTGCCTAATACCTAGGACAGGCCCCATATACACAGCATTCCATCATTGCTGGCTGCTGCTAGTATTCTTATTGTTGGAACTGATTATGAGAACCAGTCTTCCTGGGGCCTCTTGACTTTCTCTTGTCATCTTTTCCTTTATGGCCACGAAAATGAACCCACCGTAATTTCCGATTACCGATCCGCATCAGTCCCGTGTAAGAGCAGGACTGCCCCAGGCATCACGCACACGTGGCCAGTTTTGCAGACTAGCATCGTGTGTGTGTGTTCCCCGGCCTGTTTACAGCTTCATAAATTACCCAGCCAGCCTGCAGCTTCGGACAGCTTAGGACAGCTTAGGACACCTCTGGAGCAGAGCAAGCAGCCTTTCCTCTTGACTGGCACTGGGAAAGTGCAGACATGGACCAGTGACCCACTGTTTACGCTTCCCAGGCTGCGCTCAGTTGCAGGGAGGCTGTCCCCCACTCCCACACTGGACCCCTCCCATCCCAGCCTTGGCATCAGCAGCCAGAACCAGTCAGGCCCTGTCTGGTCAGGCCTTGGCCTGCCCTATCCCACACTCTGCCCACATTTCCCTTCCGAGCCACAGGTCTGTCCCTCCCGGGTCCCCACCTGCCCCAGGCTGGTGAGCCCAGTGTGACACAGGTCAGCAGCCGCCTCCCACAGAGGCATTTTCTTCTCAACCCAGCCTGCTCCCCCGATTCTCCTCCTCACCAATCCCTGTGTGTGCTCCTCTTGCAGACGGGTATGCCTTCTCTCAAGAAGAGCATGGAGCCGTTACTCAGGAAGAAATCGTCCGTGCTTACGACACCACCAAAAAGAAGCTGAGGAAGAAATAAGACGTGAGTCCTCCTGATTGATCCCAGGAAAGAGATGCGGTCTGTTGCACCCAGTGTTAACACATCTCTGCCAGAAGAGACTGGTGTCAGCAGCCAAAACACCATAAAACCCATTTCTGTGGCCTTAGCCAACCAGTTTGTTAGTTCCACGTTCCCTCGCAAACCTGGAGTAGATCCCGCAGAGGAAGCCATCTTGTTCCCTTCCAGTCCGTCCGCAGTGCTTGGCCTAACTTCTGTTTACGTTCTGAAGCATTCAGCTGTGCTCTGTGAGGTGTGAAATTAAAAACGTTATGTTTCACCAATATTTAAACATCAGCACTAGTTGTTCTGGGAGAAAGGCGAGAGTTTTATGTTGCGTGAGAAACCCATCTTGCGGAACTGGAGCGGGGGCGGGGGGGGGGCTCCCTTCCTCTTTTGTTCACTCACAGATGAAGTCCGCCAGGCAGCGTGTAAACGTCATTGTAGGCAGGTCGATGCCTTGCTTTGAGTCCTCTCTTGTTTGTGTGAAGTGGACATAAACTCCCTGATGGCAGTGAAATCCCCAAAATGTCTGTCATCAGGGTGGTAACCCTGGGAAGGCTTCTCTGAACCTCTTGGCCACACTCCCGGCAGGGCGGGCGGGCCGCTCTTCCAGCATTCTCTGCTCTCTTCCCAGGTGCCTTCTGGGCTGTCCGGGCTTCCTCCCTCTCGGACTTTCTGCATGGCTCACCGCTGTGCTCAGCGCATGGCCGCTGGAGGGCAAGTAGCCCAACCATGCACTATTCCTTGTCCTCGCACAGACTCAGATAGGGAGGCAAGAAATCCCCCCTGCCACCGCCCTTGTCCTCCTGTAACTAAAGAAAAGGAGCATAGCTATTCTCGCATATTCCAAATGTTTATCTGCCTCTTTCTGATGACAGGGAAGCCTGCAGGTCAGTGTGGGGTAGGAGGCTTTGGCTCTCCTGCTCTGGTCAGGCTCTCCATGCTTATCCCCCAACCTCCAGGCCACTGGACCTTGGGCATTCACTTCAGTGAGACCCGCATGTGTTTTCTCGGGAGTTTGGAGCCCATTTTGGACTTTGGCTGCTGGGAAGCCAATGGATGCAAAGCATGTCTCTCCAGCAAAGGGTCACACCTGTCACCCTGTAACTCTAAAATCAGGCAGGATGAGTGAACCTAGTGGGAGAGTTGGGGCCCCTGAGGCTAGTGGTGGAAGATGACCATCAAAGGAGACAGCGAGAGGCCAGGAACACGGAGACCCCGGGAGGAGGACAGAGAGGACCTGCTAGCCAAGTCTCCTCACTGGACTCCGAAATCAAACCCTGAATCCCAGGCAGTTGTGATAATGCATGCGGGAGGCTAAGCCAGACACTGGCAGCAGTTTGAAGCAGCAAAAATTCCAAACATTTCAAGGAAATGCCCTTTTCTATATGAATGAGGTTCCCATCCTTATCCAGTCAGTGGCAGACACAGGCATCTCTGAAAAGAAAGTGTCCTGTCTCTAAGACAAGGAAGTGCTGCGTCACCAACTTTCCAAACTGCGGGGTCCCACCTTCTAAATTTGGGCAGAACTTGCCTGCCCTCGGGCATGAATACGAGCACCTGGAGCCCCTCATAAACGGCCAGCCTGGAGGCACGCTCCCTCCTCTCGGCTCTGGTTGCCAAACCAGATTTTTGGATAGCTTAACATAAATACTCCTGGGCAGCTGTTACTGCTTAAAATGGCACCGTTCTTCTGGGGGATGGCCGCACTAAATTGGGAAATAAAACAATAGTGCACTTTGCCTCCTTATCCTTTATTTTTGGAGCATCCACATCCGACTGGGCATTGTAATAACTTAAAGTATGATTTGCATTGACAAAGAAAACTAATCCTCTGCTTATGACGTGACCAGGATCCAGGGAGGGCTTAAGGGGAAGCAGAACAATGCAGTGAACAGGTGAGGCTTAGAAAATTGCCATTCCTTCCTCCCTGAGGTGGTAAACCATTTTTACTGGAGCTCCCAGAGAGATGAACCCCTGAAGGACTGTCATGCAGGAATTAGAACCCTCCCCCCAAAAATGTGCCTGGCATTAACACAACAGACTGAGGTAGGGGTCTTTATTGGATGCCCAGAGAGGTGATGTCCTAAAAATAGAAGAGAGACAAAAATTTGAATCAGATGAACGTTGGGCATCCTGACTTCTTGGTTTCATTTGGAAGTAAGCCTCTGGAAAGGGGAACTCAGGCTCATTCTTTGTCAGACACTTAGCTCTTTCTTAAACTTGAAGCCTTCCGATTTAGATTTGTGAACTACAGCGTGTATGTGTTTTGTTTTGGGCTTTTCGGTTTTTATTTTTTTAGGTTAAAAGGCAGTTCACATTTTCTGAGATTTGAGTGTGTTTTCTGATTCTTTTGACAACTGGACTAAACAGTGTTTGTGCTAATAAATGCACACACAGAAGAAAATATTAGATGGGATGCCTTCTAGTCTATTAATTCTCATATGCGATCAAGCTGTCTGGTGGCGAAATGACTAAATCGGGCTTCGAGGAGGAGCAGTTGTCACTACGTGTGATGTATGATATTTAGCTGTGGCCAACTCCGGGGCTATGTCATTTGTCCTATCTCCAGATTGAGGTCAGAGTGTCACACAGGCCCCTCCCCAGGGAGCAGGGGGGACTGGAGTAAGTTGCATTCTCTGGCTGTCAGCTCAGTGGAAATGCCATATGGGACTTGTCACTCTGCCACATGGTAAGTGACATACGGGCTGGCAGGTTACACTTGGTCAGCACTGTAGGGCTGGCCTCTGCATTGGGCTAAAGTAGCAGAATCCACTGAGGCCCGGCCTTGGTCTCGTACACAGTGTGTGTTCCATTCTGGCTGAGTCTGCAGAAGGAAAAGAGCAGAACTTCCATGCAGTAGCTTTGAATTCTACTGCACCAGCACAAGCCAGCAAGGGGGGGCGGAGAAAGTGCCCATTAAAAAGGCAGGATAAGAGAACAGATTAAACCAACCATTTCTGCCTGGTTGTCCAGATTAGCAACTTCATTGCTGATCAGAACGGGCTTGGTAATAATTTTGGGGTGTGACTGATGTGTCCATCCTGCCTCTCTGTGGAATATTCAGGACTTCCTGACCAGTGTTAAGTTCGCCCATCTCCCGGCACACGTGTGATCATTTGGGGGGATTAGGAGAGCATACAAAACCTGTGCTTTGGAGAAAGGAGTTGCTGTTGCTTTAACATTCGTGGAGTAATATCCTCAAACATGAACCTGAGTTTTGGCAGAGGCTGGCTGGGAACTCTGTTGACATTTTCTTTTCCTTGACAAGGCTTCAGGTCTTGCTGTAGGGAGCTGGCAGTGAAAATCAGTGATAACTTGTCAAGAAGCAGTGAATAATGGCAAAAAAAAAAAAGTGAGTATGAGTAACTAATGTCTGAAAATGCATATAGATGTATATATTACAGGTGTAACGATTGAATTTTTTAAAGAAAGCTATAGTCTGTAATCTCCATTTGTTATAACAATGACCCTTTATCTCATTTCTTGAAGAGAATTTTTTATCCTATTTCTGTTCTTAGGGGTTTACGTCTTAGATCATAAGTTGAATAGAATGTTTGCAAAGCTCTGCAAGGGGATAAGATAGTCTCTCGACTCGAACATGGGAAGGAAGTGCACACATTTCAGCTGGCATTTGGCTTACTACCAAGGGTCATTGTCCCAAGGTAATTCAAGGAGCACTTTGGCCTCAGCATTTGAAATGTGGACTTTATCTCCAGGGATCCATAAAAAATGGGAACAGGGAAACTGTGGTTAAACAGAGCCCAAAATAACCTGGCGAAGAAATGAGTTTAGCAGGTCAAGGTAAAAGATGGCATCCCCCATCATATTCGCTAAATACTTTCTTCATTTCAAAGCTTTTCTTAGCAAATTTAGTAATGATGGAGATAGTGAACAGTCAGCCATCCCCCCTCAGAGGGAAAACGTGCATCAGCTGGCTTTGTTGCTAGTTCTCCATTGGCTAGAGACAGTTGTTGGTCTCAGTAGAGCCATGGGGGAGATTATTTAGCCTCATCCTGGCCACTTTCCCATCCTCAGAGACAAGGAGGATTTAAGGGTTTACAGTGAGTCACAGAGGTGAGAGTCCAAGGTCCCCCAGAATGTACTCGTTTAAGTATCCCCGAAAGGAATAGACCTGAAATACTCTACCTTGATGTGTTGCACTCCTCATTTTTTTTCCTCAACATCCCATATTGTCCCACAGCCCACATTTCCATGGACGTTACAAGAGCTTCCCTGAATGCCAAGCCTCCGCTGGCACTCTGCGGAAGGCTCTCTCTTAGCTTGTGGGGTCTGAGTGTGGCCACCCGGCGTTCAGTCTTTGACGGGAAGAAAAGGCAGAAGCTGTGACACAAAAGAGTCCAGAAAAGAGGGGCAAGCTCACCCCGTTATTCCACCCCAAGCGTAATCCATAGCTGTTAACTCTGACCAGCAGCTCTGCTCCCCTGACTGAGGGGAGACAAAAGAGTGATTCTTTTAACACCAGGCTGGCTCATTTTCCATGACAGTCTCTTGCCCTAGTTGCCTTAGAGACATCCACTCTGCTCTTTCTCTCAGGTTCCAGACCAAGAAAAACATGCTCCCAAGATTAGCCCGTCGGCATTTCTTCTGACCTGGCTAAAGAAAGGAAGGAGACCTGTTCCTTTTAAGTCAGGAACAAAGTGTCAGGTGGCTTTGATTTATGACAGAAATAGGAAGAAGAAAGTTGAGGCAATAGCGCTGTCCAAATAACCCTGTCCAGGAAACTGAGGGGTCAAGAGAGCTTATCAAGGGCCTTTTACAGGCCATCTCTTCTGTATGGCAGAGAAGGGGCCAGAAGGAGCGGGACAGCCTGAAGTTGTGAGGATGTGAACCCACTTCCGACAGCGTCGGATTCAGTCATCCCCCTAGACCGCCACACAACCACAGGTGGATCAGTACACACCAATTAAAAAGCGGGAAAAGAAAATCTGCCCTGTGCTGGGGCTTCTCTCATTCCCACAAGATCCTAGCACCAAGTGGATCCACTTTGCAGGTTTTTCATTAATAAAATCAGCGTGTGTGCCGACACGTGCATTCCTCCGCCTTCCTTCTCCCCTGTTGCCGGCGATTGCTGAGTTCACAAGTGTGCCCGCTGCTTCCCTAGGAAGCCTGCCTCCGAGGGGCCCTGCTACCACCTGCAACCCGGCCAGCTGCAGGGGTAGGGCCCCAGGGGCTCCGCCAGGAGCAGCCAGGTCTGCAGCCTGTGTGCGTCCTCTTTCCTGCAGGTCACTGATTTGAATGCAACATCTCTGTGGTGTCTTTCTCATGTCAGCAAAGCCATGTGCCCTCCTGTCTGCTGTCGCATCTGTGCTCAGATTGCTTAAATATTGTTTGCGACAGGGAGGTTTTAATCTGGTTATGCAGAGGGAAGCGGGGCTGTGGGGCACGTTTAATTGGCTCCCAGCAGAGTAGTGAGCACGTCTATGGAGTGTGGGGTTTTTTTGTTCCCTCCCTCTAGAAGTGTTACCATTTTCACGTCCTATTAATGTCCTCTGGTTGTTAAATTACAGCCGCACATTATAGCAGAGCTGGGGTTCCCTCCTGGAGTGAATACAAATGAAGGGCACTTACTTGTATTTTTAGAGGTTTTGGAAAATGTAGTGATTTGTGGCTTTGATCAATCCTGTTGACTGGTATATGTCTGCACAAACCTGTTTCAAATAAATCTTTTGTTAAAGTAAACAATTGACCCGTGTTTTATTTTGGAATTTGCTCTTGCACTAATAAGCATTTGCTGCCACGGGGACTTGGGACAGTCATACAGAGGTTCTGTGGGTAGATACAGGCTATGTATACGCTCTACCTCGAGAGCTGATGACCAAGGAAAGGCTATTGGATGGCAGGAGCGCAGGAGAATCTGAATTGTAGATTAGCATGAGCTCCGTGAGTCCCAGTCCCCTTCCTGAGAGCAGAGTCCAAGAGGCCACACTGCGTTTAGATTGATCACACAATGGAAACAACTACAGAGAAGGGCTTCTCCATCAATTACTGTGCTCCCCTTGGTTTATCTCAGTTTCCCTGCAAACTGAGATGGGGAAAGTTCAAATTCTGTTGTCGAGCATGAAATGACAAGATCGTCGTTGGAGGGGTGCCGAACATGCCACCCAAAGTGTGCCACTCTGACATATTGATTATTTTGAACTGAAGGCCATTGACAAATAGCAGATCTGAAGGGAGGGCTCTCTGACCTCCCCCTTCTACCTGAACGCCGGTCATAACATTGCCACGGAGAAGGGTACCCTCCCTGCACCAGGAAGAGGACGTTCTTATCCCTAGAGACTGGGGGTGGACGCTGGAACGGACCTATACAAACAGACCGACTGAAATAACCCTGACCTTCTGTTCGTTTCCCCCGTATCCTTCCCAAGGACCGTCCCCCAGTGTACTGCCCCAGCCCAAGCCCCTTGTCCAGTCCCACCATTCCCAATTTATCTTTCTTTGTGTAAAAAGGACCTAAAGGACCTAATGGCTTCTTGGGGTCTTCATCTTCCTTCTGAAAATTCCCACGTACATGTAAAAATACTAAATAAACTTGTGTGCTTTTTGCCCGTTAGTCTGTCTTGTGTTAGTAAAATTCTTAGGCCAGCCACAGAACCTAAGGGGGAAGAAGGAAGGAAGTTTCTTCTCCCTTACATTATTTTGAAGAGAGTAAGGGGACACCTGCCCATTCCCTGTAGGTACCCTAAGTCACATTTAGGTAAACACGCACTGCCTCAAAGTTCCCTCGGGTCCACAAGGCACACAGCAGAGGCCACGTTGAACCTGGGGTGCGGGGGGAGCTGGATGTTAGCCTGGGAAACACGGAGGTAGGGGCCTTCCTCACTGGAAACCAGCCTCGGGCTCGGTGTGTCAGCTGCTTGCCTGGCTTTGTGTGGGCAGCTCTACACTTGAGCCGTGTGTGGTGAGGACAGACTCTGGGGGTGGAGGACAGGAAGGAAAGAGAGACTGAGAGAGATCGTTCCTTGCAGAGGCCTGCATCTGGAACCCCAAAACCTCTTAACGGCCCACTTCTGATACACTGCATATTCCCAGAGCTGACTCTGATTGCTCCCAGATGGCCTTATCACAGCTGAATATGGCCAGTTTAGGGCAGTACGACCTTGGTGGCCATGTCCCCAGGCACGGGTAGGGACAGGAGGCCGGCTGGGCCTCATTCCAGGCAGAGCTCTGCCGCTTAGGGCAGAAGGGGGAAGGACTTTCTTCTGCTCTCCATAGGCCCAGTCTTCTTCTTCTTCTTAAATCATGCGAAACTGAGAATGATTTCAAGCAATCAAGAGCAAGGTGTTCTATTCCAAACCTGTGCCATTTTTTGGTCATGTCTACAAAATCCGCCTTTATTGCTCCCGTGAATTTTTTGAAATGTCATCCTTCACGTGGGCTCACCAGAATAAACTTGAATCATTGGGAGGCCATTAGCAGCTGAAGACAGTTTGCAGACCCTACATTTCTGCCTACAGCAATACTCTTTAGAATAGTCTTCCCTGTGACAAAGACTCGGCTACTTTGAAAAATCATTCAGATTGCACTGTTTATTTTCAACATGTTTGGTAAGAGACATCTATAATGTGAGGGATCGAAACGTGTATCAAAGCAGCAGGGCGCACGACAGGAGCACACTCCAGCCTCTAATCTTCTGCCTACATTCCGTTCCACGGATGACTCAAGTGAACTTTCCAGCAATTGTTGAAAAGGCCAGCTGTTGCTGTAACTGGGACTATGGACGAGGTCTGGACTTGATTTTTTTCCCAAAAGAGGACAAAATAAAATCCCTTCACCCACCAAGGGTAGAAGCAACCAAACACACACAGTTCACTCACAAACATTAAGTTTTCATTTACTTGAAAATAGTCCGTACACATAAATAAAATGACATGTTTCGTGAGGGGGGGCCCCCAAAGCTCCACCTTCAGCGATTTGCCTCTTCTGGTAACTGCACCATCCTTTAGCTTTCGATTGCAGAGCGATGGAAGTTTAAAGAGAGCTGCACGGGGACCCTAAGAGCCAGAGCCTTGGCCTGAGCCATGAATTGGCAGGGTCTGTCCTAGCAGTTGCTATTAGAGTTGTTGACATTGCATGCTACCTGTACTCTCTCCCCTACTCCAAAGAAAACGTGTTTTGATTTGAAATACTCTAATTGCCAAGAAATTTCCTGATTTTCTCCTGACTTTCAAAATAGCAATTGTGCTTTATTTGATTTAAAGCTCTTCTCCTGACCTAATACCTTGCCCGTGGCTGGGGGAGGGGGGGAACCCATGGTTGTCACTGCTGTTTTCCAAATGGCCTTGAATGGAAGATGTGGATAGAATAGCCCTTCAGCCGTGAACAAAGCTGTCCAAGTCATTTTTCCCGCCTTCCGTGTGTCCTTAAGAGAAGCTGCCTGCAAATTACTTACAAAGAGGGCTGCAGAAAAAGCCCTTGGATTCATCTCATGATTACATTTAAAACTGGGTTTGGTGGGAAGAGTGGGGCTGGGGTAGACCCTTACTCAGCTAAAAAAAAAAAAAGCAAGCACGTCCAAGTGAATTTCTTGAATACTTCAGCTGGGAAATGTTTTAGGAATCCCACTGTCTTGTTGATGCAGTGAGGAGCCCCGGAGGGCTTGCTGCTGATGGGAGGCACCGAGGAGCTGGGAGCTGAGGGTCCCCCGAGACCACCCTCCCTTGTGCGTGAGGGAGATCTGGTCACACGTGCAGGAAGCCCTGGAAACCACGTGCGTGTAAGAGTGCGTGTGTGCAATCACGCACACACGCCAGCTCTGTGGGAAAAATGAAGTAAGAAAGGTATGTGAATACAGAAATACACACACAGAAAGGTATGTGAATACAGAAGAAGAAAATTCCTTCTTAACCTTAAGAACTTCACAAAGTCGGTCGGACGCTGCCACAGAAAGGGTATAAGGGTTAACGCAGTTCTTATATTAGAAGACAAGAAAAGACCCCCTCCTGGCTACCATGTGTGTTGAAGGGAAAACGTGGCAGGGCTCTCTCAGCCCAACCTTTGTCCAGACAGCCAGGTGTTTGTCTGAGAACCTGGGACCTTCACTGCTAAAAGGCTGAGGCCCCTGCCCTGAAGCCCAGCACTGGTGCAAGAGCATGAGGTGGTGCAGTTCAGGTGTGGTCCTGCGCTGACTGACGTCAAGCAAGACCCCCTAATGATCTTGAACTCTGCCCACTCCAGGGAGCTTCAGCGGGGAGGGTATCAGACCCCCTTCCTCACTGCCCTTTAGAATACCAACCCAGAGGGAAGACGTATTGAGATGTAGCGGTGAACCAAAGTCCTGGCCTCAGGTAGCTTATATTCTAGTAGGAGACAGACAAGAAATAGAAGAATATATAATCTGATACCATGTTCTGCAGCACAGACGGTGTCTTAGTTTGGGCCTGCTACAGCAAAAATACCACAGACTGGGCAACTTTAATAATTTATTTCGCTTATAAGCAACAAACATTATCTGGAAGCTGAAAGACTGAGGTCAGGTGCCTGCCGATTTGGTCTGGGGAGAGCCTATTCTTGGCTGCTAACCTAGTAATGATTGCAGCAGGCCTACCATGCGGAGAGATATTGACGCATTTCAGGAACCAAGCGCCCTGTGGATGATGTCCAAGTGGGGCCCCTCTCTCTGCATTCCACTTTCCGGCAAATCAAGGCCAGGAACATGCATTGAATGCCAGCACGTGCGGTAGGCTCCAAAATGAACTATAGCCATGAGGTTCTAATATAGTTCTAGCTCACTTTCTACTAATCGTAGAGATGGATGTGGGCTTAAATACTGCTCGTCAAGCACATTGTTTTCTTACAACCTCATTGTGAAGAAGAGAAGTCACTGGACCGCATGAGTTTCTGATACTTCTCAGTAAAGCACTGTGGAATGAATATTAATCCTTAGATATTCAACAACGGAGTCTTTCTGTTCAGAGACATCTTTCATTAGATATAAAATTTCTTCAAATGAAAACCAATACAAAAATACTGGACTGGTTAAAAAAAGAAGAAAATGAAAACAAAAATAGTAAGAGCGATCACTACAGATCCCTCCTAGCCTTCCAATTTGTTATCAGGAGAAATTGTTTTAAGATGGCTCTAGTGATTTCACACTTTTGCCATCCTCACATAGTTCTGTTGGGCCAAATATCTGGAGTCAATCTGTGACAAAAGTCTAGACAGAAGCAGCAAATAATCATTCTTACAGAGGTCACCATGAGAAGGATCCAGGAACAAAGCAAACAGGACTAAACTTCTATTCTGTCTCGGGCATCGTTAACTGAATGGTCATTTAAAAATTTTTGTAAGCGAAGAAAAATCAGTGTATTAGTCCACATAATGTCAAGTTTATTGGATGCTACTCTTCAGGAAATGTGGCATTGCCTTGGCGTAAGGACGTCTCTTATTAAATTCTTTTTGAAATCCTTAAAATCTTTACGGCCAAATACATTTTCTACCTCCACCAATGCTAACCGCACACGCATGCGCACTGTATGCAAGCATTATGCTAGGCGCCGAGGGGCCATTTAGATCTGAAACCTTGGTTTCTATCCTTGAGAAGCTCAGTGTCTAAGGGGACATGTACACGATTCAACATGGCACCAAGCAGCATGATGCAAGGGTGCCAGCAAAGAGGAATCACACCCAGTGTGTGTGAAGGGAGCAGAGAGCAACTTTGGTCTCTACCTCTCTTGGTTCCCGTGTCCCAGTCTCAGGATTATTGGAAAACATGCAAACCGAGGAACAACAAAGGGTCAACAAAGAGTGTGGCTACATGAGGTTTTAAAGATGGTTTAAAATTTAGCCCCCCGGGGGCGCCTGGGTGGCTCAGTCGTTAAGCGTCTGCCTTCGGCCCAGGTCATGATCCCAGGGTCCTGGGATC
>CM053605.1:102224186-102239060 GCA_028646535.1 Procyon lotor
CACTTCTACACGCTCTTCTACTAGATCATTCTTACCAGCCCAAAAAAGCTTGTCTCAAAGAGTAGAACTTTCTCTGGACCACACATTACCCATTAGAATGTGCTTCATTCCATTGAACTCCTTTGTGACAACAGTTCTTGGTCAAATGGTCTGTATCCATTTTTCCCATATCCCCTTCTCCCATTCTCCCTTAAACTCACTCCATCAAGCCTTCAGTCCTGCTACTTAACTGACATTTCTCCAGTCAAGACCACCAATGATGTCCAAAACTGAGCCCCTGGTCTCCTCTCCCACCAAGCCTGCTCCATCTGTAGCCTTCACCTGGGGACAACTGCATGCAAGCCAAAATCCTTGTCCTTCTAATTCTTCTAAAGTATTAGATGGCTCTGCCACCACATTGTATTCAGAGACTGACCGTATCTCACTCACGCCCCCGTTGGCACCCTGGTCTGGCCCACCATCACCTGTCTGCGTTACTGCAACAATCTCTTAACAAGTCTCCTGCTTCTGCTCTTTACTCTTGTACAGCAGCCAAAGTGATGCATTTAAAATCACATCAGCACAGGTACATCAATTTTCTGCTCAAAATCCTGCAATGGCTCTCTATCACATTCAATATAAAAGCCTTACAATGGCCAAAAAAAGACTTACTTGATCTGGACCCTGTTACTTTCTTGGTGTCATCTCATCTTCTTCCTCCTTCATTCCACTCCAACCTCTGTGCTCTTCTTATAATACATCAGGAATTCTCCCACCTCAGGGCATTTGCACAGGCTGACACTTCAGCCTAGAAAGCAAACCTCTTGTATATGTGTTCCTCACTCTCTTACTTCCTTCAAGTTTTTGCCCAGATATTACCTTCTCAATGAAGCCTACCTTGACCTCTCTATTACTACATAATCCCATCCCTGATTTCAGATTTTTCTTTTGTTCATAGCTCTTTAGTACACTCTTGGGTACTATATGATTAACTATTTGTTATGTGCTTTTTATCTTCATGTGCTTACATATTCATTTGTATTGCTAGAATGTAAGCTCTGTAAGAACAAGGAGTTTTGCTTCACTAATTTATTCCAAGAATGCATGTACATAGTAGACACTCAGTACAAATCTTTCTGAGTGAACTAATTGACTAATGAAAAGTCCAAGCAGAATTACATATGATAAAGAGCCATTTCTTCTTCCATCTGTCCAATATTGACTATAAATACAGACAAAATGGAACCAATATTTGTTGGGCACATACTGTGATCTTGGCCACTGTTGAACACCAGGCCTTTATTGCACTGAATATTTGGAGCCACCATGTGGAGACAGTTATTAAATACTTGTTGAATGGCAAGTTAACTGAATGAATCCTCATTTTGCAAGGAAGGAAATGAGTTCAGCAAATTTAGCCACTTGCCTTAGATTATATAACTAGAAACGGCTGGAAGACAGACGAATTTCAGTCTGTCTCATTCCAAAGTGCCACATTGTTCAGTTCCATGGGAATTCAGCCAACACATGGGAATCAGATGGGCAACTGCATCCCAGCTCTGCCTCTTGACTTGCTGTGCAACTCTAGACATGTTACCATCTCTGAGCTGCCCTAGCTCTACCTTTTTGGTACTTCATGCTACTGCTGTCATTGTAGGTAATATGGGGTGTTAAAAGACACATGTATCTGGATTCGAATAGAGGGATAAGTGCTTTATGCAAGAATCACGTGGTCCTAAAACCACTACCAAACATTCATAATATATGAGGATATGAATGACTTTAAAATATCATTGACTATATATGAGAAATAGAAAAGTATATTTCAGTTACTTAAAAAAATATTTTACCGGGCACCTGGGTGGCTCAGTGGGTTAAAGCCTCTGCCTTCGGCTCAGGTCATGATCCCAGGGTCCTGGGATCGAGCCCCGCATCAGGCTCTCTGCTTGGCGTGGAGCCTGCTTCTCCCACCTCTCTGCCTGCCTTTCTGCCTACTTGTGATCTCTCTCTCTCTTTCAAATAAATAAACAAAATCTTTTAAAAAAATAATTTAAAAATATTTTTAAAGTATGTAGGAAAAAATTATTTTCATGACTCACTTTTTAAAAAACGGTAAAATAGAGAACACTATTGAAGGGTTAGAAATCATATAGGATTACAAGAGATTCTAAGGTGTATTCTCTATGACATTTTCTTTTATTGTTGGAGGGGAAGTTCCTCAGTCAGTTTGTAGGTTTTTGGATCCTGCATGTTTTTCTGCGGTTCACAATATTAACTTGAATTTGTAAGTGCTCTGAGCTCCTCAAATAAGAAATAGATGGAGAGGTTCTGTCAATTGCAATTAATAATTTTCTTGAGCCAGAGAATTTTGACTTTAAGATTTTACCAGACTCCCAAATTTATAATGAAGTGAATTAAATGAGACGACTATGCCAAAATAATAAGAAATGACATGGTTAATTCTGAAGTCTGCTAAATGTTTTACCAGGTTGAAGAAAAAAAATGACTTGAAAATTCCCTCATATTTCACTTCTACCCCCTTCTCCTTACCTCCCCTGCCTCTGTCCCCCATCCTCCCAGATTCTGGCTGCAGCTAAGCATTTAGGAAGCAGATGCACTGGGAAACCAGCCCAGAAAAGTTCAGGAGTTGGGTCTGTAGGCGGCTTTCCCTAGACCCCCATATCATTTCTTTGTGGCTGTCAGAACTTCCTGAAAGCTGAAGAAAGTGGGAAAGGCTGAGAGCTGGAAGCTTCCTCTGAGCTCCCCATTTGGATGTAAATGGCAGCCAATGGTTCATCAGGCAGAAACTGGTGACCTAATGTGCATCTTTGTCAGGCTGAGGAGTGAAGGCTGGACAGGTGGAGGATCATGGTCCCGGTTGTCCCTCTTCAGCTCTCACTCCTCTCTGAGAACACTGAGGATGGGAAAACCAGCCCAGATTTCCAAAAGATACCATTTATCTGAGTAGCTGCAGATCCTGGTTTTCTGTGGCCAGATCTTTATAGAATTTGGGGAACACTGTTTTAGGAAAATTAGATTTAAGTATAAATATTTAGAATGAGTAAAAAAAAATAACAAATCACTAGTATACAAAAGAAAATTCTAAGACACTACCCACCCTTGAATGGGGGTAATGTGGCTGAAACTTCGTCAGCTCACAAAAGATCCTCTCTGTGCACATGTCTTATAAGAACTAAGAAATAATTTTTTAGGCTATATCCGAAATATTCTTTTCAGACACTCCTGCTCCCCAGGTTAAGGCAAGAATTAAGAATGGGTAAAAACGTTTTATGTCTCCATCTGAGTGGGGAAGATACAATTTAAAATGTTAACATATCTTCCATTTAAAAAGGTGTGGTGGGGAGTAAATAAAGAGGGCGGGGATATGCTTTATTTGTTCGTTTTATGTCCCTCCTTGTTTTTGTGATTAGAACATTTAATATAAAAATGAAGGACAGCTGTTTTTCCACCTTTGGTTGTTTGCACAGGTGATGTGAAATGGGCCCACTCTCCAAAACAGGAGCCTCTGAATGCTCAGAAATGCTGCCTCTGGGTTGTCCTGCAGTACTGTGTTCTTCAGAGCCCCTCAGAGCATCCCTGGCTACACAAGGGAAGATGATTTTAAATCTTCTTCCCTTGTCCACAGGGACATCCCCAGTGGCTAGGAGCTATTGCTGAGATGGTTCTAAAAAATGCCAAAGTTTCACCTTGAGATTGGGATCGAGTTCCTCTCAGTGGGGAGGAAAGAGAAGGGACATCCCCAGGGGCTAGGAGCTATTGCTACCAGCCTCCACCCACAGGCTGTGGTTCAGTTGGCCTCCACAGTGGCTCTCTGTGCCTTGCACAGAGGCCAGCAGCGGGTGCATCAGCTGGGAAGTTGTTAGAAATGTCAGTTCTTAGGCCCCTACAGCAGACTCACTAAACCAGAAATTCTGGAGGTGGGGCCAGTGGTCACCAAGTGAATTCTGGTGCACCCGGAAGTGTGAGAACCACCGGTCCAGTGTTGGTACCAGATCCTGGGGTTTCACCAGCCTTCAGGTGATGCTGCTGAGGAGAGAAGTCAGGGACCACTCATCTTTCCTTCCACACAGAACCACTGCAATTAATCCAATAATCCAATAATGGATAGAAGTTACTTTTTGTCTTTCAGTTGTGGCCCCCAAAATGGGTATGTTTAAAGGGCTCCCCTAAGTAGTTCTTTAATACAGCCAAACCTGCAAGGTACCCCGTTACCATTCTCTCATCATACTTCACCACATCCCCCTGTGTCTGTCACTGGCCTGACTGATGTGGCCAAGGCGTCTCGGTTGGGCATGAGTCTTGCTTTCTGCCAGCAGAACGCTCCCTGTACATTAGTGCTCCTAACATATTCCCCTGTGCTTTGCTCTTCCAGATGGGTACGCATTTTCTCAAGCAGAACAAGCTGTGATTACTCAGGAAGAACTAGTCTGTTCTTACAACACTACCAAAACAAATGCAGTTAAGATAAGTACGGACTCGCTCGACTCCAGATAGGAGTGAGGTTTGGACCACGACATCCCGTGTTCTCATGTCCATTCCTGAGACTGTAGAACATGCCAACGCCCCCAAACGCTCATTTCTTGTGGCTCTGGGTAGACAGTTTGTTATTTATGTATCAACTGAGTCACAATCCTTGGATATAAATAATGGGGGAAGCCTATTTTTCTTAATTTGTCTTCAGTGTTTTATCTAACCTGTTTACTTTTCTGTTGTTTTGAGATAATTTATCAGTTCAGTCTGAAGTACAAAATTAAAAGCATTTTGTTTCACCAAAATTTAAGCTTCAGTGCAAGTTGTTTCAGGGGAAAAGATAACAAGGTCATGATGCATAATAACAAGCCTATCTTAGTTGAAAAGGAGTCACACAGAAACTTTGTATTTTGAAAACTCACAGATTAAGGCAGGCATATAAAGGAAGCATATAAAATATTTTTCTAAATAGGATGTCCTGTCACTTTGAATCATATCTTATTTGTAGGAAATTTGCACAGTATTTTTTTTTAAAGATTTTATTTATTTGACAAAGAGGGAACACAAGTAGTGGGGAGAGGGAGAAGCAGGCTCCCCACTGAGCAGGGAGCCCAATGCAGGGCTCTATCCAAGGACCCTGGGATCATGACCTGAGCCAAAGGCAGATACGACTGAGCCACCCAGGCGCCACAATCTTGTTTTTTTAATCAATTCACATAATAGGTGTAATATACTATAACCTTAGGTTTCAAAATCAGTGTGCAAAAATCAACCTATCATTTTCTGTACATCAATTTAATCTCCATTCTGATTTCCCACATGCATTTGGACTTAGTGGGAAATTCAGATGCCACAATCATTCTTGGGACTGTGCTTCAAGCTTGTACTAACTTCCCAGAGTTTCCCAAAGTCCACAGCATTGGGGCACCCTCTGTTCCTCTGTCATCTTCCCACACAAGTCACCACTAAAACAAATGGTTTATTTTGGTCACTTTTTGAAGCTTCTGTACCAGGTATGGGAAACGGGAACCTCTGGGGAGGTTGGAAATCCCCATGCCTGTTAATGATTCAGGGTCACTAACTCTGTGGTAGGGTATTTTCCCCATATAGCCAAAGAATTCTCAGACACCAGCTGGGTGCCCTACAATTCAACTCAATTCTGACACTATCTACCTGAAGATAGCATCAGATCCCCCGGGTTAAGGACTCAGTCCCACAAGACTGCCCCCCATCCCCACAATCACACTTCAGATGCCAATCCTAGGTCCAGATTGTTACTTGTGCTTCTGACCAACTGGTTATAAGTCAAACGTTCCCATGACACCCTCCTTGAATTCAACTAATTAACTCGAGCAATTCACAGAACTCTGGAAACCCAATTACTCATCAAATTACCAATTTACTACAAAGGATGTTAAGGAATATGATTCAACAGTCAGATAAAGAGATACATAGGGCAAGGTTCCAAACAAAGCAGCTTCTGTCCCAGTAGAGTTTGGACCCGGCATGGTATCACATGGAAACATTCTGGTTCACCAACACAGAAGCTTTCTAAAACCCTTCCTTTTGATTATTTATGGAGGCTTTATTACATAGGCATGATTGATGAAATCAATGGCCATTGGTGACTCAGTCAGCTGCACTCCATCCTCCCCACAAAGGAGTGGGTGGGACTCAAATTTCCAGCCCTCTATTTATTGGTGGTTCACCTCGTAACCAGGTCCCAGCCTAAGGTTTTTTTTTCCCCAAAGTTACCTCATTAACATAAACCCTGTTGTGGTAGAAAGGGACTTAATAGGAATAAAAATATAGCATTTCAACTTTATGTGTCTGAAGCATTTTCAGGTACTGAAGACAGGAAACTAAATATTATAATTAAAAATGTTCTCATCGCCCAGGGAATTCCAAGGATTTTTGTCACTATGAGCCAGGAACCATTGACAAAAAATATATATGAGAAACATTTTGGTCATTCAGATGACCATTTTGACCAAATATGCATTTCTTATAAATCACGATATTGCACCTGTGGTCTAACATTGCCAGCAAAGCCATTCCTCTCCTGGAACACACATCATACCAGTGCACACTGAGAGAATGAGGAGATAGTTTTCGTATTCCCCCTGTAGTCTAAAGTCCCTTTTCTCACATCTATTCTACTTAGTGAGTTTCTAAAAGTAAAAACCAACAATTCTTGAAAATATAATCCTCTATTTTCTGTCCTCCTATCCAAATGACTCCTCTGAAGAAATAACCCTAAAAGCCTGGTAACTGTTTGAATGGAGATAAAGCAACAAGAAAAACATGGGGGAAGAAAAACCTAATTAATTAAGAGAACACAGCAGGGCTGTCCACTATCACCACTGCTATTCAACATAGTACTAGAAGTCTTAACCTCAGCAATCAGACAACAAAAAGAAATTAAGGGCATCCAAATCGGCAAAGAAGAAGTCAAGCTCTCACCCTGCAGACAGGATACTTTATGTGGAAAACCCAAAAGACCACTCCAAAACTGCTAGAAATCACCAAGAAATTCAGTAAAGTGTCAGGATATAAATATCAATGCACAGAAATCAGTTGCATTTCTATACACCAACAGCAAGACAGAAAAATTAAGGAGTCGATCCCATTTATGATTACACCCAAAACCATAAGATACCTAGGAATAAACCTAACCAATGAGGCAAAGAATCTATACTCAGAAAACTATAAAGTACTCATGAAAGAAACTGAAGACACAAAAGATGGAAAAACGTTCCATGCTCATGGATTGGAAGAACAAATATTGTGAAAATGTCTATGCTACCTAAAGCAATCCACATATTTAATGCAATCCCTATCAAAATACCATCAATTTTTTTTCAAAGAAATGAAATAAATAATCCTTAAATTCATATAGAACCAGAAAAAACCCTGAATAGCCAGAGGAATGTTGAAAAAGAAAACCAAAGTTGGCAGCATCACAATTCCAGACTTCAAGCTCCATTACGGAGTTGTAATCATCAAGACCGTATGGTACTGGCACAAAAACAGACACATAGATCAATGGAACAGAATAGAGAGCCCAGAAATGGACCCTCAACTCTATGGTCAACTAATCTTTGATAAAGCAGGAAAAAATATCCAGTGGAGAAAAGACAGTCTCTTCAACAAATGGTGTTGGGAAAATTGGACAGCCACATGAAGAATGAAACTGGACCATTTCCTTACACCACACACAAGAATAGAATAAAAATGGATAAAAGATCTCAATGTGAGACAGGAATTTATCAAAATCCTTGAAGAGAACACAAGCAGCAACCTCTTCGACCTCAGCTGCAGCAACTTCTTCCTAGGAACATCACCAAAGGCAAAGGAAGCAAAGGCAAAAATGAACTATTGGGACTTCATCAAGATAAAAAGCTTTTGCACAGGGGTGCCTAGGTGGCTCAGTGGGTTAAACCTCTGCCTTTGGCTCAGGTCATGATCTCAGGGTCCTGAGATCAAGCCCTGCATGGGGCTCTTCTGCTCAGCAGGGAGCCTGCTCCCTCCTCTCTCCCTGCCTGCCTCTCTGCCTATGCAGATCCCTGCCTGTGATCTCTCTTTCCCTGTCAAATAAATAAATAAATAAAATCTTAAAAAAAAAAAATCTTTTGCACAGCAAAGGAAACAGTCAACAAAACCAGAAGACAACCGACTGAATGGGAGAAGATATTTGCAAATGACAAATCAGATAAAGAGCTAGTATCCAAAATTTATAAAGAACTTATCAAACTCAACAGCCAAAGAATAATCCAATAAAGAAATGGGCAGAAGACACGAACAGACATTTCTCCAAAGATGACATCCAAATGGCTGAATATCACTCAGCATCAGGGAAATCCAAATCAAAACCACGGTGAGACACCATCTCACACCAGTCAGAATGGCTAAAATTAACAAGTCAGGAAATGACAGATGTTGGTGAGGATATGGAGAAAGGGGAACCCTCCTACACTGTTGGTGGAAATGCAAGCTGGTGTAGTCACTCTGGAACAGTATGGAGGTTCCTCAAAAAGTTGAAATATAGAGCTACCCTACAATCCAGAAATCGCACTACTGGGTATTTACCCTAAAGATATAAATGTAGTGATTCGAAGGGGCACGTGCACTAGAAAGCTTAAAGCAGCAACATCTACAATAGCCAAACTATGGAAAGAACCTAGATGTCTATCAACAGATGCATGGATAAAGAAGATGTGGTATCCTCACACACACACACACTGGAATACTATGCAGCCATCAAAAAACAGGAATCTTGCCATTTGCAATGATGTGGAAGGAACTAGAGGATATTATGCTAAGCAAAATAAGTCAATCAGAAAAAAACAATCATCATATGATCTCTCTGATATGAGGAATTTGAGAGGCAGGGTGGGGGGGTCATGGAAGGAAGGGAGGGAAAAAATGAAACAAGATGGGATTGGAGGGAGACAAATCATAAGAGACTCTTAATCTCAGGAAACAAACTGAGGGTTGTTGGGGGGTAGGGGAGGGATAGAGTGGCTGGGTTATGGACATTGGGGAGGGTATGTGCTATGGTGAATGCTGTGAATGGTATAAGACTGATGATTCACAGACCTGTACCCCTGAAGCAAATAATACATTATGTTAATTTTTTAAAAAAGATACAAACATAATGATCCAAAGGAGCATATGCACCCCAAAGTTTATAGCAACAATGTCCACAATAGCCAAATTATGGAAAGAGTTTAAACGTCCATCAACAGATGAATGGATAAAGAAGATGTTATACACACACACACAATGGAATATTACTCAGCCATCCGAAAGGATGAATACTGATCATTTACATCAATGTGGATGGAACTAGAGGATATTATACTGAGCAAAATAAGTCAACCAGAGAAAGACAATTACCATATGGTTTCACAAATAGGTAGAATATAAGAAATAGCACAGAGGATCATAGGGGAAAAGAGGAAAAACTGAATGGGAAGTCATCAGAGAGGGATACAAACCACGAAAGACTCAACTATAGGATTCAAACTAAGGGTTGCCGGAGGGGAGGTGGGTGGGGGGATGTGGTGGGCATTAGGAAGGCATGTGATGTGATGAGCACTGGGTTTTATATGCAGTTGATGAATTACTGAACACTACATCTGAAACTAATGATGTACTAATGTTAGCTAATTGAATTTAATTTAAAAAAAGAATGCAACCCTAAAAAAAACAAAAACAAAAACAAACTCAAAAATGTATCCATGAATGGAAAAACAAAATGTGGCATGTCCACACAATGGAATATTATCTGACCATAACAAGTAATTAAATACTGATATATGCACAATATGGATGAACCTTAAAAACTATGCTAAGAAAAAAAGAGCCATTCATTAGTGGCCACATATAATATGATTCATTGGGGAAGTTCATAAGCAAAACTATAGATATAGAAAGGAGATTAGTAGTTGCTTATGGTTGGTGGAAAGATGAAGGGGAAAGAGTTAATATCTAAAGGGTAAAGGTTTCTTTTTAAGATGATGAACATGTACTAAAATTGACTACAGTAATAGTCGCACATATTTGTGAATATATTAAAAAACCATTGAGTTGTGTACTTTAAATGGATGAATTTGTGATTTAAATCTCAAAGCTATTTTCAAAAATTATCCAGGTGAATTCTACTTTTAATCATAATGTACTAGACTTGCTCTCCTGCTTAAAGCTAAACTGGAAAAATATATGAAGAAAAATTTCAGACATTGGACAAAGGGCAGCAAAGGAATATAATTTCCAAGACAAGACTTAAAGTAAGCCATATTACTTCCCAAGCTTTCTTCCTAGAGGCACTTTCCAGGCTATGGTGCAGAAAAGTAGCACCCAAGAAAAGCACAGTATTTTCAGTGAATAGGGGAAACTAAGCTAAAAGTTTAGAGAGGCTGAGGCAGCTGATATTTGCTGGGTATAGTACTATTGAGAAAGGAGCTGTACATAGAGTTCTAGACATTTACTTAGGGATATTCTAGAGTAAATAGCTAGATGCTAACTTATATATAGGTGGAATGAAACTCAATGAAGTTGAGCAAAGACAACTTCCAGAGACATGTAAGCTAGATAATTCACAGAACTTCCTCAGGATACAATATTTAAGCAAATGGGGTGGAAAGGGTTTGATGATTACTTGAGATATTCCATAGAGACCCCAAAAGACCCATACCTTAATAGTAAGGCTAAGCTAGCACTACAGCAAGAACTACTCTAGACTCAATCTTATTTTAACAAAGCTTGTTTTAGCAAATCTTGAAAGGAAGCCTTTCAAGATCTAAAGCATCAAGGGGATTCATAGTTAATTTAGCTGCCTGTAAGAAAAAAAACTAGCCCTCTAACAAGAGAAAACAAATCTAGACACTTCAGTGTAACTGTAACAATGTCCAACATCTAGTAAAAAATTGTCAAATAGATAATCAAAGCAGGAAAACTTAACCCATAAACAAAATAAAAATCAACTAAATGACCTAGAACTGACAGAGACGATGGAATTAACAGACAAGAACTTTAAGAACTTTATAATTATTATAAATATGTTTAATGACTTAAGAACAATATGAACACAGTAAGGAAAAAAATGAAAACCATAAACCAAAACAATGAAACTTCTCCAGCAGAAGAAAACTATACTAAATGAAAATTTCATTGAATAAATTTAGCATATTAGACACTGCAGAATAAAAATAAAGACTTGAACATAGCAGTAGAAACAATCCAAACTGAAACACAAAGAAAAAGCCTGCAAACTGAAAAGAGCATCAATTACCTGTGAGATAATATCAAGCAGTTTTATGTGCATTCTTTTGAGTTGCAGAAAAAGAAAGTAATAGAAAAAAAAAAAATCACTGAAGAAACAAAGGCAGACTATTTTCCAAGCATGATCTGAGAGGCATAGCCAACCCATGGCAGGCTAACCACATAAAAACAAACCATAATCAGCTTGCTAAAGATCAAGGATCAGGAGAAAAATATTAAGATTAACCAGAAGGTA
This sequence comes from Procyon lotor, assembly GCA_028646535.1. Taxonomy (NCBI): domain Eukaryota; kingdom Metazoa; phylum Chordata; class Mammalia; order Carnivora; family Procyonidae; genus Procyon; species Procyon lotor. Next base: position 102,235,678 of record CM053605.1, read on the forward strand.
AAACACACACACATTATAAAGTTAAGAAAAAGCAAATTGAAATCGACCACTGACGTCTCAGAAAAAGTCAAAAGGAAATTTGCTGAAACAAAATATATTGTCAACGTGAATTCTATAGCTAATGAAAATATCCTCCAAGATGAAAGGGGAAGATAAGGCATTTTTCAGACAAAAATTGTGAGTTTACCACAAACAATCCTGAGCTAAAAAAGATATTTAAAGGAGGTTGTTTAGGCAGAAAGAACGTGATAAGAGACGGAAAATGTGATCTACAAAAACTTCAAAAATGGTAATTCTTGGAGAAATATAAAAGAATTTTATTTTCTAATTAATAAAATAAATAAATAATAAATAAAAATAAATAATAAATAAATGTTTCTATTTAATCCAGAATTAGTAAGAATGTATTGCAGAGTTTATAATATATGTAGAGTAAAATGTATGTCCACAGTAGCACAAAGGAAAGGAGGGAGGAAAGGAAAGTTTTATATAGTTTTTACATTATATGTTACATGAGTTAATATTTAAATACAATCTGTGGTATATTAAAGAGGTATACTATAAATTGTAGACAACCACTAAAAACTTAAATAAAATAGTATGTCTAATAAACCAGTTATGGGATAAAAATGGAATACCAAAAATAATGAACAGAGAAGGAGGCAAACCATAAGAGACTCTTAAATACAGAGACTAAACCGAGGGTTGCTGGAGGGGTGGTGGATGGGCTAAATGGGTGACAGGCATTAAGGAGGGCACTTGTTGGGATGAGCACTGGATATTATTATATATAAGTGATATAAGTGATGAATCACTAAATTCTACTTCTGAAACGAATACTTCACTATGTGTTAACTAATTTGAATTTTTTAAAAAGGCAGAAGTGGGGAAAAATAGAAAATAAAAAGAATAAAAATTAGAAAGCTGGTAGATTTAAACCCAACTAGACTGATAATTACATTAAATATAAATGTTTTAAATACTCCAAATAAAAGGTTGTCAGGCTCAACAAAGAAGCAAGATCCAACAATATGGTATTGGCAAAGAAATGCGCTTTAAATATAATTACATAAGATGAAAAATTTCTTGAGATTTGTTACACAATGTGAATATACTTAACACTACTGAACTATATACTTAAAAATGGTAAATTTGGGGTGGGTGGGTGGTTCAGTTGGTTGAATGTCTGACTCTTGATTTGTGCCTCAGATCATAATCTCGGAGTCATGAGATCAAGTTCTGCATTGGCCTCCATGCTAAGCAAGAAGCCTGCTTGGAATTCCCTCTCTCCCTCTCTCTCTGCACCCCCTCCCTCCCCACTCACACTCTCTCTCTCAAAAAAAAAAAAATTTAATGTTACGTGGTGTTTTTTACCACAACAAGAAATACATGTATTAGTAGTTTAAAAGGATAGAAACACAGCTAAACCATGGAAACACTAATAGGAAAGGTAGGCTGCCTACAACAATATCAGAAAATTTAGAGCTAAAGTCGATTAACACTAATAGAGATAAGGTACATGTCATAATGATAAAAGGGTCAATTTATCAAGATATTTAGCAATCCTAAGTGTATATGCATATAAGTCTCCAAATACATAAGGCAAAAATTGATAAAACTGAAAGGGGAAATAGACAAACCCACAGTTACAGCTGAAGACTTCAGCACCCCTCTCTTTTCTAAAATAAGTAGGTAGAAAGGAAGGATATAGAGGATTTGAACAACACTGCCAGTTAAAGTTGATCTAATTGAAATTTATGGAACACTAGTCACACCAACAACAGGACACATTCTTTTCAAGTGCACATGAAATACTCACCAATATAATATATATGCCAAGTTGTAAAATAAGCCTCAATAAATTTAAAAGCTTGAAATTATATAGAATATATTCTCTGGTATTAAATTACCAGTCTCAGTTGAAAGACAGATAAGCTAGATATTTGGAGGTTAAAGACACATTCATATTAGTAATTCATGAGTTAAATAAGAAAAAGATTTTTTTAATAGGATGATTGTGAAAAGACAGCATATCAAAAATTTGTGGGATGTAGATAAGTGGTGCTTAGAAGGAAATTTATAGCTGTAAATGTTATGATAGAAAAGAAGTCTAAAATCATGAATGAAGCTTCCTAGAAAAGAAAGAGCAGGTTAAATTTAAGTAGATTAAAAGGTAGTTAAAATAGAAAATGGAAAAATGTAATAAGCCTTAGATTGACAAGGCATGCATTTCAAAAGACATTCATCTTGAGTAAACATATTGTCAGCTACTAGCAAAACCACCAGATAAAGAATTAGGTTGCCCCCACACATGAAAGTCCCTCTTTCAAAAAGCCCAGATAACCTACACAACTAACTACTTGAGCGACTCCACTTCTCACTTCCTGTGCTCTAATTCCCATTTTTATGCTTTAAATTAGCCAATAAAGATCGAACCCTCAAAACCTGGACATGCCACCTTCAACTCTCATAAAGGCAGAACCTCAGATCCTTTCTTTCTCTCGCTCTCACTCTCTGACCTCAGTGTGTGGCCCTCGGTCATGCTATGTACCCTCCAGGACCCACTAATAATAAATCTTGTTCCTCAAATTTCCCTGATGTTTTTTGCTGTTGTGCATCCCACAATAACAATAAGAATCACAAGGGCTGATCTAACCACAACATTGTCTTGGGTAGGGGAAATGTCTATGGGGGCTTACTGGGGGTAATGCAGGCAAGTACCTCAGGCATTCCTAGCTGATAGCATCACTACCAATAGGCTGGAATTGGCACAACAACACAGCAATTAAAAAAATAAGTGAAACCAAAAACCTAGATCATTGAAAACATCAATGAGATTAATAAATGTCTAGGTTGATTAAGAAAAAAATAGTGAAGACACTAATTATCAATATCAGAAATGAAAGAGGGGACATCAATAGAGATCCTACAAATTTTATAATGATAATAAAGAATTATTAACAATATTAAGCTGTTAAATCCAAAAAACTAGATTAAATTGATAAATTCTGGGACGCAGGGGTGGCTCAGTTGGTTAAGCAGGTGCCTTGACTCAAGAAATGAACTAAGGGTGGCCAGGGGGAGGGTGAGGGTGTGGGTGGGTAGGGATAGGGTGACTGGGTTGTGGACATTGGGGAGGGTATGTGCTGTTAAGTGCTGTGAAATGTGTGAGCCCGACGATTCACAGACATGTACCCTGGGGCAAATAATACATTATATGTTAATAAAAATTAAAAAAAAAAAAAAAAAAAGCAGGTGTCTTCGGCTCGGGTCATGATCCCAGGGTTCTGGGATTGAGTCCCACATTGGGCTCCTTGCTCAGCAGGGAGCCTGCTTCTCCCTCTGCCTCTGCCTGCCACTCTGTCTGCTTGTGCTCTCTGACA
>CM053605.1:102248230-102265350 GCA_028646535.1 Procyon lotor
AAAAAAAAAAAATTAAAGGCATACTGATTGGAAAGGAAAAAAAAGATTATTTGTTCTAGTTCTGTGAAAATTGCTGTTGGTATTTTGACAGGGATTGCATTAAATGTGTTTATTGCTTTGGATAATACAGATATTTTAACAATATTTTCTCATTCCTTGAGTATGGAATATCTTCCCATTTATTTGTCATTTTAAATTTCTTTCATCAGTGTTTTATAGTTTTCAGAGTAATGACCTGTCACCTCCTTGGTTAAGTTTATTCCTAGGTATTTTTTTAAATTTTGGGTGTATTTGTAAATGGATTGTTTTCTTAATTTCTCATTCTGCTACTTCATTATTAGTGTATAGAAATGCAACTAATTTCTGTATATTGATTTTGTTTCCTGTGCCCTTACTGTATTCATTTATTAGTTCCAGTAGTTTTTTAGGTGGAGTCTTCAGGGTTTTCTATATATAGTATCATGTCATTTGTAAGTAGTGACAGTTTTACTTCTTCCTCACCAATTTGCATGCCTTTTATTTCTTTTTCTTGTCTGATTGCTGTAGCTAGGACTTCCAGTATAATGTTGAATAGAAGTGGTGAGAGTGGACATACTTGGTCTGTTCCTGATCTTAGGGGAAAAGCTCTGTTTTTTACTGAAATTCTCAATTTAAATTTTTTTTATTATTCTATTTATTTATTTGACACAGAGAGAGAGAGAGAGATCACAAGCAGGCAGAGAGGCAGGCAGAGAGAGGGGGGATGCAGGCTGTCGAGCAGAGAACCCAATGTGGGGCTTAATCCCAGGACCCTGAGATCATGACCTGAGCCGAAGGCAGAGGCTTTAATTCACTGAGCCACCCAGGCGCCCCAGAAATTCTCAATTTTAATACAGAATTTATGACAATTTAAATATTCTCTCTTAAAATGGGAACAAGATGAGCTTACCACCATTCCCTTGCTATAGTAACTTTACTCCACATTTATGAATTAGGGCTCATTTTAATATTTTATTTAAAGAAGCTTTATCGGGGCATAATTGGCTTACAATAAACTGAACATATTCAAAATGAACAATTTGCTCTGTTTGACATGCTTTATGCTCATAAGATCATTACCACAATCAGGACTATATCTAGCACCCCAGGAATCTCCTTATCCTGCAATGTAAGTATTCCTTCCTGCCCTTCCCTGCCGTGTACCACCCACCACCCTGTCTCCAGTTAATCACTGATCTGCTTTCTGCCACTATAAATTTGTTGGGAATTTTTACAAACAGACCCATGCGGTTTATAAACTTTTGGCCTGGTTTATTTCTCTTAACGTAATTACTTTGAGAGCTATCCATGTTGTTGTATGAGTCAGTAGTTTTGGTTTCCTCTTTATTGCTGAATAATATTCTATTGTGTGGTGATTTGTCTTTTCTTTCACCTGTCATTGCACTTTTTTGGGTTGCTTCTAGTTTTGGCCATTGCAATCAAAGTTGCTATGAATATTCATGTTCAAGTCTTTGTGTGGACATATGCTTTCACAGGGAGTGGAATGACAGGGTCTTACAGTGTATGTACATGACACTTTTATGACTGCCAAATCGCTTTCCAAAGTAGTTGTACCATGTCACATTCTTATGAGCAGCATTTGAGAGCTGCAATTGCTCCACATCCTCATCAACACTTGGTGTTGACATTTTTATAATTTTAGCCATGCTAATAATTGTGTGTTGCTATCTCATTTTGGTTTTAATTTGTATTTACCTCACACCTAATAATGTTGAGCATCTTGTCATTTGCTTTGTTATTCATATAGATTCTTTGGTGAAGTATCTATTTGAATATTTTTACCATTGTATAATTTGGTCATTTTATCTTTATTATTTACTTTCTTCTTCCTAGTTTTGGTTTCATTTGTCCTTTTTCTAGTTTCTTAATGAGGAAGATAGAGCTGTTTATTGGAAAACATTCTTTATTACATAGTGCTAAAAATTTCCCTCTAAGAACTACATCAGCTGCATTTTATAAATTTGGATATGTCATGTTTTCATTTTCATTTAGTTCATAATGTCCAATTTCCTCTTTGAGATATAGAGTATGTGAATTGCACTTAACTCCTGGACTGACTTTAAATTTTTTTTTTTAAGATTTTATTTACTTGTTTGACAGGGCATAAGAGGGGGAGCAGCAGGCAGAAGGAGAGGGAGAAGCAGGTTCCCAGCTGAGCAGGGAGTCCAATGGGGGGATCAATTCCAGGACCCTGGAAACATGGCTTGAGCCAAAGGCAGGTGCTTAACTGACTGAGCCACCTAGGTGCCCTGGACTGGGGCACCAGTACATGTTTTAAATAGTACATGTTTAGGTTGAGACTTTCAGAGACTTGGCAGAAAACAGACAGCAGGCTGAAAAACCAAGCAAGGCTTGGTGCCCACCCAATATCGTGGAGAAAGATTGTAGTTTAAGACTTGCCAAAATGGGAACGCCCTTGGTAAACATCTAGGATCTTCTTGAGATCCCAGAAAAGCTGTGCCCTCATAGTAAATGCCTCAAATTAGAAGAGAGTACTATACTCTGGGAATAAGGCCATGATAGTTTAGGGCAAAATAAAGCTTCAAACTACCCTTGGCCCTATCAAAGTCTTTCCCTGGTACTATACCTATGCCTCTCACTTCTCTATGGCTATGTCTTCTTGAGGGTTTTGTCTCTCAAGTATAGACATTTCAGCAGCCTGAGACTCTGAATTCTACCTCCTCCTCCTAGCAAGATCACTGCATTAACTTTGGCTTCCTTTTCTTGTACTGCAAACCAAGAAATAGTCATAGGGAAGATGCTTGGATAAGGAAGAAAAAGGCTTCCCTTCTTTCAAGAATCAAATCCTCAAGTATTACTCTGTTGGTTTCTAGCCAATGTCTTCAAATAATTCTTAGATCTTGTTCAGTTTTTAGAGTTGTTTTTGTCAGCCTTTTCCAAAACTGACCACTTAATTGTGGCTGAATCAAGAAGTCTCTTAAAATTCTTATTTCCTGAGAATTGGGTGGAAGGCCAGGGGTAAAAGGGTCATCTCTTGTTTCCACGGAGAAAGACAGTGAGTATGACAGGTAGACAGACAGGGATTGAACTGGGCAACTCTGGACCTCTGTTTCTTTATTGACTGACTGACTTTGGACCAAGGCTATTTCTAGTCCTACAATCATGTAGTTCTGTGATCCATTTTGTAAGCATCATAGGCCTAATCCCACATTATACGTATAGACAAAATAGAATTTAGAAATATGTAAAAATTGTAAAAATCTAAAAACTATATTACCTCTGAGGTTTAACAGAAGCAAAATAACAGTTTCATGAGACTTTAAAGTATTTAGAAGCTGGAGCTTCTGGAGCTCTGAGGAATGTCTATTCTGGTTAAACATTTCTAATAAAAATGTTTTTTTAGTTGCCATTCTCCTTTCCAAGTATCAAATAGCACATAGCACATTACATGAAAAATATAATTACAATATTAGCTATTTTAGATGATTCTGAAGTGATTATAGCTTTTATCAGTTATTCACAAAAGGTAAAAATTTTGGAAACAATGGTTAACTTATGTAGTTTGAAGTAATGAGATTTTAGATAAAATAATAGTTAAAACATCAACCAGAATTTAGTTGGATCACCAACTATTTCTTGTTGCATTGATTTTATCTTTTTTTTCCAAATTACTCTGAGAGTAGATAACATAAGCTTTTATTATTAACAAACATAAGTTTTCAAGAGGGATGTAAAGTATACTCACCACTGACAATTAATAAAACTAACCTGTCCTGCCATTTCAGGAGCAATAGGAATGGTGGGCCATACGAAAGAGTAAATTGCAAAAAACACCAGCCATATAATTATGCTTCCCCAAATGGCGAGATGACTAAACTGCAGAAAGAAAAAATATTACAGAAACACTTCAACCTTTTCTATTTAAAAGAAAAAAATCTCTATCAACTGACAAAATCATTTGTGTAGGCCATATGTACTCATATGAAGAAAATTAAAATCTTATGATTTCTTGATACTTAAGACTTTGTTTCTAACATCCTCCTCAGAATATTTTGCTGTGGATTCAAGGAGCCATTGTTTAAAGTATCTAAAACAAGTACCTTGTGACCTAAGCCAAATGATATTCAGTGTCTTCAGTGAAACTGTCAACTCTCAATCAGAATTGGTTCATACAATTGATAGGTTATTCAATGAGACTTCTGCTTCTGTCTACTTGTGGTTTTTTTGTTTGTTTGTTTTGTCTTTAAAGATTTTATTTATTTGACAGAGAGGAGAGAGGTCACAAGTGGTCAGAGAGGCACGCGGGGGGCGGGTGGGGGAGAAGGCTCCCTGCTGAGCAGAGAGCCCGATGCGGGGCTCGATCCCAGGACCCTGAGATCATGACCTGAGCCAAAGGCAGAGGCTTTAACCCACTGAGCCACCCAGGTGCCCCTGCTTCTGTCTACTTATTAAAACAAAGATCTCTTCAGGAAAAAAAAAGTTTGAACAGAAAAAAATTTGACCCTATCATATCTATCCTGCATGAATAATTCTGGGACAATGGCAGAAGCTATGACTCTTTGATTGATTGAAACTGGAAGGTTTTCTGCCCATATCAAGTATGTATGTCATTCAGATTGAGGATGTTGGTTGAAGGATCACTGTCTGTGCCTGGGCCTGGGAACAGTGACAAATTCTTAATGGTTAATGCTAAGGAGGTAAGTCCATCTATTGATCTGATTTGTTGCCTCGTATGATTTGCGTTAGTAGAAGAATCATAAGGAAAATGAATAGGAGCCCTGCATTCTAAGCCTAGCTGAGCTGGGCACCTCAGAGTTACCATCTGTGTATAAATCAGTGATTCGAGAGAAGAGATGATTTATCAAGAGCTCAAGTGCTCTCATCCTATTAGGTACTGCTTGCTACTTACTCCTATCTGAACAACAAAAATATGGAGGAAAAAAACCCAATCTGCTATTTCTCAGAGTATATATTGCTTCTTCCTTGAGTTATTTTCAAAGGCAGTTGTTTTACACCCTTTAGAAATAATCTCATACTCAGAGGATTTCTCTGATTAAATAGAACTGGTCTCCTGAGGGCTCTCCCTTGTGATCATGCAGGAGATGATGGAGAAGAGAATCAGCTCAAGACTGTGAGCTTTAAACTTTTCAAATACTTTAGTGTAATTTCTTGCAACCATTCCATTCTTGTTGGCATTAACACATGAGCTGCAATGCAAGGCATTTTTTGTGGCTTAAAGAGTATTTTCAGGTGGGTTTCCATGGGGACCATCCCCTTGGGGGCAGCAGCAAGCCACCAAGCTCTGAGATTTTGTTATCTTCCTCTGCCCTGGCTCATCCTCCGTACCTAAACAGTGGCTGCCAGCATTCTCTTCCCCAGTGAAGAAGCATGGCCCTGTATTAGACCCTAGACCCTCCACATGGGGCAGAGCAGCCTATGACCAAAAGTGAGAACCAATCCCTTTTCTTTCCTGCCTCAGTCCCCAGACTCCTTCCTAGCAATGAGTGAGCTGGAGGGCAGGAGCCTGGTAGCTCATAGGCCAGAAGAGTTTTGTTAACTCTGCTCTGGCCTTGGAATACTACCTTATTCATAAATGAGATTCACCATATGCAGATAGTGTAGGTGATCATGGATCAAAGAAACACTCTTACTGAAAAGAATTTAACAATAATTAAAAGGAGGAAAGAAAATCATCTTTTTTTATGTAACCTTAAGACAGTATAATATGCACAATTGGTGTGCCTTATATATTGCTAATAAAATATTTTTGTTCGAAACACTTCAGTCCCAACATTGTGTTGATGTTCTGTTGGGGACAGGAGCAGTCAGAACTCTATGTTGATTGCTTTGGAGAAGAAATACATGATATGCCACATAATCTAAGCTCTCTAAAGGTGACAGGCTGATAAAAATTCATTTTCTCGCATAAACTTTGAGTACAACTTGGAAAAAACCTTATTTATGGGTGTATATTGATTTAAATTTAAATTCACTTAAATTATTGATTTTAAATTTTGATCAGTTCATAAGAGCATTCTGCTTATCAGAAGTTCTACTTTTAAGAATATCTTAGGGAAACTATTACTCATGTCTGTAAGTACACATACATCTGTGTTCATAACAGTACTGATTATATAGTACTTATAGTGACAGAGTTAGAACAATTATTCTAAAAACTGTAAATAATAAGTATCCAGGTGATAAAATATTATATAGTCATTAAATAAGATAAATATTAAAGATATAGAAAAATGTTAAAGATCTAGTATTAAGTGAAAAAAGCAGATTACAAAATACTAGCTACTTTAAAATTCTGTTTTTATGAAAACAAAACCAAACCAAGCACACGTAAAACAAAGACTGAAAGAATGGGACAAAAAAACAAAACATCCATGTCACTGATACTGAAAGGCATGGGCAATTTGTATTTCTTCCTTTTTCTGTATTTGCTAAATTTTCCATTATAATTCTGCTCCTTGATAATAATGAATTAAGGATCTCATGTAATGCTAATGTAAGAATCTCTAATGTCATGATAAATTGAATCTATTTCTAAGATGGAAGGCAGGAAATGAATATTTTAAAGACATTAGATTGCTAATTTGCCACCATCCAGTTTAATTCATCACTTGAATATAGGAAAATAGGAAGACCAGAAATGCTTATTACTTTTCTAAACTAAATTAAAAAGTAAATCAACATGCAAACAACTATACTGGATTGAGGAAGTACCCTCAAGAATACTCACTTTATTCCAAGATTGTGTCTCCAAACCAGCTTTCAAACAGACTGTAACAACTACGTACTGTGCAAGGAGATGAGAAGGGGAAATAGATTGGAAAAATGTATTAAAGTTTCATTAGAATCCATGTCACCTCCCTCTTCCCTGATTCCCCCGCCCAATCCCTGCTCTCCATGTCCAGTGAATTCTGGTGTCATAGGTTTTGCTAGGTTTTAATTGAGAGAATGTAGTACTTTTCAATTAATGTTTCATATGTAGAAGCCCCTTAACATATGAAAAAAATCATGCTTATATATATATTTACATTATTTATAAATAGCGTAGAAGGTTTCTTTCTGTTTAGAAACCCAAGTGCTATTGATAAAAAGCACAGTTGAACAGGGGAGATTAAAATAATCATAAAGAGCATTTTGGCTCTTCTTGGCCTTTTGCATTTCATATATACATATTTTAGAAATAGACCATCAGGCATCTGGGGCCTTTGATTGGGATTATAATGAATCTATAAATCAATTTGAGGAGAGCTGACTTCCTCATAGTATTGAGTATTCTAATTAATGAGCATGGTATATTTATCCATTTAGATGTTCTTAATATCTCCAATAAAGTTTTATAATTTTCTTCAGAGGTCCTGGACATCACTTGTTAAATGTGCTCATGTTTTTCCTTTGTTGGATACTATGGTAAAATAGTATATAAATTTTCTTAATTTTCTAAATATTTGCCGCTGGTATGTTGAAATATAATTGGTTTTTAAAACATCGGCCAATATCCAGTGAACTGTCAACCTCTTTTATTAGTTGTAATATTTTATTTGTAGGATTTTTTACTTTTTCTGTGTACACACTAATGTCATCTCTGGCTTAAAATCAATTTTTCCCCTTTTCAAGGCTTGTAGTCCTTTTTCATCTTCGTATTGTGTTGGTTAGTAACTCCTCCACAATGTTGGAGAGAGGTGGTACTACTGAGCAACTTTCTTATTTTTCATCTTATTCTTAGTCTAAAAAAAAAAAAAACCCTCTAGTGTTTCATTAAGTGTGATTTTGTCACAGTGTGGGTTCCTGTGCAACAACAGATGTGTGATATACACTGAATACTTAAAGTCCTACTTTTGAAGCAGACTTTATGTTCACTCCCTAGCTCTAGATGGAGCATTCTAGCTAGCCCCCATCATCTCATCTAAACTATTCCAAAACCTTAAAGTTGCCAAGGCACTGGCCTCCACCTAAAGCTCCAAGTTCATCTTTGCCATTATTCTGAACCTCCTTTGCCCAACACACAGTTCACACTGTGATCTAGTTCCATTGGCCTTCTTTAATTCCCTGAAAGCATTAGGGTGGACTCTACCTCCCTGCAGGTTTACTGTATTCCTCCAGGCACTATCTATGGGCCTAGTACTTCCTCCAGCCCACTGGCATGGAAACAGTGTGTCAAGAAAGCTGAGTTAATGATCTCACCATGCTGACCCTGCCAACTCTACTATTTCTCCTTTGGCATCTCATTTTGAGGTATTTAGTCCCCTTTCCTTCTTTAATTGCTATGCCAAATTTATTTTGCTATAATTTGTTGGTAGTGGTTTTACTATCTATGCTTTTATCGCCCACCCCCTTTGGAGATAGAGATTCTATGGGATCAGTTTGCTCTGGCATCTTAACAAGGACTATCTTGTACATTTGTATATATACATGCATGTCTGTATGTGAGCAGGTCTGAAAAGAAGGAAACTTGCTGTATGCATATGTCCAAGTAAATGAGAAACTACTATCTAACCACACTTGATGTTTAGGATTATATAATGTAGAGTTAAAAGCTGCACCCAATAACATGAAACAATAAAGACAATCAGCTAAACTGAAAAGAAGCAATATGCCAATAAATTGCTTCTTATATAGAAGCAAACGTGGGGAAAAATGGTTTTTAGTTTTCTTGTTCCAAAATATGTTGTTAAATGAAAAGGAATAACATGCAGAGGAATATGTTTCTACTTGTATGCCAAAGGGATAATATACGATTAAATATACATCTATAATTTTTAGAATTATGAGTAAGAAACTAGTGGCAGACACAAAACTCAGAAGCCGTAAAGCAAAATATCAATAAATTTAACTACATAAAGCTAATAGGAAGAATATATGCATGACAAAAATGCCAGGAAAAGTGAAAATGTAAAACTGTGATATATTTTTATAAATATGAGAAAAAATTAATAGCCTTAACATATAAATATCTATGAATAATTTAGTAACAAAAAGACCAAACTAATAGGACTGCTAAAGTAATTCAACAAGCCTTCACAAAAGAAGAAATGAAAGTGGTTTTTCACTTCATGCAAATATGTTTTTTCTTTAAGGCAAAGACTATGATAGAATTCAATTTTACCTACTAGATCAAAAAGTGTGACAAGACTACCACCCATAGGGGCTTAAGAAAACTGGTATTCTTATAACTAAGTGTTATAAGAATAACCTCTTTGGGAGATAACTTAGTAATGATTTTCAAAATTTACAATACCCTCTGATCCAGCAAGTATACTTCTAGAAATTTATCCTACAGATATACTTACTCATGGGCATAAAGGGTAATCTTTGAAGTATTGTTGGTAATGGCAAAGGACCCTAAACAATCTTAATGTCCACTACTAGGAGACTGGCTAAATAGTGATGAGTTAGTCACATAAGCAGCCCTAAAAGAATGAAGTAGATATTCTTAGGTTGGCTTGAAGCCATCACCAAGGCATATTGTACAGTGAAAAAACAACATATGGAATGTACCTCCCTATCTGTACAACAAAAAGGACATATACATTCGTTAAATGTATTTCATATTTCTAGAAGTTATATAGATACATGTGTATATATACTCCCACACATAGACACACATGCATATGCAACCACTGTAATAGTTCCTTCTTGGATTGGAGCATGAGGGAGACTTAAGCTTTATGACATCCTTGTAATACTTGAATTTTTGAATTTTTGAATTTTTGAATTTTTTTGAATTTTTTTTTCAAAATTTTTTGAATTTTTGAATTTTTGAATTTTTCAGTTAAAAACTAGAAAAAGTGATTGAATCATATGGGTGATCTTACCGTATAAATAATATTTCCAAGAAACAAATAGTCTGTAGTGTAACCCCCTTGTAAGACCATATCTGAAAAATAAAAAAGTCATTTTTTTAAATCTTTATAAAGCCTGAAACATAGATTTGAATTTATTTCTGCCAAAGGAACCCATTTTGGCCACCTAAAATGTTTCTCAATTACTGGTCATATTTCTAAAGTGACAACAATACTTGCTTTGCCTGTCACGATTGTGATATTTTTCCATTTCTTACTCTCTCCAAAGATATATTAAGCAAAAAATGAATAAATAGATTGCAAAGAATACATGAATGTGATTATGAAACCTAGTTTCACATGCATATAAACCATCTAGCAAAATGAAAGTCCGAACAATCTCATGAGTGATGCTAGGAAACAAGGCTAGGATTTTAAACATTTTAAAATCACGCTTTTCACTCTTTCTTTTCCAGGATTACTAAAATAATCAACCTAACAGATAATTTAAATTTACAATGGAATTTCACATTCTCTTATTGCTAAGTGTGCTATAACTTAAGAATTTCATTCTGTAAAGGGTCAAAACTATCTGAAGATTAGGATGATTTTTTCACTTATTTTCACTTTTTAAAATTCCCAAATATATACTTGTGCTTCTGGTCCTGGTTGATATGGAAATTTGGGAGTACAAATTCCTGATCCTAATACCAACTCAGAAGCTCACTTATTCCTTTTTCTCTTGATTTAGAACCCACTAAAAAACACAAGGCTCATACCCTTTCTTAAAATTATCTGCAGTGGAATATTAAGGCATCTCGTTGACAGAAACTATAGGTAAATATGTGGGTCAGATTAAACCAACTAGGTAAGTGACAATCATGAGTCTGAGTTGTGTATAGACCTAACTTGGTGAGTTTTCATGGAAATGGGGCGATAGTATAGATGAGAACAATCATGTAATTGACTAGAAACAGGGAGAAAACTACATAGAAAGGCCATACTGAGTTATGTCGTCCAGACACATATTCACAAAGGCAAGAGAGAAATTATAAGCTTTGATGGGAAAAAGGGAAACTTCCAGTTTGCACATGGTATGGTGAAACAAATTCTTTTCCTTTCAGATATTATACAAAATCAATGATGCAAACAGAGAAAACCTCCACAGAATCTACGTCAGGGAAACTACGAGACAAAACAATCCAGTCTCAGAAAGCCACTGAGGGCTTCCAAGCAGCTAAGGCGAGCAGAAACTATGCTTTGTGATAAAAGCACCAGGGCAAAGTAAATATCAGGCTGGCCAAGGGCAGCAGCCCTCAGAAATATCAGCAAAAATACTCTCCTTAAAAGAAACTTCTTCCAGTAACTGGGAAAGAAAAATCTAATATCTTGAGGAATGTATAAAAGAAGCAGGCACAACATCCATTAAAAGAGACTATAGGACAAAATTCTATTCCATGTGATTTGTGTGGTTACTATAAATTTGTCTAATGTATGTGTTTGAAATTGGTTTGAAAGCAGGGTTCCTGGGTGGCTTAGTCAGTTTAGCATCCCACTCTTGATTTGAGCTCATGTTATGATCTCAGAGGCATGAGATGGAGCCCCACATTGGGCTTTGCACTCAGCACGGAGTCTGCTTGAGATTCTCTCTCTCCCTCTACCCTTCCCCCATTCATGCTATAAATTAATTAAAATAAAATCTGTAAACAAAAAAAAGAAAAGAAAGAAAATTGTTTGAAAGCAAATTACAAGAAGAACACCAAAACTTATTAGATGAAGTATACGCACCAAGAAAATTTTAAAAAACCCACAAACCTATTACAACCAGCCAAAAAAGAAATGATTGGCAAAGCCAGAGCAAAAAGACTTATTTTAAGCATTTGATATATTTAGCAATAGAATTAAAATAAAGCAAAAACAAAAAACAATGCAGTGCTAAAATGATCAATCTGATTATAATTATTCAATGCCCAGACAATGTGGGAATGATGCAATTTATATAATATCCAGGGGTACAGGTTAATTAGATGGGAAGTAGAATAAGTTTGCAGATTTCCTCATCTATAATTCGGAGTCAATAAAGAATATTCAAAGCTAACAATCAAGTAATGGAATTACAAGTTTATAAAGGTATCAAGGTATGCCATGTTCAAGATAATGGGTTGCTACAGGAAAGGGAAGGGAGGTGCAAGGATGGGAAACATAATTTTATCATACTTGGAAACCAATTTCTCCAAAGAAACAGAGCACTGTCTATATAAACTTATAATAAAAATAAGCTTAAGAAAAAAAAATCAGACCTTCCTGAATACCAGAAGACCACACACAAAAAGTCCACAAAGATTAAACCACATAAAGATTAGAAAAATATAATACATAGGAAGTGCAAAGTCAAATGAGATATTCAAACAAAAACCTATTTTTAAAAAATGACTCTCGGGGCTCCTGGGTGGCTCAGTCGTTAAGCGTCTGCCTTTGGCTCAGGTCATGATCCCAGGGTCCTGGGATCGAACCCCACATCGGGCCCCTTGCTCGGCGGGAAGCCTGCTTCTCCCGCTACCATTCCCTCTGCTTGTGTTCCCTCTCTCGCTGTGTTTCTCTCTGTCAAATAAATAAAATCTTTAAAAAAAAAACAAAAAAAAACCCAATTCTATGCTGTATACAAGCAACAGACCTGAAAAAAAAAAGTAATTCATAAAGTTTAAAAAGTAAATTACAGGCAAGGAAAATACAAATTAAAAGCACAAAAACGATAGTAATATTAAGATATTGAGGCTGAAAAGAACTAAACAAGACAATGAAGAGAACTATGTAATGCCAAATGGTACAAGTTGCAATGCATATGAAACAACTAGAAATACTGGTGCAATAAATAACAAACATTTCTAAAATATAAATTGAGAAATCAAAAGAGAAACAAATATGTTAGTAGTAGTAGACTTTCACTTGCCTTTCTCAGTATATGACAGACTAGTGACCAAAAAAAAAATAGCAAGACCAGGACTTTTCCTTCCAGCTATTAAGAAGCAACAGTCATTTCCCTCTTGCCATAATCAATTAGAAAGTTGAACAAAACATATGAAGTAATTTTTTCAGACACTGGCTAAAATGCAGCACAAGATCCTTGAGAGAGGGGAAAAGAATTAGGTGAGACCTACCAATGCCCTGGCTTCATACTTGGAGGCAATTTCTGGTCTGTGCGGAGAGGAAGAATCCAAAGATGGGTCAACATTTTGAGTGAGTTGATGAGACAGACATTGGACTTTAGAGAGGCCAAGATGGCTGGAATTTGCAGAAGTGAACACTGGAAATGAGGGAACAATGCTAAGAATGAGTTCAGAAAGTCACATGGGGTCCTCATAAATCTTTGGCTGAATGCCAAACTGCATACATATACTGAGAAATTTCACAAGGTCACCAAAAAATAATTTGGAAAACTAAATTACCACAGAACTGCAAGTTGAAAATTGCCAGATCTAATATAAAGCTAAGATTTACTCAAATTTCCATGGGCCAAAATAGAGACATCATTCAAAATATGAGGCAGACATCCAAGAAGAGATAACCTTTGTATAGGAACTAAATTACTTCTATAGTAAAAGATGCTCTAGACTCAACCTAAAGAAGAAAAACAGATCTTAGAAGGATAAAACTATTCATAGGGAATGTAACTGCCTGCCAAAACAAAGTCCAAATATTTAAATGTATACAACAAAAAATATCCAGCAGCGTAAAATTTACAATGCCTAGTATCCATTATAAAGTTATGATATATGAAGAAGCAAAATTTTGACCCGTGAGCAGGGGAAAATTGGTAAATAGAACCAACACAGAAAAACAGACATGTTGGAATTAGCAGAAAAATCTCTAAGATAGCTTTTATAAGTATTACAATTACACTCAGGCATTTGGGGGGGGAAAGGAATAAGATAAAGGAAAGATGTAAAAAAGAACTAATTAGAATTTCTAGAGATGGAGAGTATTAACCTATGGAAGGAAAATGTCACTGGTTTGATATTAACTGCAGTGAAACTGCTTAATAAAAGATCAGTGAACTTAAAGACATGGCAAAAGAAACTGAAAATGAACCAAAAGAGAAAACAAAGATGGTATAAATGAACAGAGAGATGGGAAAATACCAAGATATCCAACAACTGTGTAGTTGGAGTCCCAGAAGAAAAGGAAAAAGATATCTAGGAAAAAGCTAACATCATAATTAGAGGTAAAAAGAATTTTCTCCTCCTAGGAGGAAAAAAGCAAACATGTCCACACTCACTGCTTTTATTTAACATTGTTTTGGAGGTCATAGACTCCATCAGTGCAAGAAAAATAAATGGAAGGAAGTAAACCTCTCTTCATTCACAGACAACATTAAAGCAAAAAATAGCTACTAGAACAAGTAGTGATTTTAGCAAGGACACAGGATGCAAGTTGTAAGAAATAAAATATTTCTATATAGTAACAATGAAAAATTGGAAAATAAGATCTAAAAATCATTTATAGTAGCATTCAAAATTTGAATACTGATGAATAAGTTTAACAAATGATGTGCCAAGACTGTACATTAAAAACTCCAAAACATTCCTAAGAGAAATGAAAGACAAGGGGTGCCTGGGTGGCTCAGTTGGTTAAACAGCTGCCTTTGCTCAGGTCATGATCCCGGGGTCCCAGGATCGAGTCCCACATGGGGCTCCTTGCTCAGCAGGGAGCCTGCTTCTCCCTCTGGCTGCCTCTCTGCTGCTTGTGTTCTCTCTCTCTCTCTGACAAATAAATAAATAAAAATCTTTAAAAAAAAAATGAAAGACAAATCATTGGAGCGATATACTGTGTTTATGAACTGGAAGACTCGGTAATGTTAAAATGTCAATTTTCCAATTCTCCTGAATAGATTAAATGCAATTGCAATCCAAATCCCGGATTTAATTAGAATTTGAAAAGCTAATTTTTAATAACTTATACTGAAATTCAAAGGAACTACAATAGCCAATTTATTTCAGAGAAGTTATTGTACCTGGTTCCAGATATCAATATGAAGTACAGTTATCAAGACAGTATGGTGCAAGAATAGACATGTAGATCAATAAAATAGACATGTAGATCAGTGAAACAGATTTCAGATATAGATCCATATAAAGAGCCTCAATGATATCAACATAATTTCATGGGAAAAGTATAATCTTTTCAACAAATGTACTGTAACAATTGGACATCAACACGCAAAAAATAAATCTCAGCTCATATCAGACCATAAACAAAAATTAAAATAGATCAGAAAACTGAACATAAAACCTAAAAAAGGAAAACTTTTAAAAGAAAACAGCATTCTTTGTAACTTTGGGTGGGGCAAAGATTTCTTAGAACAGAAAGAAAAGTACAGACTGTAAAAATATTTCGATAAATTGTACCTAAAATTCAATACTTCTGACTTTAATAATATTACAAAAATTAGTCAAGGAATTGATTAAGGGAAAAACTTACAATGTATACATGAAAAAGGACTCTTATCCAAAAGTTACTCTTGCAACTTCCTAAAGCAATAATTCAATTAAAAAATGGGCAAAGGACTTGGAAAAAAATTCCCTCAGAGAAGGTATACAAACGGCAAACAATCACATTAGAGAGGGTCTAGATCATTAGTCATCAGAAAAATGCAAAATAAAATCACAAAGAACTAGCGTATAAATATTTTCATGATGTTGTAAACAATCAGTGATACACGATAAAATGGGGTAAACTTATTCACATTAAATTTCTAGTTTAAGATTATTTGATAAGAAACCATCATAAAACTAAAAGCACAGTTCCTGATTTATATATATCCAAGTTGCAAAGGCCTCCCCACACGGGCCTCTATGGCAACAGAACCTTTGCAAGACCTATTTGTGAGGATCACATGTCCAGGTTTTGATCCTGGCCCCCATCACCACTCCTGCTCTCCTGCCCAAAGAGCCTGGAGATCCCCAGCTGCAACTTGCACAAGACTACTTCAGTCTCGGAGAACTCAGAGGATAAAAAAAAATTGTGATATTGAGCAGGTCAGTGACATTGCTATAAGTAAATTAAAAAGGAAAAATACATCCCAAATTCTAAATAATTTTAATAATCTTTTAGAGTAAAATTTTCATGAGCTGCAAATCACTAGAAATATAATTAATACTATAGAACACAAAGCATAGTAAAACATTAGAAATAGAGAACATTTTTGAAATATGGAAAATTGTTGTTCCTTGCCTGTTTGTACTTGTACTAGAGCAGTTAATTCCCATACTTGTCTGTACTTTGAAAGATTCTGGCGAGCTGCGTGAGCTACTGATGCCTGTGGCCTAACCAGAGAGATTGTGATTCAGTTGGTTTGGGGATAGTCCGGGCTTTGGAATTTAAAAAAAAAAAAATCTTCCACCAATTCTAACATACAGAAAAGTTTGGGAAATGCTGTAAATAGTAGAAAATGATAGGGAGGATGATCCTCTCTTTCTCTACTTATTTTTAATGTCTTGCATTAACAAATTTCATGTGACACAAGTTAAAACATAAAGAAACACTATGTAGATAATGTAAACCTAGTCAGTTACGTTTAGTATGACACATTTCTGCTGAATTTACAAAGTAGGACCCTGGAAACACTGGTTGTCACTTCAAATGACTGCATAACGGTGAACGAGAGTTTGTAATTATGTAGTTTGCTTGTCTGTTACGTAGAAAATACCTTTAAATTTGAACATGTGTTAAACCTGTTAGTGCCAAAAACTGCACCAGGTGTGAACAGTTAAATAATTCAGGTCCATTAACTTTCAAGGAAATTGGCAAAGATTATTCTAACTTAGTCCTCTGCCCCACCCAGAAAGCACAAATAATCAGTAACTGTTTATTACTTATAGAGAATGTGAGGGTGTTGTGTGTGTGTGTGCGTGCGCATTAGGGGACACGTTAAATGTCATATGAGATGGAAAATTTTTGTGAATCTCAGAGAAAAATGCTAAGAAATGGATGTCTTAAACAGAACTAGCTTAATACTTGACGTTAACAACATAATTTCTATAAAATGCTAATTTAGTGAAACTATGGTATTTATGATTCTGGATTTGCATTCCTTATTATTGCAGGGGTTCAGATCTCATTCTATATTTTTTTTTTAAAGATTTTTTATTTTATTTATTTGACAGAGAGAAACACAGCGAGAGAGGGAACACAAGCAGAGAGGGAATGGTAGTGGGAGAAGCAGGCTTCCCGCTGAGCAGGGAGCCCGATGCGGGGCTCGATCCCAGGACCCTGGGATCATGACCTGGGCCGAAGGCAGACGCTTAACGACTGAGCCACCCAGGC
>CM053605.1:102265850-102333203 GCA_028646535.1 Procyon lotor
TTTTAAAGATTTTTTATTTTATTTATTTGACAGAGAGAAACACAGCGAGAGAGGGAACACAAGCAGAGAGGGAATGGTAGTGGGAGAAGCAGGCTTCCCGCTGAGCAGGGAGCCCGATGCGGGGCTCGATCCCAGGACCCTGGGATCATGACCTGGGCCGAAGGCAGACGCTTAACGAC
This sequence comes from Procyon lotor, assembly GCA_028646535.1. Lineage (NCBI taxonomy): Eukaryota > Metazoa > Chordata > Mammalia > Carnivora > Procyonidae > Procyon > Procyon lotor. Next base: position 102,266,030 of record CM053605.1, read on the forward strand.
TGAGCCACCCAGGCGCCCCTCATTCTATATTTTGAGGATGATCTATGATCCCCCAAATATATTCTATTTATCGTATAGTGAGCATTCTTTTCTCTGGACTACTTGATATATTATGAAGTTAAAAGTCTTCATAAACTTTTTTTTTTTTACCGGATTTATTGAGATATAATTTACATACCATACATCCACATACTTAAAATGTACAGTTCAATGGCTTTTAGTATATTAAGAGCCTTGCAGCTATCAGCATAACCAGTTTTATTTTTAAAGATTTTATTTATTTATTTGACAGAGAGAGAGAGATCACAAGCAGGCAGAGAGGCAGGCAGAGGGAGAGGGGGAAGCAGGCTCCCTGCTGAGCAGAGAGCCTGATGCGGGGCTGGATCCCAGGACCCTGAGATCATGACCTGAGCAGAAGGCAGGGGCTTTAACCCACGGAGCCACCCAGGTGCCCCAGCATAATCAGTTTTGGAACTTTTTCATTCCCCCCCCAAAAGAAATCCCAGACCCCTCAGCTGTCACTGCCTATCCCTCCATCCCCCTAGCCTTAGGTGAACACTAATCTACTTTGTCTCTATATATTTGCCTGTTCTGGACATTTCCTATAAATAGACTCACACGATATGTAGTCCTTGTGACTGGCTTCTTTCATTTAGTATGATGTTTTCAAGATTAATCACTGTTGTAACATGATCAATACTTCATTTCTTTTTATTAACACTATTCCATCATATGGATGTAGCACATATCTATTGTATATCCATTCATTGATTAATGAACATTTGGACTGTTATGAATAGTGCTATGTGTACAAATTTTTCTGTGGGTGTAGCTTTCAATTCTCTTGGGCATATACCTAGCAGTGTAATTGCTGGATAATATGGTAACTCAATGCTTAAGCAGTACCGGAAACGCCAGACTATTTCCCAAAGCAGCTACACCATGTTACATTCCTGCCAGCTGTGTGTGAAGGTTCCAATTTCCACATCCTTTTCAATATTTGTTATCTATCATTTTGATTATAGCCATCCTAAGAGACATAAAGTAGTACCTCATTGCGGTTTTAATTTGCATTTGTTTAATGATTAATGATGTTGAGCATCTTTTCATGTATTTATCAGATATTTATATATCCTTTGGGGGGAAATGTCTATTCAGTTCTTTTGTATGTTTTAAAACTTGGGTCTTTTTGTCATTTTACCGTTGAGTTGTAAGGATTTTTTATATATCCCAGATAGAAATCTTCATTATAAATATAATGGGCAAATGTTTTGTTCCATTCCGTGGGTGGTATTTTCATTTTTTTATTGAAGTATAATTAACATACAATGTTTTATTAATTTCAGGTGTAAAAATTAGACAATTCTATCCATTACTCACTGCTCACCATGGTGTTAGTCACCATCTGTTACAATACACAGTTATTACAATATTATTGACTATATTCTCTACGCTGTGTAATTCATCTTCATGACTTATTTTATAAATGGAAGTTTGTACCTCTTAATCCCCTTTACCTATTTCACCCATCCCCCATCTTCCTCCCATCTGGCAACCATGAGTTTATTCTCTGTATTTGTCTGCTCTTGTGCTTCTTTGTTCAGTTGTGTTATTTTTAGATTCCACATGTAAATGAAATCATCTAATATTCGTCTTTCTCTGTCTGACTTATTTTCACTTAGCATAACACCATCTAGGTCTATCCAGATGTCACAAATGGCAAGATCTCATTCTTTTTTATGGCTGAGTAATATTCCATTGTGTTGTGTGTATGTGTACTGCATCTTCTTTATTCATCTATGGATGGACACTTGGGTTGCTTCTATATATATCTTGGCTATTATAAGAAATGCTGCAATAATCATAAAGGTGCATATATATTCAAGTGTTTTTGTTTTCTTTGGGTAAATACCCAGTAGTGGAATAACTGGGTCATATGGTATTTATATGTTTAACTTTTGAACCTCCATACTACTTTCCATAGTGGTTGCAGCAATTTACATTCCCATCAACAGTGCATAATGGCTCCCTTTTCACCATATCCTCACCAACACTTGTTTTTTGTCTTTTGGGGATTAGCCATTCTGATTGGTATAAGGTGATATCTCATTGTGGTTTTGATTTACATTTCCCTGATGATTAGTGATATTGAGCCTCTTTTAATGTGTCAGTCGGCTATTTGTATGTCTTCTTTGGAAAAATATCTATTCAAGTCCTCTGTCCATTTTTAATCAGATTGCTTTTTTTGATATTGAGTTGCATAAATTCTTTATATTTATGGATACTACTTTTCAGATACATCATTTACAAATACCTTCTCCCATTCACTATGTTGTCTTTTGTTTTATTGATGGTTATTACTATTATGTAGTTTTCATTTTTTGTAGTGTTTTTCTGGTTTTGGTATCAGGGTAATACTGGTTTTATAAAATGAATTTGGAAGCTTTAGTTCTCTATTTTTTGGACTGGTTTGAGAAATAGGTATTAACTCTTCTTTAAATATTGGGTACAAAAATATATATATATCTATACTTATGCCAGTACTGCGTTGTCTTGATTACTGTAGCTTTGGAGTAAGTTTTGAAATTAAGAAGTGTGAGTTCAGGGTGCCTGGGTGACTCAGTGGGTTAAGCCTCTGCCTTCGGCTCAGGTCATGATCTCAGGGTCCTGGGATCGAGCCCTGCATCTGGTGCTCTGCTCAGCGGGGAGCCTGCTTCCCCTTCTCCCTCTGCCTGCCTCTTTGCTTACTTGTGATCTCTCTCAGTCAAATAAATAAATAAAATCTTTTAAATAAAAAAGTGTTCTCCAACTTTTTCTTTTTAAAGATTGTTTTAGCTATTCTGAAGTCGCTTGCATTTTCATATAAATTTTAGAATCAGCTTGTCCATGTCTGCAAAGTTAGCTGGTACTTTGAAAAGGATTTAATTGGGCCTTTAGATTGATTTGGGAAGTATTGACAACTTATCAGTATTACATCTTTCAATCCACAAACATGGGCTATCTTTACATTCATTTAAGCCTTCTTTAATGTCTTTCAACGATGTTTTGCAATTTTCAAAGTATAAATTTTGCACCTTTGTTAAATTTATTTCTAAGTATTTTCTTCCTTTTTATTCAGTAGTTAATATAATTGTTTTCTTAATGTCATTTTGTTTTCTTACCACTTGTACAGAAATAAAATGGATTTTGTATATTAATCTTGTACTCTGAAACCTATATTACTTCTAATAGCATTTTAATTTTAGCATTTTATATATATAAAATCATGTCATATGTAAATAGAGATCATTTTACTCTTACATTTCTAATCTAGGTGATTTTTATTGCATTTTCCAGTACAATAATGAATAGGAATGTTGGAAATGTTACCTTTGTCCTGTTCTTGATTTTAGGGGAAAGCATTCAGTCTTTCACCATTAGGCAAAATGTTAACTGTGTTTTCTGTAGGTTTTTTTTTTTTTATCAGTTGAGAGAGATCCATTCTATTCCTACATTGTTGACTGCTTTTACCCTGAAGACATATTGGCTTTTGTCAAATGCTTTTTCTGAATTTGAGATGATCATGTAGTTTTTATCCTTTATTGTTATGATGTATTACATTATTTTTGTATGTTAAGCCAATGTTGCATTCTTAGGATAAATCCCATTTGGTGTTTATATGAAACCTTATATATATTTCTAGTTTTGGTATGTTGATAGTTTGATGAAGATTCTGCATCTATACTATTTTATGAAATTTCTTTTAAAATCAGTTATGAAAAGACTGGTCTTCAAATTGCATCCTTTCTATTAATGTAAGATCAGGTCTCGATTCTTTCTTCTTCCAGTTTAAATCTATCATTGAGCCACTCTAATGAATTGTTCTTTTTGTTGTTGTTGTTGTTAATAGTTTTCAACTCCAGAATTTTCATTTGCTTCTTTATCATAATTTCTATCTCTTTATTGACAATCTATTTGCTGTGCCCTCATACCTTCGTACCTTTAAGCATTTCTTTTGGTTCTTTGAATATGTTTTTATCAGTTAATTTGAACTCTGTTAAATCTGACATGTAGGCCCTCTCATAGGCAGTTTCTGTTACCTACTTCATGGTGTATGGGTCATGCAGTTCTGTCTCTTTGTGTGCCTTGCACTTTTTGGTTGTTGAAAACTGGAAATTTTACATAATATATTGTAGCTACTCTGGATACTAATCCCTCCTCCCTTCAAAGCTTATATTTGTTTTGATGCTTATTTGTTTTGTGATTTGGCTATTTCAGTGAGGGCCTTTTCCCCAGGGTTAAACCTTGGTATTATACCTTGGAAGGTGCAACCCTCGGCAAGCAGAGCCACTTTGGTTTTATCTGGTCTGTCTTGACTGTGTTGTTCCCTGATTTCTGCATTAAGCTATCTGACTCATTTGGTATTGCACCAACTGTTAGGCTCCACTAATTACCCATAGGTTAGTCTATTGTTTTTGACAGTGTTCTGGGGCATAAATTGTACAGCAGCCTGATCCAATTAAATTCAGGCTAGGATAATTTTGAGACAAGTCTTTGAGATTTGTTCTCACCTCAGGAGAGCTATTTTGATTTGTCTCTGTGCTTAGTTTATTCTGGTAAATTAGTAGGCCTATGATTATTTTATTGGTCTCACTTAGGAAGAGTTATTTTTGAGAACATCCCTAGACTTCAACTCTCTCCCTAGTCTGTTTCAAATAGTCACTTCCTTTAGGAAGAGTTTTGGAGCTCTCTCTTCTTATGTACTACCTCTTATCATAGGCAAAACTTATTGCCACTACTCTTGGTGTAGTGAGGTTGTAGTCACTGATCTTCTTGGCTTGCCTTCCCAATAATGTCTTAGAGATTCTCTGCCCTACAAGCAAGCTGTGGTGAGAGTGATCAGGAACCCAATATTCTTAGCCTGTCAGGCCTGTGGTAGAGACTCTGTCCTATGGATATTAGTTGATTGGAAAAGAGGAGCTCTAACCTCTTGGCCATACTCATCAGGAATTTTGTCTCTTTAACTCAGAGTTTGGGGGGGTTGAGAAATGTTGGTGGCCTGCCCCTTCTGTGAGATATGGTAACCCTGACTGATGAGAAGACTAGTAGTCCTACACTTTTATTTTTTTAAAGATTTTTTATTATTTATTTGACAGAGAGAAACACAGCGAGAGGGAACACAAGCAGAGGGAATAGTAGTGGGAGAAGCACGCTTCCCACAGAGCAGGGAGCCCAATGTGGGGCTTGATCCAGGACTCCAGGATCATGACCTGAGCCAAAGGCAGCCGCTTAACGACTGAGCCACCCAGGTGCCCCATCCTACACTCTTAACCACATCTGCCTACAGAGGGGCTTCCAACAAGCTAGGTTGTGAATAAGAGAGTGAAGGAATAAGTCATGGCTTCAGTGCCACAGACTTTTGACATTCTTACTGAGTTGCAATAGATTTGCTTGAATAAATGTTTCTCCATTTGTCTTTAAAACAATATCCACAAAATTTGCAGAGCTGTGCTTTTCATAGTGTTGAATAGTTTGGCTTATTTGGGTGGAGAGCCGATCCAAAGAGCCCTTCACACTTACATCCCAAAAGGGACTCTTTGTAAACTTGTGATTTTGCTATATTTATCATTTGAAAATTTTGCCCATTTTCTTTACAAGGAAGGGCTTTAGCTATATTAATGGCAGATCAATTCTTTTAAATACCAACAAACACATGCAACTTAAACTCAATATTTAAAAAAATATGCTCACAATATACCCAATGAAAATTAAATCTGATTAAAGAAAAATAATTTTATACTTTAAAATATATATATTTTGGGGGCACCTGAGTGGCTCAGTGGGTTAAAACCTCTGCCTTCGGCTCAGGTCATGATCCCAGGGTCCTGGGATTGAGCCCCACATCGGGCTCTCTGCTCAGTGGGGAGCCTGCTTCCCCCTCTCTCTGCCTGCCTCTCTGCCTACTTGTGATCTCTCTCTGTCAAATGAATAAATAAAATCTTTTTAAAAAAAATTAAAAATTAAAATATATATATTTTTAAAAATATATTTTAAACTCTAAGATATATTTTATAGTTTAATTTGTGGCTGTGAAGCCATTAAACAGCAGTAGCATATACTTCATAAGTATATCTCCAACATTTAGATGTATTAGATCAGGTCAGACTGTAGAAAAACTTCACACATAATGTTAGTTTTTTTTTCTCTGAAAATTGTACATCAGGAAAAGGGAATTTGATCCAATAATAAAGTATACAGAACTTGTGTTATAGTCTAAATTGAAGCATGAAGTTTGGGAAATGAAACAAGAAATAGACATAAATTTCAAACTTACAGAAGGTATCTGTAATTCATCAGAACTGTTGTGCTTTCTATCAGTGCTGCTGACTCAAATATTTATTACAAAATAACAATAAAAGCACTAATTTTAATTTACGTATGTCTAAGACAAAGAAAATGTGCTCTAAAGATCACATTATTAAATGTCAAATTGTAATATTACATATAGGTAAATTTTTTTTTGCCTTCAGTTCTTTCTGTGGAGACATAAACAAACACACAACACAGAATATTGACCCCAGTGAGAAAAACATGCTCTTTGTTGAATATACAAAACAATGAAGCCATTACCATGCTCCAGCATTTTCATGGGCATCCAGAAGAGAATAAAGGAATGGATCAAAGCATTTAAGCATTGAAACCAAAACACCTAAAAGAAAGCAAAGCAAGAAAGTGTTGATAGTACATTGGTCGAATCTAAAAACATGTGACATTATAAAATATGCTTGTAGTTTGAAGCCAAAATATTTTCCTGGAAATGGAAAAATCCTATTTCTTCTACTTCTAAAAGAAATGACTGTGAAAATATGAGATACTATTTGAAAAGAAAACTCATTAAATGTAAATGTATAGAACTAAAATATAGAATATTTTGTTATAAAAAAAAAATGAAGACCTAAATTATCCAATGAAAAAGAACCAGAAGTAATTTTTAAAATATATAGAAATACTTAAGTTGTAGTGTTTTAAAATATACTTTCATACTTTATTTCATATGATACACTCTGTACCTTTACATCTCCACCTAGACTCTAGTCAAAATAAATTTTAAAAAACCACATACAATTTTCTTAGAAGAAATCTTAATGATATAAAATCTTTAGGGTCAAACAAGAGTACATCTTGAGATTAGATGGTTGAACTTCTTTTTGTTAAAAATATATCAGTTATTCTTATGCTTGCCAAGAGGACTTACAGATAAAGGACTAGAGAAGAAAAAAATGAAAAAACATTTTGTCTTGTGACCTAAATTTCCTGGAGCAAAACTGTTTTTAGGAAAGAATGTAAGAAACTGGTTTGAAAACATAGCTAATGCCAAATTGGAAAACCTTAAGACTAATGGAACATTGGGTGGAATACATAGAAGTTTTTGTCTCAGAACTGGAGAAAAATTATCCTTGGACATAGCACAACTCCTATCCTTCTTACTCCTGTCCTTCCTAATAAATATTAAGATGCAGATCCACAAGAATTAAATTGTTTCCAGTTAACTTGCTTGTTTTCCAGAACAAAACTCAAGAATAGTCATGGTATATACAAAATAAAAACTTTTGTACACAGCAAAGGAAGCTAACGACAAAACAAAACAACCTACTGAATGGGAGAAGATATTTGCAAATGATACATCCAATAAGGGGTAAATATCCAAAAGATATGTAAAGACTTCTACAACTCAACACCAAAAAACCAAAACAGATAGTCAACACATTAAAAGATGCTCAATATCATCAATCATCATGGAAATGCAAATCAAAATCACAATATCACTTTATATCTATCAGAATGGCAAAATCAAAAACACAAAAAACAAGTGAAGAGGATGTAAAGAAAAAGGAACCCTTGTGCCCTGTTGGTGGCAATGCAAAGTGGTGCAGCCACTGTAAAAAATAGCATGGAGGTTTCTCAAAAAATTAAACATAGAAATTCCATATAATCTAGTAATTCCACTACTGGGAACAGTTAATTAGTGTAAACACTAATTTGGATTAGTGAGAACACTAATTCAAACAGATATATGCACCCCTATATTTATGGTAATAAAGAAAAAGATCTTCGGGGCACCTGGGTGGCTCAGTGGGTTAAAGCCTCTGCCTTCGGCTCAGGTCATGATCTCAGGGTCCTGGGATCAAGCCCCGCATCGGGCTCTCTGCTCAGCAGGGAGCCTGCTTCCCCCTCTCTCTCTGCCTGCCTCTCTGCCTACTTGTGATCTCTCTCTGTCAAATAAATAAATAAAATTAAAAAAAAAAAATCTTCTAAGCAGCCAGGTGAAAAAAAGACACATTAAGTCATAATGATGAAGATAACAGTAACTCCAGATCAAAATGATGCAAGTAAGACAATGGAAATTGCTGAAAGAAACTATCAACCTAGAATTTAATGCCAAGCAAAAATAACTTTCAAAAGTAAAGGTAAAATCAAGATTTTTTGAGATATATAAAAGCTGAAAGAGTTCATCACCAGCAGATTTGCACTACAAGAAATTTTAAAGGAAGTCCTTCAGGCAGAAAGGAAATTACAACAAATAATGTTGAATCTACACAAAGGATAGAGGATCACTGGAAATAATAAACATATGAGTAAAGATTTAAGTGTTTCTCTTGCTGGGATGCCTGGGTGGCTCAGTCGGTTAAGCATCAGACTTTGGCTCAGGTCATGATGCCAGGGTTCTGGGATGAAGTCCCTCATCAGGCTCCCTGATTAGCAGGAAGCCCAGGTCCTGGGCTCAATCCCAGGACCCTAGCATCATGACCTGAGCCGAAGGTAGACACTTAACCGACTGAGTGACCCAGGCACCCTAAATCACTCCTAAAATTAATTGTTCAAACATAGATATGTAAAAGTAACATGCATGACAATAGTTCAAAGGTCAGAAGGAGAGAAATGGAGGTATACTATTTTTTATACTGTGTGTGAATTAGTATATCACTTGAAGGCAAACTATACTAACCTAAAAATGTATGTATAAAACCTAAAGCAAATGCTTAAAAAAAATAAGAATTAAAGCTAAGAAGCCAACAAGGAGATGAAATGGAATTCACAAGAGTTAATCCAAAAGAAGTCAGAACAACAGAAAACAAGGAAACAAATTATAATTAGGAAAAATGGAAAATATATAGAAAGATGGTAAGTTTACACCAAAACACATCAACACTTTAAATATAAATGCTTAAACACTCAGTATAAAGGCAGATATTATCAGATTGGATAACAAAGCACGACTACAAACTGCCTACAAGAAACACATGTTAAATATGAAGACACAAGTTATAAGGATGTATAAGGTTATATAAGGTTATAAGTGTAAGGATGGAAAAATAGAACCATTAAAAACTGAAGTGATCATGTTAGTATCAAAGTAGACTTTATCTATGTATCTATTTATTTGGCAGAGAGAGATCACAAGTAGGCAGAGAGAGAGAGGGGGAAGCAGGCTCCCCACTGAGCAGGGAGCCCAATGCAGGGCTCCATCCCAGGACCCTGAGATCATGACCTGAGCTGAAGGCAGAGGCTGTAACCCACTGAGCCACCCAAGTGCCCCAGACAAAGTAGATTTTAGATCAAAGAAGAAAATAGATAATTTCTTAATGATAAAGGGATCAATCAAGACAATATAATAATCCTAAACATTGAAACACCTAATAACTACTTCAAAATACATGAAGCAAAACTGATAGAACTTCAGAGGGCTAGAGATGAATCTATACTTTCAGTTGGGGATTTTAGTTCCTCTCCACAATTGATAGAATAATTGAACAGAAAATAAGAATGTAGGAGTTTGAATAATATGAACTTGGCCTAATTTAATCATTCTTTATTTGTAATATATTTGTAATTTATTATTACATACATAATATGTATATTATGTATATATAATGTATATATGTATATGTAATATATAATGTTATTATATATTATATTATTTATATATAATTTATTATATATAATATATTATTAATTATATTAAATTATAATTTAATATAATATTATTATAAATATATATTATTTTATATATAAATATATTATTATAAAAATAATAATATAATAAATTAATTATATTAAATATAATATATTATTTATATAATATAAATTATTATTATAATTATTATATATTATATATAATAACTAATTATAGTTATTATAATATATAATATATTATATATGTGTGTATATATATATAATGTATAATATGTATATATAAAAATGAAATATTTGTAAGATAGACCATATTCTGAGCCATGAAGCAATACATTTAAAAGGCCCATGTTTTTTCCAGGTGTTTATATTTTTTTATTGAACTACAACATACAGTGTTTTATTAGTTTCAGGTGTACAGTAGAATGATTCAGTAATTCTAAACATTCACAACAGTGCTCATCATGATCAGTGTACCCTTGGTTCTCTTTATTTTACCCATCCTCCTACCTAACTCTCGTCTGGCAATAATCAGTTTGTTCTCTGTATTTGAGAGTCTACTTTTTTACTCTTTTTGTTGTTGTTCACTTGCTTGTTTCTTACATTCCATATATGAGTGAAATCATATGGTATTTGTCTTTCTCTAACTTATTTCACTTAGCATTATACCCTCTAGGTCCATCCATGTTTTTGCGAATGGCAAGATTTCATTTTTTTCTGGCTGAGTAATATTCCAATATTCCATGAATATTCCATTCATCTATTGATGGACACTTGGGGTACTTCCATATTTTGGCTATTGCAGATAATGCTGCAATAAATATAGGAGTGCATAGGGATTAATATGCAAAATATATAAAGAACTTACACAACTCAACACCAAAAAAATAATAATGTGGTTTAAAATGGGCAGAGGACCTCAACATTTTTACAAAGACATAATAGATGATTGACACATCAAAAGATGCTCAACATCACTAATCATCATCACAGAACTATAAATTAAAACCACAATGAGATATCAATTTACACACATCAAAATGGCTGAAATAAAAAAAATACAAGAAATAGCAAGTGTTGGGAGAATGTAGAGAAAAAGGAACTTGTGTACTGTTGGTAGGAATTCAAATTGCTGCACCCACTGTTGAAAACAGTATGGAAGTTCTTTAAAAATTTCAAAATATAATTATGTGCTCTAGTATGGCAATAAGGGGTATTTACCCAAAGAAAACAAAAACACTAATTTGAGAAGATACTAGCAGTTGTCTTTTTTTTTTTTTTTTTTAAAGCTTCACTAATGATTGAGATACAATTAGGTTTACTCTTTCAGCTTGTAAAATCCCTTTAATTCCCCCATTAAATCTCAACTCCATGATCCCAGGAAGAAATCATTCCAAAAGAATCACTTGTTTCAACTAAAAAAACAAAAGTATTTGCCTGGACTGCCCCCATTGCACTGCATGTGTCCTGAAGCCATTCAGTGCACAATTTGTGGGACCATACATGGTGCCTTCTTTTTCTTAAGGCTTCTCTTCCCCACATCTTGTTATTTAAACCTCAGTTCCCTGGGTAAACTAAACTACAAGGTAAAGGATGGCACAGGGCTGCATCCCCTGATTTGTAAATTACTTTCTTAAGCATCAGAAAAGGAAAAGACCAAAGGTAACTTTGGTGTTAAATTGAGATGAAAGGCCTGCAATAAATCTTCTGTTTACCTTTGTGTTGAAAGTATTCCCTGCCTGAGAAATCTTGTAGAGCTGTGGATATGTAAGCAGGCTCTTCTGACTGCAGCACTGTTCAAAGATCCCCAGAGTAAAAGGTGGTAATGAAGTGAAAATCTACATAGAAAACAAGGATTTATTATAAAGAACTTTTAGTCTGTAACTGAGTTAATATTTAGCAATGTCAATTTCCTGACTTTGATAATGTATTACAACTATTAAGATATCATTGTGGAGGAAACTGGTTGAAAGACACACAGAACAGTTTTTGCATCTTCTTGTAAGTCTTCAAGCTATTTAAAAATAAAAATTATTTTCTGGCTTTGCCATTAGATTAAGATGTTAGCTGTAGGTTTCTCACAGGAGCGCTTTCTTAGTGCTAATCAGAAACCAGTGGCTGGTGCTGGTGTAGACTGGGGTCCCAGGGCTCATGGAGGTGATAGGATGGTTAGGGCAACTAGACCCTGTTCATTAAGGAGAGTTCAAGTCTCTGAATGTTAGAATTGCTTTACTTAACTTGCCATTTAATTATATCAATATCTGCTTCATTTCTAGTTTCTAATGAGCTATGTTATTCTTACACATTAGGATTCTAATGTATTAAGTTAACGCTATAGTTAAATACTCGTCTTCATCACTAGCTATTTTTCTGAAGGCTATTACTTCTTTATTTTTATTTTTCTGAAGGCTATTACTTTGTCATTAATAAAGCCACTTCAGCTTTTTTTAAATTATTGTCTACATCGTAAATTTTTTTCTCATCCTTTTCTTTTTTTACCTACCTGTGCCTTTATATTTGAGGTAGTTATTTTATTTATTTGACAGAGAGAGACACAGCGAGGGAGTGGTAGAGGGAGAAGCAGGTTTCCTGCTGAGCAGGGAACCCGGTGGGGGGCTCGATCTCATGACCTAAGCCAAAGGCAGACGCTTAATGACTGAGCCACCCAGGCGCCCCTGAAGTAGGTTTTAATTTTGTTAATCCAATCTGACAATATCTGCCTTTTAATCAGAATATTTAGACCACTTGCATTTCAGTGTAGTTACAAATGTGGTTGGATTTAAATCTCCTATCTTCTCATTTTTTTCTATTTGTTGCACTTAGTCTTCCTCTTTACCTTATTTACTGACTTCTTTTGAAATAATTGAATATTAAGATTTTATCTCCACTATTGGTTCATTAGCCATAACTTTTGGAGGTTTTAGTTAAGGTTTACAGTATACATACGCAATATATTACAAAATTCAAATAACAGTATACTCCCAAATCCCTCCTTTTTCTTATAAATTAATGATAAATCCCAGAATACACTATTGATTTTGCTTTAAACAGTTATCTGTCATCATAACTAAAAATGAGGGGAAAAGGGTCTTTTACTAATGCCTACATAATTAACATTTTTGTTCCTCTTTACCTTTTCTTTTGTTTGAAGAGCTTCCTTTAACACTTCAAGTATTATAGGTCTTCTGGTGATAAGTTTTCTACTTTCTTGGTTTATTTGCAAAAGACATTTTTGCTGCATATAGAATTTAAGTTAATGGATTTTTTTTTTCTTTCAGATCTTTAAAGATATTCCATTGTCTTCTGCCCTGCATGGTTTTCAATAAGATACCTGCTTTTATTCCTACATCTATTTTCTATACATAATATTAATCTTGTGTTGATTTAAAGATTATTCTCTTTATCACTGATTTTCCACATTTTGCTTATGAAGAATATTTGTGTTTTTCTGATTTTTTTTCTCTGTGTTTCTGTAATTGCTATATCTTCATATTTACTGATCCTATTTCTGAAGCTTCTAATTTGCTCTTAATCCTATTCGGCAAAATGTCCATTTCCTATTTGTATTTTTTATCATAAGATTCTATTTGGTTCCTTTCTATATGTTCTGTTTTTCTCCTTATGATGTTCATTTTTTCCTTTATATTCCTGCACCTGTTTATAAGATTTAAAACATTTTAAGTTCTAGGGGTGCCTGGGTGGCTCAGTGGGTTAAAGCCTCTGCCTTCGGCTCAGGTCAGGATCTCAGGGTCCTGGGATCGAGCCCCATATCAGGCTCTCCGCCTACTTGTGATCTCTCTCCTCTCTGTCAAATAAATAAATAAAATAAAGTTTTAAATTCTTAATTCTAACTTTATAATTTTTATATCTGCTCTCATTGACTTATTTTTCTATTTCTTTGCATGACTGATATCTTTTATTGGATGGATGCACTACTTTGAATTTTGTGTTCTTGAGTACTTAAATTTTGTTCATTAGTTTATTTGTATATATTAGATATTTTTTGTAGCTTTGGAGCCCCCTTAGCCTCTATTTTGGATTTTATTTTTAATTTTTTATTATGTTTATAGTACATCATTAGTTTTTGATGTAGGGGTCAATGATTCATGAGTTGCATATAACACCCAGTGCTCATCACCACCCGTGCCCTCCTTAATACCCATCACCAGGTTACCCCTTCCCCTCTGTAACCCTGTCTGTTTTCTTCCTATTCAGTTTGCCCTTTCTTCCCCTATGATCCTCTGTACTGTTTCTTATATTCCACCTATGAGTGAAACCATATAATTCTTTTTCTGATTGACTTATTTCACTTAGCATAATCCCCTCCAGCTCTATCCATGTCCATGCAAATGGTGGGTATTTAATTTTTTTTAAGGTTGCTTTTAAGTTTTATTATGATGGGCCCAGAATAGTGTTTATTATAGGTCTAATTTAAAAATGTAACTTATAGTTTTCCCAATATCATGTGTAACAAGTTATTCCTAGCCCTAATTTAGCTCCAAGAATTCATCCTACTGCTTTCTGGTAGTTCTTTCCCTAGCTTTGGGTAGATTTTTCTCATGCATATACAAACCACAACCAAAGACTCAAGAGGGCTCTCTATAGATCTTCAGAGTCATTCTTTGTCATACAGTTCCCTCTTTGACATTCTAGCTGCCTGGGCCCACTAATCTTCAACCTCTGTGTCTTCAATTAAGACACATGGGCTTTCTTTTGGGTCCATTTTTCTGCACTGTGGCTTGGTCCTTCTGTCAAGGATAACAGCTATGAGCAGCGTGTTGTTTAATGTTTGAAAACAATTGTTTTCAATTGTTTTCAATGTTTAATTGTTTAATGTTTGAAAACAATTGTTTTCTATATTTTGGCTGACACTTTTTTCTGGTAGGAAGGTAATTCCTATAGCAGTCATGCATGGGCAGAAGCAAAAATAATATATGACCTCCAGAAACAGTACGACTACCTATTTAAATTTGGTTATTAAAAAAACAATCTAGCTTTCTTATCGCCAGTAACTATTTGAAATGTCTTAGACTTCATCTTTTTCCCATCTATAAAATAAGTCAATGAATATTAATAAGTCATCATATATTATCCTAAAATGTCCAAAATTTTAAGTTTCCCACTGTAACCCTCATTTATTGCTTATTTATAAAAAAAAAAAAAAGTCCTATTGACCAATCTGTGGCCTATGCATTCATAGTGAATTTTCTCACACACAGACTCTGCCATCCCAGTCTATAATAAAACTTAAAAAAAAATGGCTATTGTCATCTGCAACCAAAACCCTGGTAGAGACAAATATGTGTATGACCTTAGGTCCACGGATGTAGTGCTCTAGTCAAATATGTCTAGAATTGACATGTA
The DNA here is from genome assembly GCA_028646535.1 of Procyon lotor. NCBI lineage: Eukaryota > Metazoa > Chordata > Mammalia > Carnivora > Procyonidae > Procyon > Procyon lotor. The sequence continues at coordinate 102,281,345 of CM053605.1, forward strand.
CGCAACTATTCATAGCACTAGATATTTTGGTATTATTGGACATTCAATGACTTTCGTCTGTGTTGTTTCAGAATTCAAGCCCCTAGAAGACAGAATTTTAGGGATTAAGGCACATAGTATTCAGATGGTAATATGCTATGATGATGCATACATACAGTACAGAAGAAGGGTCATAATATACTCATTGGGAACCTAATTTTTATGCTAGGTTTCCCTAACCTGGAATAATAAACTAGAAAAGTTCAAAGGTGAATTAAAAGACCATTTAACCATACTGTTTATTTCTAGTTTTTTAATTTAAAAGGAGTTAATTAATGGTATGGAATTGTTAGTTTCAGAAAATTCTGTTTATTATTATAGGACTTCATATCAAAATTCATCATTTCCTACAAACACAGGGTGAAATATTTACCAAAGGACAAAGTTTCTACCAGGTTTAAAAGGCCAAGGAATTCTTATATCCTCCTTATAAGGATAAGGAACTATAAAGATATAAATAAATATTAAATGTATTTTATATATATATATAATAGAATAGAGGTAGAGTTCAATAATAATTACTTCCTTTAAAAGTGTAAAAACATTGTACAGGCATATAGTAAGGAGGTTTGGAATGTATTATCAAAATGCATTGCATTGAAATTTAATGTAGTTGCTACAGAATGATCTCTTATAATTGAAACACGTGTGGAGTATGGGATTCTGCAAGATGTGTTTGTGCTCCCTGTACGTGCAGATGATTGACTTAGATACACTTCCCAGACATAAACAGCATGCTGTCAGAGATGAGGAATGCTTACCACATTGTACAAGCTTATGCACCAATGTTCAAATATAATCTGCCCAGAAAATCCATTAACAAAGGCAAACCAAAGCTGAAAGAGAAGAAAGTTCAAGAAGTTTTATATCAATATTGGCCTGAGTGTTTCCATTCATTGAAGTGCTTAAAATACTGTACTTTATCCTTTTTTTCATCAAATGGGATTTTACCAAAATGTAATTAAAATTAAGCTTGAGTATTTGAACTTAACAGAAAGCCAGTCCATTTTAGAATTTTTATTTCATTCTTTGTTACTGTTCTTTCTCTATCAAAAAATAATTTCAATAAAATATTTAGATCTCATTATCCAATAATGCATTGCTTCAGTAAAGAATGATATTGAGTTGTAAAGGTTCAGAATGATTTTGTCAATTGCTTCAGCAAATTGTAGCATCTGCAACTACTAACATTTGTAACTGGCCCAGCCAAAGAAAGGAGCACTCCTAATTCAAAAAGTTCTACGGCCCTCTATGTTTATTGCGGGATTATTTACAATAGCAAAAATGTGGAAGCAACCTAAGTGTTCATCAATAGATGGATGGATAAAGAAGAGGTGATATATATGCATATTGAATGAGATATTGCTCAACTATAAAAAAGTAGGAGATCCCATCATTTGCAACAACATGGATGGATTTAGAGGATATCCCTCTTAGGGATGAGTTTGTAACTATTACTTTCTCCGTAACTTTTTGGAAGAGTTTGAGGATGACTGGTATAATTTTCCAGGTAGGTGTTTGATTACCGATCTCATCTCCTTACTATAGTCTGTTCATATTTCCTATTGCTTCATTATTTGCCCAGCTGATTTCTGACAAAGGTAGAAAATTAATTTAATGGAAGGATAGCCTTTTCATCAAATAGTGCTGAAATAATTGGATCTCTATGGGCAAAATAACTAGACAATCTAAACTGTTCACTATACACAAAAATCAACTGAAAATGAATCATGACATTAAGTGTAAAACACTTTTGGAAAACTACACAGAAGATCTTTGGAAGCTAGAGCTAGGCAAAAAGTTTTTTGACATAGAACCAAAAGCAGATCCATAAAAGGAAAGTATACAAATTGGATGATATCAAAATTAAAAACTTTTGTACTCTGAAAGACTCTATTAAGATGACAAAACAACATGATGCAAACTACATATCTGCCAGAGGACTAATATCTAAAAGTGAAAAACCAGGTCAATTGGAAAATGGACAAAAAATGCAAAGACAGCAAATAAGTACAGGGAAGATGTTCAACATCATTAGCCCCTATGGAGATGCAATTTAAAACCACAGTGATATATCACTACCCATCTATCATAGGGCTAAAAAAATAAAATCAAGTGCTGGTAAAGATCCAGAGAAACAAGAAAACAGATGCTTTGCTGGTGGGAACTGAAAATGGTAAAGCCACTGTGGAGAATAGTTGGGAGTTTAGTTTTAAAACTAAACACACACTTACCATATGACCCAGAAATCGTACTCTTGGACAATTGTCCTAAATAAGTGAAAACTTGTGCTTGCACAAAACCTACACACAAATGCAGCTCAACAGGTGGATGATATATGTTATGCTAGGGGAACAACTTGTATCAGTCTCAGGGGAATTATACTGACTGAAAAAACCCAGTCTCAAAGGGCTATACATGATTCCACTTTTATAACACTATTGAAAGACAAAATTATAAGGATAAGGAACAGATTAGTCATTCTCAGGGGTTAGGGATGAATGTGAATATAAAGGGGTAGCATGGTGAGGGGAATAGGCCTCTGCCTTGATTTCTTTGGTGTTTGCATTAGTCTACAAGTGGATAAAAGTATACAGAATCACATACTTATGTGTAAAGCTGGTGAAATATGAATAAGCTCTGTTGGTCATATCCCAGTATTTGATATTGTCCTGGAGTTATTCAAGGTGTTCTTTGGGGAAAATTGGGTGAATGTTTCACAGGACCTCCTAAAAATATTTTTTCTAACTTCCTGTGAATCTATAATTATTTCAAAATAAAATATTTAAAAATATATTTCCATAGCTAAATTAAAGGTTTATACAGGTATTTTTTAAGTTAGGATGGTGGTTAGAAGTTACTAAATAACTTTAAGGGAAAACCTAAAGCAGAATTATCTAATGGTAACTTAAGTGATACAAATAAGGAAGGAGGGGCACCTGGGTGGCTCAGTGGGTTAAAGCCTCTGCCTTCCGCCCAGGTCATGATCTCAGGGTCCTGGGATCAAGCCTCGCATCGGGTGCTCTGCTCAGTGGGGAGTCTGCTTCCCCCCAACCCCACCTGCCTCTCTGCCTGCTTATGATCTCTATCTCTGTCAAATAAATAAATAAAATCTTTAAAAAAGGAAAAAAAAAAAAAAACCAAAACCCTGAACTACCAAGCATGATGTCAAAGAAAGACCTAACTTTTCCATGAAAGAGTATATCTCTTTTCTTACCTCAATAATGTATAATACTACATTTTTATAGAAACAATACAATATGCATTTTGTCACTCGAAAATAATTCCAAGCTCCATGAACCAACAGAAGCTTCTCCAAGTAGCTAAACTAAAAGAAGGAAACAACAGTCAGTGCAAGTTCAAATGAACCTATCATTTAGTGACAAAACCCATAAAACATCATTTTCTCAGCATTTCACACCTCAGAGTTTCCGCTCTAGAAAATACAACATAGAAGGAAGCAGAATGAAAGCAATTTCGCAGACACTCTGCCATGGCAGTTCTCTATAAAGAAAAAAAAATTTTTAACACCATTATTTTTTGCCCAGTAAATGCTTCTTGGATTTTCACTTGGAGTGTGCAAGGCTTTTAATCTGATACACATCAGGACTTTAATCATAGTAATGGGACAGATTTAATGAAAGGAACATCCTATTAGAAACAAGAACTCAAGTTAAATCACTCATCTTTTTTTTATGTGTGATCAGGTATAAGTCTTACAGGAATCAGTTCCCCGCTTCATATAATAAAAAGTTAAAATTAAAAATGAGGGTTATATGCAGCCTCTGCAGTGTTGGTGAACCTCCTTACCCTCATATACTTACATACTTTACATAGCAGTGATTACCTTCTAACAAACGACAGGCATTACTGTATATTTTTATTTCCTACAATAGAAACTCTGTGAGAATAGGTCTCATTGTTTACTGATGAGTCCTAAACACCCAGAATATGGTATTTGCTCAGTGAATATTTTTTTGAATGAATGACTATTCAAGAGAGTTATTCCATAAAATTAAGTAATTCAGTAATTTAAAAACTCCTGGAATCAAACACTTACTTCAAAGTGCCACAAGTTGGTACGTATAAAAAATTTTAAACTTTCAAAAAAAAAAGCATTTAAGATTTTGGATCATAGAGAGCACGATGGGGGAGAAGATGCTCAATCATAAGAGGCAGAGCTAAATGAAAAATAAGTGACTGAAAGTTTTTTGTTTTTACCCAGAACTTGATATTAAACTTGAGTCACTATAGAAAACATTCCCATTCCCTCAGTGCAAATCCCTTAGCTTTGCAGTGGTTTAAAGTCAGAGTTCCATTTCTTGGGATAATTTAAAAATACTAAAATTTGGGGAGAAGGAAGTGAATAATTTAAACTTTTCAGAGAACAAGATGATCCAGGTAATGTTATATATTCTGAGAAGGGAAAGTTGTACATTACATAGAAGGAGCAGAGTAAAAGACATTTGTTTGACCACTGCTGCAGAATACATATGAAAGGCTGGAGGCAGATGGGGCAGAAAAGGGAAAATTTCCACTTACAGTTCTGGAGATAAAATTCATTCTGCAAAACTATAAAATGGCACACATCATTTGGCAGAATACCTATACCTCTTTGCAGTCAAAGCTGCTCTTGGGTCAAAGTATGATGGAGGGAAAAAAAAAAAAAACAAAACCAATGTGGCTTAAAGTATTACCACTGACATGAGATAGCCTTTTAATGAGGGCCTGAGCACGAATCAAATCAATCTCCTGCACTAGTAACTGCTTTGGTGTGGCACTTTAGGGGTGGGTGGGAGGAAGAAGAGAAAACCTGGAAGGTCTGTTCCAGGATAGTGACACAGGAAGACCCTCAACTTACCTCTTTCACAGACACATCAAATTTACACCTATTTACATAAGAATTCTTCCTGAGGGTTGACAGAATAGCTTCAGCACCACAAAAGACAGATGGAGACACAGTAAGAAAAAGGATCCCCACCCCTGACACTGCAAAGTGCAGTGAGGAACAACAGTAGTACTTAAGGACCACAAGAAGATTCATCTGCCCTGGAGTACAGAAAAGAAAGCCATAGTCTAAATGGGTAACTAGAACATAAAGAACCCAGCCCCACAACCCTCCCAAAGAGCAGATAAGCCCCGGGAACTTTCTCCAGGTTAGAGGGGCTAATGAGTACTATGGTTTATGTTCTTCCTCTACTCGATAGTTACCAGCAGAAACATGGTCTGCTTGCTATAACCAGCCTACTGCCTCAGCAAGCCCCAGGCCCCTAGCCCATACCAGTCCCAGACATCCAGAAAAAAAACAAAAACAAAAACAAACAAAAACAAAAAAACCCACAGTTTAAAAGAGGAACTAGAATAAAAAAAAATGCCAGCCCTAAAACTGACAAATAGTGTGGGGAGCTGCTAGAAAACTCTAGGTTAGAGGGGCTGCTAAGTGCCACAGTTTGTTCCCCTTCTACCTTGATGGTGTCATGGAAGCATACTTTGGGTGCCCTAGGCCCCTAGCCCACTTCAGCCCAGCTGTCCCACCAAGATGGCCCCGGCATGGCACACACTAGGCCAACCCCGGTCAGCACTCACTACAACCCCAGCTATCTCACCAAGGTGACATTCAGGAACAAAGCACCCCAGACAAAAGCACCAGGTGACATAGGAACAAAGCACTCTGGCTCTGAACCACTCACCAGGGAATGCCTGAGAACCCCTTAGGCCATACGTACCTCAGCTCCAACCACTCTACATAGAGAGCCTAGGAACCTATGGCTTAAGCCTGCCTTGGCACCAGCCCCGTGCCAGAGTGCTCCCTGTGTGGAGTACCCAAGGACACCCAGCTTATATGCACTTCAACTTCGGCTGTCCTTCCAGGACACCTTCAGCATGGAGAGACCTTGGAACATCTTGTTCCAAGAACATAAGCTCAGGCCATCCCACCAGGGTGGCTCTTACAAGGAATGCCTAGGGAAACCCATCCCATCCCATGCCAGGCACAGCTCCAGCCAGACAGCCAGAGTGACCAGGCACACATAGTCTACATAAGGGACAACCATACACAAGACCATTCCTTTAAGTTTAGGAGAAGCAGCTATTCTGCCTAATTCATAAAAACAAACACAGAAAGGCAAGTAAAATGAGAAGACAGAAGAATATGCTCCAAATGAAAGAACAAGACAAAAACCTAAAAAAAAAAAAAAAAAATCTACCTGATAAAGATTTTAAAGTAATGATCATAAAGACATTTACCGGACTAGAAAGAAGAGTGGATAAACTCAGTGAGACCTTCAACAAAGAAATAAAAAATATTAAAAAAGAACTAATCAGGGTTGAAGAATACAAAAAAGAAAAAAAAAAAAAACCTAGAAAACTAGAAAAAAAATACAATAATTGAAATAAAAAATACAGTAGAGGGAAATGAAGGTAGATTAGAGGATGCAGAAGAATGGATCAGCAATCTGGAGGACAGGGTAATGGAAAGCTGAACTATAAAAAAAAAGAATTTTAGAATGAGGCTGGGTTAAGGGATCTCTTGGACAACATCAAGGGAAGAAGTATTCACATTACAGAGGTTCCAGAGGGAGAAGAGACTGAGAGGCAGATAAGTTTATCTGAATAAAAACTGAAAACTCCCCTAACCTAGGAAAGCAAATAGACATTCAGATTCAGGAAGCACAGAGTTCCAACAAGACATCTACACAACAACACGTCATGATAACAATGACTTTTCAGCAAGAATGTTGCAGGTCAGAAGGGAATACCATGATATATTCAAAGTGCTGAAAGGAAAAACACACAACCAAGAAAACACCATCCAGCAAAGTTATCATTCCAAATTCAGGAAGAGATCAAGAACTTCCTAAACAAATAAAATTAAAGGAACCATCACCACTAAACTGGCCTTATAAGAAATATTAAAGAGACTTAAGTGGAAAACAAAATGCCATATTTAGAAGTTAAAATATATATATATGAAAGGAAAACTGTTCTAAGTAAAAGCAAACATACAATAAAGATTATAGAACAATAACTTGTAAACTAGTATGAAGGTTAAAATACAAAAGTAGTAAATTCAATTATAAAAAATTAAGGGGATTTACAAAACATAAAGATGTAAAATATAGTAACATATACATAAATTAAGGAGTACCTTTAAAATGAGCTCAAACTTAAGAGACAATCAACTTAATATAGTCTGCAATATACTTAGGATGTTATATAAAACTTCATAATAACCATAAACCAAAAACTTACAATAGATACACAAAAAATAAAGAGAAATAAAGACAAGCAAAACACTAAAAATCACAACTCACAAGGAAAAGAATGAGAGAAGATAAAGGGAATAGAGAAGAACTACAAGAACAACCAGAAAACAATTAACAAAATGGCAGTAAGTAAATACCTATCAATAATTAAGTGTAAGTAGACTAAATGCTTGAAAAAAAGACATAAGGTGACTAAATGGATAAAACTAATAAGACTCATTTATATGCCGCCTGCAAGAGACTCGCTTCAGACCTAAAGGCATATACAGACTGAAAATGAAGAGAACCATGCAAATAGAAGTGAAACAAAACAAAACAGGAGGCAATACTTATATCAGACAAAATAGACTCGAAATCAAAGACTGTAGCAAGTGATAAAGAGGGCACTACATAATGAAAAGGGATCAATAAATAAGAGGATATAATAATTATAGTTACCTATGTACCCAACATAGGAGCACCTAAATAAAACAAATATTGACAGCAACGCAGTAAATAGTAAGAGACTTTAACACCCCACTCATATCAATGGATAGATCATCCAGGCAGGAAGTGAATAAGGAAACAGTGTCTTTGAACAACATATCAGGCTAAAAGAAATTGACAAATACAGAAAATACCATCCCCAAACAACAGAATACACATTCCTTTGAAGTGTACATGGAACATTCTCCAGGATACATCATGTGTTAGGCCACAAAAGAAGCCTAAATAAATTTAAGAAGATTAAAATCATACCAACCATCTTTTTTGACTACAACTGATATGAATGAAGCTAGACATCAATTACAAGGAAAAAAAAAAAAAAAGCAGACACGTGGAGGCTAAACAATAGGCTACTAAACAGCCCCTGGGTCGAAAAAGAAATCAAATAGGAAATTAAAAAACACATGGAGGAGAGAGTCCAAGATGGCAGACCAGTAGGGGATCTTAGTTTGTCTGGTCCCAGGAATTCAGCTAGATAGGTATTCAATCATTCTGAGCACATGTGAACTTAACCAGAGATCTAAGAAAAGATTAGCTGAAACTCTACAAATAGAAAAGCTACCACTTTCTGCAAGAATGACAAGACAAAAAAACTCACCTCAAAAAAGAGAGAAAAAAGAGAGAAGAGGCAGTACTGACCGCCAGAGACCTACTCAGTATGGATATAAAAAAGATGTCAGAAGTAGAGTTCAGAATAATGGTTACAAAGATACTAGCTAGGCTTGAAAAAAAGCATAGAAGACACTAGAGACTCCCTTTCTGGAGAAATAAAAGAAATAAAGTCTAATGAAGTTGAAATAAAAAAGGCTATTAATAGGATGCAATAAAAAAAATGGAGGCTCTAACTGCTAGGATAAATGAGGCAAAAGAAAGAATTGGCAATATAGAAGACAAAATAATGGAGAATAAAGAAGCTGATAAAAAGAAAAACTACTGGATCATGAGGAAAGAATTCTCTACCATAGATAAACAATATTAGAATAATTAGGATCCCAAAAGAAGAAGGGGGGGGGGGGCAGGAGCTAATTATAGTGGAAAACTTCCCTAACCTGGGGAAGGAAACAGACATTGAAGTCCAGGAGGCACAAAGAACCCCCTACAAAATCAATAAACTTAGGTCAACACCTTGACATATAATAGTGAAATTTCACTTTCAAATCTCAGAGGCAAAGAGAAAAACCTGATAGCAGCTTGGGACAAGAGGTCCACAATCTACAAGGGTAGAAACATCAGACTGGCAGAAGACCTATCCACAGAGATCTGGCAAGCCAGAAAGGGCTAACATGATATATTCAGGGTGCTAAATGAAAAAAATATGCAGCCAAGAATACTTTATCCAGCGAGAATGTTATTCAAAATAGGAGAACTAAAAAGGTTCTAGGACAAAGAGAAATTAAAAGAATTTGTGATCACTAAACCAGCCCAGCAAGAAATATTAAAGGGGATTTTTTTAAGCAAAGAGAGAGCCCAAAAGTTCCATGAAAGGAACAGAGACAATATACAGAAATAGTGACTTAGGTAATACAATGGCACTAAATTCATATCTTCAATAATTACTCTGAATGTAAATGGACTAAATGCTCCAATCAAAAGAGAGTATCAGATTGAATATTTTAAAGAAAGACCCATCCTTATATTGTCTACAAGAAACTCACTTTTTTTTAAAGATCTGATTTATTTATTTGACAGAGAGAGAGACAGTGAGAGAGGGAACACAAGCAGGGGGAGTGGAAGAGGGAGAAGCGGGCTTCCCACTGAGCAGGGAGCCCGATACAGGGCTCAATCCCAGGACTCTGATATCATTACCTGAGAAGAAGGCAGATGCTTGTTGACTGAGCCACCCAGGTGCCCCAAGAGATTCATTTTAGACCCAAAGACAGCTCTAGATTGAAAGTGAGGGGGTATAAAACCATTTATTGTGCTAATGGATATCAAAAGAAAGCTGAGGTAGCAATCCTTATATCAGACAAATTAGATTTTAAACCAAAGACTAAAATAAAAGATGAGGAAAGATACTATATCTAACAAGAAGATATAACAATTGTAAATATTTATGTCCCCAACATGGGAGTAGCCAATAAATGAATCAATAACAAAATGAAAGAAACACATTAGTAATACAATAGTAAGGAACTTTAACATCTCACTCATTGTAATGGACAAATCATCTAAGCAGAAGATCAACAAGGAAAGAAGGACTTTGAATGACACACTGGACCAAATGGACTTCACAGATACATTCAGAGGATTCCATCCTAAAGCAACAGAATACACATTCTCCAGAAGAAATCACATACTGTATCACAAATCAGGTCTCAACCAGTTCAAAAAGACTGGGATTATTCCCTGCATAGTTTCAGACCACAGTGCTTTGAAACTTGAACTCAATCACAAGAGGAAATTTGGAAAGAACTCAAGTACATAGAGGCTAAAGAACATCCTACTAAAGAATGAATGGGTTAACTGGAAATTAAGGAAGAATTTTAAAAATTCATGGAAACAAATGAAAATGAAAACTGTTTTCAGTAAATATCATTCTCAGTGGGGAAAAACAGCTTTTCCCTAAGGTCAGGAACACAACTGTTTTTCAACATAGTATTAGAAGTCTTAGCCTCAGCAATCACACAGTGAAAAGAAATAATAGGCATCCAAATTGGCAAAGTAGTAGTCAAACTCTGACTCTTCACAGATATGGTACTCTATGCGGAAAACCCAAAAGATTCCACCCCAAAATTGCTAGAACTCATATAGGAACTCAGCAAAGTGGGAGGATATGAAATCAATGCACGGAAATCAGTTGCATTTCTATACACCAACAGCAAGTCAGAAGAAAGAGAAATTAAGGAGTCGATTCCATTTATAATTGCACCAAAAACCATAAGATACCTAGAAATAAACCTAACCAAAGAGGCAAAGGATCTGTACTCAGAAAACTACAGAACACTCATGAAAGAAACTGAGGAAGACATAAAGAAATGGAAAAATGTTCTATACTCATGGATTAGAAAAAATCAATATTATAAAATGTTCATGCTACCCCAAGTAAGCTATAGACTCAATGCAACCTGTCAAAATATCAATATTTTTCATAGAAATAGAATAATCCTAAAATTAGTATAGAACCACCAAAGATCCCAAGTAGCCAAAGCAATCTTGAGAAAGAAGAACAATGTCAGAGGTATCACAATCCCAGACTTCAAGATATATGACAAAGCTATAATAATCAAACAGTATGGTACTGGCACAAAAATAGATCAATGGAACAGAATAGAGAGCTGTCAAAGTACCATCAGCTTTTTTCACAGAACTGGAACAAATAATCCTAAAATTTGTATGGAAACAGAAAAGACTCCTAATAGCCAAAGGAATGTTGAAAAAGAAAACCAAACCTAGTGACATCACAATTCTGGACTCCAAGCTCTGTTACAAAGCTGTAATCATCAGATAGTACGGTACTGACACAAAAGCAGACACATAGATAATGAACAGAATAAAGAACCCAGAAATGGAGCCTCAACTCTACAGTCAACTAATCCTCAACAAAGCAGGAAAGAATATCCAATGGAAAAAAGACAGCCTCTTCAACAAATGGTGTTGGAAAAATTGGACAGCCACGTGCAGAAGAATGAAATTGGACCACTTTCTTACACCATACACAAAAATAGACTCAAGGTGGATGAAAGATCTAAATGTGAGACAGGAATCTATCAAAATCCTTGAGGAGACACAGGCAGCAACCTCTTCGACCTCAGCCACAGCAACTTCTTGCTAGACATGTCTCACAAGCCAAGGGAAACAAAGGCAAAAATGAACTATTGGGACTTCATCAAGATAACAAGCTTTTGCACAACAAAGGAAACAGTCAACAAAACCAAAAGACAATTGATAGAATGGGAGAAGATATTTGCAAATAACATATCAGATAAAGGGCTAGTATCCAAAATCTATAAATCTTATCGAGCTCAACACCCAAAGAACAAATAATCCAATCAAAAGGGCAGAAGATATGAACAGACATTTTTGCAAAGAGGACATCCAAATGTCTAACAGACGCATGAAAAAGTACTCAACATCACTCGGCATCAGTGAAATACACACAAAATCTTAATGAAATACCACCTCACACCAGTCAGAATGGCTAAAATTAACAAGTCATGAAATGACAGATGTTGGTGAGGATGTGGGGAAAGGGGAACCCTCCCACACTGTTGGTGAGAATGCAAGCTGGTGCAGCCACTCTGGAACATTATGGAGGTTCCTCAAAAAGTTGAAAATAGGGTAGCTACCCTATGACCCAGCAATTGCACTAGTGGGTATTTACCCCAAAGATACAAATGTAGTGATCCAAAGGGGCACACGAACCCCAGTGTTTATAGCAGCAATGTCCACAATAGTCAAACTATGGAAAGAGCCTAGATGTCCATCAACAGATGAATGGATTAAGAAGATATCTATACATCTATATCTATATTGATATATCTATATCTACACATATATAATAGATATATCGATATAGATATCTGAGGTAGCAATCCTTATATCAAATTAGATTTTAATATACATTATATATACATTATGTTCAATATAATATTCATTATATTCAATGTTCAATATAATATACATTAGATTTTAATATACATTATATATGTGTATATATATCTATATATAGATATATACACACACATACACAATGTGTATATCACAATGGAATATTATACAGCCATCAAAAAATGAAATCTTGCCATTTGCAATGACATGGGTGGAACTACAGGGTATTATGCTAAGCAAAATAAGTCAAAGAAAGGCAATTTTCATATAATCTCACTGATATGCAAAATTTAAGAAACAAAGCAGAGAGGATCATAGAGGAAGAGCAGGGGAAAATGAAACAAGACGAAACCAAAGAGGGAGACAAAACATATGAGACTCTTAATCTTAGAAAACAAACTGAGGGTTGCTGGAAAGAAGTGGGGTTGGGGTGGCTGGGTGATGGACATTGGGGAGGGTATGTGTTGTGGTGAGCACCATGTGTTGTGTAATACTAATGAATCACAGACCTGTACCCCTGAAATAAATAATACATTTTATGTTAATTTTTAAAAAAGATCAGAGAGCTGAGAAATATCTCACACTTATATGGTCAATTAATCTACAGCAAAGGAGGCAAGAATATACAATGGGGGAAAAGACTGTCTCTTCAAAAAAGATGTTGGGAAAATTGGAAAGCTACATGCAAAAGAATGAAACTAGACTACTTACATAATACAGAAAAACTCAAAATGAAATAATGACCTAAATGTGAGACTTGAAACCCAGGGTGCTTGTGATGAGCACTGGGTACCGTAGGTGATGAATCACTAAATTCTACACCTGAAACTAATATTAGACTGTATGTTAACTAACTGGAATTTATAAAAAAAAAAAAAATTGATAAAAGAAAAAAAACAAACAAAACACAAAGGCAGCAATCTCCTGGACACTGACCTTAGCCACACTTTTCTAGATATATCTTCTCAGGCAAGGAAAACAAAAGCAAAAATAAACTATGGGGACTACATCAAAACAAAAGTCTTTTACACAGCAAAGGAAATCAACAAAATGAAAAGGCAACCTACTGTATGGAAGAAGACATTAAAAAATGATATATTTGATAAGGAGTTACTGTTTAAACTATATAATGAAGTCATTCAACTGAGCACTCAAAACCTGTAAATAATCCAATTTAAAAAGGCAGAGGTGGGGGAGAGATGGGTTTAATACGTGACGGGGATTAGGGAGTGCACTTGTGATGAACCCTGGGTAGTGTGTGGAAGTGCTGAATCACTACATTGTACACTTGAGGTTAATATTACACTGTATGTTAACTAACTGGAATTTAAATAAAAACTTTAAAAAAAAATGGGAAGAGGACATGAGAGACTGGACTCTGAGAAACAAACTGAGGGTTTTGGATGGGAGGGGGGTGGGAGAGCGAGCCTGGTGGTGGGTACTGAGGAGGGCACGTATTGCATGGAGCACTGGGTGTGGTACATGAACAATGAATCTTAGAACACTGAAATCACTTTTTAAATTTTTGGAAAAAAATGGGGAGAGGACATGAACAGTTATTTCTGTTCATCTTCTTCAAAGAAGATACACAGATGGCATACAAACACATGAAAAGATTCTCAACATCACCAATCACCTAATTTGCACCAGGCATCACCTAGTTTACAGGGAAATGCAAATCAAAACAATGAGATATCACCTCACACCTGTCAGAATGGCTAGAATCAGAGAAACAAGAAATACCAGGTGTTGGTGAGACTGTGGAGAAAAAGGAACCCTGGTCCACTTTGGTGGGAATACAAACTGATGCAGCCACTGAGAAAAACAGTATGGAGATTCCTCGAAATATTAAAAATACCAAATAATCTTGTAATTCCACTACTGTATATTTATGCAAAGAAAACAAAAACACTAACTTGAAAAGATATATATGCACCCTTATATTCACTGAAGCATTTACTCACAATAGTCAAGATATAGTCAGTGTCCGTCAATAGATGAATGATAAAGAAGGGCTGTGTGTGTGTGTGTGTGTGTGTGTGATGGAATATTAGTCATAAAAAAGAATGAAATCTTGCCTTTTATGACAACATGAATGGACCTAGTAGGTATTGTGCTCAGTAAAATAAGTCCTACAGAAAAAGATAAATACCCTTTGATTTCGCCTATAATGTGGAACCTAAAAACCAACACACAAACATACAAAAACAAATATTTTCCTGGATCCCCAGGACACCTGATACCGGTCAGCTTGTGTACAGCATTGACTAGTTCAAGGCTTATGTCACATATAATTGCTGTGATCACTCGAAGTATGTATCCCAATAGCATATAGCAGTTTAGGGCAGGATTAGGTGAATTTGGTGTGGTCATTTGTTTATTTATAGACACAGATGCTTTGATCATAGTTTACTGACACTTTCCCCAACACAGATACTCTAGCATATAGGAGTCTTAGTTTCCCTGCTATAAAACCAGAACACTTAATCTATGAGTAAGAAGGGTCTCAGAATGGATCTGATTCAAACACTGGGGTAATATATGCTCTTCATCTATGCTGTGGAATCCTAGGAATCCGTTTTGTTACCACTCCAGTTTCAGGTATCTGTTTACCTGTGGACAGGGTACTAAATCATCTAGCCCCTCAGAGACAGCCACCACAAATAGCCCCAGCAGGGATGACCTACTCAGTATGAGATTATTCCTAGGGAGTGTTCAAGAATCACAGGTAGCTCCTGAATTCAGCAAGACAGAAGTATTACTGTTAGTTGCTCAACTGTGATGAAAATACTAGATCCATTAAAAGCTAATCCTAAATTATTGATTAATAATTTAAATTTTATTTTAATTTATTTTAAATTTTAAAATGTATTTAAATTTTAATTTATTATTAAATTAATAATTTAAAAATTAAAATAGTCTTCAAAAGTCAAAATATTAATAAGTACAAGGAGGAGGCATTCTTGTTAAACAGCCTAGGATAGTACATAAATATACAAGGGCTTTAAATCACAGACCACACACACTACTTACATGCCTTTCAATAAATGGTAGAGTTACTGTGGAAGGCAGTTTGGCATTTTTATACTTTTATACTTTTACTATATGAGCTAGCAATTATACTCCTTGGTATAACTCCAAAGGAGTGGAAAACTTAAAAAAAAAAAAAAAAACCTGCATATGGATATTTATAGCAGCTTTATTAATAGTTGCCCAAACTTGGAAATAACCAAGATGTTTTTCAATAAGTGAATGAAGTATTATACATCCAAAAAGTGGAATATTATTGATCACTAAATAGACATGAGCTATCAAGCCACAAAAGACATGGAGGACACTTCAAGGCATATTACTAAGTGAAAGCAGCGCATATCACATGCCATATGAATATGACATTCTGGAAAAGGCAAAACCATGGATATAATACAAAAATCAGTAGTTGCCAAGGGTTTGTGTGTGGAGGGGATGATGAATAGGCAGAGTGCAGAGGATTTTTAAGGCAGTAAAACTACTCTTTATGATACTGTGATGGCAGATTTTTGTCATCATACATTTCTCCAAGTCCACAGAATGTACAGCACCGAGAGTGAACCCTAATGTAAACTGTGGACTTTCAGCAGTGATAATGATGTGCCAATGTAGGTTTATCAGTTATAGCAAATATAGTGCTCTTGTAGGGGATGTTGTTGAGGGAGGAGTCTGTGGGGGGAGGCAGGGAATACATGGGAAATCTATATTTTCTGCTCAATTTTGTTGTTGTGAAGCTATAATTGTTCTAATATATACAGTCTAATTTTTTCCCCAAATACTTTTATTTTTTCAGTGTTACAGGATTATTTTTTAAATGCCTGCCAAGAAGCAATGCCTACTTTTAAAAAAGCAGAAATGGGGACATTATAAGTCTTTAAGGAATCTTCATTGGGAGACACCACAAAGCAAAGCACACATTACAGATTGAAGAGATCGGGGGATTTAGAGATTATGTTAGCAGAGCTATAGATTCTTGGTGGCATCAGTATGACCACCTCTATACCTGCTCAGGAAAACTTTTTTTTTTTTTCCTGCAAAGTGCATAAGGACAAAACTAAAGACAACCCCAAATGTTCTGGTAGTTTCATATGAAAAGCAGCTTAAAGGGTGGGATAGGCCTCAGGGATAGACTTGAGATATTCAACACTCTCAGGCCCACACTACTGACCTGTGCAATGGCGTAATCTGAGTTGTTGGTGGCCAGCATGCCCTCATTCCCACTGATTCCCACACCCACATGGGCCATCTGGATCATCCCAACGTCATTGGCACCATCCCCAATGGCAAGAGTGATGGCCCTTACATGCTTCTTAACCAGGTCCACTATTTCTGCTTTCTGGAGGGGAGATAACCTGAAAAAGAAGACAGAAACCACCATTTTTTACTGTTTTGTTTTTGTTCGCCTTGTTCTAAAAGCCTTTAATAAGAGTCAACAATGATCTACACATAACCACCTTTAAATGGCAGTTACTGGTAAATTTCCCAATTCATTAATTAAGCTTTTTACAAAGATAAAAATGTTCCACCCGCCAATCTAAAAAAAAAAAACCAAATGAATAAACAAAAAGCAGAATCAGAACTATAAATACAAAGAACAAACCGATGGCTGCTGGAGGGCAAGGGGATGGAGGGATGTGCAAAATGAGTGAAGAGTTCTTACAGATCTGGACTTCCAGTTATGGAGTGAGTAAGTCATGGGGATAAAAGGTACAGCATAGGGAATATAGTCAGTGGTACTATAACAGTGTTGGCTGGTGACAGATGGGAGCTACTTGTGGTTAGCAGAGCATAACATACAGAGATAAATGTCCAATCACTAGGTCATACTCCTGAAACTAGTGTAACCTTGTGTGTCAACTATACTCAATTTTTTAAAATCGTTCCCTCCCACCCTCACCCAAAATAAAAAGAAAAGCAAAGAAACCACATTGTAACTTCTTTAACATCCCAAAAGAAATACACAATATCAGTTGCCCAGTTTACATGGAGATAAACTCTTCAAGTTGCCACTCTCCCCATCACTCCCTGTTGTCTAACACTGGTCTGCTATATTAACTTATATCATCTACCTAAATGAGAGCAAGAAGTGAAGATTTCTGGAACTATATGAAGGCATTTACTCAAAGGATAGCTTGTAGACTAGCCTATAAAAATCAAACTACCCTCAAACGATCTTGAAAAATACAAGGAGGAGATCTAAAAACATGAAGGTGTCAGTCAGGAGAGTCTGTAGTAACAACAACAAACAGTAGCAAAGTGATGTAACATAAAAAATGCTTTTCTTTCCATGCTCTGTGTCCAACATAGATGAGGATACTGTTGATCCTTCCCCCCCTCAGATAAGCTACAAAAGCAAATATAGTATTCCTAAAATATTTCAGGCTAGCAGACCCTGTCTACACAAAATACTTACAGATAATATCATGGAAAGAGAAGCAAAATTTTTATCTCTTATTCCTCACTCATGTATTCATTCACTAAATGAATTGGATACACACCTCTATCCAAAATAATAAGAAACACACAAACATTTTATTTTCTAGTAATCAAATGATCATCTGCTTCCCTCAAAACCGCTCCTAAAAATTAATTTAAATTTAAACCTTTCAACTTTTAGGTGAGATTATTAAAAATTGAAGAGATAGGTTTCCTTGACTAGAACACACTCCAAATTTTAAGACAGAAGCACAGATGGAAAAACCTTAGCTTCATAACAAAGACAATGTAATGAGTCAACATTACTACTTTGTCATTACGTATGAAAAGTTACTGAAGTGTAGGGGATGTTCCAGAAACCATTTGTAACTTTCGTTTCCATCAAGAGATGCTAGTGGTTTTGCTGGAATACCGAGATGATTATAACATCACCATCTAGTCTGGCAACTACTTTTATATACAGACTATGATGTTTGTGGAAAAAAGAAAGACTACCTCATATTAATCCCAAATTTGACTCTTCATACTTTCAAATATTAATTCTATCCTCTGGGCCAACCAAGCTCTCCAAAATATGAGAAGAGAACCATCAGGGAACCATTAAACCTTCTCCTCCCCTTGCTAAACATCACTGGGTCCTTCAGTCCTTTGGTAATGTGGTTCTGGGCCTTTGACCAAAGCTCTAAGTCGGTTCTGACCAATTAAGAATAGAACTGAATCATCACTATTCTGATTTTGGGTCCTCCCCAATCATTTATGAAAGTAAATCCTAAAATAATATTAATCTTTTAATAACCATCTGTTAATTGAGTTCCAATTAATAATATACTTTAGGTCATGTGTCTATGTATGAGCATTAAGCCAAATTTCCCTAATCCTGAAATTTTAGGGTTATATCCAATTGATGGTATTTACATTCATGTCTGGCCAGGTTCATCTTGTCATTCTTTTGGCTGAGACAACATAGAAATCCCATAGCTACCTACTCACAAAAATTGAAAGGGGACAAGTCTACTCAGGATAGGAAGAAAGTCAATATGCTGTTTCAGAGCACAAAAGTGATTAGAAAACAAGCCTCAAGAACAGTTTTAGGAATTCAAAACAGGCATTAAATAGTTCATTTCTACTCTTGTCATCCGAATGGACATTTTTACTTTTCAAAAATATTATTTCACATGTCAACTCTCATTTTGATTTTTAATCTAAAACAACCAAATAACAAATTCAACAATAATTTAGGAAGATCACATAATAGATTCCAATTTATAAAACTAGTACTCAAGTCACACTTGCCCTAATTCAAAAATTACAGTACTTTATCATCTATTTTCATTGATTAAAAATACAAAGATAAGTAAATCAATTGGCTGGAATAATGGCATGGTTTTTTTCCAAGGGCACATAGTATTGATTTCCTTATCAATATAATCAGTGTGAGGAATAAAAAATAAAATGGTTTCCACTCAAAATGTGGGTTACATAGGTGATGAAGATTAAGGAGTACACTTGTGATTAGTACCAGTTGATGGTAAGAGAATGTTGAATCACTATATTTTACATCTGAAACTATATTACACTGTATGTTATCTAACAAGAATTTAAATAAAAGCTTTTTAAGAAATGTAAAATGGGTTCAACATATTGTATGGCACAGATACTTTCTTGGCTATATAAACAAGCTTTTTTTTTTTTTTTTTGCTATATTTGTGTTTGCAATTTGTTGAAAAAACTACTTAAAGGTAATCTCATATTCATTATTATTTATTCAACAAATATTTATGTCCCTGCAATGAGCTAGACACAATCTTTGACAGAGAAGATAGAGCAGAACATAAAATATATAAACATCCCTGCCTTCATGAAGTTTACATTGCAGTGGATAGGAGACAGACAATAACCCAAGTAAGTGAAACAAAAATTATGGTATATAGTGATAAGAACTGTAGGGAAAATAAGTCTACAACTTCCTAAATTCACTTTTAAAAATTAATTAATTTTTCTCTTAATTCTGTTCATTTGAGTGCCACTGATTAAGCAAAATATTATAACAAATATAACAAATACTGTATGAGACCATCTAAACTTTATTTCTAAATGACATTCAGTAACCAAATTGTTGGTCAAATTTTTAGGAAAACTTTCTATACCTGCTAATGGCATATTAGGACACTGGACAATTTCCTTCAGTAAGAAAACAAGTGTAGAAGTGGAAAAAATGATTAAAAATAAGTATTTCAACTCACCAGAAAATGACCAAAGGCAGAAAAGAACTTAAGATATGTTTATTCATGAAAAGATGCTACTATATCAGGTAAGTGCAGCAAGTTTGTGACCTCCTTCCCTGGAGGTGTTCATTTTCCCCTGACCTGGAAGTGGGGCAAGAATCTGCAGATTTACTATCTGGACATGGTGGTTATGGTTTGGAGCAGATAATGAACACCCATATCTTTACCAACTGAGGTGGTTCTCTTAGTTCAGGGAAGGCAGAAAATCAGCTAGAAATTTAACAGGAATATTTTGCAACAAAAGAATCATGGGAGGGTTGAGATAATAAACTTTCCACATATTCCTAACAGACCACTAAATTAAGGCTATGCAGCAAAGAGCCCAGAGAGACTTGCAACTTGTTATACCTCTGAAAGCATTGCTCCAACCACATATAGCCCCAGCAGCAGAGGCAGAGGTCTTAGGGTTTGAATTGTTGAGGCACAAACTTGTCCAAGTAATTGGGTGATGATTCAACTCTGCAGGCAAAGACTTCAAAGCAGAATTATAAATATGTTCATAGAATTAAAATAAAATATGTTTGAAGAATCAAACTGTAACAATTATGAGTCAACAAACAGCATATCCCAACAGAAGAATGTAAACTATTAAAAAATAGAAATTATAGGGATGAAATGAAAAATACACTTCATGAACTAAACATCAGATCTGAGACAGTGGAAGGAATCAGTAAATTTGAAGCCACATCGATAGAAAACATGCAATACAAAAAATTAAAAATGCAGTGGCAGTGCCACAGGTCTATAGTCAACATCAAGCATCCACTCATGTATGTGATTTGAATCCCAAAAGTAAAGGAAACCAAAAGTAGAAAGAAAGAAAAAAAAAAAAACCTGAAAAAATAATGACTGAAACTTTCCAATCTGGTAAAAACAAAACAAAACATTAATTTAAGAATCCCCTGAATCCAAAGTAGAATAAATACAGTAAGAACCACATATAGAGCCAACATAGCCAAACAACTGAAACCAAATAACAAAGAGAAAATCTGCAAAGTAGGAAGAGGAAAATGGTTCATCACATACAGGGTAACAATAGTGCGACCTTCTCATTAGAAACAAGGGAGCCCATAAGACAACAGAATGACAAACTAACAAGGGGCAGAAAAGAAAATAAACCTAGTATGTTCTTTGAAAATAGCTTTAAATTAGAAATCAGTAAGATAAAGGGATATAGGGAAGACCCAAATGTGTGAGAATTAAATAACACACCTTTAAATAGCCCAGAGATAAAAAAGAAATCAAGAGAAATGAGAAAATACTGTACTTTGAACTGAATGATGATGAAAACACAACATACCAAAATTTGTGAAATGTAGTTAAATCAGTGCTTGAAGATTTATGGCTTTATGCTTACAGTAGAAAAGAAAAAAAAATTGAAATCAATGATAAAAGTCTCTACCTTAAGTTATGAGAAAAAGAAAAATAAATTCAATCCAAAAGTAAAAGTAGAAAATAATACAGATAAGTATGTATTATATGTGAGAAGATATCACTATATAACATGCATATATTTTATAATATTAATTTGTTATACATAATAGTATATATACATTATAAATATGATATATATCAGAACATAAATAAAAATGGGACAAACCATGATGTTGGCCTTTTGAAAATATCAGCAAAATTGGTAAAGCCCTAACTAGACCGATCAAGGAAGAGTAAATTATTCATATGAGGAAGGAAAGAAGGAACACTGCCATATATCACACAAAAGTAACAAATAAAGGAATATTATGAAAAACTTAATGGCAATACATTTGACAACTAGATCAAATGGATAAATTCCTTGAAAGACACAAATCACAAACTTAACTGAAGAAGAAGCAGAAAATATTTGTTAAATAAATTGAATTATTCATTAAGACCTTCCCACAGTTGGATCCAGATGGCATCAACAATGAAGTCTACCAAACATTTTAGGAAGAGGGGCACCTGGGTGGCTCAGTGGGTTAAAGCCTCTGCTTTCAGCTCAGGTCATGATCTCAGGGTCCTGGGATCGACCCCCACATCGGGCTCTCTGCTCAGCAGGGAGCCTGCTTCTCCCTCTCTCTGCCTACCTGTGATCTCTCTCTGTGTGTCAAATAAATAAATAAAATCTTTAAAAAAAAAAAAAAAAACATTTTAGGAAGAAATAATACCAATACCACAGAAAGTATAGAAAACAGAGGACAAAGAAATACCTACCAAATTAATTTATCAGACCAGAATTATCCTGAAACCAAAGCCATTCAAAAACTTGAAATAAAACCACAAATACCCTTCATGAGTATAGACTAAAAATTCTTAGTGAAATTTTAGTAGAGTATACGGAAAGACAATAGGCACCTGGGTGGCTCAGCAGGTTAAGCCTCTGCCCTTTGGCTCTGGTCATGTTCTCAGGATCCTGGGATAGAGCCTGGAGTCAGGCTCCCTCTCTCTCTGCCCCTCCCCCCACTTGTGCTTGCCCTTTCTCTCTTTCTCACTCTCAAATAAAATCTTTAAAAAAACAAAAAACAGTAAAATTCAGTCATAAAATTTTGAAGCCATGAAGAATGTTAGAGACAGACTCTACTCTCCTTCCCTACCACCACTCCCTTTATAAGTTACAGTTGCATCCGGTTCCATACCAAATTGCTTTCATCAGTTCAGGATATAGCTCAGTCATCAAACTTCAGTTTTGCATCATTTATGCTTACTGTTCATATAATGGGACACTTAAAGGGACAAAGTGGACTAAGTGGAGAAACTAAAGCAATGAACCACTTAAACCTGGATAACTGAGAGTTGCTCTCATGGTTGGGTCGAAGAGTGACCCCTGCAGAAGCTGGACAGGGAGGAGAGAGAGGTCAAGTTGGACATTTCCCTGCTCCTCCCTGCCATGTCTTCTCCAGGTATCTGTGTCTGCCTACCACAGCTCAAGGCTCCTCTAGAGGCAGTCCACTCTGCAGGGCTCCCTCTTTGCAGGTACAGAGACTACTCCACTCTTCCCTTTGGGCCTAGGGGTGTTTCGGCTCTTTCCACTGTTACCAGAATGTATATAATCCCTTTGTTTTCATCTTGGGCTCCTGACAGCAAGTATCTTTAAGATCCAAACATGATGTTCCATCCGCTGAGATTTCTGGGAGAAAGCATATGTGAATCTTCCTCTGGATGGAATCATATGAGATTGTGAAGTTTGAGTCTCTCAGCCCCCAATTTCAGCCAAAGGGGATCTGGCCTGGGGATACAGGTTCCCCGGGTGAATCAAGGGAGACACCAATTGAACTCTACATCGAACCACAAGTAAAGCCAGATTTAGGACAAACCACTAATAGTTCACTGCAAACCAAATGCTGGAATAGCTCTCCTTTGTGGCAAAATTAACCCCTGTGTTCGTTCTCTCCTTCTTTCTGCTTCTTCAGTATGTCCTTTCATTGTTTCCTCCAGCATGAGTAGGAAGTTTGGGCAGAGAAAAAGTGAGTATTCCTTAAAATATTGTTTTGATGCAAAATGAAAAGCAGTCAATTAAATCTAAGTAGTTAAACAAAAATTTTGGTGAATTGACTACTGATGAATTTTCTTGCTTCCCTTGAAGTCAGCTTTATCTACAGAATTTTCAGTCGTGTGAACTAATAAATCCCTTTTTGTCCAAGCTGCATTTGAATTCAGCTTTCCAATTTTTTTTTTTTTATCAGTTCTAACTGATGGAAGACTAAATCACAAAGAATCCTACAGGCTAAACTATAGTCATGACAAGTGAGAGTGGAATGAAGAACAAAAGGTGCTGAATTTTTGTGGCAGGTGCTGAATGAATGTGTACACAGAAGGACATCTAAGGGAAACATTCAAAGCATATAGGGAACCCAACTGATTTAGGAGTAAATCTATATTAATGCTTAGAAGTTCAAAGCATCAAGATGTTTTAAAAATTAATATAAATGTAATAATAATGTAAAATAATGTAATAATTAACAATGTAAAGATACTAACGTATTTTCATTCAGGAGCAAGGAACAACTGTATCTAGTTTCATTATCTTCTTAGTTCCAGCCATCTTTGTTGTACTGATTTGCTGTTTTTTTAAATTGTGTTATGTTAGTCTCCATAAAATACATCATTAGTTTTTGATGCAGTGTTCCAAGATTCATCTTTTTAAGTTGATGTTACTTGCACTAATACTGATAATTTCATTTTCCTCTAGATATCAGTGGATTTTTTTTTTTCAGATTTGCCTTTCATTATAAGTAGAGGGCTTTTGTTCTTACCGAAGACATCTTTCATCTGGTCAATACATCACTAAACAATTTATCACTGAAAAATTATAATCTGCTTTCTAGTAATATCTTAAGCCTGACAATTTAAATTAAATTCAGACATCTCTCTTCAATTTGAGCATGTATTTTACCAATAAGGAACTTTGCTTCTACAAAAACTTGTATTTCCATGTCCACGTCCATTTTCTTTATATGAACAGTGTTAAAGATAGCAGGAAGGGAAGAAGAATAGTGAATATCTCCTTACCTACAACATACTACTGCTCTACATGAGAGTGCCAAATTGAGGAAGGTCCTCCTAATTTCAGAATGGAGGGCATACTTCAATGTTTCACCATCAAGAATGAGGGCCAGGTCATTTTCTTTACCTATCCGGGCTCCGAGAGTTTCACAGTGCTGAGTAACTTCTTGTTGTGTTGCCTAAAACAAAGGTGAGGGGAGGGAATCACTTTATTTTTATCACTTTAAATATAAATGAAAAGACTTTTTGAATCAAGATGGTAGACGGAGGCATGTTTTTCCTCATTCTTCCCTTCAAATAGCTCACTAAAATTAAAAAGTAAATAACATGAAAAGAATATTGACAGCATTGGTCATCAGTAAAATGCCAATTGAAACCACAATGAGATACTACTTCACATCCATTAGCATGACTAGAATCAAAAAATCAGATAATAAGTGTTGATCAGGATAGAGAGAAATGTAAAACTCCCATACGCTGCTGTTGGGAATGTAAAATGGTGTAGCCACTTTGGAAAATAGTCTGACAGTTCCACAGATAGGTAAACATGGAGTTTACCCATGACCCAGCAATTCCACTCATATATATATACACAAGACAAATGAAAACAAGTGTCTACACAACACTTGTATATGAATATTTAGAGCAGCACTATTCACAATTGCCTAAAAGTTATAACAACCTAATGAGTGGATAAACAAAATAAGGTATATCCATATAATGGAATATTCTTTAGCTATATTAAGGTTATGAGGTATCAATGCATGCTACAACGTGAACGAACCTTGATATGTGGTAACTAAAAGAAGCTAGTCACAAAAGACTGTATGCTATTATGATTCAATGCACATCAAAGTCAAGAACAAACAAACCCATAGAGACAGAAAGGAGATTAATGGTTGTTTAGGGTGGGGGAAAGAGGATGATAACTAATGAGTAGGGAGATTCTTTTAGAGGTGTTGAAAGTATTCTAAAAGTTGACTGTGGTGATGGTTCATGTGTAAGTGAAAATATTAAAACAGATTGAATTGTACACATTAAACAAATTTTATATAATGTGGATTATATCTCAATAAATCTGGGTTTTTTTTTAAGGTATAGAAGAGTGAATTCTTATCAATTGGAAAATACAGATGAATGTTAATAACATATCAGAAAGTTCAGAGAATTTTGGAGAAAAATATTAAAAGTGGGAACAAAATAATGGAGTGAACTCTACAAAACTGAGCCTCAGGCTTCTAAGGGAGAAAAAGAAATTGTAAAGACTCATCACTCAATTTAAGATGTGTGCACATCACCTCCCTTAGCTTTTTTTCCTCACCCAACCCTTCCTTCCTTCATAACTCACATAAACTGTTGAAAGCTCAAAATTCTAAAGAAATTACTCCCCATGCCAGTAGCAGAGTGGAAAATTCAAATAGTAGGGTATTTTAAGGAAAATATGTAATAAAATTTTAAGTTATACAGATTAATGCTAAAGAAAATTCTTTCATCAAATATAAGTGAAATAAAAAAAAAAAATCCCAGTTCCACTTTCTATTGAACCATTAGTGAACCAGTAAGTTTCCCAAAATATTTCTTGATTCTTGCCAACTGTTTTCCTTCTACAACTATGTGAAATGAATGCCATAAATTATTAAATCATATTTAAAAGATTATTTTATTTAACTATAATTTTCAGTTATATTCAATGGTCTATGGAAAACAGATTTTTTATGATGTCCCCTAAACATATTAATAAGTGAAATTTTAAGAAAATGTACCACCTGGGGAAAAATTTTAAAGCATAACAGGTATCAAGCACCAAAAGCTTTATTGAAAAAAATCCTTCTCCCTATTTTTCTCAGAAGGACTTCATTACTCAAATGAAATAACTGTTTCCCAAAAGAAAAGGTACTTTAATAATCCTTGAATTACTGAGGGCTTTTTCTAAACCTGAAGGTCTAATAACAGATGGAATTCAAACACTTGAAATTTGATTTCACACTGTGTAGGAACTATGATGTATTTTATGTATATGTGATTTATATATATATTATACTAAACATTTCTACTTCTGTTTTTCTGTTTTTTCAGTCATTTTACTCAAATGACTGTAATTGTTTTGTTGCCCCCAAAATAATCTGACAAAATTGAAGTTTTCCTCACTTTAATAGTTCTCACATTTCATTTGGTCAGTGAACACAAAATTTGGTGCTTCTCTAGTTAATATATTATTTTCAATTTTATAGCTTCTTAGAACAAGTAAATACTTGGAGCTAAAGCTATTAGTTTAATGTCTTATTTTTTTCTTCCACTCCTAAATTGTTTGTTTCTATCTTCAGTCCTTCTGCTGCCAACGTTAACAGAAGTTAAAGGTAATTCCTCCAACCTGGCTCACTCTAGAACATGACTACCTGAGTCATTTGCCAACATTAATTATATAAAATCCTGCAACACAAACTGAAGCACATTATATGGGTAAATTGCATTATATGCTTCATATGTCAGCAAGTCTATCAGTAAGTAATGATTATTTAAGAATAATGAGTTGAAAATGATGTAACTCTAAAGTTTATAGTAACTTAAAACAAGAGAAGATCTTAGAGAAACAATGTATCAGGATCACTATGTAAGTCACAGTAAGTGGCATAGAGTTTTCCATAGTAAGCTTCACTAACAAGACTAGCCTCTGGAAAATTCTAACTCATTCATCTAATTACTTATGCAACTTCATTCCTCTCAAACTTGAATACTGTCTATTGCACAAACTCTAAATTAAAGGTCAAAAGTTAGTCTAAGGCACTCAAATTTCAACGACATAAAAGCTTGGATTCACCACTGCCATCCTTACAGAAAAAAAGCTGAAAGACCTATCAGAAATAGGTGAGATCACATGACAAACTGCCACCAGAAATCTGAACAGACATGTGACTACAGAGAATGACAGCTGAGCTCTGTTTAACTGGAGCAGAAGGTACTACTAGAGTCACAAACTGGTAGGAACACTTAATTGGTAATTTTAAGGAATTGATGTAAGCTGAGTATGAGTTACCATGAAAGTGAGAAACTCCTTGGGTTGCAATCTTAATGGGCCAAA
The DNA here is from genome assembly GCA_028646535.1 of Procyon lotor. Classification (NCBI taxonomy): domain Eukaryota; kingdom Metazoa; phylum Chordata; class Mammalia; order Carnivora; family Procyonidae; genus Procyon; species Procyon lotor. The sequence goes on from CM053605.1 coordinate 102,308,995, forward strand.
ACTCACATTTTTGTGGATTTACTTCTAGAAAACTCACCAGGTTCTCATGGTGAAAAACCAAGAAAAGTTCCCCTCGTGGTTCAGGCAGGAGGAGGGGAAAAGTGCCATTTTGATGTATGCCCAGAGCATTCTCCATAATGAAAGCCTAGTCTCCAAAGCTAAAGACTTTACCAGAGTCTTATCCCACCTAAGGGAAGAATGTTTACCCAATTCTAGCCCCCTCTAACCTCCCTATCTCACCCAAGGGGAGCAAAATGCTAAGAAACACTTATGAAGGCATAGGGGCACATGCTCACTAAAAGACTAAGATTTAATCATAAGAACACTTCTCTTCCCACACACTTTACCACACACCAATGGGGCCCCAGTATAGTAACAGTGAAAGAACTGTGAGGCACAGATCTATTTAAGGAGGAGTTTTTAGGGAAACCCAAAGACGATAAGGAGGAATAAACAAGGACACTAGAGGAATTTGGAGCTTCTCATGTGTCTAGTTGCAGCAACCACTAAATACAGCCAGATTACTATAAAACTTCATATTAAAGGCCTTTACCACAATTTCTCTTACCATATTCATCATGTCCAGCTTTCAATAAAAATTATAAGACATGCTAAAAGGCAAGAAAAAGCACTGTCTGAAGAGCTAAAAGAAGCATCAGAACCAGATTCAAAGATAATATAGATTTTTAAAGTATCAGACAGAGAATTTAAAATAAGCTCTGATTAACATGTTAAGGACTCTAATGGAAAAATAGACAACATAAAAGAACAAATGGGGAAGATAAGCAGACAGATGGAAACACCTAAGAATAGAAATGAAATGTTAGAAATAAAAAAAAACACTAACAGAAATGAAGAACACCCTTATTAGGCCCAACAACAGACTGCACAAAGTCTAAAAATTAATGAGCTTAAAGATGTATCAACAGAAATTTCCCAAACTGAAATATAAAGGAAAAAAAAACAATGGAATATTCAAGAACTGTGGACAATTTAAAAGGTCTAACATACAGCTAATTGGAATATCAGAAGGAGAAGAAAAAGAGAATAGAACAGAAAGAAAATTTTAAGTATGAATGACTAAGAATGTTCCCAAACTACTGGCAAACACAGAACTACAGACCCAGGAAACTTAGAAAACACCAAGTAGGATCAATACCAAAAAATTTACACCTATACGTAGCATATTCAAACCACAAAATCAAAGGTTGAAAGAAGCCAAAGGGAAGAATAAAGTAAGAAATGCAAGCTTCTCATCAGAAACCAAACAGTTGAGAATAAAGTATTAAAGGAACAGGAAACACGAACCTAGAATTCTATATCCAGTGTAATTACCCACAAATGTGAAAGAGAAATAAAGATTTTTCTCTGACAAAAACTGAGGAAATTCAATGCCAGCTGATCTGCCCCATAGGAAATATTTTTAAAGTTTTAAGGTATGTGTCAAATGCTCAGATCTGTTTTAAAAAGAAGACTGAAAAGGAATACATGAAATCTAAGTTTTTTTTTAAAATAAGAAAATTACACAGTAAAAAAATTTAAAGAAAATAAATGCCTATAGTCATTTAATTTTTAAGGGCAAGGGGGTTCAATATTAGATTACAAAATCCTTTCATTCCTTCGATGTAAATGCCACATATCTACTCAAACTTTTCATAAAGACCGCTATTTGCACATATTTTCTCTCTCTCCATTTTTTTTTTTTTTTGCATTTTTAAAATTGAGGAGCTGAGTGCTGGATTTGGTATGATGTCAGAAGTGGGGTGATAAAGGACTAGCCTAAGAATGAGGCAAAAACTGGAGACCAGAGGTGATGTTCTAATGGACCTGAGTGAGAATTCAAGGCAACTTATGTAGATTTTAAGGTATGGGGGAACACTCAAGCAATAAATTGGTTGCACTCATATTTAATCAAATTTTTAAAAATCACTTACCTCAAATGATTTTGAATTCAACTGAATGTGAAGCATGTGAGCTGATAACAGTTTACAGGAATATGCTACCAAGAGAGAAAGAAAGATGTCACATATCTGAAGATTCAATGCCTTCCCTGAGTTCATTTTTTATAATAAGAAATCTATTTATATTCTTTCTTCATCATACTCTCTGCTTTATGACTAGCTCAAAGCATAGTACCTCATCACAAATACTGAGCAACAGGTTGTAGATGGAAAAAATTGAAACACTGCTTCATTTTCATCTTGATTGGCCATCTAAATAGAAATGGTTGGGAAGGTGCATATAACTAATGGCTAAATCTGTACTTTTAAATGTCTGTGGATTTTTATTTTTATTATCCTTATATGACATGAGATTCAGTTCATGCTCTGTAACAATTCCAAGCCTTGAGGAAGCCAACTTCTGTTGTATCAAGCTGCTATATCAACAGTATTATGCCTACTATTATTATGCCTACTATTAATACTAACATAATACTAACATAATACTATGATGAACATAGTAACATAATACTAACATAATACTAACTATATCATAATATATATGATATATATGATATATATCATATATCATAATACATATATATCATACATATCATATATCATAATACATATATATCATATATCATAATACTAGCTATATCAACAGTATTATGCCTACTATTATTATGCCTACTATTAATACTAACATAATACTAACATAATACTGTGATGAACATAGTAACATAATACTAACATAATACTAACAGTATTATGCCTACTAGTATTATGCCTACTATTAATAAAACCCTAGGTATGATTAGAGGAAATAAACTTACGCAATGCTCATAATAACGTTCAATGTGATCAAGTTAGCTCAGAGAGCATTTTCCGATTTGAAAACAAAGTCATTCTCACTTTAGAAATTAGGCTAAGAATATTTTTGTAAATACGGGATTAGCTTACAAGGGCCCAAGTACAAAATCACATCTGTATCTACAAGAATGAAACTATCTCTGAGGTAGATGAACCCTTATCAAAAAAAGTTTGAGTCTTTGTAAGAGCAGCCATTTTAAAGTTCTACGAAGCTGAGGAAACACCCCATTAACAGAAAGATATTCCAAAAATAGTCACTTGCTTTTCCTCCTCTAGGCTCAAAGGGGCACAGTCTGAAAGCAGTTCGATAAATGAAAGGAATTAACCCTGCTGTGAAAATAATAGGAAGTAGTGGTTTGAGTGTAAGAAGAGAGCCCTGCAAATGTCAAGCGCTTTAGGACAGTATTTGTCTTCTTTCTTATAGATCCAGTTTGTGTCCCTGAGAACTAATAGTTGTCCACCCGGAGGTGGTACATGAGTGTTCAATTTGGCATCTGTCCAGAAGTCCAGGAGCCCTCCTGCCCTCCAGAGTACTACTAGTACTCCCACCCCAGAAGTCCTCATGGCAAAATGGAAGTATAGGATCCTTTGTTCAAAAACCAGGGGTGGGGGGAGGATGGAATGTCATTTCTATAAAATCTATAAAATCTATTTTAAAATAATAATTTAAATAATATTTTAAAATCTATTTCTAAAATACAAAGTTTTTCCCTAAAAATATTTTATACTTATAAAACCTAATGGGTAATGGTGACAGACAAAAAAAAAAAAAACATAAACATACAAATTGCAAAAAATATACAGTTTTGGTACCATAATCTTATATAATGCAATAAAAATAAAACTTTGTTAATGTTAAAGATTTTTATTTTTATTTATTTGACAGAGAGAGATCATAAGTAGGCAGAGAGGCAGGCAGAGAGAGGGAGAAGCAGGCTCCCTGCTGAGCAGAGAGCCTGATGTGGGGCTCGATCCCAGGACCCTGAGACCATGACCTGAGTTGAAGGCAGAGACTTTAATCCACTGAGCCACCCAGGTGCCCCAAACTTTGTTAATGTTAAATAAACTTTGTTTGCTCATAAGATTTTTCTGTCTTACACATCTGCTAATTCATTTATTCCATCAGCAAAATTTATATTTTTAGCAACTTTATTTTCAAACAATATATGTAATTGCAAGCAATGTTGGTCACTCTTGGAAAATGTAAAATTGTCAATAATTTTTGACCATTTTTAATTTTGAGCAAGACCTTTCTGATATAATTATTATTAGAGCTGTTAAGATTTTTTTGTTGTTAAAATTTTTTTATAGGCTGTGAGGAAATTGTAATGAATTTCTGACATATTATTTTGAAAATTAAATTTTTATACATTTGTGACTGATGATTCCTATGGAACAGATTTTCTAAAATGAACTGTTCATATAAATCAGTTTCACGTAAATTGGAATTTTAATTTAAATATAAATTTATACAGTATCACTTTAATATTTCCTTGGAAATTTCCTGAAACTTGTGGACATCATACAGAAAAGCAAAAGTAGCTTCATGATTTTTATAGAATGCAAAATGCCTATTTATGTATTCTATTGCAGCCTATCTGATTACAGGCGACAATCATTTTTAAACGGTCTTCATCAGTTATTGGTTCATCTGATGTTTCCTGTGTAAACAGTGTTAGCCCCCCACAATAATAATGATCTTTAAATTTAATTTCTATTTTGAAGCCTGTGGATACTAGGCTTTGTCCTACTGCAGTGGTTTTTCAAAACCAGAGATTCTAAACTTTTCAAAGAATTCTGAAGATATCCTGATCGGTTTTATCGCAACATTCCTGTGTCCACTTTCATTCTGTAATGAATTACTGACAAATTAACTGCCTAATGCTGGCAGTTTCTGCACCAGCACCCTTGGCTAGACACAGCGAAGCCAGCCTACTGTGGGTGCTGGTGCTGCCCCCACCAGGATCCTTCCTTTCCCCTGAAGCTGCTGCTAGCTCTATACAAAAGCTAAAAGTCCCGTATATTATGATGAAAATTCAATCCGTATGCAGGCACTGAGTGTTCACTTGTACCCAGCATTATGCTGGGTGCAAAGGAAGATTTACAACAGGTACATGATAAGCCTCTTAAAACCTAAGGAATCAAACCTAATGCAAAAAAGAAAAAAAAGAATATTGGTAAGCGAAATATAATAGTATAAATGCTGCTGAGGTCAAGAAGCAGCAGATCATGTTGAATCATGTTATCAGAAAGTTTTCAGAAGTTAACAGAACTAGCAGTCTTAGGAAAACATGCAAAAATGTGACAGCAGTCTTTAGACAATTGTGGCTATTGTCAAAAACCAATCTTGATATACCGATTCCCAAAAGTTACCCTCCTGCCAAATCCTTAGTCAAATTTTGTTTGTAATCAGAATCAAGTCTATGTTTAGTCTTTTAACCACAAAAACATTAGCCAACTTGAGCTCCATGTGAGCTGATGGTAATGGGAACCGTCACAACATCCATAAAGGCACTTAGCCAGCATTTTCAAAGCCCTCACTGTGCCCAATGCTTTAGGAAGAACTTTACGTACACATATCACATAATCATCACAACCACCAGAGTTATCATGGTTATCTCCATCTTACTAGTGAGAAAACTGAAGGTCAGAAAAGCCCATAAAAGCAGAAGCTCATAAATATAGAGGCAGAAGATTCAGGCTCAAAACTGGGACCCTGGTAACTCTAAACTCTGATTTTCAACCACTATGCTCCACATTCTCTTCCCAAGCTGTAAAGAGGCCAGCTCTCAGACACAGCTCAATCTCTTTATTTTTGAATCCATTCCCCAGCCATTCGAACCATGAAAGTAACACGAGAGCTCTCTAACCAAAAGCTATTGCTTTTCTTGGAAAAAGCCACAGCTCAAAAAACCTCTAAGAAAACAAATTACATCAGTACACTCTTTGGCTTGTGCTAAATTCACGGAGTCCATCTTTTTGGTCTCAGCAGGTGTAGCTTCTAAGGGATGATAATAAAATTTAAGCTGGGACCCAGTACTCAAAAGAGGTCGGGGGACTGTAGGCTGCTTTCAGCCAAGAGACATGTTTTGCTTTGCCCTTACAAAGTTTTATACATTTAAGTCAACATCTGTGTATCAGGATATTTCATATCAGAGACAGAATTCCCGATTATCTCTTAAAAACTAAACACCTAGGAGTGGGACTCAATGAGTAAAGAGTCCAACTCTTGATTTCCATTCAGGTCATGATCTCAGGTTGTGAGATCGAGCCCCACCACGCTCACACTGGGTGCGGAGCCTGTTCAGGATTTTCTCCCTCCCTCCCTCTCTGCTCTTCTACCCCTAAAAATTAAAAAACAAACAAACAAAAAAAAAAAAAAACTCTGTGCCAACAGCAGACATTTCCAAAAGGCAAGGATACACTGGCTGCCCCTTCGGGGGCCAGCACTCGCCTTGTGGACATTGCCCTTCTCTCTTGTTCTGCTGGGTTCTTCCAGATGTTGGCAAGCCCTGCTTCAAGAAACTGGAGAGATGGTTTCCTTTCTTCCTTGAAGTCCACCACAGAGACCAATTGTCTAAGAATCCAGTTATTCTCAGCAAAGAATCCTTCAAGGGAATTATAGACCTCTGCTAACAAAAAGAAGTCTCATTCAATAAGGATAAAAATTCCCCTACCAGCAACAACGGCCGTGTCTCATCTAGGTTGGGTTTCAGTCCTGAGCTGAGACAGTCAAAGGCTCAGGAAAAGAAATAATCCTCAGGTTGTGGGTCTGGAAAAAGTGACTGGGAATGATTTAGGAAGGTGATGAGAGAGCACTCATCTTCCTCTTTGGTGCCGTATCCACTGAGCCCCTTCACAGGATATACACTGAGGATATACATCAAGTTACTGTGGTCCCTGAGTTCATGATTATCAACACACAGAGCAAGGCACACTAAAGCTGAAATGCAGGAGAGCTGGCAAAGGGAGAGTGTATGCGTGGTATGTTCTCAAAAATTTGCTAGGTGGGAGATGCCAGGGTGACTCAGTCTGTTAAGCATCTGCCTTCAACTCAGGTCATGATCCCAGGGTCCTGGGATCGAGTCCCACATTGGGCTCCCTACTCAGAGGGGAGCTTGCTTCTCCCTCTGCCTCTGCCGTTCCCCCTGCTTGTGGTCTCTTTCTCTCTCTCTCTGACAAATAAAATCTTTAAAAAAAAATATTGCTAGATGGATAAAAGAGTGACTACATCATAGTTGGACTCCTTTGGTGAGTCCTTAATAATTATGTTCATATCCAGCATTCTTGAAGGACTTTTAAGTGCCTGACACCAAGCTAAGCTCTTTACACGGATTACCTCAAGGTGTCCTCAACAATGCTGTGAGGTTAAAACTGTTATCCCCATTTTACAGATGAGAAAAATCGATGTTTATAGAGGTTAAGCAGATCCTTCAAAAATAGCCAACCCTTCACTGACTCTGTGTTCTCTTCCAGCTACACTCTATTTCTCTGCTCCTCTTCACAGCAAAACTCTGAAAGACTCATCTTGCACTCACTGTACCCTCATCAGTGAGGGCTGGCAGATTAACCTACCAAATGGACCCCAAATTTAGTCCATCTCTCACACTCCACATCCTACCCATACATCCTAGTACAAGGCAGCATCATCTCTTGTCTAGACTTTTATGAAGGCTTCCGACCCGATCTCCTGACTTCCATTCAGCCCAGTGTCCATACAAGAGCCAACAGATATTTTTAAAACATAAATTAGGTATTACGCTCCTGCTTAAATCCATACACATTTCTTATTGTGGCCTGACAAGCTTTCATTTCCTATCTTCTCTGCTTTGCTCCCCACATTCCAACCACTCTGGCCTTTCATTTGTTCCTTGAATACACACATCAGCACACCGGGGCCAATGTGCCCCTGTACTCTTTGCAGAACCGTCGTCCCAGAGATCCTCTCAATGCTTACTTCCTCTTTCCATTTGGGTCTCTGCTTCAAAAGTCACCTTCTTTACAGGTGTTCTATTTGATTACCTTGTCTACCTCTTGCTACACCTTGCTGTGTTTTTATTCTTAGCACTGATTGCAATATTACAAAACACAGTGATTTGCTTATTAATTTTATCTTTCCTACTTGGATAGAAGTTTCATGAAGACAGACTATTACTCAGGTTTTCATTCCCAGCTCCTAGATTTTCCTGGTACCTAGCAAGTGTTCGATGTTCACTAAATGAATGAATGAAGAATAAACAAATGAGTGAAGACAACATTTAAGGTGGTGTCTGGCACATACAGACTCATTTTTATCATATATGGTAATCTAACTGGAGCTGGCTACCATGATGATTATGAAAAACATAATAATTTCAATTCCTTCTCACCATCAAAATGTGAATATTCGCAGCTAACAAATGATTTTCAACTCCTATTCTGAACATCTTAACCCTAAGATACAATCATACAGTAAAGGCGGGAAAAGGCAAAAAAAAAAAAAAAAAGTGAAATTTGAACTTGGGAAAAAAAACAATTGTTTTTCTCCCTCTCTGATGACTTCCCATTGTTCCTCCCCCATGAGAGACTCTTAACTTAGGAAACAAACTGAGAGTTGGTGGAGGGGAGGGGTATGAGGGAAAGGGGTGATTGGGTGATGGGCATTAAGGAAGGCATGGGATGTGATGAGAACTGGATGTTAGATGCAACTGATAAATTACTGAACACTATACCCAAAACTAATAAGTTGACTAATTGAATTTTTAAAAAATTGAATATTCTTACTAATAATCAAAATGTTTATGAATAAACTTACATACTACAAAGATAGGTATATACATTATAGGGAAAACATACCATAACTTCAAATTTCAAAGGAAAGGAACAAGAAACTACATATTACTCATGAAAGCATTCTACAGTCTATATTTCAGCAATGTGAAGGATACAAACTCTTGGCTTAGTTTGTTCAAATTTTGTGCCACGTGATGGCAAGATTCCATTGCACCCCATTTACCCAAAGGCATATAAAACAATTACTTGAAGGAAGTTCAATCATTCATTCTTGATGCCAGGATATATTTAGAATATGTGCCCAACCATATTTTCTAAAACTTTATATCTATTACCTATGTTAACTGCAGTTTCTTGTTTATCTCCTGTCAAAACCCATATTCTTATGTTTGCTTTCAGTAAAGTTGTTATCGTTTCTGGAACACCTGCTTGAAGGCGATCTTCAATGGCTGTGGCTCCGAGAAGCAGAAATTTCTACATGTTTTTTTGAAAAAGATATTTTTTATTACTAGTTAAGATTAAAAATTTTTAATATGGAATAAATAGGGCAAATTTTGACGAATGATACGCAGTCTACTTATTATGTGACATCCCATACATATCTCTCTCTCTCTCTCTCACACACACACACACACACACATTTTTTTCTAGTCTCTTCCACTGGTCTATCTGTCCCTATTTTAATACAGCATGAGGCAGTGTAGCATGATAGTTAAACAGTATAGGCTCACGGCAGTGCCTGGATGGTTCAGTTGGCTAAGTATCTGACTTCTGCTCAGGTTGTGATCTCAGGGTCCTGGGATCCAACCTTGTATCAGGCTTCCTGCTCAGCAGGGAGTGTGCTTCTCCCTCTCCATCTACCACTCCTCCACTGCTCATGCTCTCACGCTCTCTCCAATAAATATTTTTTTAAAAAAGACTATCTAGCAGATTATAATTAGGCAATTAAATCTAGAGAGGTAAGCCCCCTGCCTTTATTATTCTTCAGAAAGTATCATGATAATCTCAGTCTCTCTTACTTCTGCACAAATATTAGAACAAACTGCTCAAGTTCTATAAAAATTCTGTTGAGAATTGTATGCTCTTCCTTTATTATTTCCTGTATTACATTGAATTTATAAATGACATTGAGGAGAATTGCCACATTTATTATACTGGAGTTTTCTATATATTGTATACACCTATCCACTTATTTAAGTCCTTACAAAAAATGTCGTATTTTCTCCATAAATTTCTTAGCAAAACATATTGGACAAGAACTCATGAAACAACAAAGAGAAATAAATGAATGTACTATTATAGGTGGAGACTCCAATACCTCTCTGTTGGTAATGAACAGATCCAACAGACAGAAAATCAGTAAGGATATAACAGAACAGAAGAGAGTCACCTTCAATTCATTGCATTTAACTGATATTGAGAGAATGTTCATTTAACAGCAGAAAACACTTTCTTCTCAAGCTCAGTAAAACACTCATCAAGATAGACCATGTTCTAGGCCATAAAGCACACGTTAGCAAGTTTTTTGAAAAACAGAAATTATCAAAGTATGCTATCAGACTACAGTGGAATTAAACTAGAAATCAATAATAGGAAGATAGCTGAAAAGTCCCCAAATACCTGGAGATTAAGCAAAAACACTTCTAAAAAACACACGAGTCAAAGATGAAGTCCCAAGAGAAATTTAGAAGTATAAACTAAAATAAAATTATAATGCAACTTATGAAAATTTGTGAGAATCTAATACTCATAAAGTTTCAAAGTTAAAAAAAAATCCTCAGCAAACCTAGAACAGGGGGAGACTTCTCCAACTTGATAAAGAACATCTACTAAAAAGCCTATAGCTAACATACTTAATGGTGAGAAACTAGATACTGTCCCTCCTTAAGACAGGGAACAAAGTAAGGGGGTCCTTCTTCCCACTCCTATTCAACATAATATTGGAAGTTCTGGTTAGTACAATAAAATAAGGAAATAAAAGGTAAAAGGACTGGGAAGGAAGAAAAATGCCTTTGTTTGGAGATGTCATGACTGTTTATGTAGAAAATCCTAACAAATCAACAAATGGAACTAACAAGTGATTATAACAATGTTATAGGATATGTGGTTAATATACAAAAGTCAATGAACAATTGGAACTTGAAATTAAAAACGAGATACCATTTACTTTAATATTAAAAAGGGGTATACAAGTGTAACAAAATATTTAACCCTAACCCTAAATGAATGGGAAGATAGATCGTGTTCATGGATAGGAAGACTCAGTATCGCTAAGATGTCAGTCTTAACAATCACAGAAAGTTATTTTGTGGATATCAACAAACTGATTCTAAAGTTTTTATTGAAAGACAAAAGGCTCAGATTAACCAAAACTGAAAAAGAACAAAATCAGCAGACCGACACTACCCAACTTCAGGAGTTACTACAAAGCTACAATAATCAAGACAGTATAGTACTGGTGAAAGTATAGACAAATAGGTCATCAGAACAAAATAGAAAACCCAGAAATAGACCCACGCAAATACAGTCAGACAATCTTTGACAAAGGAGCAAAGGCAATTCAATGGACAAAAGATAGTCTGAAAAACAAATGTGTTGTAACAACTGGACATGCACATTTAAAAAGTAAAATGGGGGCGCCTGGGTGGCTCAGTGGATTAAAGCCTTTGCCTTCGGCTCAGGTCATGATCTTAGGGTCCTGGGATCGAGTCCCACATCGGGCTCTCTGCTCAACAGGAAGTCTGCTTCCCCCTCTCTCTCTGCCTGCCTCTCTGCCTACTTGTGATCTCTCTGTCAAATAAATAAATAAAATCTTTAAAAAAAAAAAGTAAAATGAATGCAGATACTGACTTTACACTTTTCATAAAAATTAAGGCAAAATGAATCATAGACCTAATATAAAATGCAAAACTATAAAACTACCAGAAGATAAAAGGAGAAAATCTAGATAACCTTGGGTTTGTTGATTATATTTTAGATACCAAAAGCATTATCCATGAAAGAAAAAACTGGTATTTACACTTCATTAAAATTAAAAACATGTTCTGTGAAAAATACTGTTAAGCTAATAAGACAAGCTACAAAATATTTTCAAAACACACATCCGATAAAGGACTTGTAACCAAATACGCAAGGAACACTTAAAACCCAACAGTAAGAAAATAATCTGATTTAAAAATGGGCAAAAGGTCTAAATGGACACCTCGCCAAAGAAGATATACAGGTGTCACTAAGCATATGAAAATATCATATATCATCAGAGAAATACACACAAAAACAACAGTGAGATACCACTACATGCCTATTAGAATGTCCAAAATCCAAAACACTGACAGTATCAAATGCTGGGGCACAGGATGTGGGGGAACAAGAACTCATTCATTGCTGTGGGAAGGTACAGCCATTTTGGAAGACAGTGTGGCAGTTTCTTATAAAGCTAAACAGTTTCTTACCATATGATTGGGCAATCATGCTTCTTGGTATCTACCCTAATGAGGTAAAGACCTATCCACAAAAAAATATAGACTTGAATATTTATAGCAGCTCTATTCATAATTACCAGAACTTTAGAAACAACCAGGATGCCTTTCAACAGATGAATGGATAAACTGTGGTAATCCAGACAATAGAATATTATTTTTTAAATATTTAAAAAGAAATGAGCCATCAGGGCTCCTGGATGGCTCAATTGGTTAAGCATCTGCCTTTGACTCAGATCATGATCTTGGGGTCCTGGGATTGAGCCCTGTGTTGGGCTTCCTGCTCATCAGGGAGTCCACTTCTCTCTCTCCCTCTGCCCCACTCCCCCTACTTGTGTTCTCTCTCGCTCACTCTGCTCTCCCTCTCAAATAAACAAATCTTTTTTAAAAAATGAGCCATCAATTTATTAAAAGACATGAAGGAATTTAAATGAATATTCCTAAGTGAAAGTCAATCTGAAAAGGACATTAACTTATGACTACAGCTCTATGACATGCCAGAGAAGGCAAAACTATAGAGACAGTAAAAAAAAAAAAAAAAAAAAAAAAAAGATCAGTGGTTGCCATTCAGAAGGAAAGAGGGAAGAATAGGTGAGCACAGGAGATTTTGAGGACAGTGAAACTATTCTATATAATATTGCAGCAGTGGATAATGACATGCATTTGTCAAGACCCATAGATAACTATACAACAAGAGTGAACCTTAATGTAAGCCATGGAGTTTGGTTAATACTGTATCAACATTGGTTCATCAATTGTAAAAAATGTACCACACTAAAGCAAAATGTTAATCGTAGAAGAAACTGTACAAGGGGAAGAGAGGAAGTATATGTAAACTATCTACTTTTTTGGCTCTCTTTTTCTGAAAATCTAAAACTCTAAAAAAAATATTAATTGAAAAATTGCCAAAGGATTTGAATAGACACTTCTCCAAAAGAAGATACACAAATAATCAAAAAAACACATGAAAGATGCTTAACATCATTAGTCATTAAAGAATTGCAAATTAAAATCACAATGAGATACTTCTTCATACCCACTACGATGGTTATAATAAGTTACAGATGGTAACAAGTGTTGGAAAAGATGTGAAAAAACCGGAACCCTCATACACTGGCGGTAGGAATGTAGAATGGTGCAGCCGCTTAGGAAAACTAGTCTGGCAGCTTCTCAAATGGTTACATACAGTTGCCATATGACCCAGCAATTTCACTCCTAGGTATAGTCATAAAATAAATTAAGGAATGTGTCCACATGAAAACTTGTATAAGTGCTTACGAAACTGTTATTCAGAATAGCCAAATGGAAACAACCCAAATGTCCTTCAAAAGAAGAATGATCAGATAGCTACACAATGGAATACAAGTTAGCACTGAGACGTAATGAAATACTAGTACATGTTACAATATGGATGAATCCTGAAAACGTTAAGCTAAGTGAAAGAAGCAAGTCACTAAAGACCACATATTTTATGATTCTACTTATATGAAATTATCCAGAGTAGGTGAATCTATGGAGACTAAAAGTAAAATTAGTGGCTGCATAGGGCTGGAGGAAGGAATAGGAGGGTAACAAAGAGTGAATAGTAATGGATATGGGGTTTGGGGGGTATGTTGAAAATATTATGTGTTCATTGTGGTGACAGTCTCACAACTCTGAATATACTGAAAACTGTAGATTATATACTTTAAATAGGGGAATTGTGTGGTATGTGAATTATATCTCAATAAAGCTGTCATATTAAGAAAAAAAAAAAAAGGAATGCCTCAAAGTCTAATTCAATCACCCAATATGTTAAATTTATATTTTACAATTAGAGTGACCCTGGCAACAGGAAAGTTAATAATTTCACAGTTATGCTCTAAGTTATGATGTACTTAATGACTATTGATACAAATGTAGACATTTTATCATTCTTACTCTTACCCAACAGGAAAGAAATTTAAATCTTCTGAGTGTCCAAAGGAAAAATATTCAAGAGGTGAAGAAGTGCTACTAGCCTCAAGAGCTAGGAAGAAGATCAGAAAATACCTCCCTGTAACTGAAAACAAGTAGGATCATAACAACGTACATGGAATTCTCTATAAGAATCAATTTCACAGAACTAGTTGATCCTGTCACATCTTTGGTGTCAAATTCCAATACTTACCTAAAAGTCGGCAGAGAATAGCCATATAACTATAACTAATACAACATCAGCTAGAACTACGGAGATTAACACAAGTTACAAGGCAGAAGATGCTCTGGTGGCTAATACAAAGTAAGAAAAATGACAATCGAAAGACAACTGGGAAGAGAAGTTTTTTTGTTTTTTTTTGTTTTTTTTTTTTTAGGTGACACATAATTGTTCCAAGCCCAGAATACTAGAATTAATGACATAGATTTAAGAAAAAGAAAAAAGTGAAGAACCAAAACTCTTTTAGCCCATTATAGCTTGAAAGATAATGGAGATATACAAATGGCTAACAGACACATGAAGAAGTGTTCATTAGCCATCAGGGGAATCCAGATCAAAACCACATTGAGATACCACCGTACACCAGTTAAAATGGCCAAAATTAACAGGACAGGAAACAACAAATGTTGGAGAGGATGTGGAGAAAGAGAACCCTATTACACTGTTGGTGGGAATGTAAGTTGGTGCAGCCACTTTGGAAAACAGTGTGGAGATTCCTCAAAAAATTAAAAATAGAGCTACCCTACAACCCTGCAATTAAACTACTGGGTATTTACCCCAAAGATACAGATGTAGTGAAAAGAAGGGCCACATGTAACCCAATGTTCATAGCAGCAATGGCCACAATTGCCAAACTGTGGAAAGAGCCAAGATGCCCTTCAACAGATGAATGGATAAAGAAGATATGGTCCACATATACAATGGAATATTATGCTGCCATCAGAAAGGATGAATACCCAACTTTTGTATCAAAATGGATGGGACTGGAGGAGATTATACGGAGTGCAATAAGTCAAGCAGAGTAAGTCAACTATCATATGGTTTCACTTACTTGTGGAGCATAAGGAATAACATAGAGGACATTAGGAGAAGGAAAGGAAAGTGAATTGTGGGAAATCAAAGGGAGAGACGGAACATGAGAGACTGTGGACTCTGAGAAACAAACTGAAAATTTTGGAGAGGTGGGGGTGGGGGGTTGGGTGAGCCTGGTGGTGGGTATTGAGGAGGGTACAGATTGCATGGAGCACTGGGTGTGGTGCATAAACAATAAATCTTGGAACGCTGAAAAAAAAAATCCAATTCCCTCTAATCAAAACCTATGTATACTAACAATCTTCTGATGTATCAGAATGTGCCCTAATGTGTCCATTTCTCATGATGTACCCTTGAGTAGGGTACCTAGTTCCCAAAACCAGGTTCCCCTGACAAAGATGTAATAAATAGCAAGGTGTAGTCCCCAGCCCCCCACAAGTTTGGCCCACCTGATTCAATACCCAGGAGCTCATCACTCCTAGGTGAACTGGAAAACATCCTGTGGGGGAAAGGGAAGGGATGGTAGTAAAACACTAATGATATGATATACCTGACAATTTTCAATGTGATTTTAGCGTCGCAGAGCCTGTATTTGCATAAGTGACTCAGGCTAAAGAGATATCCTAGTCACACTAAACAAAGACACTGAGTATTTTGATGCCTTCTAATTTTAAACCTCACAGTCATGGAGAGAAGATTCAGTGTTTTGTTAAATAGTACAATAGTACTTTGATAAAGTGTCTAAAACTGATTAGATTTCCATTCAGACCTTCCAAGCACCGTATGCTGCTAATTACTCGCTCTGACTTTACAATCTTTAAAATGAAATGTGACACTTATCTAGGTCAAAGACCACCAAAACCAGATAGGAAAAACTGGCCCATGATAGCCCTTCTACCATTTATTATTGCCCTTTCAAGTTTAAGGAAAAGAATACCAAGCAATCAACATCAAGCCCTGCAAATTATACATAGTTATCTACCTTCCTTGGAAAGCAGAAGAGTTCAAAACAGTCAACCCCAATATTTCATTCATCTATCCAACTAATACTTGCTGAACACCGACTGTGTGCCACGCACTGTGTACATGCAGGAGATTCACATCATGCCACTCCCTGACCTTGCCACCCACCTCACATAACCTGGCAAAAGCAAACTTACTTACTCTTTGACTTCCTTACAGCTATGACTTCCAGATTAAAACTCAGCCCAAAGACCAAAATATAAAGATATTGGTTTGATTGAAAAAGAACTGTACAACCTTTTAAGTTCCAGAGGCCAATTTTCCTTTTCTTCTCCTTTTTTTTAAGACTTTATTTTTCAGAGAGAGAGAGGGGGCATGCAGCAGCCTGGGGGGGTGTTGGGTAGCAGAGGGAGAGGGTGCAAGCAGGCTCAGTTCTGAGCAGGGAGCCTGACGAGGGCCTCAATCTCAGGGTCCTGAGATCACAACCTGAGCCAAAACCAACAGTCAGAAGCTAAACCCACTGAGCCCCCCAGGCGCCTCCAGAGACCAGTTTTCAATTGCCCAGATTTCTTCCCTGTGTAGGAGCAGCAAACAGCCTGCTGGGAACATGAGGAAGATACATAAATCAGTTAGTCCCCTCACTGCACTATGTCAACAGATGCTGACTGATCACCCATGAGGGCTACGGCAGCATGTTCCTGCACTTGGCATGAAGCTAGGTTAGGTTCTTAATTTCTCAAGTGACTTTGGAAAAAAAAAAAAAAAGATGGACCCAACGATGTCAAGAAAATCCCCAAGTCTATCAGGTGACTGGGTGGCTCAGTCAGTTAAGCGTCTGCCTCTCTCCCCACCTCACGCTCTCTTGCTCAAATAAATAAAATCTTAAAGAAAGAAAGAAAGAAAGAAAGAAAGAAAGAAAGAAAGAAAGAAAGAAAGAAAGAAAGAAAGAAAGAAAGAAAGAAAGAAAGAAAGGAAGAAAGAAAGGAAGAAAGAAAGGAAGAAAGAAAGAAAGGAGAAGAGAGAGAAGAGAGGAGAGGAGAGGAGAGAAGAGAAAAGAAAAGAAAATCCCCCAGTCTAAATCTGTTGTGGCCATGCTCCTGCAGAAATAAAATGGAGAGTTCATGGAAGCAAATAACAAAAGAACCCTAGCCAAGAAACTAAGATAAGAATTGAGCCAGAATCGACAAGATCCCTGAGACCACAACAAGCAAATTCACAGTGACCCTCCCATGACACTGAACAGTCCAGGGTGCATGAGATCCCCTGAGATAGTAACTAGCAGAGACTAACATAATAAAAGTAATGAAATACCATGACTAATCTAAGAAAATAATAGAAAAATATTCAGTGATATGGAAAAATAGTCCCAATTTATGTTAGAAAAATTTCATGAGTAGTATATTTAAGGGGAAAATTTGACAAAAATTTGGGTGGGGGAGATTTTTACTTTAAATTTTTATAGGAAAAATTTGTGTATGTATATTAAAAACCTGCCATGGAATACTACATATACAATATACATACATGAAGAAAGAGACTGGAGGGTTATACACCAGAATTTAGTCATTAGCCCAACATAACAGATGATTATTATTTACTATTCTGGCTTAGTTTTCTGTGATAAACATGTATTTCTTTTGGATGTGAAAAGTTATAAAAAGGGGTAACCAAATCGAAGTGATTAGGATACAATTCAGAAATGAAAGAAATATTTTGAATATTTTTAAAGCTATAGTTTATGAATGTTCATGTAGTATATGAACGTTCAGTATAAGACAGCTCATGAAGAAAAAATAATTTAAGATTATTTGTTAATGTTAAGATTTTATTTATTTGAGAGAGACTGAGCAAGCAAGAGAGCAAGAGAGCATGAGCACAAGCAGGGGGAGTGGGAGAAGCAGGCTCCCCACTGAGCAGGGAGCCTGACGCAGGGGTGGGGGGTTGGGGGGTTGGGGGGGTGGCTCGATGCCACATCCCTGGGATCATGACCTGAGCCGGAGGCAGGCACTTAACTGACCAAGCCACCCAGGCACCCCATTTTAACCGAGTTTTTAAAATTACATCCAGATATGAAAACACTGATAAGTTTATGTTTTCACATATTTAACTTGGCAGGTAGAGCACTTATCAGGTATGTTACCTTTTCAATATTATTATAACATTCTTCCAAACTCTGCATTCTGTCTTTGATAACCGTACTCGCTTTTTTATACTGCATCAACCACTGCCGATATTCTTCCTCAGACAAATCTACACAGGCAACACAGAGAGTTCTCAGCCCTGTAACAAAGAATGGAATGTAAAGTGATCAAGACACCAGCGATCAGGGAGAAATGCAGAATTCGAAAACAAAATCCAGAAGTGTTGTAGAGGTCATGGGAATGGGAAGTCCTTCACATGGCCCTACCTGATCTGTCCTTGGCTACCTTGCTGATCCTACTTCCTCCCTTCCTCATCGCTTACGGTCCTGTCCCTGCTGATCCTCTTACTTCTGGACACTTGAACTTGTTCTGCCCTTGACCTGGAATACTTCTCCCTGGTATTCTCCTTTTCTTCCTTCAGTTTCTGCCTAACTCACCCTATAGAGATAGCACCCCATCGTGTTCTGTTCCCTTTATCCTGTGTAATTTTTCTCCATAACACTTATCACCTCCTGACATTATCTATTATTGGCTAATTCCTTTAGGGTATGAGCTTTTGTTCTGGAAGCTTAGAGCAGTGCACAGCACTCAATAGGTATCAATAACTATTTGTTGAAGGAAAGAAAGAATGAATGAGGTTTTAGTTCTTCAATTTCAAAGTAAGCCAAATAACCATTAAAATAGCAGAAAATTAATTTAAGTCCCATTTTGCAAAGAAAATATTTTAGAAATTATATTGTACCCAAATATTTTAGGCTAACTCCTGCAAAATATTCAAATAGTTGAGGATCCCCTAGATATTAATGTTCTACAGATAAGCTATAGAAATTGTTATTCTGTTTTGAGCTCCATTACAATACATTTCCTATATGATTCTACCTGTTGTAATTTGCCTGCAGCTCACATATATTTTAAGATGGCAGCAAAGGGCCCCTCGTGCAACCTTGCAAAATATCCACACTTCCGGGCAAGATGCACATATCCCTAGGAAGCAGCAGCTTATCAACTAGAAGGACAAAATGGGATACTGCTTCTAGGTATAATTAGCTTGACTTTTACATGATATTACACCTTGCTTTTTCAAAACTTCTATAAACCTTTTAGTGAATGTTGTTCTTATTCAAAACTCACTCATGGAATTTTATTTATTGAGATGGGTGATAAGTCAAAATCAGAAGAAGAGAATGGCAGGAAAACATCAAGTAGGTCAAGTTTCTGAGTTATATGCACAAAGTAATTAACTTTGAAATATACAACACATACTGGAAAAACTGCTCCTTTTCCATTATGGGCCAAGTTCCTGCTACAACAAATAGAAACAGATAATAGATGGCTTTGAAGACACTGCTTTTAGAATAAAGGAAGAACTACACAGTGAAAACATACTTTTCAATATTTGCTGGTAGAGGAAGAAAGGAAAAATAATATCTCAACAGGGTGTGCTTAAGGAACCATTTACTTATAAGCAAACGGAAGGCATTATAAAGTCACATAGAGGAATGAATGAGCTCCCTTTGCCTGCATCCTGTGGGTTACAATTTTAATATTTAAGAAAAGCATTTCAAAAAGAAACAAGATTCTGAAAAATTTTCACTTACCTTCTTTGGCAAAATATTCTAGATGGGTTAATGTCTCCTTCATAAAGTGAGAATCTTCTGAAAGTCTCTCATAAATCACTGTATCCTATCCAAAAAAAAAAAAAAGTTCTTGTGACCAACATCTTACCTAACAATCCAAATTCTAAATACTGCATTATAATTTTATGGTTATAAATAGTAGTAGATGTGTAGATAGTAGATGTGAAGAAACTCAAGCAGCCCCAGGGAAGGTACAATTCCAAAAAGGATACATTACATTCACAGGAACAGAGATAATAGATTTCTCACTGAGACAATGCAAGTGATAAGCCAGTGAAGCACAAGTTTAAGAAACTGAAAGAAAAATATTCTCGACCTAGAATCCTATATTCAGCAAAAATTTATTTCAAAATGAACATGAGAGAAAATAATAATGAATAAAAATATTTTCAGACATAAACAGTGTGAAAAAACTCATCACCAACAGATCCGTGCTATAAGATATGGTAAAAGGAATCCATCCAACAGAAGATTATAGCAAATGGAAATAGGGGTCTGAAGAGCACCAAAAATGGTAATGACATAAGTCTGTGTGTGTGTGTGTGTGTGTGTGTGTGTGTGTGTGTGAACACCTTTAAAAAAGGATAATTGCTTAACAAACTTAATGACAATGTAGTATAAAGTTTATAACATTTGTAAAATTAAAATGTCTGACAAGAGCACAAAGATTGGGAGGACAGAGATGGAAGTTCAGAATTATAATTCTTATACTACATATGAAATGGTATATTATCACTTGAAAATAGAATGTAATAAATTGAAGGTGCCTACTATAAGACCTAAAACAACCACTAAAATTTTTTTAAAGGAAAGAAATTGGAATTAAAAAATACTCAAGTAATTCTTAGAATAAAGGAAAAAAGAAGTGGGACAAATAGAAAATAAATTACAGAATGATGTATTTAAACATACCTGTATCAGTAAGCACATGTATAAATGGTCTAAACAGCCAGTTAAAAGGCAGAGATTTCCAGGACAGATACAAAACACACAAACCAACCACATGCTCCCTAGAAGAATCACACTTTACATATAAAGACACAAATGGGTTAAAAAGGAAGAAAAAGATACACCCTACCCAACGCTAATCAAAAGTAGCCTGGAACAGCAGTATTATAGCCAGACAACAGAGATTTCAGAGTAAGGAAAATTGCCAGGGATAAGGAAAATCATTTTGGAATGACAGAAGGGTAGATTCATCAAGAGGCATTAGCAATTCTGAATGCTTATGCATCCAATAACATAGTTTCAAAATGAAGCTAAAACTAATAGAAGGAAATGCAATGAAGTAAAAACTAACAGAACTTCAAGATGAAAATAAAAAATCCACAATGACAGTTGGGGGTTTCAATATCCCCCTTTCCATAACTGATAGAACAAGTAAACAAAGAATCATTAAGGATACAGAAGATTTGAACAACACTATCAATCAACTTAACAGATAGGTATAAACTATTTCACCCCCAAAGAACAGTTTACTCGGGCTTTTTAGATGCACGCAAACATTTAACATTGGAAAAGTCACAATGCGAGCCATAAAACAAGTCCCAATAAAATTAAAAGGATTCAAGTCATATAAAGTATGTTCTCTAATAAAATAGAATTATGTTATAAATCAGTTAAAGGAATATTTCCAAATAAATTCCTAATTATTTGAAAACTAACCCACTTCAAAATAACTCATGAGTTAAAGAAGAAACCAAAGAAAACTTGGAATATTAGAGTATTTTGAACTGAATGAAGATAAAAATGCAGTACACTGAAATTTGTGACATGCTGCTAAAGCAATGACTGTGAGGATATTTATAGCACTAAACATTTGTATTAAAAAGAAAGGGCTCAAATCAAGCTCTGCCTTAAGAAGTTTGAAAAAGAGGAGTAAATCAAACCACAAGTAGGCAAAAGAATGGGAATAATAAAGAGTAGAAATTAATAAAATAGAAACACTCAATAAAAATCAAATCTGAAAGCAATTTCTTCAGGAAGATCAATAAAACCAATAACTGAAAAAATAAATAAATAAAATCACTAACTGTCTAGCTAGCCTACCCTCAGGTCCAGATGGCTTTCTGGTAAATTCTAGCAAACATTTAAAGAACAAACAATAATAATTCCATACACACTTTTCCAGAAAACTGAAAAAGAGTCCTCCCCATTAATTTTATAGGGTCGGCATTAAAAATCAAAGACGTTATAAGAAAAGAAGATTAAAGATCACTATCTCGGGGTGCCTGGGTGGCTCAGTCGGTAAGCGTCTGCCTTCGGCTCAGGTCATGATCCCAGAGTCCTGGGATCGAGCCCCGCATCAGGCTACCTGCTCAGAGGGAGGCCTGCTTCTCCCGCTACCATTCCCTCTGCTTGTGTTCCCTCTCTCGCTGTGTTTCTCTCTGTCAAATAAATAAAATCTTTAAAAAAAAAAAAAAATCACTATCTCTTTTGAAAGTAGATACAAAAATTCTAAATAAAATGTTAGAAAAGTGAATCCAACCATACATAAAAAGGATAATGTATCATGACTAAATAGGGCTTATCTCAGGAGTACAAGATAGGTTTAACATTAAAATCAATTCAATATAATTTACCATATTAACAGGCAAAAAAGAAAAAAATCATATTAGAATCTCAATCAAGGTAAGAAAATTATTTGACAAAATTTAACATTCATTACTGATTTTTTAAAATCGCAGCAAATTAGGGGTGCCTGGGTGGGTTAAAGCCTCTGCCTTCAGCTCAGGTCATGATCTCAGGGTCCTGGGATTGAGCCCCGCATCAGGCTCTCTGCTCAGCAGGGAGCCTGCTTCCCCCTCTCTCTCTGCCTGCCTCTCTGCCTACTTGTGATCCCTCTCTCTGTATCAAATAAATAAATAAAACCTTTTTAAAAAAAAATCTCAGCAAATTAGGATTGGAAGGAAATTTCCTTAATATGATAAAAAAAAATCTACAAAAACGTATAAAACTCACATGGAAATGCAAAGGTTCCAGAACATTCAAAACAACTTTGAAAAAGAATAAAGTTGGAGAATTAATGATATCTAATTTTAGGTGATATAATCAAGACACTGCGGTATTGGTGTAAAGATAACCAAGAGAACAATGAGAGAAAACAGAAAGTTCAGAAATAAGCCCACATACATATGAACATTTCATTTTTGACAAAAGTGCAAAGGCAATTCAGTACAGAACAAATAAACAGTTTAATAAATGGTGCTGAAAAAAATGAACTCCTACTAATGTCTCATACCATCTCCCAAAATCACTCAAGATGGATCCCAGAAGTGTAAAACCTAAAACTATAAGAGGAGGAGAAAACAGGAGGAAATCTTTGTGACCTTGAATTAGGCAAAGATTTGTTAGCTAGGACACTAAAAGCATGACCCATAAAGGAACAAACTGTTAAACTGGACTTCACCAAAATTACAAATTTCTGTTCTTCAGAGACACTGTTAAGAGAATGAAAAAAGCCGCAGATATTTGTAGATCATGTATCTGATAAGGGAATTATATTCAAAAGTTAATGAAGAAATCTCAAAACTCAATACAAAGAAACACAATTATAAAAACAGGGCCAAATATTTAAACAGACAATTCACCAAAGTAAATAAATGAATGGTGTGCAGAAAAGAGTTACCATTAGACAGGTCAGAGAATGCTATCCTTAGAAAGACCCGCTTATAAGGTTGGCTCTTGGCTGGTTCTAAGGGACTTGGGTGGGATTCAATTCTCTGAATTGATGTAAACTTTCCCTGTGTGATGCCCATGGGAAGCCTGCACATGGTTTCCTCCAGGCTCTGCTTGTGTGTTTTTCCCCTTATAATGTGGTTGTGTATCCTTGCTATATTACTATAATACATCTTAGCCACGCATGGAATCATGAATCCTTTTAGAGATCCACTAAAAACCTGTAGGTAGTCTTGGGAACCCCCAACACAGACGGCAAATAAGCACAAGGAAAGATGCTCACTATCATCAGTCATGGCATGGAAACGTAAATTACAATCACAATGCGATACACACCTATGAGAATGGCTAAAATTAAAGAGACTAACCATGCCAAGTGTCGGTGACAACTGCTAGAAGGAATGTGACCACAGTTAGGTGGTTTCTTTAAAGTTAAAATACACCTAACATTGACCTAGCCATTTTATTGCTAGATATTTACCAAAAAGAAATGAAACTATACAAGAACTTGTACACAAATGTTCATAGTAGACAAAATTGCTAACAAGAAGTCCATTTACAGGTGATGGATGAACCAACTGATACATCCATACAATGGGATATCACTCAGTGATATGAAGAAATGAACTATTAATGTGAGCTACGACATGAATGAATTTTAAAGTAATTATAAATAAAAGAAGCCAAACAAGAAGCCACATTTCCTATCTGACTTCATATAAAATTTAGTAAATGCA
>CM053605.1:102333703-102399022 GCA_028646535.1 Procyon lotor
GTTCTTCCAATCCATGAGCATGGAACATTTTTCCATTTCTTGGTGTCTTCCTCAATTTCTTTCATGAGCACTTTGTAGTTTTCTGAGTACAGATTCTTTGCCTCTTTGGTTAGGTTTATTCCTAGGTATCTTATGGTTTTGGGTGCAATGGTAAATGGGATCGACTCCTTAATTTCTCTTTCTTCTGTTTTGCTGTTCGGATATAGAAATGCAACTGATTTCTGTGCATTAATTTTATATCCTGACACTTGACTGAATTCCTGGATGAGTTCTAGCAGTCTTGGAGTGGAGTCTTTTGGATTTTCCACATAAAGTATCATATCATCTGCAAAGAGTGAGAATTTGAGTTCTTCTTTGGCAATTTGGATGCCTTAGATTTCTTTTTGTTGTCTGATTGCTGAGGCTAGGACTTCTAGTACTATGTTGAATAGCAGTGGGGATAGTGGGCATCCCTGCCGTGTTCCTGATCTCAGGGGAAATGCTGAGAGCTTTTCCCCATTGAGAATGATATTCACTGTGGGTTTTTCATTGATGGCCTTGATGATGTTGAGGAATGTACCCTCTATGCCACCCAGGCGCCCCTTAAACTGAGATCCTAATGTTTACCTTCTACTACTACTATTCATCAGTTACTTTACTTCCATTGAAATTTGTTGGCATTGGGGCGCCTGGGTGGCTCAGTGGGTTAAAGCCTCTGCCTTCGGCTCAGGTCATGATCTCAGGGTCCTGGGATCGAGCCCCGCATGGGGCTCTCTGCTCAGTAGGGGGCCTGCGTCCTCCTCTCTCTCTGCCTGCCTCTCTGCCTGCTTGTGATCTGTGTCAAATAAATAAATAAAATCTTTAAAAAAAAAAAAAGAAATTTGTTGGCATAAATATATATATATATATTACATACATTACTTATATACTATATATAACATATATTGATGCCTTCCATTAATATTTCCATATTCATATATTATATAATATATATAACATAGTTTTATCACATATTACACATATAAGAGAAACTATATATACATGTACCATATATAATGTAATCTCTTCAGAACTGATGAGGAAAGAGGAAAGCAGCCCTGGTCCTGTATTTTTCAGTCCTCACCACATCTCTGTGAATTAGACCTTCCTGTCTGCATTCTGCTGCATGGAGATGTTAAACTGCAGGTTTATTATTGTTATGTATAGTTATTTTTGTGCATACTTCTGTCTCAACGTCCTCTAGATTTTGTTTGGTTTTGCTCTTGTTTTTTATGATGGTATACAGAACTCAACTCATTGCTTTTATTCCTGATTTAGCAGCCCAAATAGGCTTGAAGATCTCCCGTCTCTGCCTTACTCCACACATTGCCAAAGTAAACTGGCCAAAATAGGTTTTGGGGTTTTTTTTTCCTTCTTCCTCATCTTGTCATTCCCCTATCATAACCCTTGGATGGCTCTCCATGCCCTACACCCACTTTTTAAGAGACCCAAACAGTCACCTTCTCTGATAGTTGTCATATCCCACAACCCTCTGTGTGGTACAATCCGAGGATCCCAGTCAGTACTCCTACCCCTGAGCACTTGAGCTAGAAAGGACTTGTCGAAAGGGATAGGGCCTAGTGACTGCTTTAACTACTCAGCTGTTAGGACACTACTAAAGGCAATTGAGTCATTTAAGTGTCACCTAACTAGGAGCTCATATTCTAAGGACAAGAAGTGAGTGCTCAAAAGTGGGGAAAACTAGAATGAACATTAAGATACATTTTCTTACTTAAAAAAAGTTTAGAAAAAGCTTTCCTAGGGAGAGAAGAGGTTGACGATAACATTACTGAGGGTCAAAACTTTTTTTTTTTTTTCAAGATGTCATTGGCCAACAAGGCTTTAAAAAAATATGATTTAAAAAAATTATCTGGCTTTGAAAAGAAATTATTCCTTTGCTAATTTTCTAGCATTTTCTTTTCTGATTCTTCAGAATCTACATTAGAAATGCTCAGGTGGTCTAAGAGATGAGACTTTGTGAGCCTTCAGAACAGGGCGATGAAAATATAATCATCACCAATACTCCCACACTAGGTTTTGGGGATCAGGCCATAGCGGCTGGACCAGGAGGTGAGAAGGGGAAAGAAGGATTTGGACGCACACTGTTTCCTCTGCGGGGGAGGGGGAGAGGAATTAATTCACTATCTCTTTTTAAAGAAATAGATTTAGGTTTATTTGGAAAAATAATATCCAATATTCATCCATCCATCAAATATTTATTGAGCACTTACTTCCAGAAGTTGACTCCCGCCCTCCTGGAACTGAGAGTAGAGTTGGCAACACAGGAAGTAGTAACCCAGATGTAAACCTCAAGTCTGGCTCTGACAAGTGCTGGGAAGGGGAGGTGTGGGACCTCCTCTCAGCTACAAAAAAGGACTTGGCCTAATGATGCCCAAAGAAGTGAGCACCAGGCTCCGATTAAAGAGTGGATGGACGCTAACTAGAATTTTGTGATTCTATATTAAATTTTTGATTTGCATTACCAAATCTCAACTGAGGAGTCACGGAAGGAGCCCTGGGGGATACAGGAACAGAATGAAAAGGTATCTTACCTAGAAAACTCCAGGATATTAAGAATTTCAAATGTCAAGTTTTCTCCCATCTATAGGAAGATAAGACAACAACTTCTTAACCAAGGAGGAGGGGAAAAAAAAAGTACTCATCCTGCAAACGAGCTCATTCTCCCAATCAGAAACAAGTTTTACCTACCCTACAACTACACATCTTTTCCAAATACAAATTTCCTTGCAAACCTGATGAAATGATGGTGCCCTCTTCTGGCAAGAATATTGTTTGCAAACTGGGAACTCAAAAATGCTTCTCATAGTGCAGATTTAAGACTAAAACATCTCTTTTCAGTATAAAATCAGCACTACTAGAAACATTTTATGAAGACTCTCATGTTACAAGGCTATATGGAGTAAGTGAGACAATCTACAGAAATGGGAAAACAAGTCTTTTCATAAAATTGCACAGAACAAAACTCTTAATCCTTAGATAATTTGAAGAGGTAAACAGGGAAAGAGATGCCATGCTATAAAATTCTGTATCAATAAAATCTGCATTTTTTTCTAAATTTTTCCAGTTATGGTCTCTTAACTTCCAATAGCCATGATCAATTCACCAATAAGGCAATTCAGAATTTCAAACAATTCGAGTTGTCGTGTGGCACATACTGCAGATATAAAGATGAATCACTCAGTCCATTCTGCTAGGGACTGAATGTCTAGTAGACATCCCTAACCACTGCATTATCACTAGGAAAAAAAAAAAAAAGAAGAATGTGTTGGGCACCAAGTTCACATTGCTTCAATTCTTCCCCATAATATCAAAGGCTTGTGTAAGTGGTCACCAAGACAAAACAAGAAAAATAGATACAAAATATATATTACATAAAATCAATAAATCAACATAACAAGAGAACTCACCAAAAAATAATTTGAAATATTTTCATTTTTCATTAAAAAGTAGTATATTTCTTGACGATCTGATGATTCTTTTTTAAATAGCTCACTTTTATTGAGCACCCTCTCTGCTCCAAGCACTAATACTTTACATATATTAACTCATTTAATCTTCACAAAAACCCTATGACGTGTGATGAGAAGACTGGGGCCAACACAGGAGTTGAGGTACGTGCCTGGGAAGGTGTGGGACCATGTGGGAATCCCAGGCACTGTGACTCCAGAGCTCCTCCACTCAATTACTCTACTTGTAATGGAAGGGGCATGGAAGGCATGACAACATATGTAAGACGCTACTCACGGCTTCTACAGTGACAGAGGTTGGCGTTCTTGTAGTAAAAACAAAGCCAAGATTCTTCACTCCTTTCACTAAAGCTGCTTCATCTGTCAATAAAAAGTCTGTATTAATGGCGATTGAGCAAATACATTAATACTGAATTTAAAACCGATTTCTGTTCTCCAGCACTAAAATACCACTTTTTCTTTAACTTTTTTTTTTTTAATCCAAATGCACTTCTCTAGGTACCAGAGAGCACTCATAAAAGAGGAAATTTGGTTGAACAGTCCTCTTTCAGTGGGGCTAAGACATATTTCTTAGTAACTAATAGGGTTTTCTTCTAGAAACCCTTCATGGAATCTCCACGACAGGCTGCGACGCCTTAACCTTACCCTCGACGTGTTACTGGTCGTCAGTAAATGTTCTGTCCAAGCCCAGCTCAGAGAGCCCTTCCCGCCAGCCTCCTTGGGGCGGTCTTCCGGGGG
Organism: Procyon lotor; assembly: GCA_028646535.1. NCBI lineage: Eukaryota > Metazoa > Chordata > Mammalia > Carnivora > Procyonidae > Procyon > Procyon lotor. Next base: position 102,337,948 of record CM053605.1, read on the forward strand.
GAGGAGCACCACAGGGCCATCTGGGGATCAGAGGCAACATGGCGTCCTCTCAAGGCTCTTCCCCGCGGGGGGCGCTCCGGGAGCGCACGGCACCTACCTGGGGAGGAAGCCTGGTAGATTATGTCGTTTCCGTCTCTCTCGGGAACCACAGTGTGGCACACACACAACAGGGTAAGAAATTCCTTTATATAATCTTTCGTGGGCTGTAAGAGAGGCACAGAGCTGGTGAGTCTCTTCCAGCACCAGTGACATGAGAGTTACGTACAGTCCGCGGTTCGGTTCGTATCGACCGTGGTTTCACTTCAGATACACACAAGAGTCAGGCACTGACTAAAAACCAGATCACGCACTCAAAACGTGTTTGTAGAGTGGCCCCCAAAGCACAGAGAGACCTCGGTGAAGAAGAGGACCTGGCTCTCCTGGAGTTTCTATCCTTTCTGGGGAAACAGGTTTTCTCAACGCTGGAGGAAACAAAGAGGGGCCTCTTTTAGGGAGGTGATCGAGGAGATAATATTTAACTTAAGACCTAAATGGAAAGGTTAGCTAGCTGTGGTCACTGGCATGTGACTGTGGTACATACGAGGCAAAGGGAAGAGCACTTCAAAGGCCCCGGGTCAGAAACAGGGCCATCGGTTTGTGAACTTCAAGACAAGTGTGACTCCAGCATCTTGAGCAAGGCAAACAAGGACACAGAATGAGGTTAAAGAGAAAGTCACAGTAATGAATTAGGATTTTATCTTGGGGGGGCGTGAGGAGGTTGCCAGTTCTCTGAAGGTTTTTAAGCAAAGGAAGGGCATGTACAGCTTTATATTTTAAACGATTGCTTTTATTTTTAAGATCAAGATTTCAAATCAAGTAGATCAGTATCTTAAAACTGGTAAGTGAAGGTATTGGTAACATACAATAAAATCAAATAGCTTAGAAACATTTAGAGATTTTCTTACGTAGATTGTCACACAATAAAATGTTCTTTTTTAATGTTTGGATTCATTCACACTAACAAGTTTAGCACACCCCTCCTAATATCAGTATGAAATCTGCTCTTTACTACATCAAAAAAATTTGAGACCCTTTCTTGGTTCAGAAAATTATACCTTTTAATAAACCATATATGCATTTCAAAATGATGTAGTCAACCTCTGTTGACTTTGAGTGAAAATAGCAGACTTACGTGGCCATTTTCAAGGTTCTGCAATAATCTTGGGTCATTAAATTCATCGGACTCTGTGGTGACAGAAGATGTCAGACTGAGGAAGAACAGAGAAGATTCACTCATAACGAAAATTCCTGATTGGGGGCCAGTCAGCAATCAAATGGACCTCACAGCCCCTTGTTCTGTTTTCAGTAAGTTACACTATAAAATCTGACCCTTGAATAACATGGATATCAACGGTGCACATCCACTTCTATGCAGATTTTTCTCATACAATGTATTTTGTCTTTCTTGTAATTTTCTTAATGCCATTTTCTTTTCTCTAGCTTTATTAGAGCACAGTATATAATACATATACAAAATATGTGTTCATCAACTGTTTATATTATCGATAAGGCTTCTGGTCCAACTATAGGCTCTTAGTAGTTAATTGGGGAGGTTAAAAACTATACACGGATTATCAGCTGCCATAGAGAAGGTCTTTAACCCCCCTAACCCCCCTGTTGTCCAAGGGTAAAAACTGTATAGTAAATATCAAAAGTTCTGCCAAATTATAATCCTCTCAGGCCTCAAGTTGCAAAATGGCACTAGAAAATGCCTAAATTTGGGTTTAATCCCATATAGTTATACAGAATTTAGACAGTAACTATAAAAGCAACAAATCAAAGCCTAGATTCTGGGTTCTTTGAGTATCACATGGGAAAGTTCTATCCAGGGGAGATTTCTGGGAATTGCCTCTGGAGGTCTGGACAAGGGACAGCTGTGTTATAGATCAGAATTCCAGTACTGATAAAAGGTCCATTGAGTGGGTGGGGGGGTAGAAAGAACATGGGCAGAGTAGAAAAGAATGTTGTCTATTTACCTTAATTTTTCTGTATCGATATCACTTTTGTCTGACGGATTTCTGAGGAAAAATGAGGGAGGAAATATAAAAGTTTAAGATTATAGATATAAAATGCTTTAGGAATTCCAACCATAGAAAAGCAGATATAAACCATATTTTTTAACAATTGCAAATTTTCATTTAGGTCATATTAAGTTTTAATCTCATTTAGATATAGCTATGTTATTAGAAACTCATTTAAGTTTTAAAGTAAATAAAGGCTAATTACTTTGTTAAGACAAAAATGAGAATTGTCAACAGAGCATGGCTATAAGAACACTTACCCATAAATTATACCTGCAATGGTACACTTCTTAAATGTCATAATATTGCAAGTGAGGGTTCCTGTTTTATCAGAAAATAAGTATTTTACCTAATCAAAGGAAAAACAAATATGATAAACAACATAAATATATTTAGAGAGCAAAGACAAAGTCAAGTTCTTTCTCTTCAAATCCTCAAATCTGTGAACTTTTAGGAAACCAGAAATTCACTCTGAGAATTCTACCTTTAATATTTATACTTCTTTCAGAGATTCTTTTTATATTGCAGATAAAATCCTGTTAATATGCAAAGTAAATTTCAAGCCATCAAACCTAAGAAAATTATAAGTCCAGTTCATTTTTTTGCCACAATATCAAAAATCTCTAGAAAACATTAAATATAGATGGATATCCATATAGATGGATACAAACATACATACACACACCAAAACCAAGCAAAGACACCACAAGAAAAATAATTACAGGCCAATATCCCTGATGAATACAAATGCAAAAACACTCAACGAAACATTAGCAAACTAGGGGGAGTCTGGATGACTCAGTAGGTTAAGTGGCTGCCTTTAGCTCAGGTCATGATCCCTGCTCAGCAGGGAGCCTGCTTCTCCCTCTGCCTGCCTCTCCCCATGCTTGTACACTCACTCTCTCTCTGTCAAATAAAATCTTTAAAACAAACAAAATACTAGCAAATCGAATTCAACAGTACACTGAAAGGATCACACAACATAATCAAACAGAATTTATTCCAGGGATACAAGAATACACTAATCAATGTGATTTACCATATTAACAAAATAAAGGATAAATATCATATGACTACTTCAATAGAGGCAGAAAAAGCATTTCACAAAATTCAATATCCATTTATGATAAAAACTTTTAGGGAAGTGGGGTTAAAGAAACAAACCTCAACATAATAAAGGCCAATATGACAAGCCTGCACCTAACATCAATGGTCAACGGTGAAAAGCTGAAAGCTTCTCCTCTAAGATCAGAAACCAAGAAAGGGGGCCTCCTCTCACCACTTTATTCAACATAGCATTGGAAATCCTGGCCAGAACAATTAGGCAAAAATAAATAAAAGGTATCCAAATTAAAAAGGAAGAAGTAAAACTGTCACTATTTGCGGATGACATTTTACATATTAAAAATCCTAAAGACTGCACCAACAACCTGTTAGAATTAATGGATTCAGCAAAGTTGCAGGATATAAAGTCAACATATAGAAATCTATTGCATTTTGGGTTTAATTTTTTTATTTGTGAACTTTTTAAAAATAGACTCTGTTAGAGCAGTTTTAGGTTCACAGCAAAACTGAGTGTAAAGTATAGAGTTTTCATCTATCTTCTGCTCCACCACATCATAGCTTGCCTCACTATCAACATCCTGCCCCAGAGTGGTACCTCTGTTACAGTCAATAAAACTACACAGCCTTAGCATTATTACTAAAGTCTACAGTTTACATTATGGTTCACTCTTTTTAATTTTTTCAAATTTTTATTTAAATCCTAGTTATTTAACAGATAGCGTAATATTGCCTATCTATACATTAATAATGAACTACCAGAGAGAAATTAATTTCATTTACAATTGATCAAAAAGAACAAAATACTAGGAATAAATTTAATCAAGAAAGCGAAAGAGCTATACACTGATGAAACTGAAAAAGACACAAATGGAAAGATATTCCACGTTCATGCACGTACATACTACCCAAAGCAAACTACAGATTCAGTGTAACCTCTCTCAAGATTCCAATGGCATTTTTCACAGATTTAGAGCAAAGAATCCTAAAATGTGTATGGAACCACAAAATACCCCAAATAACCAAAGCAATCTTGAGAAAGAACAAAGCTGGAGGCATCATGCTTCCTGATTTCAAACTACATTACAAAGCTATAGCAATCCAAATGTATGATATTGGCATAAGAACAGACACACAGATCAATGGAACAGAATAGAGAAATCAGAAATAACCAATGAACCTCTCTCTGGTCAATTTACAACAAAGGAGCCAAAAATATACATTAGGGAAAAGACAGTTTCTTCAAAAAATGATGTTCAATAAATGAGTCTCTTCAATAAACTGGACAACCACATGCAAAAAAATGAAACTGGACTTTTTTCTTATACCATATACAAAATTATCTCAAAATGGACTAGACTTGAACAGAAGAAACTGAAACCATAACACTTATAGAAGAAAACATAGTAAGATCTTTGACATCAGTCTTGGTGAGAATTTTTTGGATTTGACACTAAAAACTAGGACAACAAAAGCAAAAATAAACAAGTAGGACTACATCAAATTAAAAAGCTTCTGCAAAGCAAACCACCAACAAAATAAAAAGGTAACACAATGAATGGGAGAAAATATTTGAAATTCATCTATTTGGTGAGGGGGTTGACATCCAAAATATAAAAAGAACTCGTACAACACAACAGCAAAATAATCCAATTTAAAAAATGAGAGGCTCTCAATAGACATTTTTCCAAAGACATACAAATGGCCAAGAGACACATGAAAAGATGCTCAGCATCACTAACCATCAGGAAAATGCAAATCAGAACCATAATGAGATATCACTTTCGCATTCTAATGAATGATGATTACCAAAAGACAAAAAATAACAAATGTTGGTGAATGTGGAGAAAAGGGAACCCTTGGGAATGTAAATTGAGGCAATCGCTACAGAAAATAGCATGGAACCTCCTCAAAAAATGAAAAAAAAAAAAAAACTACCAATAATTCCACTTCTTGTTATTTATCTGAAGAAAATGAAAAAACTAATTTGAAAAAACATAAGCATCCCCATGTTCATAGCATTATCTAAATAGCCAAGATGAAGCAACCTAAGTGTCTGTGGATGGATAAATGGATAAAGAAAATGTAGTGTATATATAATGATATATAATTATACACACACACACTTCAGCCATAAGAGAGAAATCTTGCTCTTTATATAATATGAAAAGACTTTGAGGGCATTACGCTATTTGAAATAAGTCAGACAAAGAAAGAAATACCACATGATCTCACACGTGCGATCTGAAAAAGAAAAATTAAACTCATAGCTACAAAGAACAGATTGGTGGTTGCCAGAGGCAGGGAGTGCTGGGTGAGCAAAATGGGTAAAAGGGGCTGGAAGGTACAAACTTGCAGTTATAAAATAAATCCTGAGGATATAATGTATAACATGGTGATTAGAGCTCATAATACTATATTACATGTTCAAAAAAATACCATATTGCAAATTCAAAAGTTCTTATTACCAGAACTCTGTAACTATGTGTGGTGACAGAGGTTAACAAGACATATCGTGATGGTTCTTTACAATATTTACAAATATCAAACCATTATGTTGTTTGTAATTGTAATAAATTATGTAATAATTTAATACATAATACATAAATTTTATTAATACATAATAAAAATGTAATAATGTTACACATGATTACTAATGTAATCATGTGTATCAATTATACCTCAAGAAAAAAGGAAAAGAGGCAATGTTAAAGCATTTTTTATTATTGTGGTAAAATGTACATAGAAAAAATTTACCCTTTTAACCATTTTTAACTGTTATTGAGCACATTCACATAATTGTTCAACCATCACCACCATCCATCTCCAGAACTTTCCCATCATCCCAAACTGAAACCTCCCACCAGCTCAACAATACAGCAACTCTTCATTGTCTCCTCTCCCACGGCCCTAGGTAACCACTATGCTGCTTTCTGTCTCTAGGAGTCTGACTATTCCATGTACCTCAGATAAGTGGAATCATACGCTATTTGTCCTTTTGTGTCTGGCATGTTTCATTTAGTGGGAGATCAAAGGTCCATACGTGTTGTAGCATGTTTCTGAATTTCAATCATTTTCAGGGCTGAATAATATTTCATCATGTGTATCTACCACATTTTGTTGAACCATGTAGCTATTGATGGACATTTCCACTGTTTCCACCATTTGGCTATTGTGAATAATGCTGCTAATAACATTTGTGTACAATACCTGGTTGAGTCCCTACTTTCAAGTCTTTCATGAAAATATCCAAAAGTGGAATTGCTGGAACATATGGCGATCCTTGGTTTAATTTTCTGAAGTTTCACAATACTGTTTTCTACAGTGGCTGCATCATTTTGATTTTCACCAGTAGTGTACCAGGGTTCCACCTTTTCCACATCCTCATGAACACTTGTTGCTCTGTTATTGTTTTATAGTAGCCATCCTACTGGGCATGAAGTGGTGTCTCAATGTGGCTTTGATCAGCATCTCCCTAAAGATTAGTCATATTGACCACATTTTCATGTGCTTATTGTCAATATATATATATACATATATATACATATACATGTATACATACATATATATGTATATGTATATACATATACATACATATACATATATATACATATACATATATGTACATATATATTCTTTGGAGAAATGCTTATTAAAAATCCTTTGCCAATTCTTGAATTAGGTTATTTGTGGTTTTGCTGTTGAGTTATAGTTTAATATATTCTAAATATTAAACCCTCTATTGTCTTTTTTTATTGTCTTCTGTTTTCAGTTTCACTGATTTCTGCCCTTATCTTTATGTCTTACCTAAACAATATAATTAATTTTTAAAGCTTGAGTTCCACACCCAGTTTTATATTTAATTACTACCCTAAAGAGGCTAGAATCAACTGACTACATGAGGTGGATAAAGTGATCTTTTCCCAACTGTCAACAGAAAACATATGTTTAGAGGATTAGCAAGTAATCAGATATTCATGAGCAGAAAAGTTGTTAGAACACTGATGATTCCATCCTCCATCTTTACTTGTCCCAGGTAAAAATGCTGTTCATGTTGTCAGATTGGGTATTTCTAGGCACCAGAAATCTTCTAAAATAAATATTTACTGAGAAGTCACTATTCAAATGATACTATACAATGTGACCCTAAATTAGAAAGCATACATGCAAATTACTGGTTATAATTATTAGCATTAATCAAAGCCCTTCTTACTAGGGACTGTGCTGAGTATATCACAAATGCATTATATTATTCAACCCTCCTAACAACTTTCTGAAGTAGATGCTATGATCACATCTGATTTACAGATTAGGAATCAAGGACAGCAAGTTATCTAAAAGGCTCATGGTGACGTTCCTTGTAAATGGGTGAAATCAGGGTCCACTCCCCAGAAGCTTAACTCCAAAATTCTGTTTTTACCATAATTTACATATTGCCTCCAATTAATTGAAAGATAGGAAATTATAATCTTGTAAAAAAAACATACTTAGAACAAAAAGTAATTACAAAAAAAAAAAATAACAATCAGAAGTCTTCCTCCTTTCAGGTCCCACCCAACTATTGGGAGTTAGTTGGGTTTTTCCAGCTGTTCTGTGGTATAAGTGACAAATAACAGGGAGCTTTTAAAAACAATTTATACTTGTAATGGTGCCACTGTCATTTAGAAGGTAACCAACTGTGGCTTGGTAACCCCACATCATTTCTGCCCCTTTCTAGTGTATTGTAGGGACTAAAGGCTTGAGGGTACATGGGTTAGGCTGGTGTGAAACTTTGCTGCAGGTTTCAGATGCTTTCCTGTGGGTCACCTACCTTAGGCAAGCAGGAGCATGGCCACCAGTGGCAGGTCCCCACTCTCCTGTGACTCCCTGAAAGCTAACTGAAAACTCGAGAGCTAACTGAAAACTCGAGAGCTAACTGAAGCTTTCCCTACCAGCTTTTCCGGCTCTTCTACTCTTTCATAAGCACATTAATAACCTGTATTAGGTCCATTCTACTTGCAACCCGTGTTGTGTTATCAACATTTTTAACAAATCCTACTTTTGACGCTCCATATGGGTATCATATTCACTACAGCTTATGGCTGAATTCAGCACTTTGACTTTATTCACACTCTCCCTAGATCCACCTACTTCAAATTTCCTGTCACATACCCAGTCCCTGAAACTGCCCTCACCTGCCCAAGCTCTTCGTTAAGATTGGATGTTCTGGCCATGGCATAGACATCATTTCCTCTATAATGCATATCTTCATCCTGCAAGAAATGAACAAAATAGCCAAGCCACACAGTCAGAATGAGGCTCAAAATTTTTTCGGGACTACTGTACCACCACTGGTCTTCTGACATGGCTGAAATGAGAAAGAATTCAAAATGGCAAGTCTAGAATACTTAGAGAGTCTTGGCGCTAGTTTTTCACGTACATCAGCAGAGCTGATTCAGGAGAGGCAATGCTATGCAGAAACAAATGTCAGTGTATCGTTGGTTTGATATGGGAAGACTTGGCTTCCAAATCCGGGTTCTGCCTCAGACACTCTGTGGGATCCTAAGGGTGCTTTGTAGCTACTCCATCTATAAAATGGGAGCAATAACACAGATCTCACAGCACTACCGTGAAAATTAAATGAGAATACATTTAAAAGCACTCGGTCTCATTTTGTGGTTGTTAAAAATAACAGTACCCTTCCAGTGATAGTAATCCCTTGACATATGGAGATCATTTTAATGAGAACTCTAGCAAAAATTTTATTTCCAGGAAAAAATCTTTTAAAATAGAACTGAAAATTTAAAAAAAAAAAAAAACAGAACTGAAAATTGCAGACATGCATTTAATTGAAAAATTCATTCAGTCACATGTCACAAAGTATTAAATGAATGCATGGTTTTCAAGTAAGAAATCTTTTCCTTATTTTGAAGTGATTCTGGAATAGCTCTTACTGTCACTCTCGCCAAGATATGTAAATCTATTATTAAAGTCTACCAGACTCTCCTCCTCTAGAATATCTTAAATTTTAATGGACTATCTCTTTACAGTTACTACTAAGCTACTAGCTCTTAAATCTTTTCTTTCAGTTAGAAAAAATATCTAAAACAATGGTGTCCTCAAGAGTGACACAGAGAGACGCAGGCACGAGTGGGTCAGGCTGACACCAGTGTTTGGCTTTCCTGTCAAAATCACAACTGGCCCACGAGCTAGCCCCATGGTGATAACTCAGTAATGCCGATTTTCAAAACCAAAGCCACAGATCTAGAGAGAACTATTTTTTTTTAACTGATTTCAATACTTACCCAGTTTATAAACATGGCCTGAACATATTTCACAATTTCCAGAGTGACCAGCAGGCTAATGGGGATGAAATTGTGGTACAAGATGATGAACACCAGTAAGTCAAACCCTAAGCTGTGGGAGCTGAATTCTGTGGAAGAAGATCAGAAGAACCATGTCATAACTTTAGGCAGTATCTTTCTTCATCTTTGTGTTATTACTTGTTAATATTGTGAACATTTCCACATGAAAATTTTTTACAGTATAATTAAATGGACACATCAAAATGGCTTTTTTTTTTTTTTTTTCAACAGCAAGAGGATTTATTTCCAGCTAGCTGGGGCTCTCACCGGCACATACGATGCAGCGCAGTGCTAAATCAAAATGGCTTTTTTTTAAAAAAGATTTTATTTATTTGACAGAGAGAAATCACAAGTAGGCAGAGAGGGAGGCAAAAAGAGGTGGGGTGAAGCAGGCTCCCTGCTGAGCAGAGAGCCCCATGCGGGGCTTGATCCCGGGACTCCGAGGTCATGACCTGAGCCAAAGGTAGAGGCTTTAACCCACTGAGCCACCCAGGCGCCCCTCAAAATGGCTTTTAAAGGATCCATGAAGCACCAAACCAATAGGGTGGATGGTTTAAGCATCAAGGTACAACAGCTAGCAAGAGATAGACCCTGCCATCAGGGAGCTTTGGATGCGGCTTGACAAAGTAAGATGAGTCAGGAATTATGGCATGATGAATTCCATGATACCACTGAATATGAAGAGTAGCAACAACAGCACAAAGTGGAGGGCCCAGCATAGTTTTGAAGAAAGGAGTTTGTTAAATGGAGAAGATGAGGGGAAGAGAATGAGGACTTAATTACCTGGAACTTCATGGCTTGAAGGCAAAGAAATAATGATTTTTTAAAACTCAGGGAAAGAAGGAAAGTGAAGCCAAAGGAAAAGGGGGAAAAATTTTTGTAAAACCTAGTGATACACTCATTTTTAAAGAGTAACTTTTTGAGAGAGTAACTTTCCGATAAAAATTCAATCTAATGTCAGAGAAATTTACTGAAAAATATCTAGAAGGAATTCAAGGGGATATATACATACTGCTTTATACAGGTCTTTCTGAAAACTTAGACCTCAACCTTAAACATTACATTTAAATGTAAGGAGGTGGGGTTATAACTGAAAGAACACAAATTGATTTGTAAAGTTTAATGAATTAAACACAAATACATATATCAAGAGACAAATTAAATAATTTTAGGTTAAATTTTTATGTTCACTTTTCCTAAAAGGGAGCACACTTGTAATTTAGAACAGTAGTTAAATCTAGATTTCTAGGTTCTATCAATTTAAAAGTCAAGTTTAATTTGCTATGATATCTACCTAAATGTTTTAAAGATTTTATTTATTCCACACAAACTCTTATCACCATTGAGTTTATTAACTTTCCCTTATTTGTCATGATTATATTTTTATACTTACTGTATGACTTAATGGTCATGAATCATTCCTCCAGGAATACTAGAGGCAGATATTATTATGACCATTTGATGGACAGAGAAGTGGAGACAAGAGCTTTAGTGCTTTGCTACATTTATTAATTACTGAAAATACAGTCATACTTTAATTACTCAGTACTTTTTTCCTTCATTTGGACTAGAATATCCTGGGTAGAGTGGTATAGTCCAGAGCTAATTATGGATTCTCATTCCAAATAAGCCACTAAGTTCCTCTGTGTTTTTTGGCAAATATACAGAATCTGTTTCACTTTCATAAAACAATGGACTGGACTAGAAAACTATACAGTTCTGCTTCTAAACATAAAATTATTTCTTTTAGCCAAAAAATTACTGAATTCCTATCATGAAAGGGCACTGTTCTTGGAGTTAAAGATACAATGATTCCCCAAAATTCACAATTTTAAAAAAATTCATCTAGTTGGGTGGGGGGACAAACGATAATCATAAAACTTGGAAATGGAATGATATCTATGAGGATATCATTACAGAAGGCAAGAGGGATCCTAATTAAATTAAAAGAGGGAGCTAAGATATAGGAAATGCTGCTGGAGAAGGTAAGGCAACATCTTGGACTGAAATGAGAATTGACAGGTATCAGTCAAGAATGGACCAGAGATGCATTTGAGACAGAAGAAAGAGCACAAGATGAAAGGCCTAGAGATGCTGAAGCAGCTGATGGATGGAAGGATCATGAAAGAGAAGAAGAGTCAATCTTCTGTGACTAGAGACCAAGTGCTCAGGAAGAAGTGGTGAGATATCAGGTAATGGAGACAGGACCAAGTTATGAAAGTCCTGATACGCCATGCTAGAGGAGATTTATCTTGACTCTGTAGGTCGGGAGTCCACAGCCAAAGAGTAAATATTTTAGGTTTTGCAGGACATACAGTCTGTTTCAGTTACTCAACCCTGCCATTGCAGCACTGAAAACAATCACAAATAATACATCAATGAATAAGCATGGCTGTACTCTGATAAAACTTCATTTACAAAACAAGCAGTGGGCTATCAGGCAGTAGTCTACCAATACACTGAAGCTACTGCATGTATTCCTAACTATTTTTTATCTGCATCTTTCTGGAACCTGTATGAAGAATGAATTGGAGTAGAACTTGACTGAGGGCTGGGTAAACAGAGAACTATGGCAGTTGTCCAGAGATGAAAGAGAGTGTACACAGAGAAAATATTAAAAAGGCAGAATGAAAAAGACTTTGCAACTGACTATGGATGGTGAAGGCCATTGGGGTAGGAGTTGGGGGAAAAGGAGGGAGCTGAGAAGGAGGGATAAGAGTGACCTTTATGTTTCCAGCTTGGATGATGGTTGGATGGCAGCATCTACAATTTACATGGAGAATACTGGAAAAAGACAATGGTTTGTGGGGGGAAAAGATGAATTTAGTTTTGTACATGCTGAGTTAAGGAGTCTACATGATACCTGGAAAGCAATGTCTAGGCAATAGTGAGTTCGTTATTCATAGAGTGATCTGAGCTGGTGGCAAACGAGATCAGCTGACAGGATGACAGGTGAAATTATTAGAGCAAGTGCGCTCTCTTGGAAGGATTTTCTTGGACAAGATAATCTCCAAGAAGCCAAAGCCCTTCTGCAGGAAAAAAAATACGCACATATATATATACAGAAATGAAGTTTTCACAAAATTTTTAGGATTTATGTACCCAAGTTGAGGCATTCCTGGTGAACCAAGGATCCTGAAAAATGCCAGCATTTAAAAGGTGGATCAAAGTTTCTATGAATCAAATAGGGAAAAGATTTTTTTTTTTTTTTAAATCAGAAGAGGGTGGCAGAGGTCCATTTAGATCCCACTTAAAAAATGACTACTGGGTTTGGCAATTGGGAATTGATTCCTACCCTTGAGTTACAATTCTAATAGACTGGTTGAAGTGGATAGCAGATGGAAATGGTACAAGCAATGTACCCAGGTTGTCTCTTCTTTCAAGAAGTCTGATCAAGAAGGGAAGAACAGGTCATTTGTAGGGTATGCATAAATTGACAGATTTTATCAACATCAAAATATTAATGACTTTTGTAAGAATTTATGCCTGTTTCAAAATAAGGTAATATTCACAGCCCTGGGCTAGGACAAATTAACACACACACACATTTAAATTGAGATTACTCTTTCAAAATCATTGAAAATCTAAAAGCTTGAGATAAAAACTAGATAGGTACTATCTAGAAATCCAGATTGCATAAGAATGAAACTTTGATTTTTTTTTTTATCCAATGTACAAAGTCTTTCTCTTAGCTTATTTTTAAGATGCTCCCAGACCGATCCTCTCAAGAGAAGTTTGAAACATTTAAAATCCTCAGCTGATAGAAGAAAAGGCAGAAAGATGTACGTATGATGGTTAATTCTGAAAACATGGAAAGATATAAGCCCCTACCCCCAAAAAAAGACTGAACTTTTAATGCCAAGGATCAATTTACTTTTAAATCTTTTACTGACCTTCTGGTCGGTGTAACCGCTGACTCCCCTTCAGGGTCCCTTGACCTTATTTTCTGGCATCATTCATTGTCCACAGAGCACTGTACTAACAGTGAGGTGGATATTATGGCCATTTTCCAATGAGGGAGGACATGCTCAGAGAAGTAAAAGACCTTGTCCACCTTCTCCTAGTGACTAAGTGGCAGAGGCAAAGATGTAGGCCTTATCTGCCTCTGCCTTGCCTCCTCCCTCTCTGCCTTGCCTCCTCCCTCTCCTTTATTCCAGAATGCCAAGATTATGTGGAACTGGAAGAACAATCTTAAAAAGGAAACATTGTTTCTAAACTTATTAATCCTGAGGGGTACAGCATTACAACTCCCCAAATGGTAGCTTCTTACCACCCTTGGACACTTACCCTTAATCCTGATGTACCAGATGCTTTCTCCATACCATTCATTCCAGAGTATGGCTCCCACACAGCTCACCAAGGACATGGCCAGGAGCAGGAAGAACAACACCAGGATCTGTACATTGGTCACCTTCTCAACATTTGATCTCTTGAGAGGCAATTTGATAGAATTCTGCATAATAGCACACGTACACACACCAGAAAGAATGAAAAATAATCAAAAGAATTATAATGCATGAACCCTTTGATGGCAAGAAAAGGTTAAAAAAAAAAAATCCCAACAGTTGGAAAGTAGAACACGTTTTTTGGTCAAATAACTACGAAGACTAAAAGTGTGCCATATTGTTGAATGACATGGCTTTCCACTTTGGTCCTTGAAGCTTTTTTACTAATTCACAAAGAACATATTCACACAGATGATCTATCACCCCAGAGTTCTAGGGTTTAAAAAAAAAAAAAATCAAATATGGTAAATCAGTCTAGGTCATCTCTACAAATCCCCCAAACAACAACAACAAAAGATCAAAAGACCATACTAATTTATTGGCTTTACTACTTATAGTTCTTGAATTATTTCTGGCTTAAAAACCATAGAAAGATACTTTTCATCTGAGTCTGTTGGGAAAATATTCAAGATTTTACCAGTACAATAATTGCTCCGACATGCATATTGGAAACCAAAGCTGTGGGTTAGGGATACAGTGAGAGTTTCAAATAATTTTCTATTAGCATTTCAGATTTGCCCATTTCTTAAAATTGTCTGCAGAGGTCTACTGAAATATTAGCAAATATATGTATTTAATTTTTTAATATTTAACATAATTGACAAGCATATAGATATATACAGATAGACAGATGTATTTAATTTTTCAATCACTGCCAGATTAATTTTACCACTTCTACATTTTTTAAATGTAGAAACAAATCCTCAAAGTTTACAAGTTATGAAATATGAGTACTCTCAATTACTCAACTTTTTTACGAAGCATAGGAACAAGATTTTTTAAATCCTAGGTTTAACTGCATTAAGCCTATTGTTAGAGTACGTCTGTGTGTGTGCACATAATTTATAAATATAATTTATATATATTTATATGCACACATACACTTATGTATACTATCTCCAAAGCAATCATGTCATTCCTTCTCTTTTGTTGACCTGTATAAGTAATGTCTTCAAATGTTATACAATGTAGAACAGTTTTCAAGTAAGGGTGTTGTACTTAAAATCTTTCAGTAAGGAAATATTGACATTTACTAGCTCTTTCTTTCCTAAAGTCATGAAAAAGCCCTCTTTGAGATTTCTGTTACTCCAAAATGACACAATCAACACGTATAATAAACTTCTGCAGTAACTTATATCCACAGAATAATATCATTGAAAAGGATGCACTTTCTCATGGGCTGCAGCACAGACAAGCCACATTGTGAGAATAATGGAGTGGGCTTCTTACATGAACAGTAGATATTTAAATCGGAAATGCAGTGTTGTATTTACCAGGTGTACAATTAAGTAAGACAGCGCCACCATTTGAAGTGTACTGTTTGAGGGTCGCCATTTTCCAACTGAATCATGGGTCATGATTCTGTGTGTTCTGCATTGCTCTTGGCTCCCTGTTCAAATACAACCTTCTAGTTGGGGACAGAGTGTTTGCATCACTGTCTTAGTCTGGGGTTCCTAGTATACAGAGTATAAGGAAATCTTACCCATTAATGCATTATTGCAGGGTACAATCCCAGGGCAGGAAGAATGAGAGGAAGAAGAAAAGCAAGCAAGAAATTGAAAAGCAAACAGAGTGGAATGTCACCAGTCATAGCTTTGCAAGAAAATGTACCCAGGTCTCAATGGTACAGCTTCTAACTTTCCTCAGACTCGTCTGTCACCAATCCATGCCTTCTCTGTCTGCAATTTACATGACAGTCACCCTGAGTTGCACTATCCACATTGGCATGGTGGACACATGCCAATTCTTGGCCTAGTCTGTCTCACCTGCCTCCCTTTCATTCTAAGCCTCCCCACGCCCTTGACACTTTCATGTATTCTACTCAGCCTTCAGGTCTTGCTTTACGTGCTACTTACTTCCCCACAGCAGTCTCAACATCACATTGGATGGAGCTCTTATGTAGACACGGAATGTTCTACACTTAACCCCTCCTGAGGGACCTCTTGCTGACCTCTTGCTATTATGTTACTTTGACTGTCTTCCTTCACACACTGCAAGTAACTCAAGGACAGGCAATAGGTCTACTAGACCCCAAGGTCTTAGCACAGTATCTGGCATTTCATAGGTACTAAAGAGGTATTTGTAGAAGGAATAGTCAAAGCCAAATGTTGTATTTTAGCAGATGGTATAATGGGTAGACTTACTGTCAAGTTACTTCTCATGAATAATAAACATGCAAAAAGTTCCTACTCCAAAACAAAGATGGTGATTGATTTTCAGGCATATAATTTAGTGATTCAACACTTCACACAACACCTGATGCTCATCACAAGTGCCCTCCTTAATTTCCATCACCTACTCAACCCATTCCCCCACGCATCTCCTCTCAACTGGAATTTAAATAAAAACTTCAAAAAAATATGCTTTTTGTTTCAAAAATTTCAATGCTAGAGATTTATCTTCTGTTAAAAAAAAATAAGAAATTATCGATGTTCACAGCAGCAATATTTATAATAGTTTCTCTCCCCTAGACTCTCTAAGGTACTCTCAGAGTCCTTAATTTCCACATGTTAAAGATTGATTGATTGATTGATTGATTGATTTTTAATTTGAGACAGGGAGAGAGAGATCACACAAGTGGGAGGAGGGGCAGAGGGAGAGGGAGAGAGAATCTTGAGCAGACTCTGCTCTAAGCGTGGAGCCCCATACAGGGCTCAATCCCACCACAACACTGAGATCATAACCTGAGCTGAAATCAAGAGTTCAACCCTCAACTGACTAAGCCGCTTGAGTGCCCCTATGTTAATATAGAATGTAATTTTAAGCCTTAAATAGCAATTCACATAATGGTCTGTACAGATTGGTACCATTTTTGCCAACACAAAGTGTTTTCTGCAATATGTGTGTGTGTGTATATGTATTATTAAACATTTGTTCATTATAGAATTTAAAAAAGGGGGGGGGGCACCTGGGTGGCTCAGTGGATTAAAGCCTCTGCCTTCAGCTCAGGTCATGATCTCAGGGTCCTGGGATCGAGCCCCACATCAGGCTCTCTGCTCGGTGGGGAGCCTGCTTCCCCACCTCCCCCCTGCCTGCCTCTCTGCCTACTTGTGACCTCTCTCTCTGTGAAATAAATAAAAATAAAAATCTGTATCAGTTGCCAAAAATCTAAAAAAAAAAGAAAAGAAAGAAAAAAAATGATTGAGAGGAATGCTACATGAGAGAAAGAATTTACACAGAACTTCTAATATCATTTTGGCCAAAATAATCTTACCATAAATTGGAGCCATATAGACTAAAATGAAATATGGACCTCCCTTCAAACTTTAGGTTAACAGAAATAAGCTCCTTCAAAAAAAAAAAAAAAGATTTCGGGGCACCTAGGTGGCTTAGTCCTTAAGTGTCTGCCTTCGGCTCAGGTCATGATCCCAGGGTCCTGGGATCAAGCCCTGCATCAAGCTCCCTGCTCAGCAGGAAGCCTGCTTCTCCTGCTACCACTCCCTCTGCTTGTGTTCCCTCTCTCGCTGTGTTTCTGTCAAATAAATAAAATCTTAAAAAAAAAAAAGATTTTATTTATTATTTAAGAGAGAGGAGTAGGAGGAGGGGCAGAAGGAGGAGAAGGATCCCCACTGAGCAGGGATCCCCCCTATGCAGGGCTTAATCCCAGGAACAAAGGCAGACACTTAACCAACTGAGCCACCCAGGTGCTCCCAGAAATAAGCTTCCTAAACTCAAGAGATCAATACTAAATCCCTTACCTCCTAAACAAAGAAAAAAAATCTAGAGGCATTACTATTTGTCATCACAAATTATTTTACCTGCATGAATTTGGTTTCAAATCCAGTGTAAACAACGATGCCAAGGATCCACTGAGTATTTTTAAGTTGTGTACCTCTTAGCAAGACCTGATCAGGTCCAATTGGAACAGGGCTAAAAATAAAGAAGAGCGTTTATAAATTAACCAAAAGGATTTTCCTTTTCTTTTCACAATGTAAAGCAAGTGTAAGCTTTTGCCTTATGTATATTTCCTTTTGTCAAGTTCAACTTTGGGGGTAAAGAGCAATAAAAACATTTGTGTCTTCATAGAAAGTACCTCCTTCTAAAAGAGCATGGAAGAACAATGTTTTATCATCCATTTCTCACTAATCCAAAAGTATGTCGACTAAAATTTGAGAGAGAAAATATCTCTTGTACCTAGGGTGCCTATAAAACTTATTGGCAAAGAAGATTAGGTAGAGGAAAAAGTACCTGGGTGCCAACTTGGTAATCTATAGAAAAGATTACATGGGGGCATTTGGAGCACACAAAAGCAGCTCAGTCGGCCATATTTACTTGTCCTCCTCCCCTCCAGCAAGACAACCTACTATATAAAAAATGTTTCTGTAAAAGTCTTAAGTGGAAGCTAAGTACAAGCGGGGTAGAAATTAGGAAAAATCCTTCATTGTTATCAAACTGAATCCTTAGTGCCTTCTCTTCATGAATGACTTTCAAAACCTTGTTCTTTCCACTAATTTACCCCAAGGGATGTACTGAGTGCTGGTCTGCAAAGGGAACTTGGACCTGACTTCTCTAGTCCTTCCGTTTGCAGGTATACTGGTTAAGAAAATGCCATACACTTTCCTCCTATATTTAAAAATTCCTTTTTTTTAAAGCAATATATTGATCCCTCAGGTATTTCAAAATCAAGTAAAAAATGAAAAAGTATAAAGGTTTAAAATGTTATCAACCAAGAGAACAAAAACTGCCACATTTTATTTTCTATTAAAAAAAATGTTTGAGGAATGAAAAATGATACCTTTTACCATGTAGATACAAGGTTCCAGCAAAAGTATTGAAATGACGATTAGGTCCTTCACATTCTATTTTTCCAGATAGGCTTGCCAATTGTTTTTCTGTTTGCATTTCAGCTGTTTCTAACAAAGCCTGTAAGATCACGTCAAAGTTTAAAAATATGAAACTTAAATTTTAATAGCAAAGTTCAATGTCTCTATAGTAGTTCACAAGAGCAAATTATGAAAATCAGGGTCTAAAACTGTACTGCATTTATCAGGTAATAAGTAATATACATCAAACTTTAACACAAACTTTGTTAGAAGTCTTTTCCACACCAGCAGTTTGCAAATTATTTTAATAAGATTGAAAAAAGTAGGAAAGTTATGTTCTCATCATCTCTATAGGAAAATAACATTTTTGAAAGTTTTGAAAGTCACTATAACCAAACATTATGTCACATTTGATACATCTATAGCTAATGATGTTGAACTCTGGACCACACGTAGAGGAGCAAGGATCTAGAATAGTGATTCCATACATTACCTGATTTGCTTGCAACAGATTCACCTGAAGTCTTTAAAATACAGATTGCTGAAATTCACCCCCAGGATTTTTTTATTCAGTAGGTCTGGGGTGGGTCACTAGAATTTGCATTTCCAAAAGAATGGTGATGGTGCTGGTCCAGAGATCACACCGAGAAAACACTGATCTAGATAATGTCTCATTGCAATAAGATGATCTCAACTTTCCAGAGAGAAAAAGCAGATCATCTTTAGGAGAACAAGAACCAAATTGGCATCAGTCTTTTTAACAGTAATACAAGATACAGGAAGACAGTGAATTTTTATTTTTAGTTATCTAAATAAAAGATCTTTACATTTAGAATATAGTATCTTCCCAAATACAAATGTGAAAGTTTAATGCAAATATTTTCAGGCATGCAAACAACGTCTTGGAAGTTTTGACACTCAGAAACCTACACTGAAACAATTCGGGATTAACTTCTGCTAATCAAAAGATGCCTTAAAGAAAGTATAAGAGCAAGTTACCAATTGGGTCAATATCTTCTAGACATTACTGACAAACTAGATATTACTGACATAACTGACAAAGAATTAGTATGAAAAATATGTAAAGAAATCCTATAAACCAACAAAAATATAAATATCCCAATAGAAAAATGAACAAATGACATGAATCAATTATTTCCCAGAAAAAGAAAATATGTATTACCAGGACACTCAAAAACAGATGCTTGAGAGTGATATATTAAAAAAGAAAAGGCATTATCATATCAATAGAGGCTGAAAAGTTAGTAAAAAACTTCAAAATAAAATTCTAGAAAAATGGAATTCTTAGCGAAACTTCACAAATTTGGTAAAAGCAAACAAAAAGCAACTAACCACACTTAACTATAAAATGTTAAAGCATTTCCATTTTAGGATCAAGACAAGACTAGGTTCTATCACAAATTTATTTGCAACTGCTCAAGTTTCTAAGTAATGCCATAAGACTGGGGTAAAAAGAAATTAGGTATGATTACTGAAAAGCAAGCACCAAAAATGAACCAACTTTTAAAGAATTTATTACCTAAAAAATCCTATCTTGACTTAAAAATCATAAAAATGTGTAAGAGTTTAGTAAGGTGACTGGATTTAAGATCAATAAACAAAAATAAGTATAGGTGTATCATAGTTAAACATTCATCCACTAGAGGACAACTGGCTATTGCTAATAAAGCTGCTATAAATATTTGCATTAAGGTTGTCTGTCATGGGAACATGGGTTTTCATCTCTGTGGCACAGTACAGTTACTGGGTTAAATAATATCTCCATGTTTAGTTTTATAAAAAACCACCAAAATGTTTTCCACATGGCTGTATCATTTTATATTCCCATCTATTATGTTTGAACGATCCAGTTTCTCCACATCCTTACCTGCATTTAGTGTTGGAACTATTTTTAATTTGAACCATTCTGATAGGTGTGTAGTAACGTTTCACTTTGGTTTTAATTTGCATTTCCCTAATGGCTAATGATGTAGAAACTATCTTCATGTGCTTATTTATCATTTTAAATATCCTGTTCTATGAAATGTCTCTTTTTGCCCATGTTCTAACCGAATTATTTGGTTATTTTGCTCAGCTTTTTTTTTTTCTGTAGAGTTTTGAGAGTTATTTTTATATTCCATATACCAGGCCTTTGTCAGATATGTGGTTTGCAAATATTTTCTCCCAGTTTTCAACTTATCTTTTCATCCTCTTCAAAAGCAAAAACTTTTCATTTTGTTGAGGTCCAATTTATCAATTTTTCCATTCTTGGGTCATATTTTTAGTGTTGATTCTGAAAAACCTTGGCCTACTCTAAATTCTGAAGATTTTTTTCCAATTTTTTTCTAAAGGTTTTATATTTTTACATTTTATATTTAAATTATGATAAATTATTAGTTAACTTTTGTATAAAGCATGAGACTTAGGTCAAGGGTTGTTTGTTTTCTGCCTACGAGATACAATGGCTCCACCTGTTTGTTGAAAAGGTTATCTTTTCTCCAACGAATTGCTTTTGCTCCTTTGATAAAATCATTTGGGCATATTTGTGTAGATCTATTTCTGGGTTTTCTATTCTGCTGCCTTAAGCAGTGCAATTATTCCTTTACCAAAACTACACTTTGATTACCATAGTCATAGAATGACATGAAATCAGGTAGATTTATTTCTTCATTTTATGCCTTTTCAAAATTGTTCTAGCTATTGTAGTTTCTTTGCATTTCTGTACATATTTTAGGATAAGCTCATCTATCTCTACAAAAGATCTTGCCGGTATTTTCACAGAAGTTACATTAAACCGCTATTTCAATTTGAGGTGAATTAACATCCTTACTAAGTTGAGTCTTCCAATCCATGAAAACTGTCTCTCTCTCCATTTATCTAGATCTTCTTTAATTTCCTTCATCAACATTGTGATGAAATTTTCAGCATACAGATCCTATGGATCTTGTTAGATTTACACTTAATTCATATTTTTTAAAGATTTATTTATTTTATGGCGTCTGGGTGGCTCCATTGGTTGGGTGACTGCCTTCAGCTCAGGTCATGGTCCCGAGGTCCTGGGATTGAGTCCTGGATGGGGCGCCCTGCTTAGCAGGGGGTCTGCTTCTCTCTCTGATCCTCCACTTCTCATGCCTTCTCTCAAATAAATAAAATCTTTAAAAAATATTTATTTGAGAGAGAGAGAGAAAGAAAGTGCAAGGGCAGAGGGAGAGGGAGAGAGAGTCTCAAGCAGACTCTTCACCAAGTACAGAGCCTGATGCAGGGCTCGATTTCACAACCCTGAGATCATGACCTGAATGGAAACCAAGAGTCAGATGCTTAACTGACTGTACCACCCAGGTGCCTCCTAAATCTAATTTTGAGCACTTATAAATGACACTGTATTTTTTAAAAGATTTTACTCACATGAACAGGGGCAGAGGGAGAAGGAGAAACAGACTCCCCGCGGAGCAGAGAGTCAGGCACAGGGCTCAATCCCAGGATCCTGGGATCACGACCCAAGCTGAAAGCAGATGCCTAACCAACTGAGCCACCCAAGTGCCCCGATACTATATTTTTAACACTTATTACTACTATACAGAAATAAAAGTGGTTTTGTATGTTTATCTAATATCCTACATCCTTGCCAAAAAAAACATTATTTCATTTTATTTTAGATTCCTAAAATGGAATTCCTAAAATTCCATTCCTAAAATGGAATCTAAAATGGGAATCTAGGTAGACAACTTTTCTATGTAGACAACTATGTAAAAACTTTTATATTTTCATTTGTTTCAAGCATGTTTGTAGTTGCTCACTGAAGCTCTTTTCCTGATGGATCCCTTAAAATCTCTCTCAGATAATTCTAACATCTAATTATCTTTGTGTTAGCATTAGTTGGTTGTCTTTTTTCATTGAGTTTGAGATCCCTCTGTTTTTTTGGCATAATGAGTGACTTTTTATTGAAATCTGGACACCTGGGATATTCTAAGATCTGGATATCATTACACTTTCTGTGTTAGGTGGCTCCCTTTGACACTACTCTGACAGGGGAAGGGAGTGTTGCCTCATTACAGCAAAATGGGGGACAGAATGGCAAGTTACACACGTGGCCTCTGTTGACAACCAAATGGAGAGGCTCCTTATTACAGCTGGGGAGGGGAATTGGAAAAAATTCCAATTTTTTAATTGGAAAAAAATCTTCAGAGTTTAGAGTAGGCCAAGGTTTTTCAGAATCAATACTAAATAGTTCTGACTCCCCTGTAGGCCTCCATCATTACCTCCCTGGAATGAAGGGGTTGGAACACCTTATTACTACTGTCCATGCAGTCTTCTCACTGACTCAGTGAAAAGAGAGGAGGGCCTTATCCCCATCCTTATTACAAAATGAAAGTCTTGGCTTCCTACTCGGTTTTCCCTGACACCATACTTGTTGGGGAGTTGGAGTCCTCATTAAGCTGGGGAAGGATGAAATTCTAGGCTCCACACTCAACCTTTGCTGGCATAGATGAGAGTGGGGCCAAATTTTTACCCTGGTGTTTGGCTGGGGTAGAGTGGCCATTGTCTCAAACTTTGTCTTGGTGACTGCCCTTTTGCTGGTCCTTTGACTAGAGAAAGGAGGCTTTGGGGCATTTTTTTTTGCCTGTATCCATTGGTTTTTCTGGGATTTTGGTTTCTTCAGTTCCAAACCTGGTATACATGACAAAATGTGTGTATGTATGTGTGTGTGTATATATATATATACAAGGTCCCACAATCTACCTTCTTCTATCACTCTTTCAGTGTCTTCTCATATTTGTTTTCTATATAATGTCCCAAGTTTTTAGTTGTACTTAGCAGGGAAAATAAAAGAAAGTATATCTACTTAATTTCCCTGAAACAGAAGTCTACAGTTAGGTTTTTAAAAATCAAGAAGGTATTACCAAACTATTACAACAGTTAGTACTGGGGATAAAAGTGGAATTTGGAAGGTGGAGTTAAGGCTTAATAGACTAAGTTTCTATATTATTTATATTATTTTTACAAAGATGATATATTACTTTAACAAATTCTAAAATTTTTTTTCATTTTCAATCAAATTAAAGTTTGCAAAAGGTTAGCAGACATGTAAACGTCAAATGTAAATTCAAGGATTCCTTATTGAAGCAAAGCGATAAAGCGAAGACTCAATTATCTTAAAGACCGTCTTTTTTCTATTAATAGGAAGTTAATTGGAAAACTATCTCCTTCCATTATCAGAAGTCACTTTGAAATTCAAATAATTTAA
Organism: Procyon lotor; assembly: GCA_028646535.1. NCBI lineage: Eukaryota > Metazoa > Chordata > Mammalia > Carnivora > Procyonidae > Procyon > Procyon lotor. Next base: position 102,361,927 of record CM053605.1, read on the forward strand.
AAAGCAGTGGTATATACACTCGGAGCTCATGTATAACCATTTAGTCTCGTTATGATATTTATCACGACAGTAGTTTTATCACCAAAGAACAAAATATCCTCAAAATAATATGCATAAAGGTATGTTATCCTTTATATGATCTGTATTTTATAAGACATTTTTTTTTCTTACACTAATACCGTATCACCTAGTTCCTACTTATTCTTTTTAAAGTACCCTCTAAATAACTGATGAGGATGAATTATATCTCTACAGCAGTAGTGAGATACTTTTCTTCGTGAAGAAAAATAATGACAACTAGTACCTGCCAAAACTTGACATTGTGAGCTTAAGCACAAAATCAGGATTTAAAAGGTGTCTTTACCTGTCGTATTTTTAGGTTTGTCTCCCCATCCAGATTAGATGTTGCAACATAACATGTTACCCGAGGTTCACTATGGAAAATAAAGCAAACAACATTGAATTAATCTCTCTCCAAAAATTAAGTTCTTAATAACGTTAGCAGTGAAACGGGACCTACATCCACCACTGAAAGGGTCGTTCAGAAGTGAAAGAACTACAACTACTTTTTCAGGAGAAATTAGCCATCTGATACTACCAGCCTAAAGTTCATCTTGTAGTAGAAACCTTTCTACCCTTATAAAGCTGTGTGATTGCTCTTTAATCCCCAAAAGAGAAATGGCTGAAGGTGAACAGGAGATGCTATATAGGTCAGAACAAACCAGTGTCACAACTAAGGTCAAACCTAAAATTGTTATTTTCTAAAATGGGTCCACCGTAGGGCTCAGACTCTATGGCCTTTTTTTTTTTTAATTTTATTTGAGAAAAAGAGTTGAGAAAATGCACGTGCACACAAGCTGGGTGGGGAGAAGCAGCAGGAGAGGGAGAGGCAGAGTCTCCACTGAGCAAGGAGACCAGTGCAGAGCTTGATCCCAGGACCCTGGGATCATGACCTGAGCAGAAGACAGACGCTTAACCCACTGAGCCACCTCCATGGCCGTTATAATGAAAACAAAATCTTCAGGCTAGCTCTGGGCAGAGCAGGGCTCTCAGACAAACACTACACCTGGGTTTCTCTATTTCTATCTAACCTCACCAGTTAAGAAATCAAGACACTGATCAAAGAACATTTGCCTTGTCATATTTTATTCCATGTCAAATGCAATTTTCTCATGAAAATTGCTTGAGGGGGAATGCCACAAAGAATAACAAAAATTGTCATTAAAGTTTACTCAGTCTTGAATTTAGTCTTAGTCTTTTGACTGTGTCTCATTTACTGAATATCAAGTTTAAAGTAAAACAGTGTGTATCAATTTTGCCAGCCAAGACCATACACCCCAAAAATAAAAATATATCTTCATTAAAGATGCCAGTGATATAACAAAGAACTTCCAAAAACTTTTTCTATTGTGCCTGATTTGACTTTATTCTTTTCTACTGTAGCTAATTTTTAATAGAAAAACAGTAGATTCTTAGCTCATTTTTTTGGCATTCCTTTTTTTTAATGAAAGCATTTAAACTAAAAATGTCTATCAACTTAGCTCTATCATAGGAGATTTGATATATTCTCATAACTACTAAATCTAAGTATTTTCCAATTTCCACTAAGATTGCTTCCTTGAGGGGCCCCTGGGTGGCTCAGCAGGTTAAAGCCTCTGCCTTCAGCTCAGGTCATGATCTCAGGGTCCTGGGATCGAGCCCCGCATCGGGCTCTCTGCTCAATGGGGAGCCTGCTTCCCCTCTCTCTCTGCTCGCCTCTCTGCCTACTTGTGATCTCTCTCCTGTCAAATAAATAAATGAAATCTTAAAAAAAAAAAAAAAAAAGATTGCCTCCTTGACCAATGGTTTAGAGGCATGTTTTATTTCTAACATATAAGGTTCCTAGTTATCTTTTTATTACTGATTTTAGATTTAATAGCATTATGGTCAGAGCAAGTGGCCTGTGGATTACCAGTTCCTCAGAATCTGTTGATCCTTTCTCATGGCCTAACAATTTTAACAAGTGTTCCTAATTGTGCTTAAAGAGTATGTATATATCACTTTTTGGTATAATACCCCATTATTTCAACATTATCACTGTGCTTTTCAAATCTTCTACCACAATGCTGACTTTTTTCTCCATTCCATCAATTCCTAAAAGTAAATACTGAAATATCACAGTATGATGTTGAGTTTGTAAATTTCTTGTAGATGTTTACGGTTTTTTTCTTTATGTTTAACCTATATCATTTCTCCATGAATTGAAACAGTTATTATGCAATGGCTTTTTTTTCTTTTTCTTCAATGACATTTTATCTCAAATAATGCTTTTTGCCTCAAAGTCTATTTTATCTAATGGTGATACCATCTCTTCTGGACTTGTTTTCTATTTTATGTATTTTTTCATCCTTTCATTTCAATCTTCCTGAGCACTTGTGTTTTGTGAAATTCTTGTAAACAACACATAGCTGGACAGTTTTATCATTTTCTCTAACTTCTGAAATCTATTTAATTGTAATTGTTTTTTTTTATTCTACTACCTGATTAAGAGCATTCTATTTCTCCCTCTTTTTGCCTTTTTTCTATTCTTTTAGTTACTTTTTAGAGGGCTTTTCCTTTTTCTCAAATAGTTTTCCCCCTTGATATGGCTGGAAGCTCTATATATACTCTATGTCTAATCTTTTAGATATTAAACTAAATTTTTAGACAAATACCCAGAGTTTAAAGTTTCTAGCCAATCGATATCTTCTCATTCTGTACAATACACCTTTGGTATAGTTCTGATTATCACACTCAAAATTACTCTGATGTTTCCTATTATTTAGTTCTAGCTTCAGATCCAGGAAACCCAATGAATCCAAGGGACGGACTTCCAACAATTCTGAAAGACTGTCAGTCATTATCTTTTGGACTGTTACTTTTTCCATTCTGTTTTATCTCCTTCTAACTAATTAGAGGTTTTTTATTTTCCATTATCACATTAAATTCTCTGCTTAAAATTTTTTCAGCACACAGACAAGGTGAATTCAGAGCTCACATCTGCATGAGTCAGCGTGATTCTCACAGGGAATGTTTTCTCTCCACCCTATGCCCAAGTCAAGACAAGCACATTTCTCGATTGCCCCCTACAGCATGGTGGTTTTCACTCTTCATTCTCCCTTAACTAAGGGTATAGCTCTCACCTTTATGTAAGAATCATCTACTCCCCATGCTCAATGAAATGGAAACTTACGGTCTTGGGGTTTGGCAGAAACACTCAGGGGAAAAGTCTATCCTGACATGGGATTATCTTTCAGGGTTCTTAGGATCTCAGTTCATTCTGGGACTCAATTTGATTCTCTTTTATGCCCAATCAAATAAGCATTGGGATGTGTGTGTGTTTAAGCTGTCTAATGGGGGTAGGGTGAAAACTCAGAAAATATCCTCTGTAAAACTTCCGGAAAAAAGTTCAAGAATAATGTTTTTTTGTCTCTCCTCTACTTCTCTCCCCTACTCCGAAAAAAGCATTAGTTTCCATATAAGCAGTACTTCTTTGAGAGAAAGAAAGAGGCAAAGAAAGCCGCACATACAAATGATATAGAGGTTATAAAAACAAAAACCCTTTATGGAACATCTCTGGTTCCTCGGTCAACCCCGTACTCCTAACCAAACCCAAGAGAGAAACACATTGGCAACACTGAGTTCCTTTGTCCAATGGGTTAACGCACTGATGACAAAAGAACAAAGTGCATCTGATAGGAATAAGAGGTAAGGTTGGTATTACTGCTTTTCCAGAAACTGAGACAATGGCTCTAGAACAACTCTCTCCCCCCAATAAATCTCTCCATGCTCCAAGAGGATGTGTGTCTAGAAGGCTAGGAACATTTTTTTTTAATCACATTGAGGTGATTATGACTTGATCTAGGGTAACAGTTTACCCAACATGTCGGATGCAGCAGCGTTCATGACTATAGCCACTCTTACCCACAGATGTTCCGGATTGTGTCCTCCTTACAGAGAACACGAAGGGGACAGCCCAGCTCCCCAGGGGGCCCAACATAGAAGCACATGGAGAGGTGGTCAGACATAACCTTGTGGAAAGGAAATATCCATCGTAGGGAGTCTCTGTGTAAGTTTCCTCCAAAACAGCCAGTGAATAAAGCAATATAGTTCTACAAAAAGAACAGAGGCTGTGTTTTTAAACTTGGGCCTCACACAAGTCCGCTTAATGGTATTGGGGAAAAAAAAAATCACATTCTCTGAGTCACTTTGTTTATAGAAAGGGAATACCTCAGAATTGCTATGAGATTAAAACATGATCATAAGCATAAATATTTTAAATTTTCCTGAATGTCTATAGAAATTATAGAAAGGATGGAATTATTCTAACAATTTGGAAAGAAGAAAATATGTCCAGCGAAATTAAAGATAATAAAAGTATAGAAGAGCAGTCAGCGAACTATGGCCCACAGGCTAAATCCAGGCCCAGCCTCTTTTTATAAATAAAGATTGTTGGAACACGGCCACACCTATTTGTTTACGTATTGCCTATGTCTCCTTCTGATGCTCCAACGGAGACTGCATGGCCCTCAGAGCTGAAAATATTTACTCTCAGTCCTTCCACAGTAAAATTTGGCAGGTTTTGCAACTTTACAGTATGTTTGCTGGTCTATAATGTGGGGAGAGGGACAGAGAAAGGGGTGAGAAAGGAAGGCTTATGGTTTTCTTAAAATTTCTAATTCAGAATAAAATTCCTTCAATGGGGATACCTGGGTGACAGTCTGTTAAGCACCTGACTCATGGTTTGAGCTCAGCTGGCTATCTCAGGGTCGTGAGATCGAGCCCTCCCCGTGGGGCTCCATGCTCAGCGTAGAGTCTGCGTGAGACTCTCACTCCCTAGCTGCCACCCTCCCCCACACACTCTAAAATGAGTAAATAAATCTAAAAAAAAAAAAGTTCCTTAAATGCCCATTATCATAACCAACCTGGAAGAAATCAGAACCATGTCTGCAGGAAGGAACTGTTCGTCAGAGGCCTTCACAATGTCTCCCACATTTACCTTTTAAAGGAAGAGAGAAATCACAGAAGCATGAATTTTAAGAAGCAAAAACAGAGTCAAAATGCATCAAATAATCTTAAGAAAACTTATGATGTGAAAACCCTGAAGCCATGCTAAGAAACTTCAGCTACCCTAGAACAATTTTTTTTTTTTTTGAGGGAGTCATTGCTCTAAAAGAGTTGTTCTTAACTTAGGGGCTAGTTTGCCCTTCCCTCCCCCCAGGGACATGTGGCCATGTCCGGAAACATTTTTGGGTGCCACAGCTCTGTGAGTTTTAGGGGATGATGCTATTGGCATCAAGTGGATGGAGGCCAGGGATGCTGCTAAAAGTTCACAATGCACAGGACAGCCACCCACAACCAAGAATTTTCTGGCCCCAAAATGTAAATAGTGCCAAGGCTGAGAAATCCAAACAGACCTATTGGTAGTACTGATTTTGCAATCATGCACTGTTCATACACTATCACACTGTAATTGCTTGCTTAATGGTAGGCTTTTCTCTGCTGGTCTGTGAGCTCCACGTAGAAAAGAAAAAACGCCCATCTTCCTCCATCCATCCGTCAATCCATCCATCCATCCATCCATCAATTCATCCATCAATCAATCCATTCCACTGAATATATGAATGAATTCTAACTTGTAAGCAAGAGAGAAAGATGTAAATACTAGGAACAATACCTGAAGAAAGCAGTATGAGTTTCTGATGCTTTCTTCCTGTGTTCTTTTTCTTTAACAAACCCTGTGCTAGGTATTGAGGACACAGCTCTTAAAATTGGCAGGCCCTTCCTAGGCAGCTAGAAAAGTGAGGAGGAGGTAGGGGGTAGCCCAGAGGAAGAGGGTAAAATTCTTTCCTAAACCAATATCTGGACCTATATTGAAAAAAATAATTTCTTTCTGGGGAGGAAAAGAACAAGGAGACTCTTTTTCTTTTTAGAATATGATTATACAGGTCATTTCTATCTTCATTAATTGAGCAGAAATTAAATATTTCTGGATCAAAGTGAGGAGAGAAACTTAAAAGCTGTAAGTGTCCATAAATGCTGAGAAAAAGGATTGACAACATTCACAACTTAAATCAAGTTCACAATGCAGTGAACAATAAAGCACTTGTAGCTTATATGAACAGCTAACTTACTAAAGCAAGATCTCACAATGGCTAGAATGAGGCAAGTAGACACTTTGTACTTAAAGTAGATTACCCCACCAAAACGATATTGATGCAGAAGATTACGCTCCTGGGGACCCCATAACAGGCAGTGCTTTACCCTAAGAGTGGTCATGACTAGCGCATCTCTTACAAACTTTCTCCTTTGCCCACAAGACCCCCAAATCAACTCCCTTTTCATTTTGTAAGCACCCAATCTGTACGTAAAGTGCTCCGTTTGGTTGTACAGGTGGTAAAAGGAGTCAGAGGGTCAAGAATTCCTGGTCCTTGGCTGTAGCTGTTTGACTCATCCTTCCAGTAGAAGGCACTGCAGGTAAATTAAAACTCAATCATGCAATCACCCCTCTGCAGAAAAAAGTACCCCCGCCCCACCGCACCCCACTCTTCTCCTCTTGTCTCTCACCAACCCTCTCCCCGAGACGTTGCCAACCAGGAACAGAGTGGATGTCTCAGGGACTTTTTTCTCTTAGTCCCAATGAGTGGAGCAAAATGCAATCATGATCGACTATCCTGCTTTATCTCTGCTCGGGGAAAGACATACTGATGATACTTAGAAACCACAATACTCTTACAACTGGTCTTCAAAGGAATTTTATGCTGGTCAGCAATGAATTATTAATAAGGACAAAGTATCTAGCCCCACCATGCCTTTAACTTCTATCCCAAGGGCAAATCTTTATCAAAACATTCCCTGAGGCAGTCTCGATATAAAGGTTTTCTTGTACCCTGAGCAACATTTTCTGAAGCCTTGTCTCTAAAGATTCCAGTCAATGACACAAAAGTAACACAGAAGCATATTAGAAAGCATGTAGATTTCCAGCCAAATAGACTTAGATTCAAATCCTATATTCACCACTTCCAGGATATGTGACCTTGAGCAAAATAGTTTTTCTCTTTGGTCCTCTACTTCCTTCCTCATCTACAAAATAGGATAATGTGACAGTTCTTGAAGTCATGTTCCAGAGATAAAAATATGCAACTCTCAATATGGTAGGTGCTTATCACTCACTTAAAAGTTAAAATACATTCTTACCTCTTTCCACATAATCATTTTCCATGTATTCTCTCTTAACACTGGAAAACATAGTGCAATGTATTAACTGTAACAATTGCATTAGGTAAAGTCCAAAATAATAAGATTTTTCCAAAAGACTAAATGTGTTTCTTATAAATTACTGTCTTTATTAATTTAACCTTGATATGAACTGGAAAAAGATATAAACTGTGTTCATATGCACTACATCAAAATAGAGCAATACGTATAATAGAATGTAACTTAAGAATAGATGACTCTTAGATAAAGCTTTGTTAAGTTACTTCTGATCCTAAAGAGAAAACAGTTTGCTGTTACATGCCAAGATACTGGCTGATAGCCTGAAAAGCAACATTATATATTTCTAATCAATTACAAAGGTAGCACATATGGAAACTTGGACTGAGAGGGACTATGTAACACCCAGATCTTTTTTATCGACATAAGAATTGTTCATATGGCAAATATTCCAACTTCCCAGCTTTTTTCATTTATTTTATTCTAATTAACATAATTGATGATTCTCACATACAGGAAACCATTTCCTTATGGTTGTTGTTCTTTGCTTTCTATATACCTTTAAATATTAAAATGTTATGAAACACAGCACATGGATCTGGTCAATTTAGATACTTTTTATAGTGAAAGGGAATAAAAGCTTCATCTCTTACCTATCGCAGTCTTTGTGTTAATTAATTTGTCTGCCATGTGTCGTTTCTGTTACAGAAAAAAATCCATTATGTCAGAAGTTCAAAGTGAGTAATTCACATCACAGTACAAGTCATAGTAGGCCTAGGAAAGAATAGAGGCAGCAAACCTAATTGTAATGGGTTTGGGGGGGTCTTTTTGTTTTGTTTTAGGGGCATTGTTTTTTTGTGGGTTTTTTTGGGCATAAGTGATTTCACTATTGTTTTGCCCTTATCTGCTCTCTAAATTGAGATGTGATCTAAGGGAGGGAGTATAGCAAAGTGGTTAAGTGTGTGGGCTGTAGAGACGGCTGGTCTTGGTTGACTTCCCAACTCTGCCTCTTATGAATGCATCCATGTTGGGTCATTAAGCAGTAAGTGCCTCACTTTAAATGAATACACACACACACACACACACACACACACACACACACACACACGCAGGCGCACACATTTAATACGATACAGTGCCTCCTACATAGTGAAGTGCTACTTAAAATATCAGCGTAGTATATATTGCTTTCAATGACCATCCTTCTGGTTAAACACATAATTAGCAATCTTGAATTATGCCCCAATTTAGCCCAAGGCTTTTGATTAAGTTTGAAAATTTCTTTCATATTATAAAGCAATCAAAAGACCAGCAATCAAATAGATTTTACTGATGACCTATCTTTACAAGATATGAAGGAATGAGGCAGAAACATAGGAATAACAGTAGTTAGCAATTTTGGAAAATGAGCACGAGGATTTTGAGTGAGGAGGAAGGGGAACCTACTAAAGTGACCCCAGCTGTAGCAGGTAGGGTCAGAACCAATGGAAAACAATACTGAATATCTCTGCTTTTCCTTCGTTGCTAAAATCTGTAGGCTCATGTGAAATTGTATCTGTGGGGACACCTGGGTGGTTCAGTCAGTTAAGCATCTGCCTTTGGCTCAGGTCATGATCTCAGGGTCCTGGGAGAATCGGGCTCCTTTGCTCAGCTGGGAGCCTGCTTCTCCCTCTGCCTGCTCCGCCCCGGCCCCCTGCTTGTGCTCTCTAGCAAATAAATAAGATCTCGGGGGAAAAAGTTGTATCTGTGATAAGGTTAAAGGAGAAAGAAAGTCACTGCATAATTCCTGACCTTTTTAGCCAGTTAGGATTTTCTGGTTGCATTATATCCTCCAAGATACATCTTACGACCACAATTAAAAATCCTACCGGTTTCTCAAATACATACACACACACACACACACACACACACACACACACACACACACACACTTTAAGATCTGAAATCTTAAAACTTAAATTTGATTTTTCACAACTACAGATTTAAAAGATTACTCCAGTTCCAACAAGAAGCTTGAAAACAACTATGCCTCTTCTACTCAAAGCAGTTTTGAGAACATTTCACTAACAGCGAACTTACATAATCTTCTACAATCTCTTTGATGCCTGAAATCATGAGAATAATCACCAAAGGCAAGAGAGTTGTATATTTTCCGGTCGGAGACACACCTGGAATTTGCTGCAGAAACAATCAGTTACAACGTGAGTCTTAGGATGAATCTTATATTTGCTTGGCACTAAAAGTGAGGCTACTAGCAGCACACGTGGGACATACAACACACACTGTTAAAGAGGAAGGAGACTTAGCATATCAAAACCCTCCCCAAGGTTCAAGACTAAACATTACGTTATGGAAAATCCACCAGTGCGACTGCTTACCACTTCGGTCATTATATCACCTTTCCAGTATAATACGTTTACCACATTTTGAAGAAAATAGCTCAAAGCTTAAATGTCTCAAATAGTGCCCCTTCAAAATAGGTAAGTCAAAATAGTTAAATCCTTCTTTTTGAGGCACAAGAGAAATTTTCTGGAGACGCGGGAGTGCATTTCTCATAATTTCCTGTGGAGAGTGCTCTAGGTCTACCCCCTACTGTTTAAAATAGGAGAAATAAAGTGGGGAGCCTGGCGGCTCAGTTAGGCATCTGACTCTGATTTCGGCTCAGGTCATGATCTGTGTTGTGAGAATGAGTCCTGTGTGGGGCTCCCTGCTGGGCGGGGAGCCTGCCTTAGATTCTTTCTCTCTCTCTGCCCCTTCCCACTCCCCCCACTAACCCTGCTCACAATAAATGAATGAATGGATGGATGAATGAATGAATGAATGAAAGTGATAAAGAGGCTATGGCTGTTTCCTGATGGACAGAAGGGTAGGTGAGGTCCTAGAATGGACCCTTTAGTTTCCCAGATTTAGACCACTTCTTAGGCCTGTATTTCCAGACTTGGGCCTGTGTGTACTCTCTATGCTGCCTTATTTCCTGCTTATTATTTCTTTGTGTAGCAAAATAGTGTCTATTTTGAAACTCTCAATGACTCTTATAGTTAACTTGAAAAGCAATCTGAAGGGGTGCCTGGGTGGCTCAGTCGCTTAAGCATCTGCCCTTGGCTCAGGTCATGATCTCAGGTTGACAGATCGAGTCCCGAGTGGGGCACCCTGCTCAGTGAGGAACCTGCTTCTCCCTTTCCTCTGCCCCTCTTCCCTGCTCATGCACTCTTGTTCTCTCAAGTAAATAAAGAAAATCTTTAAAAAAATTAAATTAAAATAATATAAAAGCAATCTGAGAACCAGAGAGAAAAGAGAGAAACTGAAGGATTGCTTAGGCTATCAATTAAATCTGCCTTTCAAGTAACTCCTACCTGTCCCCTCTTCTCCATCTCTCTGCAGTGTATCTCCAAGCCAGTCTTGTTGCTCACCTGCCTGTCTCTTCCTCAGTTAAGCCTAACGAGAGCTGATCACTTCACTCTGGCCCCTGTCACTGCCTTTTTCCTACCCCTCAAACACAGTCCAAGTTTCTGAATGTAGCACACTAAGCTTCTCATAACCTGATCTCACCTGACATCTTTAGCTTCTTTTCTACTCTATGCTCCAAACAAAATTTTTACTGTTTCCAGGACACTCCATACACTAGAAAAAAATTTCATACTTTAAATTTTCACAATTCAAAATATATAAAAGGCATAAACAATGAATCTTGGAATACTGAAAAAAATAAAAATTTAAAAAATTGTGTGTGTGTGTGTGTGTGTGTGTGTGTGTATAGATATAGATATATATAAAACACATATCTATATCTATATATAGAAGGCTCTCAGAAAATTCTACCTCTTTCCCTTCCCCTCCTTGGTCCCCGGTTCTTATAAAAGGCAACCAGTGCCTCCTGTTTCCAAGTCTTTGCTCACAGTCTCCCATGCCTGAAAGGCCTTCTCTTCTTCCACTGCCCCTCTGCTTACTGTTAGACTCCTCCTCCTCTAATCTTTGCCAAAGATGGCAATCTTCTTTTTTCTCTATGCCATCTTTGCAAATGCCATCTTCTTTTTCACTAGCTTTTCCTGAATCACTCACTCTCCAGCCCAAAGGGGGCTGTGTTCCCCTAACACTTTATAAATATTTCTTAAAGTACTTGTAAGTTAAGACTACCAGCTCTCCATGGGGCCATTTGAGTGGCTCAGTTACTTAAGCATCTGCCTTTGGCTCAGGTCATGATCCCAAGGTCCTGGGATGGAGTCCCACATCCGGCTCCTTGCTCAGCAGGAAGCCTGCTTCTCCCTCTCCCTCTGCTGGTCACACTGCTTGTGCTCTTGTTCTCTCTCTCTCTCTCTCTCCCCTCACCCCTCTGAGAAATAAATAGTTAAAAAAAAGCTCTCCAAAGGTAGGAACTATGTCTGATCATTCATCCTTGAATTCTCAATTCCATGCACAGATTTGGGTACACACTTATGTGACCTCTATAAATGTTCACTAATGCCACTCTTCTGTTTAAGTACAATCCAACAAATTCATCAAATTCTTATCCCAAGTCTTGGCCATTTTGAAGGCACTTCTATTCTCAAGGAATGTATAGGTTTCCAGGAAAAATAGAATCAGTTATAACATATAGCACAGATCATTGCTACAGAAGATAAAGATGGGAGAAATAAGCATGGAGTATGGCATTTCATGACGTTTGAAGGGGATTTTGAGATGTGCCTTTAAGAGAATGGGTAGAGTACAGCCAGATGAGTACCTTCTGGGTTAGGCAACAATGAACCAAGGTCTAGAGATAGGAAGAAAATTGGGAAATTATGAGAAGACTTGCCTCTTGGATTGTGTTGGATTGTAGGGTTCATGATGCAAATAAGGTTGAATAAATAGGCATAAACCAAATTATGGAAAGCCTTGAATTTAACTGTTTTTGAAAAGATGTTATTCCTAAAAGAAAACAAAGAGGGAAAGCTTTAGACATTGGTCTTGGCAATGATTTCTCAGATAGGACAAGAAAAAGCACAGGTATGGATGCAAAAATAGACAAAGGGGACCACATCAAACTGAAAAGCTTCAGCACAGCAACGGAAACCATCAACACAGTGAAAAGGCAACCTATAGGAGAAAATATCTGAAGCCCCCTCTCATCTGATATAAGGAACTTCAACTCAATAGGAAAAATAACAATAATCCAATCAAAATGGGCAAAGGACCAAATCGATTTTTCTCCGAAGACAACATGCAAATGGCCAAGAGGTACAAGGAAGGTGCTCAACATCACACTAATCAGGCAAATGAAATTCCAAACTACAGCTAGAGGTCACCTCACACAAGTTAGGATGGCTATTAGCAAAACACAAAAAAACAACAAGAAATAAGGAGTGTTTGCAAGGATGTGAAAAGATTGGAATCCTTGTACACTTCTGGTGGGAACAGAAAATGGTGCTGCTGTTACAGAAAAATAATATGAAGTTTTTTCAAAAAATTAAAGATAGAACTACCATATGGTTCAGCAATCCCACTTCTGTGTATTTATCCAAAAGAGTTGAAATCAGGATCTTGGAGACATAGCAGCACTCCCGCGTTCATAGCACAATTTTTCACCCATAGCCAAGATAAGGGAACCTCAACGTCTGCCGGTGGATGACTGGATAAAGAAAGTGTGGTACATATACAGTGGAATATTATTCAGGCTTTAAAAAGATGGAAATCCTGCCACAAATAATAGGGATGAAACTTGAGGACATCATGCCAAGTGAAATGAGCCAGCCACACAATGATGAATCCTGCAAAAAGTGCTTACAAGACATCTAACATGGATTCATGGAATCAGAGTAAAATGGTGGTGTCAGGGGCTGGAGAGAGGGAGAGAAGAGGAGTTGTTATTCAATGAGTGCAATTATGCAAAATTATGCAAAATTAATAAGTCCTAGAGAGCTGCTATCCAACAGATGTCTATGGCTAACACTGCTATATTATACACTTAAAATTGTTACGGGGGTAGATCTCACATTAAGTGTTCTTATTGAAATACAAAAAAAAAAAAAAAGAAAGAAAATTAGCTATTTTAAACTAGCATTTGGACCTTCTTTAAACCATTCCTTTAAATACATTAAAATTATCCTATCGTGGAGGTGGCATAAATTATAAAATGCAGTCCAATAATATCTCATTAGTGATCTAAATTAGGAAGACTGGACCAATATGTACATTAGGCATCAACATGTTTTTCAGCCCCCAAGTGGGAGTTTCAGTGTCTTACTGTGTGTTGTAAGGAGACAGTTCTCTTCTTACAGTGTTTGAATTTATTCTCCACATCAAATTCTTAATTAAGCTAAATGAGCTTTTTAGATTTTCTTTACCAAAAAGCTTAATCTAATACCGTGTTCAGAAATATTACCTGCAATATAGTAATGAATAGGAAGAAAGCATTAGCAGCTTTGCTAAACTGCAGATACAGATATCGAGGAAGGAATGACCAAATGCTGTACTTGGCTGTTCTGCAGGTAAAAAAAAAAAAAAAAAAAAAAAATACCATTAGCAGTTAGCACTGTGAACTCTAAAAACACCAAAGGAAAACCCAGAAGTAGATTAAATATTGTTATAAAACACTGACTCTTTTCTAAAGATTTTTTGCCATTTTTAAAAACATTCATTGTTATCTGAAAATCATGTCAGGATAAAGAATTTTCCCCATTTCAGGAACTAAGTACAGTGAATACAGTAGATAAGCAAGATGTATTCCACGTTTTCTAATGGCCTGTAATTCTTATAACAAAACTTCTCAACATTCGTCTTATAGTTCAAAGATAATAAGAGCCACCAGTTTTCTCCCTTCCCTCCCTCACAGGTTCTTTGTCACTTAAAGTTATCTTAAATCCATAAATCTTCCCAAATGCCTAAGCCATGTTATGGACAAAGAAAATAATCTCAGGTGTATTTGTGATTTTAAAATATAGTAGACTCATTAGAAAACAAAGACCAGGAGTTTTGGGAAGATAGCAGAATAGGAAGATCCCAAGATCAACTTGTCCCACAAACACACCAATAGCTCCATCACAGAAGCCACACCAAAAATGGCAGGAGGGGCAGAGTTGCAGTTGGGAACCAAATTCTCAGCACGACTGACCACAAACAGCGGGGAGAGCACAAGTCCCAAGAGGCAAAAGGATCGGATCCCACACAGGGTATCCCCGGACGTGGGGACCCACACTGATGAGTCCCCAAAAATCTGGCTTTGTTGAGGGTTTCAATCCAAGAGCTGTAAAACTCAGCAGGCATAACTGTGGGAGAGCCAGAGAGTGAGAGAAAGTTGAGTCTTTGCCCTTAAAGAGCCAGTATACTAAACTCAGTCCAATATCCAACACAGAAGTACCAGTTTGAAAAGCACATGGGGTACACAGGAAGGAGATTTATTTACTAATGTTAGAATGTGTTCGGGAGGAATAGGAACCTGCATGAGATTTTTCTAGGAACAAGAGTGCTGGTGGAGGCCATTTCTCTTTTCTTTCCCCAGCCTAGATAGCCAGATGTTTGTGGGTGCCAGAAATCCTCTTCATCTACCTTGCTAGCTTTAGGGTGCCCCACCCACCACTCCCCTGTGGATTCACCCCATCCAACCTGTTTGATTCCTCAGCAGGCATCCTACCAAAATAGCTCCTGCCCCACTACACCCTGTAACCAACTCCCACAGGGACCAGCACCACTTCAAAGTGACTCCTGCTCTGGCAAGAAGGAGAGATAACCCCACATACCAACATGCCCACAGTTTCTGCAGCCAGGCCTCTTACATGGCTATGCAGAAGGACAGCCCTGCCCGACTATGCATCTGCAGCTGTGGCGGTGAGGCCATTTGCGGACAGCTAAGTTGCCTTCTAGCCCTGCCCACCAGCAAGCCCAAAGTAGCCACAGACAGCTCTCTCCTCAGTGCAGGGAGCAAATCCTGTCCACTGCACAAACAAAAGGAAAAATAGGTCATTGCAGCTGGTTGAACTAAGGGTAATTGAGGCATAACCATAAGAGGGTGCAAGCAGCCCGTGCAGGGGATGCCCCTGGAGGATGTGGCTCTGGCGGCCAAGGGAGATTGCACTACAGGGCACCACTCTTCTGTAGAAAACCACTTCATTCAAGTCCAGGAGATGTAATCAACCTACTTAATACACAGAAATAGACAGTGTTAGACAAAATGAGGAGACAGAAGAATATGTCACAAATGAAAGAACAAGACAAAAATCACAAAATGAAACAAAAATAATATGCCTGGTTAAAAAAAAAATTCAAAGTAATGATCATAAAGATACTTATAGGACTTGAGAAAAGAGTGGATGAACTCAGTTGAGAACTTCGACAAAGAGACAGAAAATACAAAAACCCAGTGAGGGCTGAAGAATTCAGTAACAGAATAAAAAACACTCTAGAGGAAACCACAAGCATAGTAGAGCATGCAGAAGAACAGATTGGCAATCTCAAACACAGAGTAATGGAAAGCAACCAAGTTGAACAGCAAAAATAAAAATAAAAAATGAGACTAGGGTAAGGGAAATCTGTGGCATCATCAAGTGTAATAGTATTCACATTATAGGGATCCTAGAAAAAGAGAAAGAGAAGGGGGCAAAAATTTATTTGAAGAAATAATAGCTGAAAATGACTCCAATCTCAAGGCATCAAGATATAGGAAGCATATAGAGTCCCTAACAACATGAACCCTAGGATATCCACACCAAGACATATAATAATTAAAATGCCAAACAGTAATGATAGAGAATTTTTTAAAAAGCAAGAGACAAGTTATATACAAGGAAAACCCCAGAAAGCTATAAGATGATTTTTCAGCAGAAACTGCAGTCCAAAAGAGGGTAGCATCATATATTCAGAATGCTAAAAGAAAAAAGAACAATGACAAGAACAACCTACAACTAAGAATATTCTATCCAGCAAGCTTACCATTCAGAATAGAAGAAGAGATAAGGAGTTTCCCAAACAAAAGTCAAAGGAGTTCATCACCACTAAAGTAGCCTTACAAGAAATGTGTAAGGAAACTCTTTAAGCAGAAAGAAAAGGCCATAATTAGAAGAAAATTATGAAAGGAAAAAATTTCACAGGTAAAAGCAAACATAGTAAAGTTAGTAGATTAAGCACCTTAAGTAACTATGAAGGTTAAAAGACAAAAGTAGTGGGGTGCCTGGGTGGCTCAGTTGGTTAGGTGTTGGACTGTGACTCAAGTTATGATCTCAGGGTTCTGGTACCGAACCCCACATCAAGCTCCCCAAGCAGCGAGGAGTCTGCTTCTCCCTCGCTCTCTCTCTCTCTCTCCTTCTGCCCCTCCCCCTAGTTGTGCTCGCTCTCTCCCTCTCTCAAATAAATAAAATCTTCATTAAAAAGAGACAGAAGTAGTAAAATTATCTACAAAAAAACTGGTTGAAACAAAAAGACAAAATAAACAAAATAAAACATAAAGCAGGGGGAAGTAAAAATGTAGTGCTTTTAGAAGGTGTTTAAACTTAAGTGACTATCAACTTAACATAGACTGCTACATAAGATGTCATATATATGATCCTGATGGTAACCATAGATTAAAAACCTATAATAGTTACACAAAAAATAGAAAGAAATCCAAGCATAACACTAAAGAAAGCCATCAAGCCACAAGGAGAAAGAGTAAGAAAAGGAACAGAGAACCACAAAAACAACCAGAAACAACTGATAAAATGGCTATAAGGAAATATCAATAATTAAATGAAAATGGACTATATGTTCAAATCAAAATATATAGGGTACTGAACAAATAAAAATAATACTCATCTAATAATAACACTTCAGACCTAAAGACACATACAGACCGAAAGTTGAGGAGATGAGAAAACATACCAAGCAAATGGAAGCTAAAGAACCAACCAAACACAAATGGGGTAGCAATACTTGTATCAGACTAAATTGAAAACACGATGGTCCAAAGTCTTCAGGATACAGTAAAACCTGTCCTAAGAAGGAAGTTTGTAGTGATATAGGGCTACGTCAAGAAATTTTAAAAAAGTCTCAAACAACAAAACTCATACCTATAGGAGCTAGAAAAGGAAGTAGACAATAAAAATTAGAGTGGAAATAAAGGAGACTAAAACATTAGAAAAAGATTAATGAAACCAAGAACTGGTTCTTTAAAAAAGATAAAAATCAACAAATTCTAACCAGTCATCAAGGGAAAAAAGGACTCAAAATCAGAAATGGAGGAGAAATAGCCAACACCACAGAAATACAGAGGATTATAAGAGAATATTATGAAAATTGGACAACCTAGAAGAAATGAATAAATTCCTAGAAACATAATATTCCAAAACTGAAGCAGGAAGAAATAGAAAATTTGAACACACAGATTGGTAATACTGAAACTGAACTGGTAACCAAAAAAACTCCAAACAAAAGTCCAGGACCAGACAGCCCCTCAGGTGAATTATGCCAAACTTTTGTAAAAGAGTTAATACATAGTCTTTTTAAAGTATTCCAAAAAAGGGAGGGGTGGGGAGGAGGAGGAGGAAAACTTCCAAATTCATACTACAAGGCCAGCCTTACCCTAATATCAAAACCGGATAAAGATACTGCAAAAAAAGAAAATGACAGGCCAATATCCCTAATGAAAATAGATTCAAAAATCCTTAACAAAATATTACCAAACTGAATCCAACAATACGTTAAAAAATTCACCAAGATCAAATAAGATTTATTCCAGAGATGCAAATGTGGTTCAATTATTTGCAAAACCAACTAGTGTGATATATCAACAACCAAAAAGAAAGGATAAAAACATATGATCATTCTAATAGATGCAGGAAAAAGCAGTTGACAAAATATAGCATCCATTCTTGATAAAAAACACTCAACGGAATATGTTAAGAGGAAACATACCTCAACACACTAAAGGTTTTATATGAAAAATCCACAGCTAGCATATACTCAATAATGAAAAACTGACAGCTTTTCCTCTAAGATCAAAAACAAGAAAAGGATGTTCACTCTCACCAATTTTATTCAAAATAGTACGGCAAGTCCTAGAAACAGCAATCAAAAAAAAAAAAAAAAAAGAGATAGAAAAGGAAGAAAAGGTGTCCAAATTGATAAGAAAAGCTATCACTATTTGCAGATGATGTACCATATATGAAAAACTCTTAAAGCTCCACTGAAAGACTATTAGAACTGAGAAATGAATTTAGTAAAGCTTCAGAATACAAAATTAATATACAGAAATCTGTTGTATACACTAACAACGAAGTTGCAGAAAGAGAAATCACGATGGCCACAATGTCATTTTATTTTTTCAGTGCAATCGTGAATATCTAGGAAAAACTTAACAAGGAGATGAAAGACTTGTACTCTGAAAACTATAAAACAGTGATGAAAGAAACTGAAGATGACACAAATAGCAAGCAATTTCATGTTAATGAAATGAAAGAATTATTTTTTAAATGTCCATACTACCCAAAGCAATCTATAGATTTAACACAATAGCTATCAAAATACCAACATTTTTCACAGACCTAGAATAGTCTTCAAATTGTATGAAGCCACAAAAGACCCCAAATAGCCAAAGCAATCTTGAGAAAAAAGAACAAAGCTAGACATAGAGTCCCAGATTTCAAGATGTACAATAAATCTGTGGTAATCAAAACAGTATGGTACCGACACAAAAACAGACACATAGATTAATAGAACAGAATACGGAGCCCAGAAATAAACCCACACATATGATCACTTAATCTATGATATAGGAGGCAAGAATATACAATGGGGCAAAGACAGTTTCTTTAAGAAATGGTACTGGAAAAACGACCACTTTCCTACACTATACACAAAAACTCCTCAAAATGGATTAATTATCTAAATGTGAAATAATAAAACTCCTAAGAGAACGCCTAAGTAGTTATTTCTTTGGCATACGATGTAGAAATATTATTCTAGATATGTCTTCTCCAGCAAGAGAAACAAAAGCAAAATTAATCAAGATTACACCAAAATAAAAAGCTCCTGTACAGTGAAGGAAACCATAAACAAAACAAATAGGTACTCTACTGAGTGGGAGAAGATATTTGCAAATGATATATCCAATTAGAGGTTAACATCCAAAATATATAAAGAACTTATTCAACTTAACACCTCCCCACAATTAATCTGATTAAAAATGGGCAGAGGACCTAAATAGACATTTTTCCAAAGAAGGCCAACAGATACACAGAAAGATGCTCAACATCACTAATCACCAGGAAAATGCCAATTAAAACCACAATGAAATATCACCTTACACGTGTCAGAATGGCTAAAATTAAAAAACACAAGAAATAACAAGAATGTGGAGAAAAAGGAACGCTTGTGCACTGTTGGTAGGAATGCAGATTGGTGCAGCCAAACTGTATGGCAGTTCTTTGGAAGATTAAAAATATAATTACCGTATGATGTAGTAATTCACTTTGGATATTCACCCAAAGAAAACAAAACCCAAATTCACAAAGATATATGCACGTCTATATTTACACCTGTATTTACTGCAGCATTATTTACTATAGCCAAGATATGGAAGCAACCTAAGTGTCCATCCATAGTTCAATGGGTAAAGATGTAATGCATATATACAACAGAATATTCCTCAGTCTAAAAGAGAATGAAATCTTGCCATTTGCAACAGCATGGATGGACCTAGAGGGTATAAAGCTAAGTGAAATAAGTCAGTCTAAGAAGGACAAATATTGTATGATTGCAGTCATATGGGAATTTAAGAAACAAAGAAAAAAAGAGACTCAAATGCAGAGAATGAACTGGTGGTTGTCAGAGGAAGGCGAGTGGGGGCGGGGGGTAAAATAGGTAGAAGAGATTAAGAGTACAGTTATCTTGATGAGCACTGAGTAATGTATAGAACTGTTGAATCACTAGATTGTAATCCTGAAATTAACACTGCATTAACATTAACATTAAACTTCAATTAAAAAAAAAAAAGAAGCCTCATGCTCAGTTCCCCAATATAGGATATTGGTGGAGAACTCAGCAGATCTGTGAGGTTCTACTGGAAAGCACTTCACCTCACAGGTAGGTATTACTAAAGAGAGCTCCCACATGGCATTGTGCTGCATGGTATCCCCAGAACAGTGAGAGAGGCCAACTCAGAGAAAAAAAGACCTCAAAGGTGAGATGACAACATAGCCAATTGTTGGCGGTGAACTTGACGATTCAATTTCTCAAGGTCTGAGACAAGTGTTATAGCCCGAAGCATCCACACCCAGTGTTTTTTTGCAGGTGATGACCCCCTCTTCTTCCAAGCCTCCCAGCTACACGCACTTCTCACCTGATCCAGTTTTTGCAGAAACTGTTCCTAAGGGGCTCATTGAGGTAAATGGTACGGACTTTGGACACATCTGATCCTTGCAGAGACTGTTGCCAGCCCATCTTTTGCTCCACCTTCTGACAGCCCGAAGAGAAATGGACAGCTCCTGCAGCAAGAAGGCACAGGGATGTCACACAGAAATGCAAATGAGGTCAGGCTCCCGGGAACGGAGGAAGTGCGCTGTGTGTTCTGGACGGGCACTTCAGCCTCAGTGAGTCCCCTGGACGCACACTGCTCTCTTAGACCCCCTGGACCTCTCCTGCCACCCGGCAATTCCCACACCCACCTCCTCTCCCCAGCGGCTCTGGGCGGGCACCGACATTCTGCCCTGAGAGGGGACTGGGAACCAAGCAGTGATAGAAGACCCAGCAGCCGTTCTCAGAAAGAGGAGAGGGGAGAGTGTCTTGGCTAAAGAGCAGTAGTCCCACGATGGCCTTAACATTCCCATCTGTTTGACTAAGTTTTGTGGTTTGTTTTGTTTTTTAAAGATGTATTTATTTGAGAGAGAGAGTGAGAGAGAGAGCATGAGAGGGGAGAAGGTCAGAGGGAGAAGCAGACTCTGGGAACCCAGTGTGGGACTCTATCCCTGGATTCCGGGATCACGATCTAAGCAGAAGGCAGCTGCCCAACCAAGCCACCCAGGTGCCCCAGTTTGACTAAATTTTAAACAGATGTTTTTTTTAAACAGATGTCTTAACCATCTTAACCCCTGAACTCTTTTTTTTTTGCTAACATAAAGCATTTACCTTAGAATACCTAATTGTAAATTCTTACTCTACTCCCTTTGAAATGTATATAAACATCCTTCAAAGCCCCCTGCCAGCTTTAAGTTCCAGGGAATGTCGTTCTCAAGGACGTGGGATGTCTCCGAAATGGAATCCTCAGAGAAGATCTCCATGGTAAGGTGAGCAAAAGCCTAACTTCAGGGGGTGCCTGGCACCAAGTATAAAACTCCCTCCCGTCATGAAGACAAGAGAAAATGTACTTATTCTTTGGGCAAAGCCAGTTGGCAGACACAAGTGACCCATGACAATCAGTCCTCACCTTCCCCACCCCAGCTCTTATAAACTCTCCCATCTTTTGTTTCAGCTGAGGTGAGTTCAGTTTCTCTCTCCTACTGCCATAGGCTTTAAACAAAGCCTTCCTCGCCTGGTTAACTTTGCCCAGGCAATGTTTGCTTTGCTATCTCCTAACCCAAAAATGAATGAGATTTTTGACCAACGGGCCACGGAAAGTCCCATTTGTTTCTGACGAGAAACAGAGGCTAGTAGGCCCTTAACAGTAACCAGCATCTTCGTGCTGGAGTCCACGTGCTCAAATTTCCTCAGACTTGCCAGAGGTCCCACAGTGCAGCACTGACATGGATATGCAGGTCCTGGAGTAAAGGAACTTTCCCACCACCATTTATGTTTAGTTTAGCTCTTTCTCTTCCAGCATTTCCTTAACAACCCATTCCTGTGGGAGTGAAGAAACAAAAGGTGAGTGAGAGTTAACTGGGGAGCTGCTGACAAAACAAACAAAGCTCAAATCACCTGACTAGAAACCTGGGAGCTTCAAGGATACAGGCTCACCTGCTACAGGAGAGAAGAGTGCTGGTGACCACGTAGCGTAGTTTTAAGGCCTAAGCTAATGTCCCAGCTCACACACTAGGTGCCTCTGAGGACATCAACTGGTCTCTCCAGCCAAGAACTGGTCTGTTAGAGTGGCTCCCTTAAAATGAGTAAAAAATGAGCCAGCACAGAATTTATGAAAAGTAATGCAGCCATTTGCCAAAAAAATGGCAAAGCACAAGGGAAAAAAAAAGGAAATTGTTTGCACCTCAAAAGAATTGTTACAAAACAGAGAAAATGCATTTCCTGTAAAAGAAATTAAATATGGCCATTATGAAACAAGGTCAAAAAAGGAAATACCAAATTATCTTTCAACGTGATAATGAAACTGCAGAAGAATTTTTAATGTGACCTGAAAGAGCTCGAAGAAAGGAAAGAGAGGGATGCCTCGGTGGCTAGCAAGAAGCCTGCTTCTCCTTCTCCCACTCCCCCAGCTTGTGTTCCCTGTGTCTGTCAAATAAATAAACAATCTTTAAAAAAAAAAAAAAAGAGAAAAGAAAGATATCTTAAGAAAAAGGAAAGCCACATTAGAAGCAACTACAACAACAGAGAGCTGAAAAGAGGGATATCCGGCACAGACTACAGAAAACAGCAAAATGCGGGGTGCCTGGGCGATTCACACTTGATCTTAGCCAAAAGGCCAAGAAGTGATTGCCTGGGTGATTCAGCCAGTAAAGCAGCTGCCTTCAGATCCTGGGATTGAGTGCCCCACCCCCACCCTTCAGGATCCTTGCTCAGCGGGAAGCCTGCTGCTTCTCCCTCTCCCTCGGCCTGCCTGCCCCTCCCGGGCTTGTGTGTTCCTTCTCTCTCTCTCTCTCTCTCTCTCTCTCAAATAAAATAAAATCTTAAAAAAAAAAAACTAAGCAAAATGAAATGGAAAAGCACAGAAGAATTGGATAAAAATTATAGATGTGGGACAAAGGATATTCAATGTATTGAATATTTGTTGTCCTTGAGAAAGAAAGCATATTGGTAAAACAAAAATATTGGTAAGGTAGATTTTTCTTTAATGAGAACATGACTAAGAAAGATCGGACACAATAAATGCCAAGACACTTCTTGACAATCTTTATTGGACTTAAATAATGAAAAAAATCACCATTAGACAAATTAAATCACTTTTGAAGTTTGGAGGGAATATTGGGGTCATATTCAGATGTCACCACTGAAATATTCAAGCTAGAAGCAGGAGACCCAGGTATCCTATCAAGAAATGAATGAAAAGCTGAAAAATGAGATGTAGGAAGCAGTAATTTATTTGGATACAAAAATAAGGCTTTAGATAATGGTAGGCCATCTTACTGTAACTGAACTGTTGAAACAGCTTCAAATGGTGGCTTATAAGGGAAAATAAGCTTTTTAAATTCATTAGGCAAGGTAGTAGCTATTATCAAGTCAAATTTTAATCAAAAACAAAATCAAGAGAGTAGGCAAGAAATTCAAAAAGCATTTTCCTGAAGAAATTTGCCAATTAATACTAAAGTTACCTGTGGGAAAACAGGGTATATAAGTCAAGGTTCAGGTTGCATCCAAGATGGAGACTGAGAAAACCCCACAGTCACACGGATTCTCCTCAGAGTCAGTAGAAAGAACGTTGTGGGGCACCTGGGTGGCTCAGCGGGTTAAGCCTCTGCCTTTGGCTCAGGTCATGATCTCAGGGTCCTGGGATTAAGCACTGGGTTGGGCTCCCTGCTCCCCCCCCCCATCTCCCTGCTTGTGACCTCTGTCAAACAAATAAATAAAATCTTAAAAAAAAAAAATGTGCCATTATCCATTCAACCACTCCCACAGGGTTTTGGGGAAAGTTGCCTTTGTATCATTCTGAGGAAGGAGAGAAAGAGAGAAACACAGAAAGAAAGGATGACAGGAAGGAGGAAGGTTTCTAGAAGAATAACCCAAACTGGCATCACCAGAATTGTCCAAGAAATTCAAGCAATGTCAGTTTAAAATGGTTCAGAAGTGGTAGTGCTACAAGGTAAAAGCAAATATGAATGCCCTCCAAAGAAAATTCCCTTCATCCTGGGCCTGAAAAAACCCCCAGGAATTATTTATCAAAGGAAAGAAGTACTATACAAAAGAAGCAGAAATTATAAGAACCATTACAAACAAAAGACTACAGAAAATACCCACTATAGATTTCAGACGCTTGAATTAGAAGATACAGATTTCTTTGAAAGAACATAAACCTGCTTCTTATGTATTAAAAAAACCTGCTTTAAAATAACTATATGGAGAGAAACTATGGGAAGTTACCCAGAAATTTGAAATGGAACTGAAAAAAATCTCTAAAATGGGGGAAGTCCTAATGAATCTTAAAAATTCAATGGACAGGGACACCTGGGTGGTTCAGTTGGGTAAGTGCCTGCCTTTGGCCCCGGTCATGATGCCCGAGTCCTGGGATCCAGCACCACATCGGGCTCCTTGCTTGGTGGGGAGCCTGCTTCTCCTTCTGCCTACAGCTCCTCCTGCTTGTGCTCTTTCTCTGACAAGCAAATATTTTTTTAAAAACTCAATGGACAAATTTGACAGCAGACAGGATGCTGCTGAGAAGGAAAATAATATGGATCAGAGAAATTACTCAAAACACAACTTGGGGAAGCAGAAAGACAGAATATACATAAAAGAGCTTAGGAGATGAAGTAAACAAAGTGAGAGGACCTATCAAAATCTCAGTTGAGTCCTGTTGGGGGAGGGAGAGAGGAGAGGAAGGTCTGGAGAGGGAAAGAAACAGAAAGAGGGAGGGAGGGGGAGAGAGCATGAGAGAGAGATGGAGGGAGAGAAAAAGAGGGAGAAGAGGGAAGGGAGAGGGAAAGAGGGGGAGAAAAGGGACGAAAACATGTGAAGAGACGATGGCTATGAATTTTTCACAAAGGCAAGAAAACCAATCAATCTCAAACAAGGTAAATAAAAATTAAAACCATACTTAGATTATAATGAATATGCAGAAAACAAAAGAAAGGAAGTCTTAAAAGCAGCCAGAAAAAAAGAGGAACACTTCCCAAAGTATTTTATGAAATCACCTTGGTACCAAAAACAAAGTCATTACAAGAAAAAAATAGTACGAATTAAAATCCTTTATAAACATAAATACAGAAATCCTTAGCAAAACACAAACTCAAATCTACCAATATTTAAAATGATTACACATCATGACTTTTATGGGTTGAATTGCATCTTCATACCAAAAGAAGATGCAGTGATGTCCCAATGCCCAGTGCCTCAGAATGTGACCTTATTTCGAAATAAGCTATCTTAGCCTGTTCAGGCTGCTCTAATAAAATACCACAGACTAGGTAGCTTATAAACAACAAATTTATTTCTCACAGTTTCAAAGGCCGGGAAGGCCAAGCTCAAGTCACCAGCATGGCAGCTTCGGTGAGGGCCATCTTCCTGGTTCGCAACCAAGGCCTTCCCATCATGCCCTCACAGAAGGGAGGGGCTTAAGGAGCGTGCTGGGCCCTCTTTTATACAGCACTGATCCCATTTGTGAGGACTCCACCTGCGTGCTCAAGCTCGTCCCAAGGCTCCACCCACGAATACCCTCACCATTGGTGGTTAGGATTTCAACACATGGATTGAGGGGAGAGGGCCACAAACATTTAAACCATAGCTGAAGTTCCTTGCAGACTTAACCAAATTAAGAAAATGTCAAAGGGTGGACCCTAATCCAATATGACTGCTGTCCTTATGAAAAGGGGAACTTCGGTCACAGAGACAGATACACATATAGAGGGAAGACAATGTGAAGAGACAAGAAAAATGCCATGTGAGGTACAGAATGAAATCATGCCGCCACAAACAAGGAACACCTGATGCTCCCAGAAGCCAGAAGAGGCCGAGAAAGATCCTTCACCCACAGGTTTCAAATAAAGCTTGGCCCTGCCCTGGTACTTTGACTTCAGACTTCTTCGTTTTCGAGTTGAAACATTGGATTTGTGTTGTTCTAAGTCACCCAGTTTGTGGTACTTTCCTAGGATAACCCTAGGAAACCGATAGTGATCTAGTGGGGTTTATTCCAAGAAAGGAAGTTTGATTCGTCATTTGAAAATAAAATGGTGTAATTTATCATCTCAGAAGACTAAAGGGAAAAAAAGCTCTAGGATATTCTCAGTAGATACAGAAGAAGTATTTGACAAATTTCAACATCAACTGATAAATACTCTCAGCAAGCCAAGGAAATAGGGTAAATTCTTCCACCTGATGAAGGAAGGGTATCTATGAAAAACCTGCAGCAGATATCAGACTTAATTGTGAAAGACCAAATGTTTTCTTCCTAAGACTGGCAAAAATGCAGGCTGTCCTTACTCACCACATGTATACAATATTGTACTGGAGGTTTTCATCAATGCAATAAGGCAAGACAAACAAAAAACGAAGAGAAAAAAAGAAATAGAACTCTAGTCACAAACTGCATGATGGTTTAAGTAAAATACTCTCAAAGAATCTATTTTTAAAACTGTTCTGGTGTAACATGTGAAAATAATTGGAGATTAAGACTCCCCTCCTTATAAAGAGAAAAAAACTGACTATACTAAAAATCAACAACTCTTCTTAGATCCATCAGATAATTCAGGTCACAGGGCAAACTGTCACCCCAAAAATTGAAGAGTTGGGTGACTACAGAGAATCACAGTTTATCTGTGGAGCCAGCAACTGGTAAAAACATGTAGAGGGTAATTGATTAATTGCAGAAAGCTGAACCATGCATTAGCTTTGAGATAAAAATCTCCTGAGGACACAGCCCAAGAGGGGGACCTCAAGGAGCACCATCAAGTTCTCAGAGTGAAGATCAGAGAAAAGGCTCTTCATGCTTCCAGCTAGGGAAGGGGAAAATGGACCATTATAAAATATCCCCAGCTCTTTCTGTTCCCCTTAACAAAGGCCTACCCTCAAGGAGAAGTATTTTACCAGAGATTCATCAACATGGAAGAAGAGAAATACCTAACTTTAGCTCATTCTAGTCTTAGTCCTGTCTCACTTAAAAGGAAAAGCAAAAACAACAACCACAAAAAAAAAAGGTCCTTCATAGGATTATAGAACCCTTGCTCTCTCCTGCACTTACCACAACATAAATACAGTTCCTATACAGTAAAAGGGAATTACAGCTGAAAGAACTGGCTAAGAACCTATTTAAGAAGGAGTCTCTAGAGAAACCAAAATACACACCAAATCTACAGCTGTGTATGGAACAATTTCCAGGGGTAGGAAAGGGGAGGCTAAAAACTAGCTGAGCAACTCCCACACAGAGTGAATGAAAACAACCCACATCAGAGTGGTAGAAGAGGCTGAAACTACCTCACTGTGAACCCTACCAGAGGTGTGGCAACCCACAATCAGAAGGGAACTCGAAACCCTGAGCTTTCCCTGAGGAGTGAGGGGATTGAACCCCACATGTGGCACCCTGACTTTTTCCTGCATCTTAGAAATGAGCCCCAAAAACATCTAATGGGGCTTGTATCTACAAGACTCACAAGACTATGGTGAACTGAGTTCTTAAAGGGCTCACATATGCAAATACACCTTCCCCAGGATGGAGCACAGAGGCAGCCAAATAAAAAGTGCTAGACTTCTGTTAAAAGTCATGTTAAAGCACTGGCCTGAGGGGCTGGCATCCGCATTAATGCACATCTAGGAGTCTGTGGGAATTCTCTCCAAATACATAGGCCTATGGGCGCCATCTTTGCACTCCCCTTTGCCTCCCTCCAGCCCCCTGGTATCTTCTGGAGTGGAACTTTGACCCCTGTCTGGTGACCTGATTTTGCAGCTGACAGAACTTATGCTCCTGAGTCCCACTGCACTGTAAGCAATGGAGAAAGAGTTTCCACCCAGCTTGCACCCCCAATCTATGGGGAAGAGCATAGAGGCAACAGACTGAGGAGCCCAGACTCTGTGAAACAGGCCAATTATCTCCACAGGTGTCACCTGAGGGGCAGGCTTCTAATTCAACACATGACTGAAGGCCCACAGTCATCCTCTCCAGGGACCTCGGAGGGTAGGCACTGTCTTTGTACTCTGGCACCCTCCAGAGCACCGCTGTCTCCCAGAGGGGAGCTTCTAGACTCAGTGGTGCCCCAGCTTGCATGGCTGCCATTCAGGGGATGCTGCTTGCTTGCCTGGCTCTGGGGCCCAGTGGGGCTTACATTCCTGGGTCTCATGGGACTCGACAGCAACAGTCACAGAGCTGGTTCTTGGTCAGCACCACCGCCAGGGCAGGTCCCAGACAGCAGACTGAAACAGGCCCCCCACCCCCAGTCTTTCTGTGGAAGAGGCCTATTAGCTGGTCCTGGAGCTTCAGCCTGAGGGGCAGGCTATTAGTTTGGTATGCTGAGGACTGTTGAAGTATTCTGTAGGGATGGGTGCAAGTGGATGCTAGCTGTGTGCTCTCCCTCTCCCTCACCCTCATTCCGGGTTACCAGTATCTCCCAGAAGGGAGCTGGCCCCCTCGTCTGGGCACCCCGATTTTTCTGACTGCAGCCCAGGGGACACCTCTAGGTTGCCTGGCTCTTAGCCAGCAGGATTTGTCCTCATGGGTCCCATAAGGCCGTAACCAACAGAGAAAGAGTTCTTAACCACTATCCCCCCTCCCCCGCCCCCAGGGCACAGCGGAGCCCGCAGCTGTTTCTGCAAAACGGGCCTATTGGTTTCATAGCTGCAGCCTGAGGGACAGGCTTCTAATCAAGCACACGTCTAACAGCTAACTGGAATCCTCTCCAGAGACCTCAGAGGCTGCTGCTACCCAGGGGACTCCTCTAGATTGCCTAGTTCTGGTAGCCCGTGGGACTTACACTCAGGGTCCTGCAGGACTCCACATATTTGTATGCATAGGCCATCTGAGGGCCTATGCACCAATCAGGAAATGAAAAGACTATCTGCATACCCGTTTTCACTGCAGCATTATTTACGGTAGTCAATATATGGAAACAACCTAAGTGTCCACTGGTTGGATGAATGAATAATAAAGAAAACATGGTGTATATACATACAGTTAATTATTCAGCCTTAGAAAAGAAAAAAATCTTGCCATTGGCAACAACATGGATGGACCACAAGGACAGTATGCTAACTGAATTAATGCAGAGAAAGACAAATACCTTATGATCTCACTTACATGTGGGAATCAAAACAAACAAACAAAAGAACAAGCTCATAGATCCAGGGAACAGACTGGTGATTGCCAGAGGGAGGGATGGGAAGTAGGCAAGATTTTAAAGAAGGTCAAAAAATGCAAACTTTTGGTTACAAAATAAATACGTCCTGGGAATGTAACATACAGCACGGTGACTATAATTAATAATACTGTATTGCATATTTGAAAGTTGCTAAGAGTAAATTTTAAAAGTTCCCATCACAAGAAAAACATTTTGTAACTATGTGTGATAACAGAAGCTAAGTAAACTTGTGGTGATCACTTCACAATATATGCAAATATCGAATCATTATGTTGTACACCGGAAACTAACGTTGTATGTCAATTATGACTTAATTTTAAAAAGTGAAATGTAGAGGGGCGACTGGGTGCCTCAGTTGGTTAAGTCCAACTCTTGATCTCAGCTCACATGTTGATCTCAGGGTTCAAGCCCTGCATTGGGCTCCATGCTGGGCCCGGAGCCTACTTAAAAAAAAAAAGTTAAACATAGAATTACCACATGAGCTAGGAATTCTTCTAGATATATACCCCCCAAAA
This sequence comes from Procyon lotor, assembly GCA_028646535.1. Classification (NCBI taxonomy): domain Eukaryota; kingdom Metazoa; phylum Chordata; class Mammalia; order Carnivora; family Procyonidae; genus Procyon; species Procyon lotor. Next base: position 102,391,775 of record CM053605.1, read on the forward strand.
TTAAAAGCAGGGTTTCAAAAAGAAACTTGCATACCAGAGTTCGCAGCAGTATTATTCACAATGGCCAAAACGTAGAAATAACCCAATGTCCATTGACAAATAACCTGATAAAAAAATGTGTTATATAAATATAATGAAATATTATTGGGCACCTGGGTGGTTCAGTGGATTAAAGCTTCTGCCCTTGGCTCAGGCCATGATCTCAGGGCCTGGGATCAAGCCCCACATTGGGCTCTCTGCTCAGCAAGGAGCCTGCTTCCCCCTCTCTCTCTGCCTACTTATGATCTCTCTCTCTCTCTCTCTGTCAGATACATAAATAAAATCTTTAAAGAAAAAGAAAAAAAAATTTAAATAAAAATAAATATTACTCAGCCTTAAAAAGGAATGAAATTCTGATACATCCTCTATGGATGAAACTTGTAAACATTATGCTAAGTGAAATAAGGCAGACACGAAAGGACAAATATTATGATTTCACTTATACGAAGTACCTAGAGTAGTCAAATTCATTGAAGCAGTAAAAACAGAATGGAAGTTACCAGGGGCTGGCAGAAAGGAGAAAAGGAGAGTTATTATTTAATGGGAATGGGTTTTCCATCTGGGATGATGAAAAAGTTCCTAAAATATAGAGTGGGGATAGTTGTACAATTTTGTGAATGTACTTTATGCTACTGAATTATAAACCTAAAAATGGTTTGAATGGTAGATTTTCTGTGTCTCTGACCTCAATAAAATAACAGGAAACAGATATTATAAAACTTTTATAATTAAACAGTGACAAGGAACAAAATAAGCAAAGGAAAGTTAAACATATACACATACAGAGGCCTGGAGATTAATGAGTAATGAATGGCATTAAAAGTCTTCAGGAGGGGCACCTGGGTGGCTCAGTGGGTTAAACCCTCTGCCTTCGGCTCAGGTCATGATCTCAGGGTCCTGAGATCGAGCCCCACATCGGGCTCTCTGCTCGGCGGAGAGCCTGCTTCCCCCTCTCTCTGCCTGCCTCTCTGCCTACTTGTGATCTCTCTTCCCTCTGTCTAAATAAATAAAATCTTTTAAATAAATAAATAAAATAAAAGTCTTCGGGAAAAGAATAGAACATTCTGAAAATTATGCTGGACTAACTAGTTGGTGATATGGGGGAGGAAATTATATCTCTAAGTTAAACTACTCACAAAAATACATTTTGGATAGGCTAAATGTCTAAGTATAAAAAGCAGAATTTCAAATATTTAAAAGAAAATATTAATTGAGGGGCGCCTGGGTGGCTCAGTGGGTTAAAGCCTCTGCTTTCGGCTCAGGTCATGATCTCAGGGTCCTGGGATCGAGCCCCGCATAGGGCTCTCTGCTCAGCAGGGAGCCTGCTTCTCCCTCTCTCTGCCTGCTTCTCTGCCTACCTGTGATCTCTCTCTGTCAAATAAATAAATAAAATCTTTAAAAAAAATATTAATTGAATCTGTATATCAGGGTATGGGAAAGATTACTTCAAAAAGGTTCAAAAGTACAAACCACAAAGGAAAACACTCATTAATCTGACTCACTTCATGACAACAAAGAATCTTTAGTACATTGAAAAATGAAACAAAATTTAAAAACAAACCACATACCTCTAGAGTATATTTTACTATATGTAACTGACATAGGTTTTCTACCCAGATGATTTAAAGAAGTCCTACAAATCAATAAAAAAATATAAAAACATGAGCAAAATATATGATTGGTGATTAACTTGGCCCATAAATATACTAAAATATGCTCAATACATCAGGCTAAAGCTACAAACAAAAGAGTATGACAATGCCAAGCGTTGGTGAGGACATGGGGAATGAGAAGGCAGTAGAGGACAGGTGGAAGCATAAATTAATATAACCATCTTAGAGAGTAAGTGTAGGCTGCAGGTGTCCCACAATCCAGTTCAGTAGTCACCCCTTATCCATGGGTGGTACATTCCAAGACCCCCAGCGGATACCTGGAACCACAGAGAGTACCGAACCTTATAAACACTGTGTTATTTCCTATTCGTACACACTTACGATGAAGTTTGAGTTGTAGACCAGTTATAACCATACATTGGAACCAAAGTTTTGCGAATGTGGTCTCTCTCTCAAAATATCTGGTAGTATTGTAACTCATCTTCTTCTTGGGATGATGTGAGATGATAAAATGCGTGTGTGAGGAGACAAAGCAAGGTGAATGATGTGGGCACTGTGACCTAGCGTTAGACTACTATTGACCTGCTGACCATACACTGGAGGGAGGAGCATCTGCTCTTGGGCTATGGGTTACCCCCGGAGTGACTGAAACCTTGGAGAGCAAAACTGGTTAAGGAGGGACTACTGTATTTCTGCTTCTAATTAAAAAATCTCATGCATGTGTCCAAGGAGGTGTGAACAAGGATGTGTGTTTCAGCCCTGTTTGCAGCAGTGAAAAAAAGAAAAAGAAAAACCTAAATACTTGTCAATTCAGGAACAGTTAAATAAAACCCATTCTGGGCACCTGGGTGGATCAATCAGTTAAGCGTCTGCCTTCGGCTCAGGTCATAATCCCAGAGTCCTGGGATTGAGCCCCGCATCACTCTCCTTGCTCAGTGGGGCGCCTGCCTCTCCCTGGCCTGCCATTCCTCCATTCCTACTTGTGGTTCTCTCTCTCTCTCTCTCATGCTCTCTCTGTCAAATAAATAAACAAAAATCTTTTAAAAATAATAATAAATAAATAAAACTCATCTTAATCATGTGGTGAAATATAGCAGAGACATTTAAAAGAGTGACTATCAATAGATGATAGATGATTGAGACAGTAGATAGAGCTCAGAAACTAAGAGTGATGTGAAAATGATAGATATGTGTACTCTACTAAATCATTTATGTAAGATTTTCAGAAACGTAAGTACAATATTGTGTCTTGCTTATGGATCTATATTTGTAAATGTAAATGTATTTGTAAATGTAGGTATGTAAATGTACTTTTAAGTGACTGAAATCATACACAACATGCTCAGAATAATAATTGCCTGGAGCAGGGGCCAAGGGAGGGGGACAGGGGGATTGAGCCTAGAGGTAATGTTAAAGGCAATTTTTGCTTTGTCTTATTTAAAAAAAAAATCAATCAATTAATTAATTTAATTAAAATTAAATAAAAATTTAGAAACAAAAACAAAAAAATAACATTATCTATATACACACGTGTGTATATATATATATATATGAATGTTGTTTATTCTGTATGATGAACATATACATGTTTGTTGAATTTTATATACATGCACAGACACACATCACACAGAGTGACTGCATTGCCACCCACCAAACAGGGACAGTCCAAACTACTAGAATGTTTTTAGGCAATAGGTAAATGACCTATGAATCTATCATCTGGGTTTATTACTTCTCTGGCTAGTATGGTACAGGGCACTGATTCGAGCCTCTTGACACTTGTTCCAGAAAATTTCAAGGGCCAGGCCCTGGAATGAAAGGGAAGCACAGGCTCCCTGGGTGAGGCTGGGCTGAAGGAGAATGAACCCGAGTTCAGTTACTGGACAGTTGCACAGCTGCTCTTAAAGGGACCACACACTGAACCAGAGGGCTTCCTGGTTACTCACCAGTCAGGCTGGGGAACTGATCCTTTATGGGGAATATCCTGAATGTCTTCACTCAGCACCAACAGCCCTAATCCAGACAGGGGCCCCTGGTCCTGGCCCAGAATGAGTGGAAACCTTCCCAGCTTGCCTCTGGAGGTTCTGACAGTTGAGGGCTCAGCACTGCCCTCACCCTGTGCTCCTGGGACAGGGCTTGCAAGGCTTCCTATCCTTCCACACTCACAAGCCTGCTTTCCTTGCCTTCTGAAGTTACTCCCTCCTTTCAACTCAGCCTAGAAGGATAAAAGAGACCTTCCACACTTGGGAGCTAATTGGCTTTTCCTCCAAATGGTAAAAAAAAAAAAAAGAAAAGAAAAGTAACAGGCCTTACTAACACTTGAAGATAAGACAATACCTCATTGGAAACATGAACTTAATGTAGATTTGATAATTGATGATTTTTGCCAATACTGTTGAAGACTAAGCCATTGGCTCTCAAAATGTAGGGTCTCAGGAACCCTTCAGATTCTTAAAAAGGATCAAAGAAATCAAGGAACTTTCGTTTATGTAGTTTATATCTACTACTAATATTTACCATATTAGAAATTACACTCGTACAACCATTCCCAAGAACAATCCAGCATTACTTAGTGAAATGAAATACGGAAGCCCGAAACCTCTGGCATCTACTCTAGGACATACATATATACCAAAAAAAAAAAAAAGAAACAAACAAACAAACAAACAAAAAAAAACCACCACAGGGCAGGTTCATAAGAAGCTGCGTACAAGTTCATAGAAGGGGGAACAGTAGGGAATAACTTAAGTAAGTATGAGTAGAGCAAAAGATGAGCTATGGTATAAGAATATACCAATCAGAAGCATGTCATATAAAGTAACAGGACTAGGTCCTGAACACCTAACATTTTATGAAAAGTTAGCAGAATGAGATTTGTAGCACAATATCCCTTTACATAAAATTTTAAAACTTATACAAAATAAATATTATTGCATAGTTTCCCAAAGAAATATATTCAAAATAGGGAAGATGACGGGGCGGGGGGGTGGCAGGTGGAGGAACAAATATTAACTACATGAGCGAGTGAGGAGTATGGAAATGCAGACAGGAGATGAAGAACTGCTTATGAGAGAGAGAGACATCCAAAGATGGATTTCCCTGCAAGGCTGTCTGCCACAGGTAGACGGGAGAATTTTCACGGCCCTTCAAAAAAAAAAAAAAAAGTGATTTATTTTTCGTCCTTCTCTTCCTGTGTCTCATCATTCCCAGGTAAATTCCACATGTGTGCATATACACCTTTAATTTTTTCCTACCACCACATTTAAATTATTAGAATGGGTCACCTGGGTGACTCGGTTGGTTAAGCGTCTGCCTTCAGCTCAGTTCATAATTTCAGAGTCCCAGAATCGAGCCCCATATTGGGCTTCTTGATCAGTGGGAAGCCTGCTTCTCCCTCTCCCTCTCCCTCTCCCTCTGCCTGCTACTCTGCCTGCTTTTGCTCTCCCTCTTTCTGTCCAATAAATAAGAATATCAGCTGGGGAAGTGATGTCCATGCTTCATGTGCCATGAAACAGCTCCTGATTCCCTATTATCATCTCAATTATAGAAGGTTTGCTTCCCTGGATGAATCTGAAAAGGGAACATCTCACACAGGCTGATTGTACTTGGAAATCAGCACTTGGAATAGAGTTAGCTTCCCTCCTCTAACCCTGTACTTTTATTTTTTTTTAAAGATTTCATTCATTCATTCATTCATTCATTTGACAGAGAGAGAGAGATCACAAGTAAGCAGAGAGGCAGGCGGGGGGGGAGGGGCAAGGGGAGAGTGGAAGCAGGCTCCCTGCTGAGCAGAGAGCCCAATGTGGGGCTCAATCCCAGGACCCTGAGATCATGACTTGAGCCAAAGGCAGAGGCTTTAACCCACTGAGCCACCCAAGCACCCCTAACCCTGTATTTTTAAAATATAATCTCACTTGTAGTGAATATGTTAACTGGATGAAGTGTAGCATAAGCCCAGGAGGCAGAAAGCATCAACTTGAACACACTGGGGAAGAAGAAGGAAATCTGCTCAACCTTACTTGCTTCTCCCTACCACACCCAGCTTGGAGCCCCTTCTCAGCTCTCCATAGGGCGTTGTGATCACGTGATGGGTCACAGTATAGGGAAACTGTGGGGCAGGCCCCACTTCTAGACTGTCCACCAAGAGACTTAATAGTCCCCATTCTCATATTAGTTTTGTAGGACTGCCCTAACAAAATGCCACAAACTACATGACTACATGATATAAATCTATTTTCTCACAGTTCTGGAGGCTAGAAGATCAACGTGCTGTCAGGTTAGGTTTCTTCTGAGACCTCTCGCCTTGCCTTGCAGATGGCCACCTTCTTGCTGTTCTCATGTGGTCTTTCCTCTGTAGACATACATCCCTGGAGGCTCTCTGTGGATTCTAATCTCTTCTTTTAAGGATACCAGTCATATCGGATTAAGGCCCACTCTAAGGCCTCATTTTAACTGAATTTCCTCTTTAAAGGCCTTGTTTCAAAATACAGTCACATTCTGAGGCACTAGAGATTAGGACTTCAATATATGAATTTTTTGAGGAGATATAATTCAATCCATAACAATTTCCAAAGGGTCTCGCTCACAATCAGTTTCCTCTTGATGCTTTAGCAGCCAAGTTTAGTACCAACCAAGGTGCTCATTTTCTGAATCAGGTGTATTTTAAGAGAATATCCTGACCCAAAGAATCCTTCTCCAGCCCCTGGGCTCCAGGCATACTCATCATCTCCTCTTCTCCAAGATAACCTAGTGGGTAACCAGGGTATCCTTAGGGCTTATCACATTGCCCTTCCTAAACTAAAACTTGGCTTATTCATCTTTGGTGCCCTGATTACCATCACAGCTCCTGGTATCCTAATAAATTCTGTACAGATGGACCTTGTTTGCAGGCCATGAGCAGCCTGAAAGTGAGGGACACTGGGGAGGGTGGGAGAACCCAAAGAAGGTGCCATGAGGGAGTGAGAGAGTGTGGGCCAGAAACTAATCTGCCACCCTTCACTTTTGCAGTGACCTCCTTGTATAGAAGTGTGCCCTTCCAAGTTATAGCAAGGTACAAGGCAATTTCCAATTTGAAAGTGTGCAGGGGAAACCACAAAAATGATAGATTTCTTATAGTTCTCTCACACTTATTTAAAACTCAGGATTCTCAAGGCATAATGTCTATGTGTTTGACCAGGAAAAGGTAGGAACACTACATTCTCATATTCCAGGGAAAGCTAGCAGTGGACCCTCTCTGGACAAACCTAAATGTCAGTCTTAGGACACAAAGTTATCCATCAGCTCTTCAAAAGTGAAACTTAAAGATCTGACCAAGAGGAGGTGAAACCATTGAAGGACAATGGTGGTTCTCCGGGTTGGGAGGCCTGAGATGAGATAGAAAGAAGGGTTGGATGGTAAACTCTGAACTGAAATTCCACCTTTCTGGTCAAAACTGGCCATTATTCGTCCTTTCTAATGGAGGCATAATATTCCATTGTGTATATGTACCATATCTTCTTTATCCATTCATCTGTTGAAGGGCATCTTGGTTCTTTCCACAGTTTGGCAATTGTGGCTATTGCTGCTATGAACATTGAGGTACATGTGGCCCTTCTTT
>CM053605.1:102399522-102675033 GCA_028646535.1 Procyon lotor
AAATGAGGCAGATAGGTTTCTATTTGGGTAAGCAAAGATGGCTTCCTGGAAAAAGTAGAGTCTTCCAAGATAACCACCCAAGATTTCAATAAGCCAAGACTAGCAGGGAGACATTCCATAGACTTGTACTGACACCATAACCGGATAAGAGGGGGAAACAGGGCAGATAAGCCTTCTAGTTCAGGCATATGACTAAAGACAGGGCATAATCTGGATATTTTCCTCTAGTTGTTAAATAGAAGTCTTCTCAAAGGCACAGAGAAGACTAGGAATTCAGTGGCAAAGGGGTAGCAAAGTTCTGGTATCTCCCCGTACTATCTGTAAAGATCCTGTAAAGCAAGAAAGAACCAAAAGTCAGACATGGAGGATAAACAAGGCACTTGGGAAGTTAGACTCCCAGTCAGAGGATATTTTCTCCTATGACCGGCAATATATCAGAATGAGGAAGTCTGACCCTGTAGCACTCAAAAGGAAGGTAACTTGAGCCCACCAAAGGGCTCTTCAGAAATAATGTGAGGGTGTTTGCAGCACAAGAACCACTTCTTACAGTGTCCCTCTCTACAGGCTACAAAATCCAGACCTAAGCACCTTTAGCTTGCTGTGGTTGAGTTTACCCAAGTCACTCAAAACTCCAGGCTCCAATCCGTAAAGCAAAAGCTAGAGGATGCTCCAATGGGTGAGGTCATCGAGGCATTTTTTCTTATTCATTTAACTTAATTTTACCCTTTCTCTTTGTCTAAATGCAGCCTCTCCACATGTATTCTCAGAGCTGGTAAGAGGTACGTATCATTCCCACTCATGGTCTGTGCTGCTGTTTCTAGATGGAACTGAAATAGTATAAATAAACCTAACCAGTTTTCATTCAAGTGTCTTGACATAGAAAATTAAAAAAAAAAAAAAAAACCTGTTCATTTTCAACTCAGCTTTCCCAGAGGCTCTGCTGTTGACACGATAATATTAAAAGTTCACTGGACTGAGTGATCTGATGACACAAATTCTCCATTGTTGGGAAACTGATGCATTTTGTAATAAACATGTGAGGTCTCTCCTTCAGTTTAGCTTTCTTATTAGAATGATTTGTTGCCAAATGATTAAGTTCGTGTATTTATTTTCACATGTCTGCCTTTAAGACTCAGAAGAATTCTGACTTTTGTTTGGCCACAGATTGATGTCAGTTATAGTTCCGAAGACCTTCTTAATGACTGCTGGAAAGGTTTCTGGCATTGTTTTTGTTGGGACCAAATTTGTATCCTGTGATGATAATCTCATTCTCAGTGTTTCTTATTTTTAAATTTTGTTGGGCCCCTAAGGGGGTATGCTCACTTGAAACTACAAATTCGGGCCCCTGAGTGGCTCAGTTGCTTAAGCAGCTGCCTTCGGCTCAGGTCATGATCCCAGGGTTCTGGGATTGACTCCCACATCGGGCTCCTTGCTTGGCAGGGAGCCTGCTTCTCCCTCTGACTCTGCCTGCTTGTGCACTCATGCGCGCGCGCGCACTCTCTCTCTCTCTCTCTCTCTGACAAATAAATAAATAAAATCTTTAAAAAGAAACTACAAATTCCACCAAAAGTGGGCAGGGTCTAAAATAAGAATGAAAGGGTAGTACAGTGCTGGCTACATTACTCAGTGTCTGAGTAGATAGTGATATGACACTAGCATCTTATCCTCTTTTGGTTCTCTACAAGGTTCTGGAAAACTTTAATCACTCCATTCTGTTACTACCCGTATCACCCCAGGGAACTTGGGCACAACCAGTAGCAAAGATCAATGGTTCCCATTCCTGTGAGGCAAAGTGTAATCTTGCTGGGGCAGCCAAGTATGACTCAGTTTCTTTCCTTAATTGTATAGAGGTTTAGCTGTTAAAAGATGTAACATGATTGAGACAATTTGAGTGAACCAAGCTTGGCTCACTTAATATCTGCAATTACCAAGGAAAATATTCCAAACCTCAAAGTCTACTCTTAAACAGGAAGTTGTTTCTTGGGGCAAGTTCCAGGGTTGACAGATCTAAGATATGACCTCTATGATATCAGATACTTACTGACATTGCAGCCATAGACAGTGGATGGAAGCTGGGAGAACTTGTTTGTAAGCACATGTGAGATACCCTGGGAAGCCTCACAGAAAGAAGCAGGAAGACTTTGAGAGGAGCTGGAGATCATGCACTAGCTGGTGAAAGTAAGGGCTGTGCAAAATGGTCTACTACTGTCAATTTTTTCTGATTCGTCATTGTTCATCACTTCTCTTACCCAAAAGATGTCACAGCTGGTGGACTCATGGGTTCGTCTTCATCATCACCATCACCATCATCACCAACATTTTGATTCCTTGTTCATTTAGCGTGAAACAGAAAAATCCAGAAATCCAAAGGGGGACTGAGTCATATGAAATGTCGGAGAACTAGAGTGAAAATCTACAAATTCTTTCTGAGAATACGGACTCATTATCCAGCTCCAGTGTTCATGTGGCCAAGCCCCATTAAATGATGCCATAAAGCTAGAATATTAAAAAGCTGGTAGAGAAAGAGATAATGTTCTATGGAACATTACGCTCTATTTAGACTAACTCAAGTCAGGGGGAAGGGGTGGTGTGTGGGATAGATTATTAAATACAAGATGTTGGAATAATTGGCCCTATTTAGGGGGGGAAATGATTTAAGTACATTCTTATCTCCAACCATTCATAAAAATTAATTCCAGATGGGTTAAATATGTAAATACATTCACTCACTAAACAAATATGTATTAATACATTACCATATTCAAGTTGCTGTAGATATAGCAGTCTACCAGACAAGAATCTCAGTTCTCGGGGTCCTAGGTGGCTCAGTCAGTTGAGCACCCAACTCTTGGTTCTGGTTCAGGTCATGATCTCAGGGTCGTGGGACTGAGCCCTGTGTGGGCTCCACACTGGGCATGGAGCCTGCTTGAGATTCTTTCCCTTCCCCTTTCCCTCTGCCCCTCCCTCACTTGTGTGCACACGTGTGCTCTCTCTCTCTAAGATAAATAAATCTTAAGAAAGAAAGAGAGAGAGAGAGAGAGAGAGAGAGAGAGAAAGAAAGAAAGAAAGAAAGAAAGAAAGAAAGAAAGGAAAGAAAGAAGAAAAAAAGAAAGAAGAAAGAAAGAAAGAAAGAAAGAAAGAAAGAAAGAAAGAAAGAAAGAAAGAAAGAAAGAAAGAAAGAAAGAAAGAAAGAAAGAATCTTGGTTCTCATGGAGGCTTCATTCTAGTGCAGAGTGACAGCAAGCATATTAGGAGGGATATGTGTTACAGAGAAAAACACAAACAATGGGAACAGGGAATAGGATTTTGCAATTTCAAATAGGATGTTTAGGGAAGGCAACACTACAAAGTGTTGTACATATTTTTTACATCTTTTACATTTTTATGTTTGAGTAAAGAATTAAATAAGGTGGGAAGATTGCTATCGGTTATAGAAAGGGAATGTTTCAGGCAGAGGTAGCATTTAATACAAAACCCTAAAATGGGAGCATACTTGCTTCAGAAATAGCAAGGAGTGGCTTATGTACAGTGAGTGCAGGGGAAAATAATAGGAAATAAGGCCAGAGAGGTAGCCATGGATAGAAGGTTGATGGCCATTATAAGAACCTTGGCATGTTCAAGTCAGATGGGAAGTAGCGTGATCTAATTTTAATTTTAATTTTGTTTTGAAAATAGAGTCAATGAAGGTAAAGTCAGGAGCAGGGAGACCTGTTAGGCTATTGCAATACTCCAGCTGAAAGAGCTGGCTCTTTTTCAATGGCTCAGACCAGAGTGATAGCAGTAAAGGTAGTGAGAAGTGGTTGTTTCTGAATATATGGAAGGCAGAGCCAATAGGAATTGCTGATGGGTTGAATGTGCAGGCAAAAGAAAAAGAAGAGTACAGGGGCACCTGAGTGGCTCAGTGGGTTAAAGCCTCTGCCTTCGGCTCAGGTCATGATCTCAGGGTCCTGGGATTAAGCCCCACATCGGGCTCTCCCTGCTTCCCCCTCTCTCTCTCTTCCTGCCTCTGCCTACTTGTGATCTCTCTCTCTGTCAAAATAATTAAATAAAATCTTAAAAAAAAAAAAAGAGTACCCCAGAAAGCCCCCTGAGATTCATTCCCTTTCATAATCCCCTCCTCTTGAGGGTGGGCTGGACCCAGTGGCCTGCTTCTAACCAACAGAAGATGACAAAGACAATGGGATGCTACTTCCCTGAGTAGATTACATAATACTGTGACTTCTGTCTTATTAGCAGACTCTATTACCTTCTTAGCTTGCATGCTTTGGTGAACTAAGCCGCCATGTTGGAGAGGCCCATGTGGCAAGGGACCGAGGGTGGCCTCTGGCCAATTGCCAGCTGGGAATGGAGGCCCTCAATCCAACAGCTATAAAGAGAAATATTGTAAGATTTTATTTTATAATAATTATAAATTTATTTAGAAAAAAATTAATACAAACAAACTTTAAAAATTCAACGAGGAATAAGAATTTATAACACATATAATCAACAAAATAGTAATATGAGTAAGATATAGTTGCAATAATACATCTTAGTATTTTGACTTCATATCTAAGGTAACAGGAAAAAACTCATAACCCAATGAATATTAGCTCAATGAATATATGTAAATGCATAACAATATAAGCAGGCAATCCACAGGGAAAAAAATGACTTATAATTACATTAAAAGATGCTCAGCCTCACTAATTTAAAAAAATGCTAATTCAAACAACAAAATACCATTTTTCCTTCTTATAACTCCATAAAGTAGGTACATGCATACCTCATTCTATTACACTTCATAGATATGGCAATTTTTATAAACTGAAGATTTGTGGCAATCCTGCATCAAGTAAGTATGTCAGTATCATTTTCCAACAGCATTTGCTCATTTTGTGTCTGTGTCACTTTTTGGTAATTCTTGCAATACTTCAAACTTCTTCATTATTATCTTTGTTATGGTAATCTGTGATCATTGATTATGACTCCCTGAAAGATTATGATTAGCATTTTTTAGCAATAAAGGATTTTTTTTAAAGTATGTGCATTTTTTTAGACATAATGCTATTACATACTTAATAGCCTACAGTATAGTGTAAACGTAATTTTTACATACACTGTGAAACCAAAGAATTCATTTGACTCATTTCAATATTATACTTATTGCAATATTAGCTTTATTGCAGTGGTCTGGAACCGAACCCACAATATCTTCCTTTGAGGTATGCCTGTGCTATTATTGTTCCCATTTTATAGATGAAGAAACTGAGGTTTCAAGAGGCTATAAGTAACTTGCTCAAGGTCACACAGTAATTCAGTTGCAAAACCAGAATTTGAAACCAGTGTGTCTGTCTGCAGAGCTAACAGTCCTAACCACTGTACCATTGTGGGGTGATATGTAAACCCCCATCACTCTCCTCTTATATGCACACACACACACACACACACACACACACACATGTAAACTAATATACAGGACCATCTTTTGTAATTTCTCTAAAGACAATAATTACTTAGCAATTAATCATTTAATAATTATTAATCATCAATTAATAATTATTAATTATAATTATATTTAATTCATATTTTACTATATAATCAATATTATTAATTTATATATTACTTGATCAATATTAATTTAATATATGATTATAATTATTAAGAAATAATTGATTAAAATAATTAATTAATGGTTTAATAATTAAATAAATTATTTCTCTTATTTATTTGAACCTAATTTTCCTTAGACATGTTATATGAGTTATTCTCTTAGGTCAAATCCTGATAAGATAAACCAAGGATCCGTTGGGGGACATACCAAGCAGATTAAGATATATATACTAGAAGACCCAAAAGAAGAAGAGAATTAGAAAGAGTCATAAAAGATATTTAAAGATATAAATTCCAAAGTTTTCCAAAATTTGATTAAAGCTCACAGATTCAAAAAGTTCACTGAACACCAAATAAAATAAATTTAAATAAAACTACCTCGGTACATTGTACCCACACTGCTGAGAATCAAAGATAAAGAAAATATCTTGAAAGCAGCAAGAGAAAGAAGATAACACAAACATACATTTTTTCTGATGAGAAACAATATAGGACCAGAAGTCAAAGATAGAAAATCTCCAAAGTGCTGAAAGGGAAACTTTATCAATCCAGAATGTTATGTCCAGAGAGAGGAACCTTCAGAGATAAGAGAGATATAAAGTATTTTCAAATAACTAAAAGTAATGGGAGTCCCAGGCAGTGTTACAGGGCAAGAAAAAAGAAGTCATACATATCAAAAAGGGAAAAAAATGTATTTGTATATGAAATGATTGGTAAACAGAATATAAGAATCTTTAAAAAGCTACTAGAATAAGTGAGTTTAGCAAAATAGAGAATATAAGCTCAAAATATAAAAACCAATTGCATGTCTATACGCTAGTGATGAAGAGGTAGAAATTAAAATTGTACAAAAATAGCATTTACAATAACTTCAAACAACCCGAAATACTTAGGCATAAATTTAACAAAATATGCAAAATACACTAAGAAAGTACAAATCATTGATGAAATTAAAGAAAACCTAAATAAAGGGAGATATATACAATATTGATAGATTGAAAAATTCAATGTTTTTTAAGATGTCATTTCTCCCCCAATTGATCTATAGACTCAATGTGTTCCCAGTCAAAATGCCAACATCCCTGGCGAAAAGGAACTTAAAAGTTTTTTACTTACATCCAACTTGGGGCTTGAACTCATGACCCGGAGATCAAGAATCAGATGCTGTTGTGACTGAGCCAGCCAGATGCCCCCCCCCGCCCCCACCGCCAAAATTCTTTTACATAGAAATTAACAAGCTGATTATAAAATTTATATGACAACACAAAGGATCTAAAATAGCCAAAAGAGTGTAGAATGGTATAAGAAAAGATACATAGAACAACACAGTAGAACAGAGAACCTAGCAATAGACTCACATACACATTTACTCTAATTCTCACCAAAGAGTTCAATGGGAAGGACAGTCTTTTCAGCATACAGTGTTGAAACAAGAGAGTATCCATATTCAAAAGTAAACAAAAAAATTAATCTGGATTCTTATCTTCCACCACACTAAAAAATAAGCTCAAAATGGATCATAGATTTAAAATATAACAGCTAAAGAAGACAAAGAAAGAGAAGGAGGTGGGAGGAGGAGGAAGAAAGAAATCTCTGTGATTTGGGATTAGGCAAAGATTCTTAGGTAAAACACAAACCAAGAAATGATAAAAAGACAAACACTGATAATTGGGACTTCACCAAAATTAAAAACATTCTCCTTCAAAGACACCATTAAGAAAATGAAAAGGCAAGTCAGACACTGGGAGAAAAAAACATCTATAATGTATATATATCTATATATAGTATGTATGTATATCGATACATATGTAGTATAGATAACTACATAGATACACATGTAGATAACTAGATATTAGAATCTAGTATCACATACATAGTTATGGATCACATGTGACTGATAGTCATAATACATAAGGAACTCTTACAACACAATAATACCAAGGTAAACCAATGAGGGGATGGGCAAACATACATAATTATATGAAGACAGAACTAAAAGAAGATGTATAAAGAGTCAACAAGTACAGAAAAAAGATTGTCAACATCATTAATCATCATGGAAATTCAAATTAAAACTACAATGAGATACCATTTCACAACCATACAATGGTTAAAATCAAAGAGCCTGACCATTTTACCTTTGAACTAGTGTTTTCTAAGTGAAGTTCAATGAAACAATGGAAAATGCATGTGAACAGGCTCATTATATGCCTGTTTGTTCCTTGTTGCCTCATTTAGATATGGTGTCTGTAGTGTCCCATAAGCACAGAATTCTGGTGAACCCAATACATGGGCATTCAGCAAGACTCAAAGCAAATAAAAACTAATCATGTTGTTCCTCAGAAAATTAAAAATAGGGTTATCATACAATGTAACAATCTCACTTCTGGGTATATACCCGAAAAGAAATGAAAGCAGAGACTTTGTACAATGATGTCCATGGAGGCATTATTTGCAATACCTACAATGTAGAAGAAATGCAAGTATCAATCAATGGATGACTGGATAAACAAAATGTGGCATGTGTGTACAATGGAATATTATTCAACCTTAAAAAGGAAGGAAATTCTGACACATGGTACAACATGGATGAACCTTGAAGACATAACGCTAAGTGAAATTGCGAGTTGAAATAGGGCTTTAAAATGCTGTAAAAAAAATATGATCCCACTCATTTGAGGTACTTAATGAAGCTAAATTCATAGAGACAGAAAGTAGAATGGTGGTTGCCAAGGGCTGTGGCAAGGGGGTAATGAAGAGTTTGTGTCTAATGCTACCGAGTTTCCACTTTGCAAAATGAAAAGCCTTCAGTGGGTAATGGTTGCAAAACAATTTAAGTGTACTTAATGTCACTGAATGGATACTTAAAAATGCTTACAGTTTCATGTATTTAAGAAACTCTCACGTTTTAAGAAACTAATTGTGTTACATGTCTGACTATGAAATCAGGGGTCCCTGATGGACCTAAGACGAAGAGTTGCTGGGTAAAATATAGTCCATCCCATGCGGGATTTGGTACGTACTTATACTCCAGAAATGATTTGTGGTTTGTCTGTCTCGGGTTTTTATTTGCTAACACGGACAATCCTACTCAAGAGGCCACACTTGCCATTTGAACCAGAACTTGCTTTGAATGAAGAAAGTGGCATTAGCGTTCTAAGAAACAAGAAGGAATTCATCATTTGATGATGAATGCCATCATTTCCTTTTTCACTTGTGTTGCCCCCTGTGTTAGCCAACTACTTACACTGAGAATGAAGATCTACGACCTAAAAGGAACAAAAAAGATCAGGCAATCCAGAATGCCTATTCCTTTCACCTCTCCCTTAGTCATCAGTAAACCTAAGGTAGCCTTGCTACAAAGTGCATGTGTCCAGAAGAGAAATAGACAGAGCTGACTTAGTTTTGTACAGTGTTTCTACAGTGCTTTCCTAAGAGCTAAATAAATATACAAGCTATGAACGCTAAACTGTGTAATTTCAGTGATTCCACATACAAGCTAAAAACTCTTGTATTTGCACCTAAAACTGGCTGTTTGGGATTCTTTTATGAGACCGTCAGTCAGGTGCAGACACAAGAGAAGAGGAGGAGAGGCTCAAGACAAAACAAAGGTAATTACACTTACAGGTCCTCGAGACAGGAGGCACACAAGGCCAAATGGGAAAGACGCCAGAATGGTCAAGAGGCAGGAAACAAGAGTGGGGGTGGTTATGTGTGCCAGCAGGGGGTGGGGCCAGAAGCGGTGCACTTAGCCCACGGTCTTTATTGGTGTTTCCTTGGAGAGGTCAAGACAGGGCAAGAGAACAATGTAAGATAGACATAGCTGAATAATTTCTGGGGGCTTCAGACTACAGGGGACCTACGATGATAAAGTCAAAGGAATATAGCCTACTGGGGGGCCAGGAAGAGGAGGTAGAGTTCTGGACAGCTTGTGTATCAATGGCATGCTCAGGCTGAATTCCTTGCTATCTTTAAGAATTGGCTAGCCCAGGAGGGCATGCGCTCCCCAGTTGGAAAAGATTTTTAAGATGTCAAAACATGATCATGTATGGGGGAAAATAAACACACACAATGCAATTGGTCCTCTGATGTTTTAACATCATATTAAGGCAACTTTGGGGTGACAGTAACAGAGGTTTTTAGACGAGGGGCATAAGTTGCCCTAAACAGCACAGAAAACATTTTACTATGAGAGTAGAGAGGAGGAACAGAAGTAGAAGTACAAGGAGTCTCCACAGGCTGGTCCATAACTACATTTCCCATCAACACGACATTAGCCGAGAAATATAGATCCCAAATTTTGAAGGTTTTAAATGATATCTTGGAGGAGTTATAAGGTTTGTTAGAAATATGTTCAGGTCAAGGTGGCAGGTCTGGTGGTTATGTTGTCGAGGGGTATGAAATGATAAGTTCATAGAGTATGTATTAAGACCAGTGGTTCTGTGTATAACCAAGAGGAAACAGTGGTTTGGTGGTGGTCTGAGATGTAAGGGGGGAGATCGTGGTGGGAAGCTAGAGGTGGATAGTAGGAGAAGGCAGAGGGAGGGTCAAAGTGTTGACTAATATGTAGCAAGTGCCTCCTGGGGAAAACGACAATCTCCATTAATTTTTAGAATGGCACAGATAGTAATAACTTCTACCAGATTCCTCGTTAGACATGGGAATGTAGGGACACATATCTGAGAAGAGAGCAAGGAATGTACCAGGATCCTGGGCTAAGCAGACAGTGAGCTCAGAAACATAATAGAATCCCTACTATCAAAGGAAGAAAAGCAAGCATGCCTTGTGTCCAATGTATGTCTAAGGAGAGGCAGTCTGGGGGTCATTGTTTGGGTGGCGATCTTAGTCTCCAGGGCGAAGTATCTCCCACACAGTGGCCAAAGTCATCTGCAAAGGTGAGTCTTGGGTAGAGACCACGTCATCTGAGGGGATGTCATCCCCAGCAGTGAGTTCCCAGGTCTGGGATGTGGGACTGGGGTATTCTTTTCAAGGTACTTACTGGAGTTGATGCGGGTCTCAGCATTTGCCACATTTGGTTGAAACAAATGTTTACTAGAGTGTAAATGAGTGGAAGCACCCAGACCAGGAGTAATAAGATCAAGACTTGACAGGGTCTCCTGTTTTATTTTGTTAATGTGGAAGTTTAGGTTCAGATGGTTCCTGTGCCAGATGGCGGGGGCCTGGCTTAGGTGACAGTCAATGGTTAATGAGTTCTAGGAAAGTATAAATCGGCTAGCCTAGGACGGAGCAGTCTCTCTCCAGCCAGAAAGGCGTTTGAGGTGTCCAAACATCATAATACAAAAAAAAATTTCCATATATGTATTAAATCCTTTGACATTGTATAATATAAAGATGAAATAGCAGTCAACTTTACGCTAATAATAACATGAACAACAAATAAAAACCACCATGACAAGAGAGATTGCAGAAGAAAAGAGCTTTATATTTCCTGATAAGTGAAGCCACACATTTGAATTTGCAACAGATCCAGCAAATTACGCAGCTGGCTCTGGCTTATACATTTCTGGTAGGAATGTCAACGGTATGGCCATTTTGGAAAACAATTTGGTGACTTCTTGTAAAGTCAGCCATGCATTTGCCACGTGACCTGGAAAGGGAAGCTGGCTGAGCTAAGTTGGTCACATTTGCAGCCTTCGGGAGAAAGTGAATGAGATCTTATGATCGGAGGCCCTACCAGTAACACAGAGGACGGAGGAGGAGTAATTCCCCTAAAACAATGGAGTTAGGGATGCTGAGCAAGCAGGAATAACAGAGGCAGAAAATGAAGAAAGAGAGAAGCGAGACGACTCTATTACAGATGGCAGGGCTCAAATTTCAGGTTCCTGCTTTGATTCAATCCCTTCTTTGATTCAGGCCTGCATTAAGACATTATCTAGAAAAATGGCTGCTTTCTGCAAATACTTGCTTATAAATTACACCTGAGACAACCAAACATGGATCAAACGTACTCAAACACATATGGGCCATTGGTGCCTAGGAGTATATAGCTAGAGTTAGAGTTATTAATGATTTTGCTCAGTAGTGTAAACTGAAAGGCAGGCTTGGGCTCCGATTCCTAAAATAGCAATTTAGAAGTCATATGAGGCCCATTAAGTGTCTGAGACTTTATGTCGCTACCCCAAAGTCTGGTTTCATACCTTGAAAGCCAGTTGACTGCTACCACAGTGACCCAGCTGTGGGACTTGTCCAGAAGCTTCGGGAACTGACTACTTATTCCCTACTTGGAGGACAAAGACAAGCTGCCTATGGAGAGGTGTGCTACTAGACCCCAGCATGGTGGAAGGAAGAGTGCCCTTCTGCCCTTAATCTGAGGGTGTAGCTCTCTCCTGCCATGTGAAGCAGTGTGACCCAAACTGAAGAGCCTCCATTGTAAATTTGCAGAACCAAGGTCTGTTTTTGGCACTGCCGCTGGCCTTTTGGTTGACTTGGGCCAATTATTCACTTCTCTATACTTCAGTTTCTTCCCAAATAAGTATAAATTATTCTTACCCAACCTACTCTCAAGTTGGTTCACACATCAAATGATATAATAAGCACAAAATCTCTTTGGGAAAATGGAATTTCATAGAAAATTGAGCTTGATGTGCTACTTGTTAGTAATAGCACTAGGAAGTGGGGCTGGGACCTTCCTCTTGATTATTGGCAATGGGAGAGGATCAAATAAGGATCATGTTTGGATTTGGAGAATGACCTTTCAATATATTGCTATTCATGAAACAAGGATCAAAGAGTTCTGTGGCTATGCCAGCTTCCTGAAAACCCAGGAAATGCTATGAATCCAGAAGAGGCATTAGCTGTTAAAACTCAGAGATGGAATATTTTAACAATGATACAAGGCAGCTTCTTATCTCTTGCCTCACAGCATCACTAAAACAAAACAAAACAAAACCAAAAAAAAAACGGAAATGAAAACCTCTAACTGATTCCCAGAAGCACAGACTTTGCAGAAAAGCTGGAGGAGACAGAGGGTCAGTGAGCAAGGATAAAAATAGTATGGTACATTTGGAAAGGAAAAATAGAGACCTCATTATCACACTGGCAGATACTGAGAATAAATAATGAACAAAAGTACCTCAAGGCTTAGCCAAATGGATCACAAACTGGGTATGAGTCAGCAACCCAAGTCCTTTTATTAGTAAAGCTCAAGACTGAATGCAATGCTAATATTTAATGCTGATGTTTATGAAGCACTTACTAAGTGCCATGGACTCTTAGCATATTCGTGCATTTAATCCCACCAGGTAGGTGTGAGTGTTACTCAATCTCAGGAGTGAGGAAAATGATGACCAGAAAGTTAAAGTATTTCCATAAGTTCTCCTAGCCCTTATGTGGCAAATCTGAGACGTGAGCTGATATCTGTCACCAGAGTCTGTCTGTGTTCCTAATCCCAGTATTGTAAATCAACTCCCAAAATTCACCCTGCTCACATAAAACACGGGCTGCAGTTCTGAGTTTTGGCAAAGGGGCTTGGCAAACCTTATGAGGATTCAAAGGATAGCAGTGAAAGGAATAAGATTATTTAATCTGGAGAAAAGAAAGCTAAGATATGATCCAGAGCCATGTTAATTTATCTGATGGCAATTGGAATCAAGGAATGGAAAACCAGTTCCAGAGAGCAAAGAAGGAGTCAGAGTAAACCAGGATCAAACTGTGATTGTTTCTAGAAGTGAAGAGTGTTAAATATTTGTGGCGGTCATGAAGCCGCGCCACCCAAGAGAACCTGGTGTGGGGAGCACAAGTGACTGACAGCCTTCAGATGTCGCATTTTTGGGTCTGCCCCGGCACTCAGGCCCTTGCCATGCTGCCCCCCCTCCCGCCCAGGCTGCCCCTAGCCAATGACTGAGCCTGAGGAGGTACAAGAGCGGGACCATTCCTCCCCCATCAGTCTTGACTTCCCACCTGAGAGTCTCAGAACTCCACTGCAGTCTGAAACTTTTCCTACCTAAGCCTCCTTCTACCGCCTCCTTTCTTAGGTAGCATACCTATATCCTAGCCTGGAGGTTCTCCTCACCTACTCCTGCTCCCTCCCCTTTGTCCTTACCACCTGTGTCCCCAGTAAATCCCTTACCTATAATCCTGTATGGGTGTTCACTACTCAGAGACCCAAACCGATAAAATATTGAGTGTGTAGCAAAAGGGAGATACTACCTTTGTCTTTAAAAGCAAGCGTGGCAACTAGTGATTGAGAAATTTTAAGTACAGGCTCTCAGGGCCCAAAGAGGATGTGCTTAGAAGATGGCCCATCTCCTAGGCCTGAAATTCTAGAAGTCTGTATTTGAGGCATAAATATAACAGGCTGAATAATCTCAGCTTTATTTTTTTTAATTCACTGCATTATGAAAGTAAGAATTATGACCTTAAGGTATTATCTGAATGACAATGAGAAATGCCTGAAGTGACATCTTCATTCCACCTGTCCCTACCTGTGATCTGAAACCTGCACTGCTCTAACAGATGCTATTAAAATTAATCAAATTAATCAAATTAATCAAAAGTGAGCAGCGACCAATACTCATTAGTAACAGATGGTTGCAGATTTGAGGTGTGAGCCCTCACAAACCAGCTTTGGAACTCTCCTGAATCCTTGAAGCCGCGTGACTCAGCTCAAACTTCCCCAAAGTCCTAAAGAGTCAGACAGTCCATGGCTCAGCATTTGTCCTGACTAGGTTAGAAGAGGCCTTTCCCTACAGTGACTCATCAGCCTTATAAGACCCATAGTTAGACATATTTTGGCAGTGAAGAGATGGGGTTAGAGCTTTGAATAATTCCTCGTAATTAATAAAGTAAGACATTTTAAAAAATTACAAGGCTGTTATGTCTTGCTTCTAACAACCTGTGTGACCTTGGATAAATTATTCAAGCTGGAATTATTATTCCAGATCTCTCTCTCTCTCTCTTGATCTCTCTCTCATACACACACACACACACACACACACACACACACACACACATTCTGCATTTTGGGGGTCAACACTGTAAAATCATTGAAGTTGTAGTCCTCACCCCCTATTAAGGGGTTAAGGTTATTCTTTGTTTCTAATGAGGACTGGACATTTCAGAAAACACCTTTTCATAGGGATATAGTGCACTTCCCTTAGGAGAATATGGTAATTATTCCTCTCTGTATACTGAGTTGAGGTTAAACCTCTGTTCTCACCTGAACCAACTGTTTAAAGAGCTTTGCAATAGTGTTATCTTGAATAAGGTGTTTGCTATCATCAGCTCCCAAGATACAAACAATTCTTCTATCAAACAATCACACAGAATAAACACTCTTTAAGATTAAACCTAAAACCTTCTTCTTTGCAAGGAAAAAAAAAATCTGAGTACAGTTAAATGGTGAGACACATTCAGAATTAAGCTGTAAAAGGGCCAACCTGTTTTGCTAAGGCACTGGCAACCCCCAAACCCCTTTCCTGCTTGGCTGTGTGGTTCTCCCCACAGTCAAAATGGCCAGTCTGTCTGCCTGCTCTTTGGCTGGAGGGCCTTTTGCTCCCTTCCGGTGGTTGGGGATGAGAGTCAAGAGGCAGAAAATGGAAGCAGTGAGAGACAGGAAAAGCAGAGCACACATGACCAAGGCCACCATTTACAGAGGAGAGTGGCCCGAGGCAGAACTTGGGGCCTGGTTTAGCCACTGTGGTAAGAAAGAAGAGTGGCCAAGGAGGAAAGGGCAACTTGAAATCTGAGAAAGGGGTACTCTTGGAGTACCTGGCTGGCCTAGTCCACAGAGCTTGTGACTCCATCTTGGGGTGGTGAGTTCAAGCCTCACTCAGAGGTAGAGCTTTCATTAAAAAAAAATAAATAAAGGTAAAAAGAAAAAAAGAGAAAGGCGTCCTTTATTAGAGTCGCAAGCACCATTATTCAAGATAAATTTTTAAAAATACTTTCTTCAACTTCATTCTTGTTCTCTTTGTTAACTTGCAGGAATATTAGGTTTTTCTGCTTTAGGCTGCACTTAAATCGTATTTCAGAAACACTCTGCATAATGTAGATTTTTGTGGGCTGGCCTGGGAGCCTTTCCCCTCTTGCCTCAAACCACAAACATATGATATTGTATCTATGGTAAATGTGTTCTGAGTTTCAGAAAAAAAAAGTCTTACAAACAAGCTTTTAATATAAGAGCCATTTGTAAGCCAGGGCCTACCTATACATGGAACGTTTATTCATTTACTTATTAAATATATACTGAGAGACCTACTATATGTACCAGGCATCATGCCAGGTGCTGAGGGTAACTTCAAGGAACTCACAGTTCTTTGCAGAAGATACAGTGTAGCTGAAGCGCATAATGGGGAGAGGAGCAGGGCCACATCATTACTTTCATGGGCTCTCAGCCCTTTTGCCTTCTTGGGCCCCTTGCCCCATAAAAAATATTAAAATTATATTCTATTACTATTGTTAAAGATAAATATAATGCAGTTTGGATTATATTTGTTTTCTGATTTTTAAAAGAAATTAAAACACGCAAATGTGATCCTAGAATTCAGGAGAACATTCTGAGCTATAGATGGAGATGTGGTGTGTGCAGAAAAGATAGCCTTAGGCCATCTTCAGAAAAGCCAGCATACAAGATCGACCCTTGGCCAGTATCTAAGAACTTGATTTGGGGAGAGTTTCCACCATTCCCTTACTGATAAAAGTGCCTCAATGTGCCCAAACTGTGTAGATAATATGTTTCATGCTTAACATTTCTTTTCCTTCTGTGAGTCTGAAATTTCAGTACATGCCAGGTGGAGGTGCCTAAGTGACCAGTCCCCAATAAAAATCTTGAGCAGTGAGTTTCTAATGAGCTTCCCTCACACACAACACTTCTCCTGTGTCCCATTGGGTGCTGGAGGAATGTTAAGTGTGTCTCGTGTGATGCCACCGGGATAGGGCTCTTGGAAGCTTGCCTAGTTTCCTCCACACTTCATCCCATGTGCCTTTTCTTTTTGATTTGTCTCCTTCCCTTATAATAAATCTTAGCTGCGAGCACAACTACATTTGTGGAGTCCTGTGAGTCCTAGCCAACCACTAAGCTGGGGGTGGTCTTGAGATGTTCCAACACAGAGAGTTATCAGGAACATTGGGTAATGCCAATGCTGAGACTCAGAATTAAACCCCTTCCAAGCTACATCCTTGCCATGGACTGACCATGTGACCTTACCCCAACTGGTCATAGTAGAATGGTCACTGTGCCTCATCCTAAAGACAAAAATGAACATGTCTTCTTCCTATTTTAAAGCACACTGTCCAGAATGCAGCAAAGGGACAAGGGTAACACTCAAGGGAAGACTAAAGAAAAGCTCCCAACTACGCCAGTAGCAAAATCTACTTTATTAAGAATTAGAGCAGTAAGATGCCCTAAAATTGTTGTAAGGGCCATGGCTATTCCCTCTAGCAAATCAAGAATATAAGATTTCTGGCATGTGAAACAAGATCCCAAATGAAATTGTAAAGGAGCTGATTAAAAAGTTTTAAGGAAGTTGTCTAAAAAGGCCCTAACCACACAGAGACTTAGGACTGTTCAACATTATAGGAGTTCTTGAACCAAGTACATCAAAGTGCTAAAGATCAAAGCTGGTCACTAGCATCTGCTCACATCTTTGAGCCCCCACCACCCACACCCACCCCCAGCACCAATAGGGAAATTCTCTCTGGATGTCGTTCTGAAAAGTGGCCCTAATTCAGGACCAGGGTCAGCCAAATTGGCTGACCAAACAACTTACCCTACATTCAGATGAAGGAGTCAACACAGAGATGCTTACAAGACTCAATATTCCTACCATTCATCCTACTACTTATTCAGCAAGACGTGTGTGCATTCTCTACCAATCATCAATGACAGTTTTCCCCAGCTTTTTAGTTTGATCTTTATTCCACTTCACTCTATCAGGTAGATAGAAGCTACATTTATCCTTTATCTCATAAGATGGATGGTAAAGGATCACAATTAAACCTGATCAAATCCAAGTTAATAGAAGAATGGACACCATCCGGGAAAGCTGAACACGTAAGAGTGGCTAAATTATGTCACTTCACAATACAGAAGCTATATATGAATTTGGATTTCCCACTGGGAAGAATATAAGGATGTTTTGCAATTGCATAGAGGACAGTTTCATTATGGTTAAGTAGGGCATTTTTTCAGTTAAATGTGTAAGAAGGAAGGGCACATACATACTGGGCAACCAAGAGCTTTCTCGGTCTTCAAATGAGACAGTAATACAATAGAGGAAAAATACACCTGAAAGTGTTTTTTATTTCGCAGAAGATATGTGATTATGTTATTTTAAAAGGAAAAAAAAAGAGGGAAGAAGAAGAAAAGTATAGAGGCCAACTCAGAGTCTTCAGAGACTTAAGGCTCGAAATAAAACAAAAAGCTTGCAGAGAGTAATTATTGTAATTGATGCCCAATTACCTCAAGGGCAGATATACTCAGGGCCTAATACTTCCATAGTAACTGAAAAGAACTCACAACCGGACTGTAGAGATGGAGGAAAGAGTCACCACTGACACTTGCAGCCATGTCCTCTGGAACATCAAACATTTGGCCTCAGTGATGGATGGCTCTGGCTTGCTGGGAAATCATCTTCTGTATTAACAGATAAACCAGCTCTGACTTCCAATGTTACATGGGGTTGAGGAAGAGACCCCAAATGAGCTTACTGCCACCACAGAGCAAATAACTCCCCTCTTCACGTGGAGCACTATTTCTACATAATTTCTTGCTCCTCTGGCCAGACGTTATTCAAATGGCGAGGCGCAGGAAGATTAGAAATTCATCAGAAATTCTTTTCTACAAGTAATACTCATGAAAAAGCCTCAAACTCAGCTTATTAACTATGATCCTTAACACAGGATCTTCAGATGCCTCATTCCTTTCTTTTCTGGATCCATTCTTTTTTTTTTAAAGATTTTATTTATTTGACAGACAGAAACACAGCGAGAGAGGGAACACAAGCAGAGGGACTGGTAGCAGGAGAAGCAGGCTTCCTGCAGAGCAGAGAGCCCGATGTGGGGCTCGATCCCAGGCCCCTGAGATCTGACCTGGGCTGAAGGCAGACGCTTAACGACTGAGCCACCCAGGCACCCCCTGGATCCATTCTTAAACATAGATTCTGGTTTATAACTTTCAGGAGCAGCCCTCTCATCATTTATGAGACAGAAAGGACGTATTTGTATATGGACATTAATCACAAAGACACGCTATCACAAAGTGACAAAATCAGAAAAATATCTTTACGAAGAAGTAAATTTAACTGAAATCTTCCCGAAGCATTTCTGCTTTTCCAGAATGGAATTGAATGGGAAAAACACAAGCCTTGGAGGCAAATGGTCCTGTGATTGACTGTAAACTCTGCCACTTACTATGTTAAGTGGCAGTGGTACTTCAAGGAGATCTTGGGAGGCCTAAATTATAAATTCATTTTAAAATACTGAAAGGAAAATAACCACAGAATGAATAAGGGATAGCCAAATGCAGGTCAATGCTAGCTGAAATGATACAAATCTGGGATCCAAGAGGGAGAGCAGCTGGGAAGATTAGTTTTGAAACAGAAGTTTGCAAGACAACCGCACTCTAAAAAACAAACTGTAAGGACATGGCATGGAATGTAATATTCAAATGAAGAGTTTCAAACTATTTGTTCCTTTCTATATTGGAACCATAAGGGGTACAATCATTGCTAAATAGAGGCTATAAATAAAAAGCCTTTGTATTTGTCATCAGCCTGTTTACTGGGAAATGAATGAAAATATTAAAGGATACACTTGTTTGTACCCAACTAGGACACCAACTTACAAAATATATTAAGATTTCCTGCCATTTTCAGGGAATTTTCCATCGAGTAGAGGATCTGGTTCTCTTTCAAATGCCTATTTGGGATCTCTTTACACACTGGTCCTATCATGTCTCGCAAAGGACTAAATCAATCAATGTGCTTTTACTTTTTCTTCTTTATCCTTACTTTTTTTTCACTTCCCCCTCTTTTGTTTTCCTCTTGATTTTTCCAACTGATCAAACCAGGGAAGGTAGAACTTCCGGAAGAATATTCCATATAAGCAATACATGCTGGATTTAGTCTCTTGTCATACTGGGAACAAATGGTAACAATGAAATGAGATACATAAAGAAGGCTATATTCAAGATAAATGTCTAAATTGGCATAGCTTGTAACACCTCTCCCTCTTCTATTCAGGTGATTTTCCATCTGTGAATATATCACTCTCCCACTTCTTTATACTGAATGAGAAATCAAATAATGTCCTTTTCCCCCAACATTTTTACTCCCTCATCTTTCTTTCCAGTTTCATTGCCATCACCCTAGAGAACAACTGAGCATGGTAACTGATAATAAAATGATCACAATGGTTCCTTTATTTTTTTTTTTGCTCTCCCTCCCCCATTCCACTGTGTTCTGAACACCACACCACACCACTTTTCCTGAAACATGAAAGATGATCTTATCATTCGCCACTAAAATTCATCAAAAGACATCTAAAGTCTGTAAAGTAAGGTAAAATTTCTTAGTCAAGTATTTACAGCCTTCAAACGTCCCAGTCCCACGTCCCATAACTGAACTATAGAAACCATTCACTCCAAAGAAAGTCATGACTCCTACTAAAACCTTTCACTCCAGGTATTAAATGCACTCCTTAAAAATTCCTGTGTATGCTTCTTACATGATGAATGGAATACAGTTACTAATCAGAAAGTAAAACTAAATCTTGAGATACATGTAAATCTCACAGAATCTGGTCTTGAGGTTATTTGTTCTTGTGAT
Organism: Procyon lotor; assembly: GCA_028646535.1. Lineage (NCBI taxonomy): Eukaryota > Metazoa > Chordata > Mammalia > Carnivora > Procyonidae > Procyon > Procyon lotor. The sequence goes on from CM053605.1 coordinate 102,419,901, forward strand.
TTTGCCCAAGCAGTCTCACCACAGGAAAACGGTGTCATATATTCATACCCAAACACAGAAGTCATGTAATTCAGTAATTCATTTTATCAACTGAATTTCAGTTTCTAAGAGCAAATACCCTCTTGCCTATGAAGATAGGGACTTTGTCCTCAGCTAAATCCTCAACACCTGTAACACTGCCTGCACCTTGTAGGTGCAAAAAATTTTTTCGAGTAAATAAACCACAGGGGACCAACAGAAAAGAATAGTTCACATACAGCTTTAGTTTTAATATTTATTGGTAGAAATAGATCTTCAATGCATACTTTGTGTTTTTATATAAATTCTACATTCTCTCTTTTGTTTTGCATTATTTGGAGTTTTTTGGCCTCCAAGTGAACTTAACATATTATCTATGCATTTGATTCTTCATAGACATTTTTTGTTTAGATTTTAAAAGTAAATTTAAGAAACCATGCATATTGTATACCTTACTTAATATAATCCAAAGAATTGTCTGCACGTTCAAAAAATCACAAAAAAGGCTGAACTCAAGTTAAATAATCTATATGTACTAAAATGTCCATGTTCCATTTCTGAGTAAAGAAATACTTGTTCAGTATTACATATTGCTTGCTGTCTAGTAAGATTGTCAGAGACGCTTCAGTAAATTATCTCTATTTTTAAATATCTTAATCTACTTCCTCCCAGAGATGATCCTGTAAATGTTCAACATTGTGCCATATGCAGTAATAGTCCAAAAGCTTAAATAAGAACCAAACTGTAGTTTTTAGACTGAATAGTTTAACCTTAAAATTATATATCTATATATACATATATCCTGCATATTAAATTTAACATTTCAAGTAACTTAAATATATTTAGCAAACATTCAGCCACTCTTTCGTGAAAAGATATTGTCGTTAGAACAAAAAGTGAATGAAAGGCTTATTTAGACACCAATGTCTGCACATGGTACTAAGCCTAGGGAACATGAAAGTCCAAGTAACATCTGCTGTGCTATCAAGAAAAGGAAGATTGACTTTCAACCTACTGAATTGTGCAGATACAAAAGTGCTTAGCATGACAAAATTACCAAAATAAAAACATTTTAAAGATTATTTGGTTCTAGCAATCTTAACTATTCTGTACTTCGGGATAATTTAACATTTGCCACTTTAAGTTTTATATAAATTTTCTTTTTAACAAGTTAAAAAAGCACACAAAAAATAGTTCAAACTATAATAATCTGTTCTTTTTCATCCTGGTTAGCTCATCACAAATGATTCAACAAAAGAGCGCTTAAATACTCAGCTCTACTAAAATGTACTATTTGAATAGGCCCAACACTTCACCCATTGTTTGCTATGCTGGACCCTAAAACAGGCTGCCGACAGACGGGGCAAGTGCAATTCTCTGAGAGCCATCGGTCAATACAATGAATGTGAAATTCGTGCATGCAAGGTAATTGCCTGAGCTTGTTTCCAGTTACATAGTCACTGATACACACACTACAGATTTTACCTAGTTCACTATCGATACTGTTATGCTCATAGTTCCGGGTGGAAAGATTGTCGATCTGCTCTTTGGTTAAACCACGAATGTGATCATCATCATCACCTTCATTTAGTAAAAAGAAGTGAGCAAGGCGAAGGATAGGGAGTGTTCCAGTTTCAACTAGGTTATTTGAATTTCGCGACTGCCTCCCACCTCGATTATCACTGCTTGGGGCAGGAGGCTGGGTGGTCTCGTTTTCACCATGCACCACAGTGCTGTCTTCTTGGGCCCGCCTGTTTGGAGAGGCACCTTCACTGCGCTGGCTGATGTGATTAGCTGCACCTACGGTACTCAGATCTGAGTGCCTCTCTGGTAAATGCTGACCATGTCTCTGAATCTCTGACTCGGATTCGGCCTCCATTAAAGAACTCAATTCTCCAAATCCAGTCATGATCTGCCTTAAAATTGACCGAAGAGCCACTGACGACGGTTCAACAAGCTCATTCTCAGAAATCCTACGAAGAGGAACGGTGATAGTACTAACATAGGTTTGAATACCTGAGCGCTCTAAACGGGAGATAGTTCGGCGAAAGCCCCCACTATTGCTTTCAATAGTGACTGTATTTTCTGCCAGCCCTACCCTAGATCGAGTCCTACTTGCAATACTATCCCGATCGCGGTTTTCTCCGGGACGAATCCTTCTCACTTGGAGGTCCAGTGTGATCGTTGGATGTCGTCGTGCAGCAGTTGATGATCTGCTGGATTCTTCTCCTTCTTCTACTGTTATTCTTGACACAAGTCTTGAGTTAGAGAATGGAGCATAGCCAGTACCTCGACGTTCCCTATCTTGCTCTAAAAAGACACGTGTTATACCTCTCCTCCTAACAGACCTTCTCGTGTTTTGCTGTAAAGGTCTACTTTCCCTCTGTGAATTACGATAAACGGTGCCACTTTGTCTCTGAATTGGTGAACGGCTTCGACTACTGAAAGTAGACCGTAATCTTATTGGCTCTAATCTTTGGTTTGTATTCCTCACTGTAACGTTAGTTCTAGCCCCGTTTTCCCAAACGTGTGCCGCTCCAAACCGCTGCCCCTCCCTTTGCCTGAGTTCACTACCACCCGACTGGTTTGTGTGACCACTGAAACTAGTGCGTGGAGCACTAGGTCTAGGAACGCCAACTGCTCCCCCAATTCCATTTCTTAATCTCCCCAATGTTGAGAAAGATCCTTCTACTGAATTCTGCCCCCTTGAACCAAGCCTAGTCCTTGGGATGTTGGAACTACTACCACTAAAATTCACTGAGGTTTGGCTTCTTGTTCGCCTAGCCACAGGACTAGTTGATCTTTGTTGCCTACTTGTAGTATGATCTCTGCTAATGTCTGAAAGTGGAATGCCTGTATGATCTTCACCATGAATTTCAATTCCTCTATTCTCATGATTTATGTGTATTTCCAGACTAAACCGAAACTCTCCACTGTTTGGGTTTGTTCGACTCACAGCTCTCCAAGTTTGGTTCCCATTTTGTCCACTTCGAGTTGCATTTCCTGTGCGTCGAAAGGTGTTCAACCATTCTAGCAGAGAATCTTCATTTGAATTTTCTCTAGGGACTTCTGAGTCTGGAAAGCAAACCAAATCAACTTAAGATCAATCCCTAAAATCTATGCTTTGACTTTTATTGAAAGCTTAGAAGTTTTAAATTAGGTTATATTTAAGAGCATCTGTGCATTTTAGTGAATAAAAAATGGTAAAAAATTGAACTTTCTCAAAGAAAGGTGTATTCTATAAGTATATCATAATACATTCTTACGTATTATAAAAATATAAATACTGTTTAGGCAAAGCCCTGAAGAAATCCTCACTCTTACTTTCTCTATGTCTGCTACTGGCAAATATTAAGGCAAATGAGAAATAGATCCAGTACCAAAACTGTACATTTAAAATGCTTTATTTATATGGTAAAATCAATTAAAATATAGTGGCAAAACTTATAGATAATTCACCTTGAATTTGTGGAATCCTTCTGGTAAAGGTAAAAATTGCATTTTTGCAATTATATATTTTTGTAACCTTAGGAATTTTATCCTATTTCTCAGGAACTACCAAAAATGTGTATCCCAAGAAATATAGCTTTCTGAATACAATATTAGAACTACATTATGTCTTTATGTGAAGCTGGGAAACTTTAGGCATGTTACTTAATGATTATAGGAGATAATAAAAGTATAAATGTCATTGAGTTGTCATGAAAATAAAGTAAGATACTGCATATAAAATGATTAGTACAATACCTGGCACATTAATTGTTGGCCATTACACTAACATATTTTCTGTTCACTTAGAATGTAAGCCCCATGAAGATAAAGGGTTTTGTCTTGTTCTATTTACTATTAAATCCCCAACCTCCACAACAGTATCTGGTACAAATCAGAATCCCGATATTGTTGAATCAATTTAGAAGTAAATGTGTCCCTGATAAACATTTTTGACTACAATTCTGCTACGATGGGAAGCTTGTTTTCCATTTTTAACCAGTGGATTATATAAAGGGCAACACTCAACAAAAAGCATTCTAATGCACGTGAACTATACAGACTTTAACCTTAACATTTATTCTACACAAAAATGGCTGTTAAATGAGATTGCTTTCATTTCATTTCATTACTGCAATCTCTTATAAAACCTTTTTTTTTATGTTAAAGCTATTAATCAGCCTCTGTTGCCAATAAAAATAAACAGCAACTTTAGCCACATCTAAAGATGTGAGCTAAAACATAAAAGAATACGTGTTACCAGCTACAACAAAATAGTGCAACTCTCCTATTTACACATACAGAAGAAAAAAGGTTAATATCTAATTTCCATTTTAATTTGGAAAGAGATAGGAGTAAAAGGCAGGTAAAAAGCATTCTAAAGGATACTTCCTTCTTTAATTACTAGAATATAGTGATAATGTGTATATGTAAAAGAGTTCACTAATTATCTAACAAAACCTGTCCTGTCCTTCTCCCATTTTAAGTGCATTGTAATGGTCATGTGAGCAGCCTGGCAGATGGGTGTGGCCATGTGACTAAACTGCCATCAATGGAATCGGAGTGGAAGTGATAAGCTCACTTTCAGGCTGGTGCCCGAACCTCCTTCTGGAACCTAAACGGGTAGAACCTAGATGTAGTTGTGACTTAGCTTGATCATGCAAACAATACTCTGGGGCAGCAGTGTCCAGTGAAACTTCAGAAGTCACTAACCATGTGCAGTGACTATTGAGCACCTGAATAAGGCTAATAGGAGTGAAGAAGTGAATTTTAAATGTTATTTAATTTTACTTAATTTACATTTAAATGGTCACATGTGGCCAGTAGCTCCTGCACTACTGCACTGGCCAGTAGCTCCTACCACTGTGCAGTAGATACTCTACTACACAGAGTAGAACTACTCTGCTGGCTGGCTGGGTTCCAGGAAGATTGCAGAGTAAAGTTTGCCTATCTTCCCTGGACTGTTAACATGAAAGAAAAAGAAATTTCTATCTTATTTTTTTTAATCTTTTTTTTTTTAATTTTATTTATTTATTTGACAGAGAGAAAGATCACACGTAGGCAGAGAAGCAGGCAGAAGAAGAGGGGGAAGCAGGCTCCCCACTGAGCAGGGAGCCTGATGCGGGGCTGGATCCCAGGACCCTGAGATCATGACCTGAGCTGAAGGCAGAGGCTTTAACCCACTGAGCCACCCAGGCGCCCCAAATTTCTATCTTATTGAACCATTACATTTTTGAGTTTTTAAGTCTTTGCCCTAACTAATACAATAATCTTAATATAGTATATGAAACTACCAAAAAAATAAAAAAAGTGAAACTACCAATAATAAATACCTCTGGGGAAATAAATGGAACTGGTAAGAGCTATATTAAGCTGGCTTTACATTTCATTCTGTATACTTCTCTTTAGTTTGAATTTTCTTAAAAACTTCTTATACTATGTCTTAGTGTTTGTTCAATAAAATGACAAAACAAACACAAAAACAGTAAAAACAATAAAACAGGTATCTTCACTCAGCCTTTCTCTATCGTTTGGTACAAATTTTTAGAAGCTAAGCTTAGTTCCATTACTTTAAAAAAGTAGTGTGTACATTCTAAGATTAAAAATAACTGGGCTGGTAATTAACTTAATTGTATCCTATGAGCTCCCTAAAGGCAGTCTGTGTGTAAAAAGGTCTTCATATTCAACCCCTGTCCTATATTGCCTAACTACGCTGCTTTGAATATAATGGGTAAATACTATCTGAATATCACATTAAAACTGGAAAACATTAAGAACAAACATATCACACAAGATCCAGTAAGTACATAATTAGCAATTGCTCCAATCAAACCTGCTCCCAATGGAAAGGAGTCTACGGTACCTCTGGTATTTGTCCCATTTCTCAAGTCAGGCTGAGATGCCAACTGTTCCTTGACTCCATCTAACCGCTGTTGTAGTTCTTCTGACGTTATTTCTCCTAAAACAATAAAAAATTGCTCACTGAAGGTAAATATTTTAAACGACTGTATTATGAGAACTCATGAAGGGTAAAACTAATCTTTAGCAATCTGTAGAAGACATTCTATTATTTTCATGTTCTGTTAAACTGAAGACGGTTAAAAATATTTAATTGACAAAAGTATATATCATTTTGGTTGTGTCTCATTTATGTTTTATTAAAATAAAAAATAAGATTTAATTTGAATAATTTAAAAGGTCCTCTCAGATTGATTCACTAAGGAATCTATAAGCTCTAATTAACAGATTTTTGTCAGAGATAAAAATAAATTTAAAAGGTTGGATTTCTAGAGAGAACTTTGAATCTTTATTTGAATTTTACCTCAATAGTTCACTATATGGGTTATCAATATACAACGTGCAAATATGCAATATACAAATGTATACTGTACAAACATGCAAGTTTTAATTTGTTCATTTGTGAAAAGAATTTGTATAAAATTCATAAAGCACACTAGACTGTTGGGAGTATTATTGATTCAGCTAAATAAATAAATTATAATACCTCACATGAGTTAGAATTGGGTTCTAAATAATATTTTATTTGTACAAATACTACTTAAAAGAAAAACAGAACCACATATGTAAATATTTGATACTATTATGCACATTAAGCTATCTGTTAGCTTGGCATTTATATAACAGTGCTCAATGTCTGAGATTCATACTTACTTATCAAATACAGAAGTAAGCCAGTGATTTTGTATTTTGTTATACTAAAAGGTTCTTAAATTTTAGAAATAGTGCATTATATTTTGGGAGAGGGAAGAAGGGGAAATAACCCTCTTTATTTTGAAACTCCTCTTATAATGACAGAAAAGCTGTCTCCTCTTTCGCCCATCTCTTACCAGGGGTGCCTAAAAGATTGTGGTCTCTCATTAGCCTATAATCTTCATCATTGAGTTCATTAATAAACTGATAATAGGCTTCTTCTCTGTGGAGACGCTCTTGTTGCCATCTTCTCTCATTTTCACGATGATTATGATCCTGAGATGAGGCTTCTTCACTACCATCATGTGATCTAGATCTAGAGGGATTCATACTGAGATTCCTGGCTTTCTGTTCAAACAATATATATTAGATTCAAGCTGTTAGTCATGGACTACACATGGCTTCATGTTTTTAACTTATGTCTCTTTATTTTCATTTTTAAATTTCATCCTCTACTCATATATTTCATATGCCAAGTCTTGCACTGAACAACTCAACATATAAAATGAAAAAGAGCTTCTAGGAGATAGACTACAACCAGACTTACTTCTTTGCTCAATGCCATTGTTTAAGTCACACTGGATCTGGTTTCATCACTCATTTCTAATTCCTGAATACCAAAGTGATTATCTCACCTTTTTTTTTTTTAAACACCTCTTTCACTCTCTGGTAAAGTTGATCTAAAAGCCTTCACTGAGGTTTCAAATAATCTGGGTATTTCATGTTAGCATACAAATTTTAAGCTGAATTATGCACTTTAAGCATAATTTTAAATTATATTCTTTACTTAATAAGCAAAGAGCTATTGGGAGGATATGATTTACATTTACTTCCAGCAAAGGCATTCTTCCCAAAATAAAACTCATATTTGTAATATTACCCTCCATTGTACTTTGTTGAGGTAAAAATAATTTAGCCTACTATAACTACTGAACAGAGTTAGAGTTAGTCTCTCCTTAAACCTAACAGGAAACAGTAATCACTGCGTGGCTCTGAGGACTGTGAATGTATAACAGAGCACTCTGTGTCTCCCCATAGCAAACCTCATCACTAAGCCAGGAATGGTTAGTTCCTGAGGTTTTGAGTACCACTGAAACTTCCTGGCCTTGCCTAAGCAAACCTTATTTTTGGATTATACTTCAACATTATTCCTTAGAGGCTTATTTTTTAAACTGTAAGGAAATCAATGGAGAAAATTATTTGTTTCATAAATATTTCAGAATTTCTTAAACATGCGTTATTTAGTGAGTCAACAGTTCTCACTTGGGAATGCACAAACTTACTTGAAGAAATTTTTTTTTAATTTAAATTCAATTAATTAACATTCAATGTACTATTAGTTTCAGAGGTAGAGTTCAGTGATTCATCAGTGTTACATAATACCCAGTGCTCATTATATCACGTGTCCTCCTTAATGTCCATCACCCAGTTACCCCATCCCCCACCCCTCCAGCAAACTCTCAGTTTATTTCCTATGATTGAGGGTCTCTTAATGGTTTGTCTCCCTCTCTGATTTCATCTTATTTTTTTCCTCTCTTCCCCTATGATCCTGTTTTGTTTCTTAAATTCCACATATGAGATCATATAATTATCTTTCTCTGACTGACTTGTTTTGCTTAGCACATAATACCCTCTAGTTCCACTTGATAATAAAGTGGATAATAGTAATAATAATAATAATCTGTATTTTTAAAATACAGATGCCCAGATCTCATATCTAATCCTAAATCAGAATTTCCAAGGTAGGGCCCAGGTCTATCTTTAAGAGCTACTTTGGGGGTGTTCTGTGGATGAAGTAAACTATTCCTTGACAATTTCTGGATGTTAATAAAGGGTATGTGTAATATAGCACATGACTTAATGGCGGCTGGAGAATCAAATAGCTAAGTGACCAGTGAAGCAATTGTTGCAACTCTGACTCAGTGTTTAAGCAAACTACTTTAAATACAAAGTAAATCAGCCTAGAAGTCTAAACTATGTATGAGTAAGCAACTCTCCAATTTCACTGACAGTCTAACATTAGGTTACATATTGAAGGATTTTATTACAGTGACTATTACATAGTTTTTAAAAGGAAAGATCTAATAGCACTAACCAATCAAACCAAATTAACATTATTAAAAACTCAAGATTTTTTTTTCCATTTTCAGAATAAACAGGACTAGACCATCATTAGCAAAGAGCACATTTGGTAGGTATAGCAATAATACGATTTTTCTACTAAACAGTCAAAAAAAATTGAAAGCTATTATAAAATCAAGCTACCCCCTACTACCATTATTCAAAACTTTAAGAGCTTCACGTCAAAGGTAATTTTCTTATACAATTAACCACAAACAAAGTGAGTACCTTATTTTCCTCTCGACATGCTTTTAATATATGCAATGGTATCCATCCTTCAACTGTTTGTGCTTTTTTTGAGAGCTGCCCATCTGAAGCAGTAAGAGAGAATGGAATTATTCAACAAATTGTCTCTTTGAAGGACAGGAATGGCTAGCAAAGTCAAAGCTCTGCTGCAAAGTCAAGGCAAAATCTTCCGGATTTTGTTAGACACTCACCTAGAAAACTAGATCCCCAAACAATTAGGTCATTAAAACCTCCCGCAAGGCCCTTTTCTCCCACAACAGAAACTAGGCCTTCCCTCCGACACTGTCACAGCTCCTGGGATTACAACTCCCCCTCTCAAAGGCCTTCCTTCCTATCCTGCTCCCATTCAGATGTTACCAGGGTTAGGTCTCTCCCGTTTACTTCTGAACCTTCACTTTCTTGCCAACCCCGCCCTCCGTCCCGCTACTGGTTCCTTCCCTGGCCGTTGCGGCCGAAGCTCGCGCCGGTGTACGGCTCGCACCACGATAAACAAACTGGGCTCAAGGGCCCAACCAACCTCTTCCCACCCCAGCCTCAAGTAACGCTTCCCTTAGCGACCTGGATTCCCACAGGGAGGCAGGTGACAGACGGCGCATCTGAGCCAATCACCAGTTAGGAGGGCGCATTAAGAGAGCAGTTAACCAATCGGAAGAGAGATGGGGGCCACGGAGGGCTGGCTTTCCTCAGCGTCTCCCGGAAGTAGTGGCCGGGCCGGAGCCTTCCCCCGGCTCACCTCGTCCGGAGCTGGGCCGTCCTCCTACTCCCCGAAGGGAAGTCTGTGGCGGGTGGCGCTCCTCTGGGGTCCTGGAAGGCTGTGACCCTCGGGAGAGAGGGGCTAGCCTCCGGAGGCCGCTGCGCCCTCTAATCGTTGACTGAAAGGAAAGCCGGCAGCCCGTGCTGCAGCTTGGAGTCTTCAGCTGGCGGGGCGGCTCCGTAGGAGGCACGAAGGCCCCGGCCCTCCTTTCCTCACTGCCAGGTGCCCCCTCGGACGAGCGGAGACGCTGCACCGCCGGCTGGGAGCTCGCCGGTGCGACTGAAAATTGCGTCCGGAGGGATCTAGGATGCTAGCGTTCCGCGTTCCGTCCCGTCAGTGCTCGCGGCCAGGGTGGTAGTCCCAGGGCCTCCCACCTGGTGCGCCAAGTACGGCGCCGCTCAACGCTCCTCAGCTGCATAGTTCCAGGGACATGGCCTGCTTTCCACCCTTGGGAAGCAGTAGCACCTACTCTGCTCTTTGTTGTGGCCTTTTTGCCGAGCCTGGCTGTGGAGTGCCACCGAGCAGCCATCTGTTCCTATCTCTGTACTGCCCGGGTACCACGTTAAGTAATCAGCTAGGCTCTTCCCTTTATTGCTCACAGACCCCTGGAAACTACAAATCCCAGTCCTTCTAAAGTGCTTTCATTTGTGTTTTTTCCCTTTTCCGCTAGGAATGCGCTTGGAAACTCCCCACTTTCGTGTCTCTAGTTTTATTGCTGAGATGTGACACTTAACCAAATTCGCTCCACCATTAAGTAGGGCTCTGCCCAACCTGGTGTAGGCTCCTTTCCTAACAGCCCTACCATCCAGAAGACTTAATCATTGCACAGTGCTCACACTGCTGTTATTCTCCATTCGTTCGTTCATTGACTCATTCATTCATTCTTGCCTTAATTTTTTTTTTTTTTTTAAGATTTTATTTATTTATTTGACACGGAGAGAGATCACAAGTAGGCAGAGAGAGAGATGGGAAGCAGGCTCCCTGCTGAGCAGAGAACCCGATGCGGGGCTGGATCCCAGGACCCCGAGATCATGGCCTGAGCCGAAGGCAGAGGCTTTAACCCACTGAGCCACCCAGGCGCCCCTCATTCCTGCCTTAATTTTTGAAGAGCTAGTCTATTGCCACCATTATGCGAGCGCCTGGGTGGAAGAGGTAGTCTTAAGCATGGACGAGCTATGGCTTTCATAGGGGTAGATAGACAAGTTAAAAAAAATCATATCATTATAGCTACTAAATTTATTTATATATAATGCAGTCTACAAGATCCTGTGGGATATCTCTGCTGCATACCTCTACAGACTGACCTTTTCTTGAACTACCTAAAGTTCCTCAACAATCATATGGGAACTCCTAAGCAACCCCCAACCCTGCTTGTACCTAGTTTCCTTTATCTCCCAAGACCCAGCTCATTCCTATCTTCAAGGAACTTTTTCTGACATCTCTGAAGTGACTCCCTCACTCCTCCCTCCAGCCCAACAGTCACACATAAAACTAGGCAGATGTCCCTTTGGGGGCTCCCATAGCATCCTCTGTATAACTGTACTTTAGCATATTTTCATTTACTTGACAAATACGGGTGCTGTATGTACTAAGTGCTAGTGATAACAGCAGAGGATAAAACAAACAAGTTCCTTGCCTTCCTTTTCAGTGGAAAAAAGACAGCCACTGAGCAAGTGCTCACAATGATTTTCTGTTAATTTATACATCTCCTCCATCTAAGATTCTAAAACACATAAATTTGAACAAATAGTTTTATTCATTTTTATAGGCCCATAATTTAGCACAGCTCCTGGCACTTTGTCCTCAGCTTACCACATGGAGCAGAGAAAAATGCAAACCTGCAAACAGGATTAATGCATGTTAATGTTAGTACAGTGTTAGTACAATGACCTCAGAAATCGTGAGTACAAATCAGAGAAAAAGCCACAGGCGAGCTACCCAAAATTCAAGCAGAAATCATTTGAAATATCTACATGAGTTTTTTAAAGAGTGTACTAGTCCATCAAGTGCAAATACCTTTAAATGTGAAACTGAAAGACATGAGTCAAAAAATGTAAAATCCAATCAAGTGATTTAGCTGGTGGGAAGCTGCAGATTTTTGTGAGTAAATGAATAATGTATATAACTTGAATCCAACACTCTGCTTCAGTTTTTATAGCCCAAGACAAAGTGACTATAAAGGGAGATGAGATATGGTAATTGGGGCAGAGAGACCATCATTCTGAGCATCTGTATTCCAGGTCTCGTAACCTGCCCAAATCTCTGTTCTAATGAGTCTGAGTTGACTGGAATGGCACTCGGCCTTTTTAGTGTGTATACATCTTGTAGCTCCAGGACTTTTTACAATTAAGAATAAAAAGGTGTAGGAATGCCTGGGTGGCTCAGTCGGTTAGAATTAACTGACTGAGCCTTGGGCTCAGGTCATGATCCCCGGGTCCCGGGATGGAGTCCTGTTGAATTCCTTGCTCAGCAGGGATCCTGCTTCTCCTTCTGCCTGCCGATCTCCCTGCTTGTGCTCTCTCGCTCCATCTTTTTCTCTCTGACAAATAAATAAATAAAATCTTAAAAAAAATAAAAATAAAAAAGTGTCAAGAGAATTTAACCCATGACATTAAAAAGATCCTCTGTACTGTTGGTGTTTTGTGTTCTTATAATGTTTAAATGATTTGGGCTCCTTACAATGGCAGCCTTAATTAAAATTTAAAATGCAAAAGTGAATAGTTGCTTTAGGCATCTTAAGTTTTGGTTGAAATCTGAGTTTGTAGACAGTATGAGAACTAAGAGAAATTGAGGTTCATCATATGAATTTTTACAATTAATTTTAACATTATCATTTAAGGATTCATTGAAGGCATTAAATTGAACACTTGAAATACTTATGGAAGGAGCATCCCTTACAGAACCTGCAGAGAACTACCACCTCTCAGGTCGCCTGTAGAAGTCCTGAGTCAAGAAGCTATTGCATCAGCTGCTGCAGTAGAGTGATCTGGAAGCCAACATCCAAAAACATCTGCCACCACAGCTATCGGTTGTCTCTTAACACTGTCAAAGCTGGGAACTGGGTGCTGAATTCTACTGCAGAAATCCTCCCTTCTCTATAACCTTGCTTACCATCAAAAGAAACAGCCCCAACTGGATAGAAATATGGCCTCTGTTTTGGCTCCATTTCCCACATCTTGGTGAATACATTTTAACTGGCAGAATCTAATTTGCATTAGAACTGTAGTTGCAGAAAAGTCTGGGTAAGGTCACTTTGAATGTTCCAGCGTTTGTATACGATGACACACTAGAAGAAGGAAAGAATGGAGGTTGAGAAGGAAATCCAAAGTATCCAAGACTAGTCTCATTAACTTCACCTTTCCAGTTAGGCCAGAGATTGTGTCTTGGGTCAGACTGAGACAAGGATTCTTGTTCAAGTGATTTATTAGGGAAGAAACTCTGGAGAGGGTGAGTGAAGGAATCAGGATTGGCCAGGAAGACAAAGAAATAAGAAGGAACCTCAGCTGATCCCACAAAATTCATCAGCAAGAAGACCAATTTGTTTGTGTCCTCATGCCATTGGATGAGGTTCGCAGGGGCAGGAGGGCAATTCTCTAGGGAAGGTGGCATCCTGAACCGTTATCCAACATTCAGAGCAGCTGAAATATAGATGAAATAGCTTATAAAATGGATTTGGGCAGAGCACACACAGAATTCACTCTAGTCTGCCCTTTGTAATGTGTAGATCACTTACTTTTCACATTGTTACTCCATCTAAGCACAATTTTTCCAGAATTCTCATCGGTCACAATTTCTGGGAAATTTTATAAGAGGAGGCTAATGGGACAAAGTATGCTTCTTACTTGCTGCAGTTGATCTCACGGCCACAAGTGATAGTCATTATCTCCCCCCTCCACCACCCTTTCTAGATTCCCCTCCACTTGGCCTATCACTTCTGTTAGTATAGGTGATTTGACTAATGGAGTAACCCAGGCACTGCTCCCTAAGAGGTTTCATACCCCGGTTATCATGTTCTTATCAGGCTGCGGTTGCTGTACTTATCTGTTGATAGTTACAACCAGGTATGGGAATACCAAGAAATGCCCCCAGTGGACTTCCTGAGTGCCAAGCACATTCCTCTCCATCTCCATTGTGTAGCAGTGGCCCCAACTCCTGATGAATTGTCAGTCATCTGGCATTAGGAGCCCCAAGTGACCAGGGAGCAACCGTGGCTTTAGGTTTAGAGGGACTCTTGCAGGAGGAAGCATCGCACATCTGATCTCCAGGCTGACAGGGCCTGAGGTTGTAGAAGGGAAACAGAAAGTCTCCAAATGGATCCCTGGGAGTGAGGGCAAGCAGGCCACTCCTACTCTTATCCCTGGATCTCTGGACCCATAAATTCTACCTACTAGGGACACCAACTCATATTATGGCCATTGCTTTAGGAAGTAAAGGATAAGGTGCCAACCTCACAAGGGTTCATTTTGAACCTGGAGCCTCAGCTGTGTCTTCCCCAGCCATAGGTCCACTGCATCCCTCCGACAGCTCCCTCGTGGTGTGGTGTGTGGTATATGACCAGTGAAGCCTCAGGTCAAGTGCCCGCCATGACACCCTCTTGCTGTAAAGTGCGCCCCTTGGTCACTTTATGGGTCAGATCCCATATTATGGGGCATATTATCCCATTATGTCAGATCCCATGTCAGAATATCAGACTTTGATCTGAGGCTGTGTTATGGGAAGTCCTGCGTCAGAGTCCTCGGAGAGTGGTGCTGGATGAGGTGCTGTGGGCAGAAAAATTCCATACTTGGAATATGGGTCAAATTCAGTCATGATGACATATTACTCTGCATTGGGAGGGCCTGAGGTAATCCACTTGCCACCCAGCAACTGTTCGGCCTCCTTAAAAGCTCAGCATTGGTTTCTCCACTGCTGACCATCAGATATTTAGTACCAGCAATAGTTATGCTGAATCAGAGAGAGGGTACAAGTTGTTGGGTCCATGCATCCCTCCATTTCTGCCACCATGTCTGCTCCCTCCATTAGCCTGCTGTGTGAGAACTTGGGTGGCACTGACACAGGCTGACCGACATCTGCCAGCCTACTCAACCTCCCTGATTGATTGGTTAATGGCCTCTTTGGCAGTGGACATTCTCTAGTGGACATTAGGTGCCATAAAAGGTCTTTACACGCTGTGCCCTCCCATAGATCCAGCCACCTGTCTCTTCTCCAACCTTCCCCCATCCTTCTTCTTCCAACTCCTGACCAATAAGCTGAACTAACATTTGTTACTATAGAGTACACCCTTCTCCTGGCTACTTCTGTCTCCAAACGAAGTTGATGACTAAATCCTCCAACTGAGAAGATTTCCCTTCACTACTCTCTTTCAGAACCACCTCTGAGTGGGGCTAAATCACAGGAGCAGATATTTCCAGCTTGTAGCCATACAAAGGTGACCCCCTCCATGGACCAAGCTTAGGTTTTTCCTTCTGTGTCAGCTGGTCACAAGGGCCCCCCACACCCCCACCCCACTTCCCGCCATCTGCCCCGAGACCACGGTTATGGGTTGAGGGAGAAGACTTGGTACAACAGTGGTAGGTGACATGGGGGGTCTCAGCCACCTGTTATGCAGCTCACTTGTGCTCTCTGGACTTGCTTGAGCCCAATCCCAGATGTATGAAATGGCTTTACTGCACATTGCTGCTACAACCACGTGACCCCCCTCTGACCTAGTAAATCTGACAGAAGCCAATGTAGCATCACTTGGTGTCTCGTGGGCACTTCGTATCCCACGTTAGATGCTTAGTTTCTGCCAGAGCTCAGCAGCATGACAGGGGCTGCTTTTCAAATGCTGAATAGTTCCGTGCTGCAGATGCAATGGCCTTCCTCCAGAACCCTGGGGCTTGTGCTGTGACTTGCCTATTGGGGCTTGCCAGGAGCACCAAATGGCATTTTCCTCTGCAACAGATACCTCCTAGCACCACGGGGTCTGCTGGCTCAAATGGCCCCAGTGGGACGGCTGCTTGGGCCATAGGGTATATCTACTATAGAACCCTTTATTGTCCTGGGCTTTACTAAAAGATAGCAATATTTTAAGTCACTTATACAATATAATATAATAAATACATTCCTAAGTGCAATGAATATGCTACCTCCAAGCCCAAGGAGACCTCCGAGCACTCTGCTGTCTTCCTAGCAGTAAGAATGCACAGTCCATCGCTTCTCAGCCTTTTGGCTAAGATCAAGTGTAGAACGCACAGTCCAGTAACTTGCTTTATATTTTAGAGGTGTTCTAACATGCCTAGACCACTGGATCCCTAAAACCTTCACTGATGCGGCAGGCCCCTGACTCTTGGTAGGCTTTCTCGCCCACCCTCTGTGGCAAATATAGATAACCAAGGCATGCAGAGTACTTGCCATTTCTTGCTTCTAAGTTGTAATTAACATATCAATGTATCTTCAGTGTCGCAGATCAACATAATGTTCTTCTGAATGTCCAGGTTGTCCAGGTCCCTTTGAACTCTAATATGACAGAGAGCAGGATAATTAACATTGCCCCGGGGCAAGGGTCTACTGTGCGAACGCCACAAGGATACCAACTGCCTCTGATCCTTCTTCCTGGTGAGTAAAGACCACATCTACAGATTAATAGTTGAATGCATGTACCAAGGCTGTATTAACAGACTCTAGTAAAGACATATATTTTAAAAAAGCAGCCACAGAGGGGCCAATACTTGTTTAAGTGTGTGGTACTCCACTATCCTATGTCATGAACCATCAATTTTTGCCAAGGTCAGATTCACAAATTAAATAGGGCTACAACAAGGAGCAACATACCTTCATTTTTAAAGTCTTCGTGGATGGTACCAATCTCTGCCATCGCCCCTAACCTGCAGTGCAGTTTTTTATTTACTATCTTGGTGGAAGAGGGGTGATTTTACGGACTACTCTTGGAGTTTCCTACCATAGTAGTTCAAGAAACCAATGTGAGGATTCTGCCAACAGCTAAGCACTCTAATTCTGATGGTACATTTGGGAGCCAGGGAAATAACTGAGGCCGTGGAACTCAGTTATTGGTCCACTCAGTGGACCTGCTTTAGATGGACCACAGCCAGAACTCCAGTTATTACCTGACTCCCCGTTGGTCCTTCCTTGTAGGAATGCACTCTTCCCTTTCAGCTAGTTGGCTCTCCGTCTATGAAATGACTCCAGTCTGGAAATGGCATGAGATCACAACTTTCCATTGCAGAGCCGGACCTCAACCTTCTGCTAGCCCATTATTAATTAAAGGTCATATTCTACTTAAATATTTTTAGTACTCTTCTTCCTGACTGCCCATCTCTCATGTTCCTACAAGCACTCTCTGGAGTCATCTCCATGGATCCTCAAAGGTCAGGCCCCTCAGCTGACATTCTGACTTGGCCACCCAGGCATTACGTGTCTAATGTTTAGGTGCTTCTGATGGCTAAGTGCTGTCATCTGGTCTCTGCTGTTTGGAAATTCTCAAATCCCCTTTGGTACCAGGAAGCCCAGTTCTTCTTATCAGCCTCAGCCTATAGACAACTGTCTCTCAGTGATACTGGTAGCCCTTTTACCTGTGAATTTCTTTCTTTTTTTTTTTTTAAAAAGATTTTATTTATTTATTTGACAGAGAGAGAGAAAGATCACAAGTAGGTGGAGAGGCAGGCAGAGAGAGAGGGGGAAACAGGCTCCCCGCTGAGCAGAGAGCCCGATGCGAGGCTTGATCCCAGGACCCTGAGATCATGACCTGAGCCGAAGGCAGAGGCTTTAACCCCCTGAGCCACCCAGGTGCCCCTAACTGTGAATTTCTTATTGCCTTAGTTTTCCCTGGAACCTCTTGAGAAAAATAATCAGCTGGTGGACTTTCTGATCTATAGTAGATCTGTTCTATCATGGTGTTAGGAACTATTTGTGTTCCTCCAAAATTCATATGTTGAAATCGAAACCCCCTTGTCGGAGTATTAGGAGGTGGGGCCTTTGGAAGATGATCAGGTCACAAGGGTGGAGCTCTCATGTATGGGATTAGTGCCCTAACAAGAAAAGGCTAGAGACCTAGTTTGCCATGTGTAAGATACAAGAAGTCAGCATTCTGCAAGCCACAAGAGGATACTCACTAGAACCCGCCTATGCTGGCACCCTGATCTCACACTTCCAGCCTCCAGAACTGTAAGACATAAGTAGCTGTTGTTTATAAGCCACCTAGTCTATGGTATTTTGCTGTAGCCACCCGAGCTGACCGAGACACACTCCCACTTCTCTGAGCCTTTTGATCTCTTCCTTCACAGTCTGTCACGGCAATTCTGGCATTTCTACTGCATTTAACCTAAGCCACTGTTTCTTCCAAGCTTCCAAGAGCCAATCGGCAGCATAACAGAAACATTCTTGAGGGGCTTTCCAGGGAATTAAATCCTGTTTCATGGGGGAAATGCCTCCATACTGACAAATTCTCTTTTCTCCAGCTTTTTGGCCTACCTGCCTTGCTTCCAGTACAATCATGGTCCCTCCCTAGATGTTTTCTCCCTGTTGTTGCTGATGAAAAGTTATTTAGGTCCAATGACTCTTTGGCTTATGACCTGTCTCTGCTTATAGCACAACAAGCACGTCCCTAATTGAATCACAGTGAAATGCGATCCCAAGTTTTTGGTCTGGTATCCAGAAGTGGGTGGTGGAAAATCCTTGCCTTCATCTGAGATTCCTACATAGCAAGGGAAGGAAGGTAGGAGATAGAACCTTCCCAGCAAAGGGACGAGGACTTCTGCAGGCCCATTAATTCGGGGGTGGGTGGGTGGGGTGGAGGTTCACATTCTGTGTCTACCCAGCAATGAGATTTGCACACCTCAGGGTCCCACTCCCTCCCACTCAGAGCAGATCTGCCTTGACTGAGCATTGAGCCTTCCCTGCAGTTCTGGTGCTCCTCAAATTAGACCTAGACCTGCCATCAGGAATGCCCTCTGACTTTCACAGTTCACTTTTAACTCATGATTAAGTGACTTGAGCCTGCCATTTTCTTTCCTGGCTACATCAATTGTGCTCAGCAGTAGCCATCCAGTTCCACTGCCCTTATAATAACTGCTTCCTCCATACCTCTCAAATGCCAGCCAACTCAGCTGCTGCACTGTTTCATGTGCCAGGACTGTCCAAACTTCACCAAGTTTTGTGGATTTTCCCATGGCCATTCCCATAGCAGGTGATACGGCTCCAAAAGGTCATCCTTGCTTGCCGGGATTCCTCCAGTATCCACTATTTCAGGCTGGATTCCCCAGAAACAGAGCAGCAGAAGTCAGTGATTTATTGATGGAGTATTCTTTAGGAAAACCTTTCACTAGCAAGGGCAGACAGACAGGAGCGAGAGCAAAGTTGAGCAAAGATGGGCTAATGTCTAGCCTAGCTTTTTCTTTCATTTGGAAAAAACCAATCCTATCTCTCTCTGCCAAGTTAACTCTTTTAGGACTCATGAGCTCTGACATCTCCCCTCCTGGAAAAGAAGTCCCCCTTCACTGACTCTGACCTTGGTTATGTTTTCCTTCTCTGTGATCTTATAGTAACCCATAGTAACCGGTGTCTTTCACTTACCACATAATTGTCTTCCTACTTGTTTGAGGAAGAGAAAAGAGAAGCATTTTCCAAAACATCTGTGGTACTTCTCTCTCTGATGGTCTTAATATGCCTCAGGGTGAGGGGAGAGGTAGGTAAGGATAGAGATAGGTATATAATATACATATCTCATATCATACACACATACATTAACTCTCCAGGTGATTAGGATATATTTATAGCTCTACCCTAAATCCCTTAAATCCACTAGCCCAGTGGTTCTCAATTCTGGCTAAAATTAGAATCCTCTAAGGAGCTAATACAATTTTTGGTATGTGGGTCTGATTGCCCATTCAGATTTAGTTTAGGATTGGATCTAAGCATCAGTGATTTTTTTTAAAGCTCTCAGATAATTCTAATGTGTAGTTAGGGCTAAGAAGCACTGAACTAGACTATGATGTGCATGGGGTAGGCTTCTGATCCTATTCCTCTTGATATTTCCAGGGTCTACCTCAGTTATCTATGGAAGCCGTATTATTGAATAAATGAATGAATGATTGAAAAAAGTAGAGAGATAAGTGTAATTTCCTCCCTACTATGACACAAACTGACATTTAACAGTATTAGATCACATTTATAAATAAAGTTGACCTAAGCAAACTTTCCATTCCTGTGATCACAAATATCCCCAGAAGAGGTAAAGAGTTACCAAATTCTACTCAGACTTATAAAAAGACAGCTTTGGCAAATGAGTGGAAGATGAAAGCATACCTATTTTACTGGAAGAGGCAAGAGAACAGGGATGGACAAGTTCATAAGAAGGTCAATGTCAGTGGGAAAGGAAATAAATATTTATGAGTACCCACCATGTTCTAGACACCATACCAGCTGTTTTCATAGCAGCCAGAAGGACACTGCATACAATAGGAGCTCAGTAAATATTGTCAGAGGAATAATGGGGTAAGGGTGGAGCAGAAGGTGGATGGGAGGGGGAATGACTCCTGTGTAGGAAATAGTCCACACATACCCTGTAGAGAACTGTCTTTTTAAAATATAAAGGGAGCACCTGGGTGGCTCAGTCAGTTGAGCATTGGACTTGATTTTGATGCAGGTCATGATCTAAGGGCTGTGAGGTTGAGCCCTGCATCAGGCTCTGAGCTTAGCAGAGTCTGCTCAAGATCCTCTCATTCCCTCTACACCTCCCTCCCTCCCTCTTTAAAATAAATAAATCTTTAAAATATGAAGGACGTTATATGAAAGAACTAGAATGAACTGGGCTGGGAATGAGGAGAATAGGAGACAAGAACTTAAATCTGAAAGTGCTGGAAATTCATTTCAGTAAGCATTGTTTATGATTCAGAATGCATATTCTAGAGAAAGCATGCATGTAATTACCAGCCTGTCCAAAAATTCACACTTAATCTGTAGTGGATCTAAATTATTAATTGCCCAAATATGGGTTTTACTTCCTGTGATCAGATGTGCATACTATAAAGTATCTCCGGGAGAGAAGTGGGGAGAAGAAAGGGGTATTCTTAGACACTTAGTCTAAGTGACTAAGACAGTCACTTAGAAATGAAGTTTCTTTTTTTTTTTTTAAAGATTTTATTTATTTATTTGAAGAGAGAGAGTGAGCACAAAAGACAGCATGAGTAGGGGGGAGGGGCAGGAGGAGAGAGAGAGAAGCGGACTCTTCGCTGAGCAGGGAGCCTGATACGGGTCTCGATCCCAGGACCCTGGGATCATGACCTGAGCCAAAGGCAGACGCTTAACTGACTAAGTCACCCAGGTTCTCCAGAAATGAAGTTTCTAATCTAAAAATTGATTGTGTTTGAAAATGTGTAAGTTGTTTATTAGAACTCATTTCATTTAAAAAAAAAAGTATACACGATGGTTTACTTTTTAACTACTCCACAAAGCTTAACTGGTAAATTGGCTGAAATTAAATTTTTTAAAATTTGATTTGATTCCCCTACTGTCCTTGCCTGTAAGTTTATTTATCTCATTTCTTTCAGTTCCTTCTTTTATATCTGTGACCTTGGATCGATTACTTAATCTCTATATGCCTCCATGTCCTAAACTGTAAAATGAGGATGACCACAGGACCTACTTAATTCTGAGGATTAAATGATTTCATGTCTTGCACACAGAAAATATTAAATAAATAATGGCTGCTATATCTAATACCATATTATTGTCTGCTTATGATGGGCTATCCCCCCCCACCCTCCTGCATGCAGAAAGGCAAAACCTTAGACAAAGATTCATGTAAAAACACTTTACTTAGGTAGTGTTCCCTGGAAAAACCAGAAAGGGAATAGGCGAGTGGAACTGGAAACGAAAGGAGCTTAAGTAAGGAAAGCTATGCCAACTTTGACCTAAATTCATAGACACAGGAGACAATGTAGGTCACCCCAGCATTGTCCCAGTAAGAGGCTATGAGAGCTAGAGTATTCATACTTGTACCTCTAGTTATTAAGGTGGGGGTGGCTTAATTGCAGGTGCTTCAGCTTTGCATGTGAAAAGTAAGGGGGGGTTCCAGTAGCCTAAAAGTAGCCCCACATGTAAGTGCTCTGAAAGGATATGGCCATCTCCTTGACTTGGCATCTGCTACGACATCATCATTATCAACATCACTACCTCCCATCAGACACACAGTGGTATATAGTATAAAAGGCATTGTGTCGTGTTCTGGGGATTAAAAAAAATTCTTGTTCCTTTACCCATTAGAATTCTTCTGAAGACACAGGATAAATACACAAAGGTAAAGAAGTATGTGCCAAATGCCAAATAAGTGTAAACAAGGTACTGACTAGGAGTATATTGGCTTTGGGTGACAAGGAAAGATGCTAGTAGTACCTGAGTTGGATCTCAAAGAGTGGTTAGGGTGTAGACAAGTAAAGAAAAAAAAAAGTGAGGGGTGTTGATGAGAAAAGGAGTGGAATGATGAATGTTTTAGGGAGACTCAATAAACTTGTTCTAATGTTGTGGTTCTCAACCTTGAATGCTCATTTGAATTACCAGAAAGCTTTAAAAGTCCCAATGCCCAGCTGTAGCCCAGATCAATTACGTGTGAATTGCTGGGGTGATTTGCCCAGGTATTTCCAATGGGCACCCAACCCTGAGGACTACTGTTTTAAATTGACCAGGAAATAGCTTATGAGAAACTGGCTTGGAGTGCCACTAGAGATATAGAAGAGCTCCGATTGTGGAAATTTTGGCTAGGCAGAGCTAATTGCTTTCATCTCACTCTAACGTTTCTATTTCCAGCTGCCTTAATGCATTCACCTAAGTCAGGGGAAAATAAATACAGAGCCTGGAGCATTAGATGAAGGAGTTTGAGCTTCATGCTGTCGGCAGTGAAAGGTCATACAGGGTCCTTGAAGATTTTTGAGTGCAAGAATGATGTAAATAAAACAACATTTTAAAATTTAAACAGGATGTAGAGTTTTAGAGCAACAAGGACAATATCTGACGGAACTTGACCTTGGCTGGTAGGGGGAAGGGCGACTAAAGGAGAAAAAGTTCCAGAGGTTCTGAGCATGAAGTTGCATGGAAACAAATAGCCTCGGGTATCAAGTATCAGGTGGTTGCAGAGGTGACCTAACCATATTTATGTGTGAGAAAGGGAGCTACGTGGCTCAGGGGAGAGCCATGTTTATACTGGAACTAGCCAGAAAAAACTTGGCTTTTCTGGTGAGTGGGCCTGAGTAACAGTCCAACTAGCTAGAGGGTGAAACATATTGCAATAACAAGCCAGAATAATATTTGAAGCCTTGAAACACTGACCACAAAACTAAACTGTGTTCCTATAGATTACGTGCTACACTGTTGTGTAGCAAATTATATTTTGCACTGAAAACCAGAGAGTACTATGCTTACTCCAAGAAAAAAGGCATCCAATAGAAGAAAAAAGGACAAGATTATAATATTGTTTATCAATTTAAAAAGGTAAATTTTCCTTAATACTTAGAGAACCCAAGAGCAGAATTCATCATCGACAAAAATGAGAATTTTCAGTTTGGGATGCCCTTATCAGTCCTTGTAATGGGAATCTGTTAGCTAAGAAAAGAAGAAATAATTTTTAACCTGTTATTTATATTATTTCTTCAGCTGTCTGTTTTACTTAGTAAGTACTTGATGGGATCTTGCTGCCATACATAGATATGAAAGAAGCCAGAAATGAGGGTAATTATTTTTTAAATTATCCTACAGAAAAATTAAGTGAAAAAATTTCAAGCTACCATTATGCTATAAAAGGAATCCTGTTCTCATTTTCCTCATTTCCCCAGCTTAAATGTCATGGTCTGTCATTTTAACTGCTCTATTGCCAATAATTCTAACCTCTGTCGCCTCATCTTCTTTTCATTAAACCCAGCTGGCAAGGCTCTAACCCTGGATGAATCTAACATCTGTCTTTGCCAGGCCTCCACCTGGGCTGCTGAGTGCTGGTGATGAAAATCTCACAACAGGGCAGATGGATATTGATATAAATGCATGGCTGCACCTGCAAACGGACCCACGACATTGGCTGGAAGTCCCACGATGATATCCTGCCAGCTATCTCTTTCATTCTACCCAAAGCGGGTTTTAAACCTGTAGTCTTTTCAGACATGAAAAGATCTCACTGCTTTCTCCTTCCACTCCTGTCTCCTTACTCACAGAGGCAAATTTTCTCGTAGCTTATAGAGGAAATCCAAAGCCATTTGAAAAGGAACTGTTTCAACTTCCAACAAATCCAGATTTATACGTATCCGGGAAAGAACCGAAAAACATGGCGACGGTATTTTACACTTCCTATTACCGAGAAGTGGAGTATGCTTGTCCCTTTTTGAATCCGAGCTGGTCTTGTATCTTGCTTGACCTAAACTTGTTCCTTTAAAGATCGTTCCCATCTCAGTAAGTGGCAGAATCTTCAGGAGTCATCTCGATTTCTTCTTTTTCCTCCCAACCCAGCAGCAAGTTGTCCATCTGTCTGTCAATCTCTGTTTCAATCTTGTCTCCTACAATCCACTGTTAACATAACAGCCGGGATATTCTTTTTAAAGTATAGATCACATCTGGTGGAACCAACCAAAGCTTGCTTACAACCTTCCAATGACTTCCTATTGCCCTAAAAATAAAACCCAAACCCCTTATTATGGTCTAAAAGGCCCTATATAATCTAGTCCCTGCCTACCTCTTTTTATTCATCTCATACAACCTCCCTCCTTACTCATGACATTCCTATCACACAAGAGTCCTTTCCCAGGGCACCTGGGTGGCTCAGTTGGATGACCATCTGCCTTCTGCTTGGGTTGTGATCTCAGGGTCCTAGTATTGAGTCCTGCATCAGGGTCCCTGCTCCTCCACCCCACTAATGCTCTCTCTCTTACTTACTCTCTCAATTAAATAAATAAAGTCTTAAAAAAAAAAAAAAAGACTCCTTTCCCAGCTTAAAGCCTTTGCACTTGTTGTATACCATCCATCGACGTGGATTACCCTGATCTCCCACCTTAGCAGGTTTTGCTCCTCATCATTCGGGTCTCACTTAAGCATTACCTCAGTGAATCCTTGACCATCCACCCAATCAAAAGTAATCTCCTCAGGGCTCATTTTCCATCACATTGCTTTGTTTCAGAGCCTTTACTGTACCCAGAGTTTTCTCCCTTCTCCTGTGAGCTCCCCACCCCATCTTCCTCATCCCTCTGAATGAAGGAGCTCTCATATTCTTATATAACTCTGCCCCATGGCCACACTTCATGGATCCAAGAATGGGCCCCCAACCTAGCTGGACCGGAGCCCTTCCTGTGATTTTTAGAACTGGAGTTGAGAAACAGAGTCAATTCTTTGCTAATGATAGGTGTCTGATGACAAATTCAGTAACTGTTAGTGGTCATCTTTCCAGTCATGTGAAAATGAGTCTATAAGAACAAATGACATTCACATGATAAGGGCACACTGCAAAACTCGAAAGTTATTTTTGAGAGTGCTTTTCGGTTTTGGTCATTTCCAAGTTTTAAATTATATTCTGGATACATACATATAATTGAGAAATTTTGTATTAGTATTTTCTTTGAAAAAACTTAAAAGGCTAGATGTCGATTGACCTAACTTGCTTTTTCTTGTGTACAACACTACTCAAATGTAGATGTTTAATATGTGCTTTTTGATGATGAAGATGCTGAACATTCCACCTGCAGAATGGCAGGTTAGAAACTTTCTGCTTAAAGCACACTCTAATATTGAGCAAGAAAACAAAAGTGGTAAAGATGAGACGTAATCAACTCTGAGAAGAACCACTTGGGCTTTTACATTAATACATCATATCATATATAGCATCAAATTCTTTTGCACACTACAGAAATACACATTCAGAGACAAGACGGAGGTAAAACGTTAAATGTTTTAAAATGATTTTCGTCCCCCCCTCCCCCCGCCACTTAAGGTCCATTTCAAACTTTATAGAAATCAATCCAATTCAACACATGCTAATCAAATATAATTATGCAAACTATGTTCTGGGCGCTTTAAGAGATACAGAGATGAGTAAGTCAGAGACTCAATCATTAAGGTGTTCATTAAAGGACTTTTTTTTTTTTAAGTACATAAAAGAAATGACTAAAATACAAAGTAGCTGTGATGTTTCTACATGAGTTACAAATAAAGTATAATGGTGCCAGGGCTGGAGTAGGAGCTCCTGGTTAAAAAAAAAAAAAAAAGAAGAAGAAGGAAAATAAAAAAGGAGAGGGATCATATTCAGTTGTAAGAATCGGGAAGAGCTTCATGTCTAAGTTAGGCATTTGAGCTGCACCTTGGAGGATGGGTAGGACTGCAAAGGTCAGAGATGGTATGAGGAAGCATCCAGCCTTTGAGGGCAGGCCAGACAAAGGCATATTTGGCAGGAGCATGAAGGACAATGTGTAGCTAATGAACTCCTAGGACTGGCAGTAAAAGACATAATGTCTGTTTCTTGACTTTGCTATTCACTGGATTTGGGAGGTTTGGGGCATGGTATGATCATTTTCAGATTTTTTAAAGTTTGAAATGACAGCAGAATATTCCCTTAGGTTGAACAGGAGGCAGTTGAAATGTGGGGCTGGTGTCTGGGAGGCATGTTAAGACTGGAGATGTTAAATTTAGAATGTAAATAAAAACCACATTTATGAAAAGCATGAACATTATTTGCACATTGTTTGGAACATGAACCAATGAGGGTCATAGACTCTGCGCCATCATGACCTCCAGTGACTGTGTAAAGAGACATATAATATCAGTATAACCTGAAATTGAAAATCAAATTGAAATGACAGCTCCGTGTTCCTGATATGTTCAATTCATTTAGGTAACATTTAAGAATGAACCCTCATTCTTTGATCTATCAGAAACCCATGCTAAAAACAGATTCCGTTCCTCAGGTTTTTGGAAACCTACATGTTCCTAGTCTTTCCTAGTTCATGGCTTTGGCTCATGGCTTTGGCTTCTTATCTTTCATAACTGAGTCTCGGGCTGCTGTCCTCTCTTTTCCTCCATGCATGGACACAGGTAAGACCAGGCTGATAATCTGTGGATAATAGAAGGGCATTACCACACAGAAAAGAAAAACCTAAAATTGGATATTAGATGTTACTGCTCCTAAGACATTGACCAAGCTCCTCCCAAAGTCCCTAATGTCTATCTCTTCCTTAGCTCTCCATCTTGATGCTGTGTTTTGCTCACCTCAAACCACCATATTCTCCAAACCTGGAGTTCAGATCCCCAACTTTCACCCTAGCTTAAGAGAGGGAAGCAGGCCTTTCTCTGCCCTAGTCCAAGGCTGGCTTCCTTTCCTGCCCCAGATTTTCTGATAATAAGAATACTGTTAATTAGGTTGACTATAGTAATCATTTCACTATGTGTGCCTATGTGTGTGTGTATATGTGTGTGTGTGTGTGTGTGTCTGTGTGTATACACACACATCACGTTGTATATCTTAAAACTATACAATCTTTTTAAAGAGTGGGGAGAAGTAAAGGGAGAGGGAGAGAGAAAATCTTAAG
Organism: Procyon lotor; assembly: GCA_028646535.1. Lineage (NCBI taxonomy): Eukaryota > Metazoa > Chordata > Mammalia > Carnivora > Procyonidae > Procyon > Procyon lotor. The sequence continues at coordinate 102,447,288 of CM053605.1, forward strand.
CAGGCTCTACATCCAGTGCAAAGCACGACCTGGGGCTCGATCTCATGACCCTGAGATCATGACCTCAGCTGAAATCCAGAGTCTCACTTTCACTCATGTTTGTAATATATGTCAATATGTTAGTATCATTGTGCAGCCCTTATCAGATTGTGAACGACAAGAATACACCAAGTAATAGTCCATGAGGTGTTTACAAGCAGACAGACTTTTTGATAATGATAATGCCCCTTTAACATCTGGAGTTCGGAAGTGGAACAAAATGTGGTTCTAATGCAAACTATCCTCCCTCGCACGTAAATTTCTCTGTTTCAGTTTCTGGCCCAAATAACACTTTAGCGATATTGCAATAAAATAAAAATTATTTTTCCTCCAATCTATTGAAACCGATCTCCCCTTGGACTACTGATCCCAGCATGCAACGCTCCCATATTACCACTGTGTGGGGTGGAGTCATAGAAGGGGCGGCAACGAAGGTGGGCTGTGCATTCTGGGCATTGTAGTCTGGGGCCCTGGCCGCCGTCGGGACCGTCCACGTGGTGCGTGTGGCGGCAGCTTTGGGCAGTGGCTACCCTGCTTCTTCCACCGGGTCCTCGAGGTGCGGGCTACGGCGAGGCCGGACCGGCGCCGCGGAGCAGGCTGCAGGGAGGCCCGGAGGCAACCCGAGCCTTCGCGACGTTTTTGCGACAGCCGTGGCCGTGTTCCGCGAGTCCCCTCCCTCCCTCCTCTCTCTGAGGAGGTACCGGCTGTTGTGCGGCGCTGCCTTTCTGTTTGAGTGTATGGGAGAGAGAGTGAGTGAGTGAGTGAGTGTGAGCGTGTGTGTGAGAGGGTGAGGCGTGAGTGCGAGTGTAAGAGGAGAAGAGCCCGCCGCGGCCGCCCCGCCGCTCCCCGCAGCGGGAGCAGAACGCGCGGCAGGAGGGAGCAGGAGAGCCGGCGCCCCGGGAGCCCGCGGGGACAAGGGCAGAGACGCCGCTCCCCACCCCCAGCCCTCGTCCCTCTGCTCTCCTTCGCCCGGGGGAACCTCCCCGTCCCCCCACGCTCTCGGCCGGCCTCTGTCCCGCTGTCCCCCTGGATGTCCCCGGCGCTCTCGCGGGGCCTCCTCCTGCTCTTGCCGCATCAGTCGGGCTGGTGCTGCGGCCGCCGGGTGTAGAGCGGGCGGGTTCCCGGGGGCTGCGGCTGCCAGTGCTACCCCGGTCCCCACCCCTGTCCCCCGGCCCCCTGACCCAGCTCCCCGGCCCCGGAGGCTGTGACAATGGACTATGACTTTAAAGTGAAGCTGAGCAGCGAGCGGGAGCGGGTCGAGGACCTGTTTGAATACGAGGGCTGCAAAGTTGGCCGAGGCACTTATGGTCACGTCTACAAAGCCAAGAGGAAAGATGGGTGAGTGTTTGTGTCTGTGCGGGTGTCCGCGCTGGGCGGCGCTCCCACAGGCCGAGGCAGGTAGCCCGGAGGGAGAGTGGGGCGCCGGCGTGCGGGTCTCCCACTTCCTCGACACCAGCATCTGGCCCTGCTAGCCAGGTTTGGGGAGGAAGTGGTGTACGAGGGATCCAAACCCACACGAAATCCTGTGTGCTGCTGCTTCTGTTCTACTTTGGTGGCTAATAGGGAAAAGGAGCTTCCACTCCTTGGGCTATATACTTTTCAAGGGTTTCGGTTATAGGTTTAAAAAAAAAAATTGTAGTAAAATGTCAGTTTAAATGATTTTCGGGGGGGGCTCGATTTATTATGGTAACCTTCTGGGGGATTTCCTCACGCCTCTGGAGTGACATCCATCAGTCTGGAAGGGAAGCTGTGATCCTTTCCCCCACCAGTTTGTAATTGATTTATTACCAAATTTGGATTTTATTTGGGGGAAAGAAAGCAGCAAGTAATTGTGATGCTGAAGAGTTCTTCGTAGTGATAATCTGTAACATAAATGTAGCAATTGCTGTTTAGATATCATTAACCTGTGAGTTTTAGATAGAACAATGGGGGTTTGGTGCAGGGTGGGTGGTGGGGAAAAAGGCAAGGGACAAATAGAGACTATCTTGTTCAGGCCTGTTCCCCCAGAATCTAGCAGTTGGCAATGAACTGTAAATAGTCTCTTTGCTTTAAATATTTTCCCTTAGAAATAACTTAATTAAGTCTATGACTGGTAATACTCCCAATTTAGTTTCTTAAACAGGCAAGTGAAGTGTTCGTTTTTCCTTTGTCAGTAGATGAATGTCGTGTAATATTGACAAAAGAGAAGGCATTTCTTAGTTGAGGGGAAAATATATTTTATTAACTCCTTGTTTTCCTCTTGTAAAAACGTATGTTGTCTCTGTTGCTTTTGACTGTATAGAAAATTGCTGCAAAGATAATGTCAGAGCTTATTATATAATCCTTAGATTTCAGTGTAAACAAAGTAGGTTTACTTGAATATCACTGTTAATTTGTTAGCTGCTGTTCGAGGTTTAAAATAATTGCTTTTTTTTTTTTTCCAAATTAGGTAGGAAGGTATGTTCAGAACTATATTAGCGCTAAAAAAATGAAACCATTCATAAAGCTGAAGTTTAGGGGAACCATATTTATAAATACTTTAATATTCTGGATACTGGAAAAAGAAGTGTATATTTATTCAACATTTTTCTTAGATTTAGTGAGATATCTTTCTAAAATAACTTAAAAAAAGGACTTTTAGAGGAAGATAGTGATTCTAATAAATTTGGTATGTGCATTTATTTCAGTGCTTATATGCAGCAGTTAAAGCAGGACAGATATCTGTAAGAGCTACAGATTTGAAAACTTGATACTCTGTGTGCTGCAGATATTTAAAAGTACTTCTTAGTGGAATGAATAATCCGCTGACATTTGAGAAATCAGCGTCTGGAGATACCTACTGTTGACTCTGTTGTTTATATTTTTCATTGAAGAATTCTAACATATTTTTAAAATTATCCTCATATAATATTTTTCTAAAAGCCTTAAACCATCTCCCTTTCCCCCAATATTATGTAATTTGGGGCATATTCAGAAAATCCCCAATCCCATGAGATTAGACATAGTATTACATTTGACTAGTCTGTCATCTGCTTTATAAAATTCTAGTGACTTGAAATTATTTTAATCTCTCTGTGAGAAGCCAGTTCTATTTTCATAAATTACCATTTAAGCTAATAAAACATACATTTATTAACTTTGATTTTATATTTTATTTTAAAACTATGATATTTTTTTATTGGCAAGTGGTAGTTTTAACCACATTTTATATCTCATGGTTAGGTTTTAATTTAGACCAAGAATAATCTTAGAAGAATTATACAACTTAAAAATAGCTAAATGTATAGTACGTGAACATTTCTCAGTCATTTGTGATAGCTAAAAAGTAGCATTGCATTTTGGAAAAAAATAACTTTATTTATAATTCTTTGGGCTTGTTTTCTGGCAACCTTTAGTGATTTTTGTTTATAAGATGAACTTTAAAAAAGGATCAAATGTCAAGAGGGAGTTTTAAAATTACTTAAGACAGTTTTTGTTTTCCAGAGGGAATATTTTTGGTTTGGCTTCCTATAACCTCACTCTGGTAAAATACAGCATTGTATTTATGAGGTTCTTTTGATCTTATGTCAGTGAAATGTAATTTAATGCATTTTAGTCCTGGTAAAATAAAATTTGTGGCTGTTTAATCTTTTGTAAAAAGATGATGATGAAATAATTTGTTTCTAGTATTGATTTACTTTCAAATTAAATTATACATTCTGTAACTGAAATTGCAGAGTACTCTAGGAACCCAGACAATAACACCTTCAAAGAGAATCCCGAGATTTACAATAAAATAGGTTTTGTTTAGACATATTTGACTATTAAAATTAATGTTTGTAAATGTTATATCCTTTCAGTTCAGCAAGCATCACAGAACATGAATATATGGTAAAAGAATTTAGACCAGAGGAGTTAGCTTCTTAAATTATTTTTAGGAAATAAAACAGCTCAAAAGGTCATTTCTTTGACTTAAAGAATTAATACTGTCCTGCTAGTATCCTATACTTTTGATAAACTCCACATTATAAGGAATGTGGGGAAGGAGGAAATACTTTATTTGACGGATGATTATATATATGGAAAAAGGGCCTTTTATAATTGTGTTAATTTCAGATTCTAATAGAGTTAAAACATAAGTGCACAATAAATCTTGTAAATAATTTGCTCTCACTGTCACCATAAATGAGATAGAGAGTGTCCTTTGTGTCTGAACACCAAAAGGGTACTCAGTAGGAAGCAAGGAGATTCATTTTCTTTCTGAGTCAATTGCATTTCCTTTTGTAGAATTTAGGCAGCCAAACTCATTTTGTTCGAAAGAATGGAAAAGTGCAAGAAGACAGAAAACAATTTGTATTTTTAAATTCTGAACTCTCATTATAGGGAATGGGCATTTCTAGACTTTAAAAATCAATTTGAGATAAGAATTTGATCTCTAAAAAAGAAAAGCAGAAGGAATTTTCTTGAACAGTGTTGTCAGTTTGCTGCACTCTATATTCAGAAGAACAGATAATATGTAATTGGAATGGTGTGTGTGTTTCTGTGAGAGAGAGTGAGAAATATAAAGAAAACTTTTGTTGGGGCACTTTTGTAGATTAGTAGGCAGTAATATTGATAATTACTAAATTATTGAATAAGAGCTAAATCCTTGGCAAAGTCCTTTACATTCATCATCTATTTAATCCTCATGAGTACCATATAGGGTCAGTTCTGTTTTTCAGTTTTACAGGCGAGGAAACTGAAAGAAAGGTTAAACTGTTAAAAAGGTTAAATTTGTCAATGGTTTTACAACTGATTAAATATCAGAGCTGCAATTTGGGGATTACAAAGAGGTCTCTTACTCCAGAGCCCATGCACTTAACCATTATGCTTTATATAATTAATATATTAAGATAAATATAAACCTAGATGTGGAGATTTGGTGTTTTAGTGGGTCATTCAGAAAACATGAATACTTTTTCATAGGACTAGGCTTTTCAATTAACTGGTATACTTTTTAAATACATTTCTGAACAGCCCTGGTTTTTTCAAGTGCAACAAGTGTGTATGTAGTTATAAGGGTGTATTGATACATACACACATAACATATGTATGTCTACAAATATACACACACAAAACGTACGTGTGTGGAAGGGGAACCAAACTCTAATAAGGCATGTTATCATAAGAAAGTTCTTAATCTAGTGGGAAAAACTCTTAAGTTGGGGAGACTAAAAAACTGAGTTTGAGTTCAGGTTCTGCCTATGACTAGCATTTTTTGTAGACCTTGGTTTCCTTATTTGAAAGATTAGAGGATCTGAGTTGAATATTTTTAAGGTCTTTTCTAGTATTATGATTTCAGAAAGTAAAAATTATGAATATAAAATGTAATACTTTCGCAAGATGAGGTAAACAACCTCTAAAATTTTTACTTTAGACAGTGATACACTTTTACGTTTCTTAGTGTCATGTCCTAATGTGGGTTCTTGCCAGCTGCCTAAAGGAAGTTAGGTCAACTTCCAAAGACTTTACTTGCCTTATACTGCTATAGCATTCCATCATCTTTATCTCTACAGATGTTGGGATTTACAGGCTAGTGCTTGCTTCCAGTCCTGTGAAACATTCATTTGGTGACTAGCACAAGGGACTCTTCTGATCTAGTCTGCATGGGACCTTTAATTCAGTTTTAATTTCTTAATTATGATCAAAACTTGGTGGAACCCTTTGTTTCCCCAGAAGGAATCTAAGAGTTTTTCTTCCGAATATTACTGAACTCTGTATCTGTGTTCAATTTGGTTTAAGTATTTCTTTAGATGTCAGAAATGCCAAATACAAAGTGTATACCCATTGTTGGGGATTTTGCATGCCCAATAAGGAATATTCCTTATAACTTTTTAAAAATGTGATGGAAAGGGACAAGCAGAATATTTACTATGCACTTTATATCTACTTGCTGTTGAATTTATCTACCTTGGATATTCAGTGCATTCAGATCCACTGGTTAGGCCACTTTGAGGTTTCGTGTTTAAATTCCATTTTCTTAGTAGAGAGACTGGCAGATTAATTCTTTTGGAATTTTTTCATTTGATTTTTACTTTTGCTATTTCAACATTTGAAGAAATCAGTTCAGTCATTCATTAACCAATATTTATTGGATCCCTTTATGTGCTGAGTACCGTCCAAAGTATTGGGAATACAAAGATGAGTAAAATATTCCATTATTTGAGGAGGTATTTACTGGGGAAATCAATGTAAGTAAGCTGTAGCAATTTAATAAGCACTATAATAATTAATACAAGGTGCGATTGGAACATAGAGATGGAAAGTCCCAACTGTTTAGGGTTTTCAAGGAGAACCTCTCAAAGATGCCAACATTTTGTTTGACTCTTAAAAGATGGAGAAGATCTCATCAGAAAGGGTGTTTTAAGGGGTGCCTGGGTGGCTCAGTGGGTTAAATCCTCTGCCTTCGGCTCAGGCCTTGATCTCAGGGTCCTGGGATCGAGCCCCACATCTGGGCTTTCTGCTCAGCAGGGAGCCTGCTTCCCCCTCTCTTTCTGCCTGCCTCTCTGCCTACTTGTGATCTCTCTTTCTCTCTGTCAAATAAATAAATAAATAAATAAATAAAATCTTTAAAAAAAAAAAGGGGGGGTGTTTTAAGATGACTGGGATAAAGAGTGGTGCTTTTTTATTGTGTGCTTACAGACCCCAGCAAATTTTGTGCGTTTGAATTTTTTCTTGTTACCTCCCCACACGTTTTTGCCTTTGCGCTCCTGCTGTGTGTGTTATATTAGGTACACACACTACAGATGGTCCATTGTACCCACCCGACATGATGACGTTTCTATTACTTAACAGCAAACACCTTAATTCTCTGTGTGGCAGTTTTCCATCACAAGAATATTGCTGAATCAGAGCATGGGCAGCTTCTGAAATTCAACGGTCTGACTTAAGAATTATTTCTCATATATAAAGTTGCCATGGAAGAACTCCATTTTGATTACAGCTCTAGACAGCAGATGATTTTACCTTGGTCTCACCTCCGTGAGGAGTAGGGAGCCAGAATTTTCTATGCTGTAAGATGGTGGTGGCAACAAATTGGAGGGGGAATTTCTCTTGTTGGAATTCGATGTGTGAAGAGGTGGGAGGGAGGTGGGGTGATGGCTTCCAGCATCCTGGATTTCAGCTAGGAAAATAGAAATAATGACAGATTATGATAGATTACTGTAGGCCATTTGCAAACTTAACTACTTTTTCAAAAATTGTTTCTTTTAGCAAATGTGTTCAGAATTATGATTTATAAACATTAGAAATGTGACCCATATGTAAGTTGCAGCTATATGTGCTAAATCAGTGTCGATAAATAGATATTATCCCTGTGGCTGGTGTCATCTTTCTTGTAGTGCCTTTTGTTGTTTAATCCAACAAGTAAAGTCTCTTTATTCTTTTTTTGTTCTTTTTCTGTTCTTAGCTGCTGCTAGAGAATGAAAATCCTACTGTCCTTTCTTCCTTCAGAACAATTTGTAAATCCTTTCCTTCACACCAGCTTAGGTAGGCCTTGGTCATCTCTGTTACTTAGAAACTACTAAGGTATTTTTTGTCTTTAGGTATCTCTTGTTACTTCAAGGAAGTTCTTGATGTTGTCACTGAAGAGTGACCTTCAGCTATTATTTTGATCTTAATGCTTGAAGACCCGTTAGTGTCATGATTCTCAAGATTGTTTAAGTACAGTTGTTGTCAAAGTCACAAAACCAGTCCCCACTGTAGTAAGCTGCCTTTAACTGATGGAATTATGTTGTTTCCTTCAGATGTGTCATGGCAGAAAAAAAAGGCTGAGAACTCTTTTTTAAAATTGAGATAGATTGCATACCATAACATTCGCCCTTTTATTTATTTTTAAGATTTATTTTATTTTATTTAAAGATTTTATTTATTTATTTGACAGAGAGAGAGATTACAAGTAGGCAGAGAGGCAGGCAGAGAGAGAGGGGGAAGCTGGCTCCCTGCTGAGCAGAGAGCCCGATGTTGGGCTCGATCCCAGGACCCTGAGATCATGACCTGAGCCAAAGGCAGAGGCTTTAACCCACTGAGCCACCCAAGTGTCCCAAGATTTTATTTTTTTACTTGACACAGAGAGAGATAGTGAGAGGGAGAGCAGCAGGCAGAGGGAGGAAGAGCCAGGAACCCAGCTCAATCCCAGGACCCTGGGATCGTGACCTGAACCAAAGGCAGATGCTTAACCACTGAGCCACCCAGGTGCCCCACATTCACCCTTTCAAACTATTCAATCCACTGCTTTTTAGTATATTCGCAAGGGTGTGCACTCATTACCCCTATCTAATTCCAGAACATTTTTATTACTCCAAAAAGAAACCCCCTGTCAGTTAGCCATCCCTGCACATCCTCTTTTTCCAGCTTCTGGCAACCACTAATATACTTTTTTTCTCTATGGATTTGGCTATTCTGGACATTTCATATAAATGGAATTATACAGTGTGTGTGGCTTTTTTTGTTTTTTACTTAGCATGATATCTTTAAGGTTTATGTTACATACAATGTTGTGCATGTATGCGTATTTCATTCCCTTTATGATTGAATAATATTACATCATATGGATATAACACATTTTGTTTACTCATTCATCAGTTGGACATTTGTGTTATTGCTATTTTTTGGTTATTATAAATAATGCTCCTATAACATTCATATTTGAGTTATGCAGATAATTGTTTTCAGTTCTCTTGGGCATATACTCAGGGATGGTTAACTCTATGTTTAGCTTTTTTGAGAAACCACCAAACTTTTTCAAAACAGCTGAGCAACTTTTGAGTAGCTTTACCTTTTTTTTGGTTTAGGACCAAGATCTTTGTCCTTTGTCTTTGAGACCGGACTAGCCTATCTTTTTCCCAGGACATTGTTCACACTCGTCCATTACAGTGAGTCTGAAATACAGATTAAGACAGTTGTTCCTCCATCAAATCAGACTACCACTCTGACCTTTGCCTCAGGCAGCACCTTGTGCTGGAAATTTTTCCCCCCAACTGAAGTAGGTTCTAACATTTAGGTTCAGAAATCCTAACTACTTTATCTTAACATACAACTCCAATAATTCCCTCTTCACTCATCACTCCACACAACATATTTAGTCCTTCATAGATGTATTGTATAACTACTTCAGTGTATATGTGGTTAATGTTTATATGTCCTTTGGGTCTTTCTGGTGAATGTTTATGAGTTAGATATTATAGATTTCCTCTAGGGCAGTAATTGTGTTCCCCTCAGTTCCTGGCACATTGCCAAATGTTGACAGGTATTGAATACTTTATTATTTTTGATGTACATGAAATTCATATTTGAAAGTCTTCCTTTTAAATTTGCTGAAATTAAAAACTTGAACATATTATGGGACACTAAAACAGCAGCGTCTTGTGAAAATATTCAGAGAAGCAAAGTTTGATACCCAGGAACAGAATTGAAAAAAACCAAAAGGGAAAGGCAAGGCAAACTTTGTTAACCAGCTGAAACAAATATAAGTCCCAGGTATTTGAAAATTGAACCACTACAAAGAATAAAAGTATTTTCTGAGATATACCTTATAAATAAATCAGTTTAAGTGGGGATCAAACCTGTATTTCTAAATTTAAGGAAAATATAATTGGTTTTGGAACCAGAGTTGACATTTTTGTTTAAACTCCATGGTTATTTGTTATTTGAAGTTTACTTTTGTTGTATGAATACAAAATTATTTAGGCTACTGCTACTCAAGGTAGCTCAGTTACTCCTCTCCCTAGATAGCTCTTTAAAATCTATGGCTTTTAAAAAAAAAAAAACAACAAACCGGGGCGCCTGGGTGGCTCAGTTGTTAAGCGGCTGCCTTCAGCTCAGGTCAAGATCCCAGAGTCCTGGGATCGAGCCCCACATCGGGCTCCTTGCTTGGCAGGAAGCCTGCTTCTCCTGCTACCATTCCCTCTGCTTGTGTTCCCTCTCTCGCTGTGTTTCTCTCTGTCAAATAAATAAAAATCTTTAAAAAAAAAAAAAAACAAAAACCTATGACTTTATTATAGATCATGAATTGTGGATGTAGAGGTTATCTAGAGAACTAAAGGGACTAAAAAAACTAAAACTTTTCCATCAGAGGTATTATGTTTTATGTTAAACAAGTCATATTTCTGGGGAAAGCAGAGTTAAGTACTGAAAAAATGATTTTTATAAGGCTTCTGTTTTAAGGAGAGCCAATCGTGAAAATATAAGTTCATATAGAATAAATTTGTGTGGATTTTTTTTTTTTCATTTTCTTTGAATACATGCGCTCTCGTAGTGTATCACATGACTCAGTTTACAAAAAATTTAGTTCATATGCAGTTTCCTAAAACATGTCAAGCTTATAATTTGTTTTCTAATACTTAACACTGAAGATTCTTTTAAATGTAAACTCAAATCATTTAAATATCTGACATTTCATAAATTTCTCTTTAGCTGTAGTTTGTTTTGTTTTGGTTTTGGTAAATTTTTTTTACATGTTTTTAATTTATTTGGTGATTATTTGCTGACCATCTATAATATGCCAGGTTCTGTGCCACGTATGGGTGATTCAGCAGTCAATAGGCCATGGTCTAAGTCCTTAGGGAACTTACAGACTTTTGAGGGATATAGGCAAGTAAAAAGGTAATTAGAGCATAGTGGGATAGGGCTGAGATAGGGAAAAAATATATTATAGGTTGCCATATGGGTACCTGATCTGCTCTTGGGGCTTCAAGGATGATATTTCAGTTGTGTCTTAAAAGATAATTAGAAGTTACACAAGTGAATGGGCAGTGCATAAGAGCAAGTGAGGGTTAGGGGTTACTGTGCAGTCTAGAGGGGTAGCATGTGGTTCTGGAAATTCTTTATAATGGTAGGGGTTCTATCTGGTTGAAAAGGGAGTGTGGTAGGGGTTGAAAAGGGGTAGGGGTAGGTTGTGTCGTAAACAAATTTTAACTTAAATTATTTATTTGAATTAATTTCAGGAACTTTTATATTATGTTGTAAGTGGGAAGGCTAAAGCTCTCTCCAGGACCCTTTGGAATCACCATGGAGTAGCATTGATAGAGATGTGAAGGAAAGATAGTATAGTGAGGGAATTGAAAGGATTTCAGTGCCCAATCTTAGAGAGTAGTAACAGGTGAGGTGAGAGGTATAAAAAATTAAGTTGGAGAAGTAAGTGGGGTCTTGGAAATCAAATCATGGACTTCGTACTTTATTCCAAAGACAATGGGGACCATTTGTAGGATTTTAAGCGGATAATAATAAGTTCAGATTAATCATTTAAAAAGATTGCTTGACAACACATTCAGAACAACTACAGGGAACTGGGGTTGGGGGAGTGAGAGAGGCTGGAATTAGGAAATGACCAAGGGAATGAGGAACTTGATAGGACTTGTTAATTTCTTGGATGTGAGAGAGGAAGAAGTAAGAAGAACCACGGATAAGGTTTAGGTTTCTGGCGTGAGCAGCAGGATATTGCCATTCACACAGCTAGACAGAACAGGAAGAGGAGAAAGTTTGAGTTTTGTTCTACTGAATTTTGTGTACCTGTTAAACATCTAAGAAGCAATGTCCATTAGGCAGATACATGAGTCTGGCGCTCAAGAGAAAGATCTGGGTAGAGATAAACTTGGGAGTTACCAGGTACTTGAATCTTCGAGCGATCTTAAAGTTGTCTAGGGTAAGTGTAAAGTGAGAAGAGGTCCTAGGATAGAATGTAGAGGAGAAGATGTCCATCCAGGAGGCCAGTAAGTTGAATCCTGAGAAGGAGGAGAAAACTCAGGATCAATCCAATTTTGCAACAGGATTTGTGCAGTGTATATATAGCTTATTGGCTGTACACAGCAACTTGGAGAAAAACCAGGACCTTGAAGGTAAAAGTATAACAACCAATTAGAGAGTGTTTTCAGGAGTGGTAGGCATACCGAATGCCACACAAAGGGCAAGCGAGATAATGAAGTATTTAGGTCAAGTAATGTATTCTAAACAAAAGAAAAAAATTCAGTGAAAGATTTTTGGACTCTAGAGCTGAAATTATAACTTACTTTGTAGCTATGTTTTATTCAAAATGTTTTGTGGTACTTTTATGAGTAGCTTTATCATTCAAGGCCAAGCAATGAAAAACTTGACTTTCATCTTTGGTTCCACATTGACTATATTATTGAAGCTAAACCTATAGATATTAGCTTGCTATTTATTTGTTTGTTCATTTCATTCCATGCTATTCAAGGTAGTTTTTTTTTTTTTTTTAAATAAAGTAGCTTTTTTCCTCTGATTATAAAAGTGATACAGGTTCACTAGAAAATTTGTAGTCCAGAAATGTATATAGAAACTAAAAGCCCTAAAGACAGTTACTATTTTCTTTATCATCCTCACAGATAACGCTGTGAATATAAGGAGAGATTAATGAAATCTAGTATGATCTTACTTTTTTTTCATTCAAGAATATTATACATCTTTTCCTGTCAGTAAATATAGCTATAATTAAGTTTTAATTATTGTGGGCATTACATATATATGAATGTAAATATGTATCTAGTGAACCAGTTCTCTAGTGATAGGAAAAATTTAAGTAGTCTCCAAATTTTAACCATTACAGTTATCAGAGGACCTCCTAGAAAATATGTCTGCAGTTCTCCAACTGTAGCATGTCCTTGAAGTGGAATTTCAGGGTCAAAGGTTATATACTTTAAACAACTGTCTTTTCTTTATAAAATAAGATTGGGATATGAAATTCATATATCCTCATAATAAAAAATTCAGACAGTACATAAGGATAACTAGGAAAATCTAAGTCTTCCTCTTTAGAATAATCATTGTCAGCAGCTCTTCATGTACATACATAAAGAAGCATATATATGGATGGGTAGACTTTAAAATTTATTGTAATACCTTATTCATTTTGAGCACACAATACATACGTATTTAAAATATGTAAATGTACTGAGGAAGTGTAAACTGAAGTGTTGTCACCCTGTCTCCTCCTGCCACTCAGGTCCTCTTCCCAGAGCTGTCCACTGGTAGCTTTCTTGTGTATGCTTTCTGGTTTGTGAGAACAAACATCTTTTGACTTTGTTTATGTTATTATTTTTCACGTGCAACTCTTATTTTTATGAAGTCACATTTATCGTTCATTTCTTTAATGGCTGCTGAGTTGTGTCTGAATTAGTTAGAAAGGTCTATATGTCATTATCTTTAAACACAAATTATATGATAATGTGTATATAATTCTGTGCCTTGCTTTTTTCAGTTCGTATGTTTTGGTGATCAGTACCTGCATGTATAACACAATTCATTTCATTAGCTCATCATCATGTTTTTTGTGGATGTAATATAATATACTGGTCCAGTTGAAGGGCATTTAGTTTCCTTCACTTTTTCGTTCTCCTTAAAAACACTGCAATAAATGTACTTTACATCTATCTTTGCATACAGCAGTCTCTCAGGTGAGAGCAGAACTTCCCAGGTCCCCACAGAGATATTTGCTGATACCACTGGCAAAGAGTGAAGTTTTTGTGTAGCAAGAGAAGCTCCCTTATTCTATCAACAGGGAGTTTTATCCCTGTTGGCTTTCAGTGGTCCTAGAAACTGGTCATTATGTTCAAGCACAAGTTACTGATAGCAACCCTGGTACCTCACTGCAGGACTGGTGAAATGCAGGTCAGTTTCTTAGGAATAAGTCCTAATAGACCTGGATTAAGGCTCTTCTGTGGGTCAATGTTATGTCTTATAAAAAGGTTGCACCAATTACACATCACAACTCCAAAAACAAAACTTATCTGAAAGGAAGAAGTGGGAATAGATATAGTAATGATATGTTTGAATCATGGGGGTTAAATACATTGTAAAGTTGGAATTGTTTAGATTATTCTTTTGGAACTTTTGCTTTGAGTTTTCTTTCCCCACATAGTTCTATGTACTTTAGATTACTTGTTGGGATAGAAAAATTTAAGAGCCATGGGGATGTTTAAAGTTACAGTCATTATTATGTTTACATTTTATGTTCATTTCATCAGATTTCTCTATTCCCACTTAATATTGCTGGTACACTTTGTTCCTATTACAAATAATTAATGCTCTAGATGTGTTCTACCTCCAGCCACTTAACACACTGACTCTTAAACTTACTTAGATGATCCCTTCTGTTTCCTATTGCTTGGCTTTGGTCATCCTTTCATTCTCTGCCCAGCACTGACCTTCACCCAATCTGGCTTGCTTTTTATGTTTGTTTGTTTGTTTTTTTAATTTAGTTTAATTTTGCTTAAATTCAGTTAATTAACATATAGTATATTATTCGTTTCAGAGGTGGAGTTTGGTGATTTGTCAGTTACATGTAACACCCAGTGCTTGTTACGTCACATGCCCTCCTTAATGCCCATTACCCTGTTTACCCCATCCCCTTACTCCCTCCTCTCCAGCAACCCTCAGTTTGTTTCTGATGGTTAAGAGTCTCTATAGTTTGTCTCCCTATCTGATTACATCTTGTTTTATTTTTCCCTCCCTTCCTCTATGCTTCTCTGTTTTGTTTCTTAAATTCCACATGAGTGAAATCATGCAACAGTTGACTTGCTCTGATTGACTTAGGTCACTTATCATAATACCCTCCAGTTCCATCAACATCGATGTAAATAGTAACTATTCATCATCTGTTGACTGAGTAATAGTCCATTGTGTGTATATGTATGTGTGTATGTGTATGCATACACATGTATGTGTATGTATACACATGTATGCATACACATACACACATACATACACCAAATCTTCTTTATTCATTTATCTATCAATGGACATCTGGACTCTTTCCATAGTTTGGCTGTTGTGGGCATTGCTGCTGTAAACATTGGGGTTTGGGTGCCCCTTCAGATCACTACGTATCTTTTGGGTAAATAAATACCTAGTAGTACAGTTATTGGGTTGGAGAATAGCTCTGTTTTTAACTTTTTGAGGAACCTCCATACTGTTTTCCAGAGCGGCCCTCCCAGCTTGCATTCCTACCAGCAGTGTGAGAGGGTTCCCGTTTCTCCATATCTCCATATCTCCAAACCAACATTTGTTGTTCCCTGACTTGTTAATTTAGTCATTTTGATTCGGGTGAGGTGGTTATTTCATTGTGGTTTTGATATGTATTTCCCTGATGATGAGTAATGTTGAACATTTTTTTTTTTTTAATGTGCCTTTGGCCATTTGTATGTCTTCTTTAGAGAAATGTCTGTTCATGTTTTCTGCCCATTTCTTGACCGGATTATTTGTTCTTTTGATGTTGAGTTTGATAAGTTCTTTAGAGATTTTGAATACTAGCCCTTTATCTGATAAGACATTTGCAAATATCTTCTCCCATTCTGTAGGTCGTCTTTGGGTTTTGTCGACTGTTTCCTTATCCGTGCACAACCTTTTTATCTTGAGGAAGTCCCAATTTGCTTTTTCTGTTTTGTACTGATTTTGGTTTTGGCCTTGTGCTTTGTCACCTGTCTCAGGTGACCTCTGGGCTTGCCTCCATAGACTGGGAAAGTGGAACTCCTGCTGTCAGTGGAATTGCTTGACCTTATGTTGAGCAGAGGTAATCATTTGTGGTAGATAAGCAGGCAGGTGATTATCTATAAGATAATTTTGATGCATTTCAATTTTGAAGAGACTTATAAAAAGTTTTAAGTACTGTTATAAATGATTCCTTCTTCATAGACATAATTTCTGCTGGACAGAAGTTGGGAAGGTATTTATTCTGTATAGAGAGATACAAAGCTGAAGAAATGCACAAACATTTTATCTTCTTATCTTTTTTTTAAAAGATTTTATTTAGTTATTTGACACAGAGAGAGGGAGAGAGCACAAAGAGGGGGAGCATCAGAGGGAGAGGGAGAAGCAGACTCCCTGCTGAGCAGGGAGCGTGCTGCAGGGTTTGATCCCAGGACCCTGGAACCATGACCTCAGCCAAAAGCAGATGCTTAACTGACTGAGACACCCAGGCACCTGTATCTTTTTGTCTTAAAACCTATTAGTACAAATGAGTCCAGCTCTACTTGAAAATTTAAACCCAATATCCTGAAGTTGAATTATCTTGTTTTAGCCAAGACTGGCTGACCTCTGCATATCCTCCTTAGGCTTGCGACATTAGCTAGACTTGGAGGTGCAAAAATGAAAAAAAAAAAAAAAAAGGAAATCTATTGAAGTAGCACATACTTCTCATATTTCATCTGTTTCTCTTCCACTTTTTGTTTGTTTTTTGTTTGTTTTTTGGATTGGACCATTCAATTCTGATGTTCTTTAAGTACTTGAAGTTTTCAATGCAATCAAAAACTATAACACTTTTAAACCTTATTATTTTGACTTTGATCGTGTAGAGTCTTTGCTCTATTTCTGTTGCTCTTTGTGTAGCCAGACTCACTGAGTGTAAGTTTGCTTGCTGGTTCTCAGATCAGAATGCGGTACAATTACATTTTGCCTTCGTGAAATTCTGTACTATAATTATCCCAGAACATTTTGGAATGTAAGATAACATTTGCTACTAATTATTTATTTTAAAAGTGTTTAAAAGTACTTTTGATCTAGTCGCAGTGTACTAAGTAGGGAAATTAAATCCTAGTTGTCTTCATGGAGAATATATTAGTAGTACCTTCCAAGAAGTTATAAATTTATAGTTCATCAATTTGTTTTTTTTTTAAAGTAGGCTCCATGCCCAGCGCAGAGCCCAAAATGGGGTTTGAACCCACAACCCTGAGACCAAGACCTGAGCTGAGATCAAAAGTCAGATGAACCTACTGAACCACCCAGGCACCCCATGAAAATTCTTTATAACTTTATCAAGATAAAATTCACATACCATACAGTTACCTATTTAAAGTGTACAGTTCACTGTTTTTTAGTGTATTCAGAGGGTTGTGCAGTTGGCACCACAGTCTAATTTTAGAATGTTTTTGGCCCTCCTAAAAGAAACCTTGTACTCATTAGCAGCCATTCCCCTTTCCCTTCAACCCTCTAGCCCTAAGCAACCACAAGTCTGCTTTCTGCGTCTAGATTTGCCTACGGTGGACATTTCATTTAAATGAAATCATACAGTATATGGTCTTTTATGACTGGCTTCTTTCACTATACATAATGTTTTCAAGGTTCATCAATGATTTAGAATATATCACATTTTGTTTAGTTATTTATCAGTTGATAGATATTTGAGTTGTTACCACTTTTTTGGTTTCATAAATAATGCTGGTATGAACATTGGTGTACAGTTATTTGAGTTCCTGCCTTCAGTTCCTGCCTTAGGTATATACCTAGGAATGGAATTGCCAGATGATATGGTAACACTGCTTCATTTTTGAGTAACTAACTGCCAAACAGTTTCCACAGCGGCTGCACCATTTTACATTCCCACCAGCAATGCATTTGGGTTCCAATTTCTCCACATCCTTGCCAATACATATTTTACTTACTTTCTTCTTTTTTTTTTAATATAGACATCCTTATGGGTATTAATGGTATCTTTGTGGTTTTTTTTTTTTTCATTGTGGTTTTGATTTGCATTTCCCTGATGACAATGACGTTGAGCATCTTGTCATGTACTTACCATTTGTATATCTTTTTGGGAAAACATAACCAAATCTTTTGCTTATTTTAAGATTGGGCTATCTTTTTATTATTGAGTTGTAGGAGTTCTTTATAAATTCTGGATACTAGACCCTTGTCTGGCATAATTTGCAAATACATGATTTGCAAATATTTTTCCCACTCTGGGTTGTCTTTTTACTTTCTTATT
This sequence comes from Procyon lotor, assembly GCA_028646535.1. Lineage (NCBI taxonomy): Eukaryota > Metazoa > Chordata > Mammalia > Carnivora > Procyonidae > Procyon > Procyon lotor. The sequence continues at coordinate 102,465,034 of CM053605.1, forward strand.
GGTGTTCTTTATAGCACAGAAGTTTTTAATTTTGATGCCATCCCGTGTATTTATTTTTCCTTTTGCCATTTATGCTTTTGGTATTGTATCTAAAAACTGCTATCCAACCCAAGGTCACACAAAGACTTACTCCTATGTTTTTTCCTAAGAGTTATATAATTTTAAAGTTTTTTTTTTTTTTTTTTTTTTACTTATTTGACAGAGAGAGATCACAAGTAGGCAGAGAGGCAGTCAGAGAGAGAGGGGGAAGCAGGCTCCCTGCTGAGCAGATAGCCCTGTGCGGGGCTCGATCCCAGGACCCTGAGTTCATGACCTGAGCTGAAGGCAGAGGCTTTAATCCACTGAGCAACCCAGGCGCCCAAGGTCATGAATCTATTTTGGGTAATTTTTGGATATGATGTTAGGTAGTGGTGCAGCTTCATTCTTTGGCATGTGGGTATCCACTTTCAACCACTTGTCATAAAGATCTTTCCCTATATCAAGTGGCCTTAGCATACTTACCAAAAATCATTTGACCGTATATGCAAGAGTTTATTTCTGAGCTCTTTATTCTATTCTTTTGGTGTATATACTTAGGTCATTACCAGAGTTGTTTTGATTACCGTAGCTTTGTGGTAAGTTTTGAAATCAGGAGTGTGAATTCTCTCTAGCCTTATTCTTTTTCAAGATTGTTTAGACTATTCTGTGGCTCATAAAGTTTAAACTCTGATTGCATTTGGTCTTATCTTTTACTTTTCTAATAGATTGGAATACCTTAGATATATATGTGTATGAATGGCTCTAGGTTACTAAGTTTTCTTTCTAGGTAACTGGTTCACTTTTTATTTACCAAACATTTATTTTAATCATTGTGGATGAAAATCACCCTAAATGTATTATGTAATTTGTATGTATGTATGTATGTATGTATGTATATATATATGTATATATTGGCTTCCGTGCTAAATGGTTGTATTTTCAGAGTTCATCTGTCTATATTGTTTTCCTTTCCTCTTTCCTTGTCATCTATCACTTAAAGAAGGAACTTAATGCTTTTTAAATTATGGGAGTAGTGGAGTATCAGCTATAGAAAATGCAGATAAATTCTAGAAGAAAATAGAATTCACCTTACTTTGGCCACCCAGACTTTTTTCTAGACATGTTTTAAAATCAGATTATATTGGGCCTATTAGTTTAAAACCTGCTTCGTTCCCTCAGCAATAGAGTGTGTATATTCCATGTTACTAGCCTTCTCTGTTTTTTTTTTTCCTGTTAAGTTTTAATGTCTGTTTACTGTATTGTGTGGTGCTACCTTTTTTTTTTTTACATTTAATTTTTATATTCCAGTTTTTCTTTGCAATTGAAATTTTGTTGCTACATCTTTGTAGATGTTCATGATTTTATCTTTAGGAAAAACTTCTGGGAGTGGCTTTGCTGGATCAGTTTTTAAGGTTTTTGATATATAAGGCCAGATTTTCTCCAGGAAAGTTTGAACTTGTTTGTAATCTTATACATGATGAACAGGAGTAGTATTTGGCACTTTCTTGATCAATATCTTTATTGTTTAATTTAAAAAATGATTTTCTTTTAATCTTTGCAAATTTGATAGGAAATGTGGAATCATTGTTTTACTTACATTTGGTTCATTAATATTTAAATTTACAGCTTTTTTATTCATTATTTAGTGTTTTGTAATTACCTGTATTTTGCCTGTTTTCCTATAATATTCTTCTTTAAAAATTTTTTATACAGTGTTTTGTTTAATGAGATATCAGCTCTTTTTATTCATATATTTCTGATTTTTGTCTGTTTTTACATTTATGAAATTTTAATGTGTAATAAAATTCATCATTGTCTTATTGCTTCTGACTTTTCTCCAATATATACATTTTTCTTACATTTTCTAACATTTTTAAGGTCTTAAAAATTTTCATAGTTAAATTTATATTTAATCTGAAATTTATGTTAATAGAATGTTATGTAGAGTTCTAACTGTAAGTTTTCTAGTCCTTTAATACTGTTGAATAAATCTTTCACAATTGTTTTGAAATGCCACCTTTATCATTTCCCTGGGTTCCCATTTATACTTGTGTTTCTCTGCTAGTCCATTGATCTATCTATTCTTGGGTTACTCCCCTGTCGTTTTAAGTCATAGATTATAATAACTGGTAAGATACCCTTTTATTACTCTTTAAAAAAATTGTAGTTGTTTTTGTTCATTTATTCCAAGTAAACTTTAAAATCAACAATTCAAGAGACTCTTGAGTAGCTCAGTTGGTTAAACATCCAGTTCCTGGTTTCAGCTCAGGTTATGATCTCAGGGTCCTGAGATCAAGCCCTGTGAGCCCTACATGGGGCTCCATGCTCAGTGGGGAGTCTGCTTGATATTCTCTCTCTCCCTGTGCCCCTCCCCCTCATGCTTGTACATGTGCACACTCTCTAAATAAATTTTAAAAAATATAAAATCAGCGATTCAAGTTCTAAAAAGTATTTTTTGACTTGGGTTTAAATATATTAAGTGTGTTGATTAATTCCCATATTCAGCAGTATGGTTATATTTTTTTTATTTGTTCAAATTTTATCTTATGAATCTTGATAAAACCTTGTAGTCTTATTCATATAGATCCTACATATTATTTATTACTAGGTATTTTATTTATTTTAATAGTATTATGTATAGGTTTATGTGTCACTTGTCTCATGCAATATTTGTGATATACTAACATTTTTTCATTAATTATTTGTTATGGAATTTTAAAAACATTCTCAAAGTAAAGGTAGTTCACTGAATCCTCATTAAGTTTATTATAATGCTAAAAGAGCCATAAACTTTCTGTTCCTGTCTAGTTAAAAATTTTTATTGCATTTGTGACTCTTTCCTCTTACACTTTTAGTTTTATTATTTTTTTTCTAGTACTTCAACTTTAGAAAATCTGATGTTCTTGCATTGGTTGTAACTTTTTAATAATGACAGCTTTGGGGATGGGGTATTTTTGTTTTACTTTTGATTTTAAATGGTAATGTTACTAGGTTTTCTTTGTTAGGTAAGACCTCTTATTTTTATTTTCATAACATTATTAGATATGAGATTGATATCTTATGTGCAATATACTAGCTTTATGAACTTGAGCAATTTAATCTGTTGGAGCACTTCAGATTTCTCATCTGTAAAATGAATTCATCCCACAGAGATCTTTTGTGTAATATGATAAGATAAAGCATGTAAATGAAGTTTTCAAGCTCTTGTAAGGCCATCTAAGTTTTATGTACTTTAATATTAATCTCACTTGTTCAGTCAGTCCTGATTCTCTATTTCTCCAGTGCCCAATTATGGTAATTCGTGTTTGTCAAGAAGAATTTGAGATGTTTATTAGTAGATGATTTTTCTAAATGTCTGTTTGTTCCTAAGAAATATTTTATTATGAAAAATCTCTTACAAAAACAGCTGTTTCCTTGGGGAGAGGGGAGCTGCAGGGTTTCTGTTGACATTCTATGATTGATATATATCTATCATATATATGATATATATAACATATATATATTAGCCATAATCTAAAAGTACTACATCTGTTGACTAAATAGAGACAAGCCATGTGTTTACTCCTTTATCATTTAATTCACTCACACAGAATGTTCTTATATACCCCTATCACCTTTGTCCTTGACCTTGCATTCTTCTGTTTACATCTGGCAGCAGTAAACAAAAGAATAAAGCTGTGCTTGGGTAAACAGAACAATTCTGTTACAGAAGAACGCCCATACACTCAAACAATGCATCTAAGCATGCCTATTGTTTGCACACAACTATTATTTTTCCTACTTGCTTTGTGCTGATTCCATTTTGATTGTGATAAAAATGGCTTCCTGTACTGATTTTTCCCCCTAATTAATTGGTGGTGTTATAACCACATTATGTAATAAAAAAAAACTCATTATAAGAGACTTGCCTATTTTCTAGTATAGAGAAAATAATTAAGTGCTGTAAATACTCGTTGATTACAAATGGCCAGATGACCCATTTCATATATTGAGACACACTATTGCTGCTCTGGCTCAATGCAGGTGTTCAAGCTTGGTGCAGTAAACTGTGCCTATTGAATAGGATCTGGGTGTATAAATATGGTTCTTATAAATGAATGAATGAATGAATAAATAAATAAATAAGGTTCTTCTTTTTATAAGCATTTGAATGGGTTCCAGAAAACTGTAGGGGAGAGTATCTTTAGAAAACACATGTGTGGCGGTCGGAGTTGGGCAGATAAAGCAGATATTTGCTGTTATCACTTCGACCATGTATTAAAAACAAAGTAAAAAATGTAATCGTGCTATTCTATAGATTCTTAATACCTTTTTACTTTTTTTACCAGTGTTGTCACTTTGTAGGAAGACAAACTAGAACAGGTTTGGAGAAAGGCAAGTAAAATGATTGGGAGAAGAGTATTACATAAACTAAGAGGGTTTGGGTCTTTCAGCTTAGAAATTGAAGGGCTAGATTTAAAGTATAGAAACTTTTCAGGTAAGTTGAGTATGACCTCGTTTCTAAATCTCAGGCTTATAAGCTCTTGTTTCTTCCTTTTCCAATCTTGAAATAGGACAATTGAGTAGAAGCTCTATGATACTATATTTTGCTGTCAAAAACATAATGAATTTCTAGAAAAGTTTAGGTATATTTAAGAATGATAGATCTACAGTCAGTTACTAAATGGAACTTGAGGTTTTGCTCTCGGTCTTCTAATGACAAAGGGGTATAAGCATACCTTCCCATATGGGTGCTACTTTAAATATGTAGAAGACTAACAAAACTTCCTTGTGACCCAAGATACATAACTGTGACCGATAATTGAAACTAAAGAAGACAAACTTTGGCACCGTAACATAAGGATAAATTTTGTAATAGACAGAGTGGTCCAAACATGAGATAGGAGGCAGAGAATTCTTTCCTTATACACAGGATTTCAGCATATCCTAAATGACAAGTTGATGGAGTTGTAATAGGGAACTCAAGTATTGGATGGATGTTTGGACTAGATAACTTGTATGGTCCTACCAGATCTGAGATTTTATAATAAAATATGAGGAGATATCTGTCAGGGAACATTGGATCGAATGGGCTAGATCTAGAAAAAGTATAGTAAGTTATGCTGAAACCTGGAGATGGCTGGTTTGCCTTTCAAAGTTGATGAGCATCACACTTACATTTTTAAAAAAAGATTTATTTATTAGAGAAAGAAAGAGCACACACATGAGTGTATGGTGGAGGGTAGAGGGAGGAAGAGTCTTTTAAGCAGACTTTGTGCTGAGTATGGAGCTGAGATCACAGCCTGAGCCAAAGCAAAGAGTCAGATGTTTAACTGACTGTGCCACACAGGAACCCTACATTTTACATTTTTTAAACAGTACTTGAAATTTTTTTAAAATAATGAGGTGGTCATTCAAAGAAGTATAAACACTGTACATATAATACATCGAAGAGCTGAACTGGAAGGTAATAGTGCTCCATTCCTACAACTACCCTATTTCCTTCTTCAACTATTGGTGACGGAAAGGGAGGGTTGAAATTACTTTGGGATTCCTGGCTTGAATAATTGAGTTGGTGGTGGTGCCATTAGTGGAGAGATGGAGTAACTTTTGGAGAAACAGGAAGCTGTGTGGGACAGTCTTATTGAATTGTCTTAACATTGTTTGTCTTATTTAATAATTTAGGCCTCAGATTTTCTTTGCCTTCTAGTGACATTTTGTCTTCAAAGATGTCAACTTATTTCAAAAGGAATAGGAGCAGACTCGAAGAGGTTTTTACTGGAAAATTTGGGGCAATTTGAGCATCAAAAAGAATAATAGATTATAATATGTTAAATGAAGAATCCATGAATCCCTATTGACAGTAAAAAAGGGAGGAGAGGGAATTCTCTACAGAAGAATGCCAGTTGATAAATGCAGAAGGAATGATAGAGTTAGAAAAAAAGCATTTTGAGACTTCCAGTATAATAATTGATTCAGGCAAGAATCATCTATGGATACTAAAGTGATTTGGTGAAAGTTTTTTGGAATATAGAATAGAATATTCCTTTCACCTCCAAGTATAATTTCATGAATAATTTACTAATTGCAACACTTTTTGTGTCCTGTTTAAGAAATTGCTGCCTACCACAAGGTTGCTTTTTTAGCATATAAAAAAGATTTATAATTCATTCAAGATTGATTTTTGTATGTTAGGATCAAGATTTATTTTACACAGTCATAATTTATTAATTATTTATTAATTTTAACACCTTTACATGTGGAGAGATCTGGCAGTCACCAGCTTAACAAAATGATCAATCTTAGCATCACAAATAGTGGGAGAGCCCATCACTATCTGTTGTAATGCAATTAGAAGATTTAAAAAATCAGCTTTGAATTATTCTTGCCCAAAATGTTTGACTTAAATTGATAGGTGTCTATTATACTGTCCCTTCAGTTTTTCATTAGGTTTAAAATTTTTCAAATAATAAATTTTTTGAAAGCATGATTTTTAATTACCATCATACATACTGTATGATATATTTGTTAAATAGTTAAATGTAAATCTTTCAATGAGATTACTTAGAGATGATTTTTTATAAATGGTGATTTAGGCCTTAAACTCTCAAATATTCATTTAAATCTGTAACAAAAATAGTGCTAATAGTAATCTTGAATGACTCCATAACTTTGTGAACATTTCACCTATTCCTTCTTAGAGCCTTCATTGGAGGCTCTTCATTGAGAGCCTTTCAGAAGACTGAATTGATAAGGAAGGATATGGAATAGTGAGATGGCACTGGCACTGCTGCAGGTCCCATGGTTCTATGATAGTAAGTAGCTCAGAGTGACTCCTGTGGGAACTTGATGTTAGCTGTCTATAAATTAAGCCATAAGCCACTGGTGATCTATAGTGAAACCTCAATGTGATTTCTTTCACAGTTTTCTTTCACTGATAACTAATGAATGTGAATATCCTCTCATGATTGATGGCCATTTGAGTATCTTCTTTTGTGAGATATTGTACAAATCTTTTGCCTCTGTTTCTACTGGGTTGTATATCTTTATTGATTTATTGGAATTCCTGTTCTTTGTTGAATATACATGTATTACGGAAAGTTTCTGTCATTCTATGATTTGCATTTTTACCTTTATAACAATGTCTCTTGATTAAAAGAAGTTATTAATTTTAACACAGTTTAATTAATTAATTAATTTTTTGGTAAACAACATTTTTGTGTCCTGTTTAAGAAGTTGTTGCTTACCACAAGGTTGCTTTTTTAGCATTTAGACTTATAGTTCATTCAAGATTGATTTTTGTATGTTAGGATCAAGATTTATTTTACACAGTCATAATTACTGTAACTTTATAATAAGTCTTTATAATAAGTGTAATAAGTCAGATAATATGAGTCTTCCAGTTTGTTTTTTAAGATGATCTTGGCTATTCAAGCTCCTTTTTATTTCTTTACACATTTTAGAATTAGCTTATCAGTTTCTACCAAGTATGCACACACACCACAAACTCTGAGGGGTTTTAATTGTGATTGCTTTGAATCTATAGATCAGTTTGGGGAAAATTAACATTTTTATGACACTGAACCTTTCATCCATGAGCATGGTACACCTTCCATTTATGTAGGTCTTTAATTTTTCTGTATTTCATATGGAGAAGTTCTTACACATCTTTAAAATTTTTTTAATTAAATCAGTTAAAAATTTTATTGAAATATAATTGATGTACACTGTTAGTTTTAAGTATATAACATATTGATTTGACAATTCTGTACCTTATTCAGTACTCACTATGATAAGTATAGTTACTGTCACCATGTTATTACAATATTATTGACTATATTCCTTATGCTTCACTTTTCAGCTCTGTGACTTATTTTATCTCTTAATGGCCTTTATCTATTTTGCCCATCCCTCTGCCCACCTCCCCTCTGGCAACCACCAGTTTGTTCTCTGTTTTTGCTTTGTTTATTTGTTCACATGTCTTGGTTTTTAGATTCCACATATAAATGAAGTCATGTGGTATTTGCCTTTATCTCTCTCTGACATATTTTAATTAGCATAATACCCTCTAGGTTCATCCATATTTTTAAAAAATATTTTATTTATTTATTTGACAGAGAGAGATCATAAGTAGGCAGAGAGGCAGGCAGAAGGAGAGGGAGAAGCAGGCTCCCTGCTGAGCAGAGAGCCCGATGCAGGGCTCGATCCCAGGACCCTGAGATCATGACCTGAGCTGAAGGCAGAGGCTTAACCCACTGAGCCATCCAGGTGTCCCTAGGTTCATCCATATTATTGCAAAGGACAAGATCTTAGTATTTCGATGGCCAAGTAATATTCCACTGTGTATACAGATACAGTGCATCAGGGTTCCCTTTTCTGCACATTCTTACTAACACTTGTTTTTCATACTAGCCATTGTGACTGATATTAGATGATATGTCACTGTGATTTCTTACCCGTCTTTTGTTAGGTTTATACCTAGGCATTGGACTTTTTTTTATCCTGCTGTAAATTGTATTTATTAATTTTATTTTCTGTTTGTTGCTGGCATGTAGGAATACAGTTGGTTTTTGTATATGGAAAGTGATTCCGGCAACCTTTAAATTTGCTTCTAGTTTTAATGATTTGTCAAAAGTTCTAATTCTTGGTTTTCTTTCTGAGATCATCTTGCCACAGTCTAATCTGCTAATGCTATTGTAAAATCTATTAGATTTTCTTGAGTACTCTATTACATTTAGATTGGAACTCACAAATAATTGATATTAAAATAATGTGTTATAAAATTTGACGTTAGTATATACCAGATGTAGTACAAATATTTTATTAAACGTGATTTCTCATATGTAACAAAATTAGGGAAACCAGACCCTGGAAGATGCTAGTTCTTACTTTGAACTTTGTTCTGGAAATAACTTTAGCATTACCGTGTGTCAAAATGTGTTGATTAAGGAGCTCCTGGGTGGCTCAGTTGGTTAAGCATCTGCCTTCAGCTCAGGTCATGATCCCAGGACCCTGGGGTCTGGCCTGGCATCTGGTTCTCTGCTCAGTGGGGTGTCTCCTTCTCCATGTCCTTCTGCTTCTACCCCAGCTCTTGCTCTTTCTCTCTTTCAAATAAATAAAATCTTAAAAAATTTAAAAAATAAAATGTTAATTAAAACAGCTTTAAAAACTATTATCTGATTTATGCAAATTTTGCTAGTTCACACTTTTCAGAAATACTCCTTGTTTGTCTTTCATTTATTATGGGTTTATCAAGCATTTATAAATTGCCTGTTGTATAAGGCACTTAACTACTCAGAGTTGAGAATTAAACAAGAGTAGAAGGGTTGGGAGTCAGATAAGTAGTTGTAATAAAGTGATATTAATGTAATTGTAGTATCCTTTCAATGTTATAGGACCAAAGAGAAGGGTCATCTAACTCGTAGTTGAGGAAGACCTTATGCTAAATATTAAAAGTGTGACTGGAGTGTGAATGCTGAATGTACGCACTCTATATAAACTTTTTCTTCTCTCCCAGGTCCGTATGAGATTTCTTGAAGGTTACTTTAAATCTGCCCTTTTAAAAAAAATCCTTCTTTTTTTTTTTTTTGCTTCTTTTCACTAATTAGCACACTTCTGAGTTGATATCTCATTAAATCAAGATATATGTATTGCAATATATTTGTATTCATTCAGTATATTGCTATTTGGGTTTTAAAAGAAAATAATATTCTTTGTTTCTTTGTGGGAATTTTTTATTTTTTATATTTTTTCAAGTCTTTATTTAAATTTCAGTTAACATATAGTGTAATATTAGTTTTAGGTGTAGAATTGAGTGATTCATCACTTATATACAACACCCAGTGCTCATTACAAAGTGGCCATCCTTAATCCTTATCCCCCTGACTACCTCCCTTCCAGTAATCTGTTTGTCCTCTGTAGTTAAATCTGTTTTCTGCTTTGCCTCTCTCGCGCTCTTTTTTTCCCATTTTTTCATATCATGTAATATGTGTTTGTTGAAATTCTGGAAAATGAAAAAGTCACAGAAATTGTTTAAATGAACACACATGTAGAAGGACAAACAAATTCAGACTGGAAGTGAACATCTTAAGGTTAGTTCTTAGTGATAGACAAACAAATGATGTAACAAAATTTCTGTACAGTGACTGTGTTATTTCCTGTTTAGCCATGGGCATATAAAGTAATTAATAGACTTCCTACTTTAGAAGATTTAAGTTGTGATATAGTCTGATCTAAAGCTATACAAGAATATTCCTTGGACAAGATTCCATACTTTTATTTTTTTTTAATATTTTATTTATTAATAGACACAGAGAGCAAGAGCAAGAGAGAGAGAGAGATCACAAGTAGGCAGAGAGGCAGGCAGAGGTAGAGGGAGAAGCAGGCTACCCGCTGAGCAGAGAGCCTGATGCTAGGCTTGATCCCAGAGTCCTGGGATCATGACTTGAGCTGAAGGCAGATGCTTAACTGGCTGAGCCACCCAGGCATGCCTCCATATGTTTATTTTATTTTTTTATTATTATTATTTTTTAAAGATTTTATTTATTTATTTGATAGAGAGAGAGATCACAGGTAGGAAGAGAGGCAGGCAGAGAGAGAAGGGAAGCAGGCTCCCTGCTGAGCAGAGAGCCTGATGCGGGGCTCTATCCCAGGACCCTGAGATCATGATCTGAGCGAAAGGCAGAGGCTTTTTAACCCACTGAGCCACCCAGGTGCCCCTCCATATGTTTATTTTAATGCAAGTTATAAATCACTAATTTTTTGGCAGAAATATTATTGAACAACTAGTACACCATTATCAGTTTTTTGTTTTGTTTTGTTCTTTAATAGTATGTCAGTGGCTTAAACAATAAAGATGCTTATTTCTTTTTCATTGCTGAGCTGATCAACAGTTGAGTGAAGGTACAGTGGATTTTTCAGGGACCTAGGTGCCTTCTGTCTTGTTCTGTCATTCTCTACTCTTGAGCCTTGGAACTGTAAGTATGATTCCTGGAAACAGCAGCAGCAACATAGGGGAACTTGTTAACAATGCCGAATCTCAGACCCAGCCCAGACCTACTGAATCAGAATCTTCATTTTAATGAGATTCCTGGGTGATTCATGTATACATTAAAAACTGCTCTATAGTTTATCTTTATCTCAGTGCTCAAAGATGGCTTATCACCCTGTATTCTTACTCTATCTACTGAGAAAAGGGAAGGAGGACATGAACTGGAGGGCATGCAGATTTGTTTTAAGGGCATAAACTGGAAGCTGCCCACAATACTTTTGGCTATATCTCATTGGCTAAAAGTTTGTCATGTAGTCACACCTATTAGTAGTTAACAAGGGAAGCAGAAAAATCTAGTATATTTAGTTGTGTAGGAATGTGCTCAGCTATACTTGGTGGGCCTCTGATACCAAAAGGAAGAAAAAAAATGGATATGGTAAGAAACTAAGAGTGATACTTTGGCTGAATATAGAATTCTAGGTTGGAAATTGAAAAGAAAGAAACAGAAAAACCCAGAATTTTTAATATATTGTTATCCCGTCTTCTAATTTCAGTGTTGTTGAGAACTCCAATGCTATTCAGACTTCTGATTCCTGTATATGCCTTGTTTTTATTTCTGAAAGCTTTTAGATCTTTTTAAACTTCTATTTTCTTTAACTGTTTTGATTTCTGGATTATTTTTGGGTCTTATTGTGTTGAGTATTGAGATGTGGGAAAGGGGGCTTTCAGTTAGAAAACACCTTTCAGTAGTATAAAATGTTACTATTTATTTGATAATTTCTCTTTACATTTTCTTTATCTTCTTCTGGACTTTTATTTTTCAATTTTATCTTTCACCCTTTCTAGTTAATTTTTTTTTCTGCTTTCATGTATCTTTCATGATGTATCTTTATCATCTGGATATTGTTTTATATAAATTTGTGTATGTTTTATGGATATAATAACTTATCTCTTTGTGATAATATAGATGTTTTAATATTCTCTTCTCCTTTGTGCATTGTCTCTTGTTTCCTCTGAATTATTTTAGTCTCTCCTTATTAGAGCCTTTCCTTAAATATGGTGACTCTCAGCAACCTGTTTATACTTAAGCGTAAGGCACTAAAACATTAAAATATTTGCCTGTGGAAGCAGATCCTTGCTTATAAAAAAATTAGGAAGGAATAGGCTATTTTTTATGGTTCCCCCCCTTGATTTCAATTTCTGTACATCTTTTCTTATGGGCTTCCCCAAAAGATGACCAAAAATTTTACTAATAAAGCAAAATCTAGTTTATTGGTACTGCAGGAAGGGAATCTTCTGTCTTTGTGGAATTTTAGTAGTGTCTCAGAGAGAGGATGGATATTTATGAGGATTTTGGCATCTAGTTTAATGCACATCTTTCACTGCAGAAGCATGATTGGGATAAGGTGAAAATAATGGCAATAGGCAGGAGTTTCAAATCAAGTCTTTGATAAGCTTAGTTAAGTGACTTATTGTCCTGGGAAGGGGGTTTATTTATTTATTTATGTTTGGATAAATGTATCTTCGGGATATTCCTGAAACAAACAAGGTTATTTATAACTTTATCTTCCTGGGTAACAGTTCCTGGAGTAGCAAAGTATAGCCAGTCAAATAGTAAATCCATGTTAATGTAGACAGGGTGTAGTTTTAAGCAGTTTTGGCTCTCAACTTCCTTCCCTTCATTAACATCTGAAAATATGATTGGTCCAGATCTTTATTTCAATGTATGAGATCTTGCGATGAAATAATAAGCTGGAGGTGAGGGTGTGAAAGGGGAAGATGGTCACTTCAGCTTTTGTAAGAAGTAGAGTTTCCTCCTGTTAAATGATCATTTGCGGGCCATTTGAACAGTGGTTGTGCAGCAGCATGTAATACTCTGGAGGTCACACTTTAGCACTGTAACACAAATACTAAGAAAAGGACTAAGATCAGAGTCTGCAGTCTGCAGGAGTCAGGAGTGCCAAAATTAAGCCAAGAAAATAGATCCCACTTTATCCAAAGAGCGCATAAAACCAGATGTAGGGTTATTTGCAGAATTACCAATTTTATGATTCTTGTCTTGGCTCTTCCAGTCTCCTTAATAATAATAAAGATCCAAGGGGCACCTGGGTGGCTCAGCTGTGATTGAGTGCTCAACTTGTGATTTCGGATGAGGTCACGATCTCATGGGTCGTGAGGTAAAGTCCCTGTGTTGGTCTTTGCATTCTGCAGGGAATCTGCTTTAGATTCTCTCCCTCTCTCTTTTTCTGTCTCTAAAATAAATAAATCTTTAAAAAATAATAATTGTAAAGATCCAAGAAAGGACTGAAGGTTGTAAACACACTATATTCCCCTGAAGACAAACTAGTATTAAATCTAAAGTAGCTCTTTTCTGAGCTCCTACATAACTTGTTTTAAGAGCCTATCAGACAAAGAGTTCTTTGGTCTTATTTGCATTCTTTTGCTCTGACCCTTAGTGTGTAGAATTCTTCGTTCCTTAATAGGCTTCTTCTGAAGCTAGAAGTAAAGAAGATTGATGTGAGAAGGAAGTAATTCAGAATCCCTTTGAGTGGTTAGAGAATTAAATTCTCAGATTGTTACCGCAAGGGGAAGCTGATGGGCCAAAATGGGCTTTGGGTGAGAGCTGAAGGTAAGCGTCAGTTTACCAGGGTCACAAATCTCTGATTAGTTGGTAGCTTGTAACCAATAGACTTTAATGTCATAGATTTAATATTAGTGTGTAGGAAACACCTGATGATCTGTGGGAATTGTCCAAGAGTACCGAATCATTTTGATGTCACTTACCAAGAATGATCCAGTACCAGGTAATGAAATTTATAGTGTCATTATCATTAGGTAGCTCTAAAGCAGAGGAACTTGGGGTTGAATTTAAGTAGTGTGTCTTCACTGTGAGGTCTGTGAAAATGAGAGAGCTTCCACATATACACCCTCTATTCTCTTGTCTTTTTCCAAGGTCTACTCCTGTGAAAGTTAATCTACAGAAGCTAGCTCCCATGAAAGATCCCTGAGTAATGTTTTGGTAAAGATAGAAACCTTCTATACTATGAATGATATGATAGATCGTCTTTTGTGGAACCTGCCATTTAAAAGGTTATTTAAAGTTGAGTCCAGTTACCTTTACCCAGAACACGAATTGATTCATTAGCAAGGAACTGGTACCAAGTGAATACCAAAAGAAACTGAATAAACCCAGTAGTCAGTGCTACAGACTGAATGTTTATGTCCTCCCCAAATTCATACGTTGAAACTAATCCCAAATGTGTTTGCATTTGAAATGGGGTCCTTTGGAAGATAATTAGGACATGGGGGCAAGCCCTCATGAATGTCCCCATAAAAGAGACCCTAAAGAGCTCGCTCATCTCATCTGCCACGTGAGGACATAGCTAGAATACAGCCGTTTGTGAGCCAGGAAGCAGGCTTCCAGCAGACACTGACTCTGCCAGCATCTTGATCTTGGACTTCCCAGCTTCCAGTACTGTGAGAAATAAATTTGTGTTGCTTATAAACCACGCAGGGTATTTTTCTTTAATTCAATTAATTACCATATAGTGTATTATTAGTTTCAGAGGTAGAGTTCAGTGATTCATCAGTTTTTTTTTTTCTTAATTTATTTGACAGAGATTTGACAGAGAGAGAGAGATGACAAGCAGGCAGAGAGGCAGGCAGAGAGAGAGGGGGAACCAGGCTCCCCACTGAGCAGAGAGCCCAACACGGGGCTCTATCCTAGGACCCCAAGACCACGACCTGAGCCAAAGGCAGAGGCTTTAACCCACTGAGCCACCCAGGTGCCCCTGTTCATCAGTTTTACATAACACCCAGTGCCCATTACAACACGTGCCCTCCTTAATGCCCATCACCCAGTTACCCTATCCTCCACCCCCTTCCCCTCCAGCAATCCTCAGTTTTTTTGTTTTTTGTTATTTTTAGAGAGAGCATGGGCACTGGCAGGATTGAGGTAATGGGGAGGGGAAGGGGCAGAGGGAGATCGAAAATATTAAGTAGGCTCTGTGCCCACAGCGGAGCTGGATGTGGGGCTCAGTCACGACCCTGAGATCATAATCTAAGCCGAATCAAGAATCAGCTGCTTAATAGGCCCCCTAGGTGATAATATTTTTGTTATAGCAACTGGAATGGACTAAGATGGTCTATTTGATTGTATGCTTTAGTCAAATCACGAGTAAATTTTAACCAGGTTTTGAGTTTATAAGAGAGAGTGACTAAAAATGGAAAAAAAACAATTCTAAGAATAGGGTCCTTAAGGGTTAACATAGATAAAGGTAACCTTAACAGCAAAAGAGGAAAGAAGGTAGCTAAGAAAATAAAGAGCAGAATACTAGAGATTAAAGCATGGACAGTCACTAGTTTTGTTCTGTGGATCTTGGTCTAAAGGTCTTTGGTTGAAGCCCTTTCCTTCTAAAGACCTTCTACTTCTAGAAGGATTGAACCCTCTGTTGAAGAGATTTATCTAGCTCTAGGAGGCTCCTAAGAATCCTCAGCTCGAGGTTTTTGGGTGCAACAGTCTTCCAGAGATTCAAGGCTGATTTATTACTATTGAATTGAGAGACATGATTCCAAGAAGTTTCACTGCTATACTAGTTGCAAACAGTAGATAGTTTTTTCCCTCAGGGTCAAGGACTATTTTTCTCTCTCTTTTCCAAAAGACCATGTCTTCAGATTTTCAGTTAGATAGGAGTCGTTTGGGAAGATGTTAAGGAAAGGCTGCTTGTACCTATTAATGGTAAGACTGGGTATATTGCATGACTCCCTGGCAGACAGTATTTGGCTATGTCCGCTTAGAATTTTGTAGAGTCTAGTATCAGAGATAACATTCCTAAATAAATGGGCTAGTCTGTAATAACTCACAATTAGAGAGTGGTTGAGCCCCAGAAAGAATTGATTTCATTGTCATTAAAGCCAGTGGTAGTATCTTAGGCCAGGGAAGTTTGAGAGACTCTCAGGTGTTTGCTAATACTAGTTTCAGAATTCCCTTTGTTCTTTCTACCTTTCTTGAGGATTGGACAGTAAAGTTTTTGAGTAAGTGGAAGGGGTTTGGAAATTCTTTTTTTTTTTTTTTTTTTTGAAACTCTTTAATAGCTTCAGAAAATAGGTACCTCTCATTAGAGAGAGAAGCTGGAATTTCTGAAATTGGGAACACACATCAAATAAGGTTTTGCTACTATTTGAGATGTAGAAGGGCTTATATCTATCCCAAGAATAAGCAAATGATGACCAGGACATATTCAGAACCCTTGTATGAAAATCATTTGGAGGTATTCAAAGAGACCTTGAGGTTTGGACTCTCGTCCATGTTTTAACCAAGGATTATGCTGGTGAGAGGTGAGAAATAAACCACAACATGCTCAACAGTTTTAGTAAAGTTTTCCTGCTGAGTGAGTTCACTAGCCAGTTTTGTCCTTACCAGAGTATATAATTTTATGTAAAATTTTCTTTGGGTTTCTTTTGAGGATGGACCTCTGATGCCACAAAGAAATTGTCCTCAGAGCACGAGAAGCAAACTTGGGTAATCATCCCCCAAACCCTTCCTTTTCCAACTCTGGAGACAATTACTAGCATTGTGTAATAGCCTCTTTGAGCCTCTTTAAAGATTTGAACTTTTTCTATAATGAGGGTTAAGATCTTAGTAAGGGATGCCTATCTGCCAGGGCATTTTCTTTAATCTTTACATTATCTCTCTTTTTTTAATGGGCTTCTATCTTTAGAATAGTTATCTCTTTAAAAAGGAAGCTTTAATACTGAAATCAAGAACCCCCGTTGTTTTCAAAGCATTTCAAAATTGTGGACTACCCCAAAAGCAGATCCACTTTGAATTTACATGTGTTAACCCTTTTAACTCCAGCTAACCAGTTCACTGACTGGCAAACTCATGAATTCATGGTGAGTTCTGTCATCTGGGAATCTCTTGCCTCTAGCAAAAGAGTCACATTCTACGGGAGAGTTGAGATCTGTTCCAGCATATTGTTTTCTTGTTTTATTCTTAAGATAGGACCCATCAACCATGAAGATTAAGTCTGAATTTTTTTGAATAGTTTCTGGTAAGTCTATTTAGGGCATGGTTTACCAGTAGAGACTAGTTTCTCCTCTTTTTAGAGAGGAGATGAGTAGCAAAGATCAGCAAACTTTTCCTATAAAGGGTCAGATAAGATAGTTAATGTTTGGGCTTTGTGGGTCATATAGCAGTCTCTGTTGTGCATTCGTTTTTTTCTTGTTTTTAATAATCATTTAACATTATAAATATCATCCTTAGCTCATAGGCCATCCTGTGGGTGGAATTTGGCCTGTGAGCTACATTTTGCTGACCCCTTAAGTATTACAATGAATGGAAATATATGAGGGATAAAGTAATAGGATTTTATATGAGCTAAGCCTCCTTGCTGAAACATGTTCTGTCTTTGAAGTGAGCAACAAAGATTGTACAGTATGAAGAACCTTGGGGTTGGAAGAAGATCCTTAAATGAAGTGGACAGAAGCCTTTAACTGCTGTGGCTATTTTTAGATAAACTGGGTAGTCTTTTGCCACTGTGTCAAAAGAAACTTAGGTAACCTCCTGATCTTTGATGATTCTCATGAAGTTAAGTCAGAACACCAATGGCTTGTTCAGATCTCTCATGGATGACTAGGTAGAAAAACTTATGATAATTAACTCAGTGGGAAGTGGCTGAGGTGCTCATTTTATATTGCAAAAGATGTTTGTGTTTAGGTTTTCATGGAATAGCTTTGGTTATTGAGGAGGTCTTGGTTAAATTATTTAATAATCATATCATTATGGAAAAGTTGGAACCCATTGCCTGCAGTGGTCAGTGAGGTCTAGGAAACCTTGTAATCGTCTCTTTGTTATTTGTCTTGGAAAGTTTTGATTGTAATCTGTAAAGAGTAAGGGATTTACCTCCTTAGGATAAATCATGTATTAATTAGTATACTTTCATATTATAACTTTTCTTTGGAAATTTTACATCCTTTCTGAGCTAAAACAAAAAAATGTAATCAGCCTGAGGGCTTACCTCATCTTTCAAACACAACAAAAGATCATCCATATTAGACTAGAGTAGAAACCCAGGGAAATTTAAGATCCTTAAGGTACAGGTTGAGGACCTGTTCAAAAATTGGGCGTGCCCCAAGGAATCCCTAAGGCACAACTGTCCAGATGTAATTGATTTTCCTGAGACAAACAAGTATTGACTGTTTTGATCTAAAGAAACACTACAGAAAGACGCAGATCTCTGTGAAATATGTAGCTTCAGGAGGCAGAGAAGATAAAATATTATTTTCATTTGGTTCTGTATGAAAGTGAGGTGAGAGGGGAGATGAATATTCTATTTATGGCCCTGAGAGCCTGAATAAATCTATATTCTTTTCCATTGCAGTTTTTCTTTTAAGTCATGAAGATGGGAATATAATGTGAAGTACAATGAGTCCTTTATCTATAAGATTTTCAACTGTTGTTTTTAGCCCTTGTGGCTGCTGCTTTTAGAGAGTATCTCCAAATGTAGGTCGGTATTTGAATGGGTCAGTTGAGCTTTGATGGGTTCAGCCTCAATAAATCTGCCAATGTCAGTAAACTTTTATTTTTCCACAAAAAGGCATACTTCCTAAAGATGTTGAACTTGGGTTTGATTTAAATAAAGGGAGACCAGTAAATCGATGTAAATTAGCTATGACTTGATTATTGAATAGGAAGACGTCAAGATTTCAAGGAAAGGACTAAGAGGAGAGCACTAGATAATGGTATTTCCTTTTGCACAGATCTTTCCCTATTAAATTACCTGGAGTGATATCACAAAAGGGGGGGTGGGGGGAATGTTCCTTTGTTAAAGGCCTGCCAGTAAATTGAAGGTTAGTACATGCAAATGTCTGAGGGTTATTATAGATGCCATCCCTGAAGTGGTTTGTCAGCTTTAAGGGAGACTGTGGTTCCCTAATAGTGGTAGATTTTAAGGTTGGTACAGCATCAGTATTAACACAAATTTTGTAAGGTTGCCCTTTAATATTTAGAGAAATTTCTTGTGAGTTTAAGGATAATGTAGGATATTCTCCATCATATCACCTTCCTTGATCATCTACTTTATTTTTTCCCTTCACTTTCTTAGCACTGGCATAACTATTGTTTTTCCATTGTCCTTTCTGATTATAGTATCTACAAGTGCCTTTCTCAGAAGACTCACTTTATTCATTCAGAAGTTCTACACTCTTGTTATTCCTTTAATGGTTATACTAGAGATTAAAACATGCATTTTTGACTCATCATGTAATATTAATTGATGCATTTACCCTTTCCCCAAACGATGAAAGCATATTAAAATTTTTCAAATCCCTTTACTCCTCCTATCTCTGACATAATATAACCATGTTGTTGTGTCTTTTAATGCTGTATGTTTAATACCCTACAAGATATTATCATTGTTTTATACAGTCAATATTCATTTAGAATTACTACCACCATTACCATTTCTTATTCCTTCCTGCACTATTGGGCTTCCTTGTGGATCATTTTTGTTCTACCTGAATAATACCCTTTTTACTGATGCCTCTATGATTCATACTGGTTCTTGAATCTATAATTTGCTGTCATTAGTTTTAGAAAATGCTCAGCCCTTATCTCTTTAAATTTGTTTGTGCCCCCTCTCTCTTCCTTTCTCTCTTTCTCCTCTTCTGATGGGATCCAGTTAAATACAGTTAGCCCTTCTTATCTGTATTATGTATGTTTCTTATCCTGTCCTTCATGGTTTTCATCATTTTATTATTCCAGTCTTTTGAATATTTTCCCATGATATCTCTTCCAGTTAATTAATCCCTTCTACTGTAAACCCATCTATTGTGTTATTAAATGAAGTTATTTTTTTCAGTTTTATAATTTATTTTCTCCTCAAAAATCTGTTGTGTCCCATTCTTGGGCTTTTGAGACTCTTTCAGAATTCCCAATCTTTTGTTTATTGTTTTTCATTTTCAAGATTTTATTTATTTATTTGAGAGAGAACACACAGGAGTCGGGAGAGGGACAGTGGGAGAGGGAGAAACAGATTCCCCGCTGAGCAGGGAGTCCAACCTGGGGCTGCAATCGAGGACCCTGAGATCATGACCTGAGCCAGAGTCTGACACTTAACCCACTGAGCCCTCCAGTCTTTTGTTATCTTAAGCGTTGAATGCGCAGTTAAAACTGCAGAGACTATCTGGAGCCCTGCCAAGTCTATTTCTATTGTTTGTGGTTTCTGCTAGTTGTCTTGTCACCTCATGTGCCTGGTTATTTTTTTTTTTTAATTAGGTTTAGATATTGTATTTGAAATTTTTCTTTAGAAATTAACTTACTTATACCTAGGAGATGGTATCTTCCAACAATGAGCCCTTCAATGGTGCCTGGAGCTAGCAATGTAGGACTATACTGATCAATTTTTAGGCTTTGATATTTGAAGCTAGCTGAAGTCCTCATGAGAGTCAGTATACTTCTTATTCATATTACTCATAGAGTACTTCTTTTTATGGTCTTAATAAAAAATGCATGGGCATTTCCTTACATCCTTTCCTTCTTTTTCTCTGGTTTCAGTGGTCCTTGGACTGACTGTAAGTTTTATCTCCTTAGCCCTTAGCAAGGTGATCCAAAGTATCATTCAGCTCCTCAATAGCCTTATTGTAGGCCTAAACATATCTCTTCGACTATCATTAAATCCTGAGTTAGCTTGTTAATTATTTATTTCTTATACCATATAAATTTATTTTATTATAGCTTTTCTTAGAGTTACATACCAGTTATATTTTCCATTTTTGGTTTGTTTGAATAATTGAAACCTTTTTTTCTCTTAAAATGAAATGTTTTATAGACAAGTAAAAGGCAATAAAAAGAGGATCTTTTCAGGTGGAGACAGCGCCAATGTCTTGATTCTTTATTTTTCTCCCTTTACCCCTTACTGTCCTGAGTCATCGTATTAATATTTTAAGGCTCTATCTTGCAAGAAAATTTCACATCAAAGATTTTAAGTGTATTTGAGACATATAAAGACATATATTGTATTGTATTATATTATAACAAAAACATATACCTTTACCTTCTACTTAAGGAATAAAACATTACAAAATTAAAGCTCCTTGTGTACCTTTCTCTGGGAGGGAGAATAATGGTCCCCCCAAAGATAGCCATGTCCTAACCCCTGGAACCTTTGGATATGTTAAGTTACATGGCAAAGTGAAATTTAAGTTGCAGATGGAATTAAAGTTTCTCATCAGCTGACCTTAAGATAGGAAGATTATTCTGGATAATTTGGGTGGGCCCAAGGTAATCACAGTAGTACTAAAAGTGGAAGAGGGTGGTACAAGTGTTAGAGAAAGAGATGTGACAGCAGAACAGAGTGATATGATAGGAGAAGGACTTCTTCACCTGTATTTCTTGTTTTGAAGATGGAAGAAGAGGTCTGTGAGCAAAGAAATGTGGTTGCCTCTATAAACTGGAAAAGGCAAGAAAACTGATTCTTCGTTAGGGCCTCTACAAAAAATATAATCCTGCTGACACTTTGATTTTAGCTCACCAAGATCCATGTTGGACTTTCAACCTACAGATGGGTACTAATAAATTTGTGTTGTTAAGCCAAGTTTATGGTAATTTGTTATAGCAGCATAAGAAACTAATATACCCTCTCTGATCAGATTACATCTCTTACCCTAGAAATAACCAACACACTGGTGTTAATTCCTATGAATGGCTTTGTACTTCTATACCACATGTATGGTTTTTTTATACCCTATGTACTGGTAAGTAATGCTGTGCATGTGTTTAAACTTAATATAAATTATTAAGTACTGAATGGTACTTTCCATTCTGTGGCTTTGCGGTAAACATTATTTTTGAGATAGACATATTGAAACCTTATTCATTTTATTGCTGTAAGTTTCATTGTAACTTGTGAAAATCATAAATGTGTTCTCTTAATGTACATTTGGGTTGTTTGATAAGTAGTGTTGTTTTTGTTTTTGTTTTGTTTTAAAGGAATCAACATTTTAAAATTAAGAAGACTTCACATTAAAGTCTGTTGCTGGGGGTGCCTGAGTGATGATTATTTAGGCCTCGGCTCTTGATTTCACCCCAGGTCATGATCTCCGGATCCTGGGCTGAGCCCTGCATCAGACTCCACATTCGGTGGGGAGTCTGCTTGAGGATTTCTCTCTTCCCCCACCTCCCTACACCCCCATCTATCTAAAATAAATCTTTAAAAATATTTCTGGCTTATCTTTAAAAAAATTAGAACATTCATAAACAATTTTTTGGAGTTGTGCTATCCAGTATAATAGCTACTGGCTACATGTGGCTGTTTAAATTTAAATTAAGTGAAATAAAATTTAAAATTCAGTTTCTCAGTCATACCACCTTTATACCTTTATTTCAAATGCTCGGTACTCATACAAGGCTGATAGCCACTACCTTGGACAGAGCATAGAACATTTCCATCTAGTAGAATGTTCTGTTGGACAGTGCTTGGCTACTGGACTCATAAATACCCTCTTTAATGTACTTGTGTTCTTCAGTTCACCAAAGCTCCCATATCACATGCACATTTTTGACCGTTTCTCTGATAGAAAGTACTTGCTCAGGAAGGTTTGAATCCCAGCCAGCGGTTTGACTTTGGCCAACTATGAGACATTTTGGTGTGTCTGTTTTCTCATCTCTAAAATGGAGCTAATTAGCTGTTCTTGGCATTACATTTGTTAGCATATAAGAAGAGTATCTGGTGCATTGTAATTGTTTGTAAGTACTGATTGTCCTTATTGTGTAAATTATCTCCCTGTTATCTCTGGATACTTGAGTACGCTGCCTTGCTTTTAGTAGCCAGTTCAGCAACAGTGAAACTTTCTAAACACTGAATCCTCTTCCATTTACCACCTTATCTTTCACCTTTCTTATAGGCATCTTTCTTCCTTCCTTCCTTCCTTCCTTCCTTCCTTCCTTCCTTCCTTCCTTCCTTCCTTCCTTCCTTCCCTTTCTTCCCTTTCTTTCCTTTCTTTCTTAAATGGGGGGGCAGAGGGAGAGAGAGAGTCTCTGAAGTAGACTCCACACCCAGCACAGAGCCCAGTGTGGGGCTCAGTGTCATGACCTTGAGATCATGACCTGAGCCAAAATCAAGAGTCAGGCACTTAACTGACTGCGCTTATAGCCAAGTAAGAAGCCTCTTACTTCTTAAGAGGTATTTGTTCATGTTACCTTTAGTTCCTCACTTTCCATTTACTCTTAAATGCTCTCCAGTCTGTCTTCTGCTTCTACCATTCCATTTAACTCCACTTGGCTAATGTCACCATTATGTGTGTTGCTAAATCCAGTGGACACTTAGAGAGCCAGTATCACATAATGGCTAAGAATCCAGGTTCTGGGTTCTGCACAGTTTGTTAGATATACAGCCCTGAACAAACTACTTGCTTTGTCTAGGCCTTAATTAGTTCATCTGTAAAAAGGAGTTAAAGAAGCTTTCTGATAGGGTGTTGTGAGAAATGAATGAATCAGTGCCTTTATAGTGCTTATACTAGTCCTAGGAATGTTATAGTCATTTAATGAATGCCTCTTATTATTATCATCAGCATTCTATATTAACACATTTCCTTTGCTGAAATATTTTCTTCTTGAAATATGAAGCTCTTGATTTATTATACTTTTATTTTGTATATATGGCTTCTCTTTCTCATTCGGCTATGGGAATTTCTTCTTGTCTTTTCTCCAATGTAAAAGTGAGAGTTCCTCATAACTAGATCCTTCAAAGCCTGGTTTTCAGGCCTTCTTTTCTTTTTTCCTTACATTCTCTTCCTAGATAATACCATCAACTTGCAGGTGTCAAATACCTTTGAAATACTAAAGACTTTGTGACTTGCATCTCTGGGCCAGACATCTCTTCTGAGCTTAAGACCCATTTATACACTCATCTACTCACTTTCATTTTGATGTATGACAACTTTTTCAAACCGAACATGTTCAAATTTGAATTGTTTCTCTTTTTTCTTCTTTGCAGTTCAAACATTATTCACTGAATTACTTCTTGTCAGTAGTTTGGAAATTATCTTGGATATCTTTCTTTTAGCCTCCAGTCAGTCACTAAGACCTGTTCAGATCCTTATGTTCAAAATATAATTCTAATCTGTCCACCTTTTACTATCCAATCAGTTGCAGCTTCTCTGCTATTAATCTAGACCAAGCCACTATCATCTCTTGGCTAGAAAAGAGCCATAGGACTTTTTAAAAATTGTGGTAGAATGTACAAAACATAAAATTTAATTACTCCACTGTATACCATCTTCAAGTGTACCATTCAGTAGTATTAAGTACATTCACTTGTGTTCCCATTACCAACATTCATCCACAGAACGCTTTTCATTCTGCAGAACTAAAACTCTGTACCTATTAAACAGCAGCTCCCCATCCTCCTCCCACCAGCCTGTGGCAGCCACCATTCTGCTTTCTATCTCTCTGAATTGGACTGTTCAGGTACCTAATAGAAGTGGAATCACAGTAGTTGTGAGCCATATGTAGGTTTTCACCTTAATTCTTAGTAGAATACCCTGTTAAATATCCTCACTCTTTCTTCTTTATCCTTTCATTCTATTCTCCTCCTCTGCATTCTTTTCCTCCACCCCTTCTTACCTCTTTGTCCTTCTGTTCCACAAATATATTTTTGAAAATATGGATTAAATTTGCCACTCAAAAAGCACAGAATGATGGAATGGTTAAGAAAACAAAATCCAAGTGTATTTTGACTACAAGTGACTCACTTTAGCTGCAAAGATATACATAGACTCAAAGTGAACAGAGGGAAAAAGATATTCCATGCAAGTGGAAAACAAAAGAGAGTAGAAGTAGCTGCACTTAATGTCAGAGAAAATAGACTTAACTCAAAAGCTATAACATGAGATAAAGAAGGCCTTTGTAGAATGATAAAGGGATTATGTCTTTAAGGGGTTATAACAATTGTAAACATATCTGACCCCAACATTGGAGCACCTAAATGTGTTAAGCATATGCTAACATATGAATGGAGAAATGGACAATAATATAATAGAGTAGGGAACTTCAGTGTTCTACTTTCAACAATGAATATCATCTAGGCAGAAATCAATTAGGATCCCCCTCTCTCTGCCTGCCTCTCTACCTACTTGTGATCTCTCTCTCTCTGTTAGATAATTAAAATCTTTAAAAAGGGGGGGAGGCAGTGCCTGGGTGGCTCAGTCGGTTAAAGCCTCTGGCTTCGGCTCAGGTCATGATCTCGGTCCTAGGATCGCGCCCCGTATCAGGCTCTGCTCAGTAGGGAGCCTGCTCCCTCCCTCCCCGCCCCACCTGCCTCTCTGCCTGCTTGTGATCTCTCTCTCTCTGTCAAATAAATAAATAAAATCTTTAAAAAAAAATCAATTAGGAAACATTGGATTTGAAAGAATGTTATATATTATATATATATGTAACATACATATGTGTTATACATATATATATATATATATATATATATATATATATATATATGACGTTGTATGTATAGCATTCCATCAAACAAAAGCAGAATATACATTCTTCTCAAGGCCATGTGGATCATTCTCCAGGATAGATCATGTGTTAGGTCACAAAACAAGTCTTAGCAAATTTAAGAAGATTAAAATCATACCCGTTATCTTTCTAGACCACAGTGGTATGAAACTGGATATCAGCAACAGGAGGAAACATGGAAGATTCACAATTATGTGGAAATTAACACACTCCTGAACAACCAGCAGATCGAAGGGAAATAAATGTTGAATCAAAAATGGAAACAGCATCTCAAACCTTTGTGATGTAGTTCTGTGAGGAAGTTTATAGTGATAAATGCCTACATTAAGAAACCAGAAAGATCTGCAGTAATCTCACTTTATAGGAACTAGATAAAGAACAAACTAAATCCAAAGTTAACAGAAAGAAGAAAATACCAAAGCTTGGTGCAGAAATAAATGAAAGAGGGACCAAAAAGAACAATAGAAAATATCAATGAAAGAAAGAGCTGTTTTTTGGAAAGCTAAACAAAAAATAGCTTTGAAACTTTTAGCTAGAGTAAAAAAAAAAAGATTCAGATAAATAACATCAGAAATTAGAAAGGTGACATTGCAACTGATGTCAAAGAAATACAAAGGATCATAAAAGATTACTATGAATGATTATATGCTAACAAGTTAGGTAACCTATAAGAAATGCATAAATTCCTAGAAACATATAGCCTACTGAGACTGAATCAGTAAGAAACAGAAAATCTGTTCATAGTAACAATGTAAGGAGATTATATCAGTAACCAGAAACCTCCCAACAAGGAAAAGCTTAGTACCAGATAGTTTCCTGGTGATTTCTAAACATTTTAAAAAGGATTAACACCAGTCCTTCTCAAACTCCTCACAGAATTTGAGGAGGAGACCAGCATTGGGCAAGGCCAGCATTACCCTGACATCAAGCCAGATGAGGACACTACAAGAAAAAAAAAAAACAGGCCGATATACTTACTGAATAGAGATGCAAAAATTCTAGACAAAATATTAGCCAACTGATTTCACCACATTAAAAGGATCACCTGCTATAATCAAGTAAGATTTAATCTCTGGGATGGAAGGATCTTTCAACATATGCAAATCAATAAATATGATACATTATGTTAATGGAATGAAAGATAAAAATAGATAAAGAATAAAAATCATACAGTCATCTCAATAGATACAGAAAAAGCATTTGCCAAATACAGGCTCCTTTCATGTTTAAAAATTCTTAACAAAGTAGATATGGGGGGGGAATATGCCTCAAAATAATAAAGACCGCATAAAATAAGAGCACAGCTAACATCATTTTCAGAATGAAAAGCAAAACACTTTTCCTCTAAGATCAGGGTGTCTACTCTTACCATTCCTATTCAACAGACTACCAGAAGTCCTTGCCAGAGCAATTAGGCAAGAAAATATAAAAGACCACCAATTCAAAAAGGAAGAAATAAAATTGTTTGCAGGTGATATGATCTTATACCTAGAATATTATAAAGACTCCACCAAAAAAACAATTAAAAATATTTATCTATTCATTTTAGAGAGAGAGAGCACAAGCAGGAGGAGCTGAAGGAGAGAGAATCTTAAGTAGACTCCATGCTTAGCAGGGAGCCCTTAGTGGGGCTTGATCTCATGACCTGAGCTGAAACCAGGAGTCTGCTGCTTAACCAGTTGCGCCACCCACATGCCCCAAGAAACAATTTGCATTTCTATGCACTAACAACAAAACATCTGTAAAGAAATTAACAAAACAATCTCATTTATTTATTTATTTTAAAGATATTTATTTATTTGAGAGAGAGAGAACAACAGTTGGCCTAGGCAGAGGGAGAAGCAGGCTCCCCGCTGAGTAGGGAGCCTGATGTGGAGACTCCATCCCAGGACCCCGGGATCATTACCTGAGCTGAAGGCAGGCACTTAACTGAGCCACGGAGGCATCCCAAAACAATCTCATTTAAAATAGCATCAAAAACAGTAAAATACTTAGGGGTAAATTTTATGTGAAGATTTGTACAATGAAAACTCTAAGAATTTGATGAAAGAAAGTAAAAAAAGACACAAATAAATGGAAGGATATCCCATGTTGATTAAATGGAAGAATTAATATTGTTAAAATGTCCATACTGCCCAGGGAATCTACATATTTAATGTAATCTCTATCAAAATTGCAGTGACATTTTTCACAGAAATAGAAAAAACAATGCTGAAATGTGTATGGAACCACAAAAGACCCCAAATAGCAATGTAGTCCTGAGAAAGAATGACAAAAATGGCATCACCCTTTCTGATTTCAGTCCACACTACAAGCTCACAATGAAATGGTGTGGTACATAGACCAATGGAACACAATTGAGAGTCCAGAAATAAAACTCTTGCATATTCTAATATGTGACTGGTATTTGACTAATAATACAAATCTGTCGCTTAATATTTGACAAGGGAGCCAAGAATGCTCCTTAGAGTGACTAAGGGGGTAAAGAGTCAGTTAGGTATCTGCTCCTGTAATTCAGAAGGGGAATTGATATGGACAAAGGGTGGTAGTAAGGCTGGGGAACAGCTATTTGATAACTGACTAGGTAGGTGAAATGAAAAGGAAAATAGAAGAACTTCCTGACTGGGCAAATGGTAAACCACAGAATTTGGCAAGTTGTGAAGGTCTGAGGACCAGGGCTGAGGGTGAAAGTGAGGATAGGACTGTGGTTTGGAATCTCCAGGTATGGAAGCAGATCCCTCTGGATTCTTACATCCTTTCACTTCACCTGCTTTCTTTGGTAGTCCAGAGTTTGCAGGAGAGGGGGGAGATCTCTGACAGCTTTCACAGGTGTAAATTTTCGAATTGGCCTTAGGTGTCAATATTTATTGACATCTAATTTCACCTAATATCACCAGATATTTTAAAATTTATTTTTCTTCATCTCACATCTTATTTTGGAGATAAATCTTCTGAAGTAATTTTATCTTAGGCTTTCTGCATATAACTGTCAGTATAGATGTGTTCTAAGAAATATAAGATGGAAATGCAAGCCAAAGAACATTTCCAAGTTTCTGTAAACATCCCTTTACATACTTTTGCTTTTAATTTATCTTAAAGAAACCAAACATTAGAATCCAAGTTAACTCTGAAGCTGTGGCTAATGTGTTTTGGAAAACTGGGTTACTAGGGTGAAATAGATTATGTGTTTATAGCTCTTTATAGGTCTATTTCATATCTAGATCACTGCTTCAAACTCAGAATAGATTTATAATTATAGAGTTGGCCTTCATGCAGGTACTCTCATTCTTTGATATCAAATTTATAAAGTATATGTATATACTTTCATCCCAGGACTTTATAATAGAAATGCAGACAGAAGTTATCCAGAGTCAGCAAGCTAGTCTTGCAAGTGCAGTGGTGTGTAGTATGAGGAAATTTGTCATTTCAGTGGTCTGTGCTATACTTGCTCTGCAGTCATAAAAATATATTCACTTTTCATTATGAGCAGATAGCTGTCTTCTCACATTCTATCTTTTCTCCAGATGTCTGTTCAAGAACAATTTTATAGGTGTTTAATTACAAAAATTGTATCAGCTGACATGTTACATGATACAGATTAGTTCAAAAAATAATATGAACTATTGTTTTGTTTGACATGTCATTTAGAAGTATTTAGCTCTTTAAAGGTTTAAAAGATCAATTTATTAGTAGTACCAAACCTTATTTAACCTTTGTTAACCTTTAACAGTAGGAGATGTTAAGAATTTGTTAGAGTCAAAATTTGTTTGTACATCTCCTTTTGTGAACTGGTTGGAAATTGTTTTCCCCACTTCCTTTACATTTTATGATTAATCTAGTTCTGATAACAAGATATTTCCCCCTTTTGTATAGGCTTTTATGCCTTGTCTCTTGGCTTCAAATCATTTAAGGTGTATAATTTGTTAAAACATAGCTTTTACACACAATTTAAATATTTTCACTTCTTTGCTATTTTTTGGTTTTATGTAATGAAAAGATCATAGATCTGTGAATGTCTCAAGGAAAACTTGCAACCTCAAGTAGTCTTTTGTTCAAGGTATTTTGGTCCTCTTTTTGTTTGTTTATATGATAATAGCAGCTTTAAATGAAAAGTTTCTAATAGCTTGTTATCCGTGCATTGCTAGATAAGTTGTTAGGAGGGAGTTTGAATCTGTGTGTTAATGATAAGCAAAAATAATCTATATATTAATTCATATAGAGGAGATGTGTTCATATAGGGGAGATGTGTTCATTTACATATGACCCCTTTATTGCTGTGGTGAAAATGCCTAAGAGTATTTTACCTGGAAGCAATTTGTAAGAGTTTGTAGTCCCACTTCCTGAACAGAGCCAGTGTAGCATGTGGTTGAAAATGCTTTCTGGAATCAAACTGCCTGGGTTTGAGGTCCTTGGTCCAGCCATGTGACTACGGATTCTCTCTTTCCTTTTATGTAAGATAGGATAGTGATAATATGTTGTGATGTCATTATTAAACAACACTTGCACATAAAGGACAATCTGCATCATAAGGTATATAAACTATGTAACTGACACTTTTTTATTTCGTGAGCTACCTATAAAATTCTTCTCATGACTGCCTGAGTTAAAACAGTACTGTGGGTAGTCAGTAAATTAATTGTCCTAAAATTGGCTTTCTTCTTCCTCTGTGTGTATATAATTATACACACGTATATTTAGATGTATATCTGTATATCTCTATATATGTGGATATGTAAGTGCGTATGTATGTATATGTATTTATGTGCACATATTTATGTATTTTGAATGGAGCTTATGTATTGGTACATAAATATTTCTGCAGAAAAAGTATGTGGCCATGCTGTCTATACATAACTACATATGTGTAAAATACATATTTTGCATAAATAATTCCAGTACATGTGTGGCATGGACTTCAACATTGTAATTTATCTTTAATGCTTAATATATAGTACTTGGCCATGGAAAGTGCTTGGTACATATTATCATGTTCTAGGAATCTGATTCCTTCTCTGCCTGCCAGGAAGTTACATTTATTGAATATTCACTTGTGGAGAAATGGGCTTCCTGGTATTTTGGAAAGTTGGAGGCAAAGGTGTATAGTTCCCGCTCCTGGGATGTGACTCTGCTTCCTCTCTTCAGAAAACATTGAACTTGCTTCAAGAACTAGGAAAATGCAGGACTTACAAGTCTACTAATAGAGTATTTTTTACAGAATGGTGTGAAAGAGACAGATGTAACAGGTTAATGTTAATATTGCTGTAGGACTTAAGCTTCTCTAATTTGGCATGACCCTGCCTTGTGAGGAGAGATTCACTGGCAGCTGATACCCTCCCGTTCACCCTTCATCCACTCTGCAATAGACTGCATATTTTATTACTCTGTGTGGCCCTCTGTTTCTGGTCAGATGTTACATATTTACCTAATTACAATGAGACTCTGTGCGGTTCTACCTTCTGTGTAATTGGTGTTGGAGCAGTGGGTGGAAGGAAACAGGGAAGAAGAGGCAGGTTTCTTCTTGCCAGTTTTTAACGCCTGTGAACCTCTGAGCCTGTATTTAGGACTATGCTTAGGCGAGGTGAGTTTATCACTCCCTAATTCCACTCTTGTTTATTTATATATTGAAAATAGCAAAATTTTAGTTTAGGCACTTGTTATTCGACGTTTAGATTTTTGGCAATAACTTCCTAATTACCTTTCTTGCCTCCAGTCTTGGTCCTTCCAGTGTGTGCTAATGCGTGATTTTTCTGTAAGTTTAGTCTAGTCAGATCTTGAATTTTCTTGTTTAACACTGTCAAATATCTATGTAATTCTGTTGAAACTTTCATAAATTTTATATATCTTTGACAAATACCAAATTTAACTCTTCTCCCACTGTAATTTTTTCCCCAGACTTTTAGGAAATCCTAAAATGTACTTGAGTAGGGGTGTTCCATTTAAGTGGTTGTTTCTTGTTTTTTGTACATAGAATTGAAAATACAGCTTAGTACATGGCATACTATCATTGTACAGTACTGCCATACTGTGCAAGGCTTTCTATTTTTCATTCTCTTACCTTTGCCCAATTCTCTTTTCCCGTTATAATCAGCTTCTAGTCTTCTTTTTTCAGTATATATCTTTTCAGCCCCTATTCCAATCTAAATATCTTTATAACATACTTGTTCCTGAGAATATTTTTTTGTGTATGGTTGTGTTTGGGTTTGTGTATGGTTCTAAGTTTTCATGTAAAAAAAAAATCATTCTTTTTTAAAATTTTCTGTTTCTACCTAACTATACATAGACCCAGTTCTTTTTTTTTTTTACCACATATTCTCAATGTATGCATATACCATGTGTTACTTATCTGCTCCCAGTGATGCACACATAGTATACCTCTGCTTCCACAACTGTCACTTTTTACAGTTATATGAAGCCTTTCCTGTGGTACATAATCAGGAGAGGAATTGCTGGTGTAGGAAATACACATACTTAATATCACTATTCTAGATTGCTTTCTAAAATGTTTGTGCTAGTTTATACTCTTAGTAATAGTAGTACGTGAGTGATACCCTTCCTTTATATTTTCACCTTTCATCTTCATTTCACATTTCATCTCCATTTAAATGAGAACCATTAAATATTGTTAAATATTAGTCCTTAAAGATACTGGAAACAAAAATAGAGTACAAGAGTGAGAGGATAGGTGCATATTCATTTAAGTAAAAAAAACTTTTGTGGCCAGATTTTTCCTTATAAATTCAGATTTAACATTTCATTGCTAATAATAGGATAAAGACTCTGCCTGTGAGAAAGCTGTAAAGACTTCAGATGCCATCCAGTTTATTTGTTCAACAATGAACATTCATAACATTCTTTTCAATTATAGAGTATTGGTGACAAGGTAGAATGTAGATTAAGGGAGATAAAGACATTTTTAGGGTGTTTTAATAACCTCAATCTTAAATACTTATTGATAGTCATACTTGAAGTATAATATCTGAGCATTTAAGAAATGTTTGGGTATAGGGGCGCCTGGGTGGCTCAGTCGTTAAGCGTCTGCCTTCGGCCCAGGTCAGATCCCAGGGTCCTGGGATCGAGCCCCGCATGGGGCTCCCCGCTCCGCGGGAAGCCTGCTTCTCCCGCTACCATTCCCCATTCCCTCTGCTTGTGTTCCCTCTCTCGCTGTGTTTCTCACTGTCAAATAAATAAAATCTTTAAAAAAAAAAAAAAAAGAAATGTTTGGGTATATTCACACATACCTAATGTAATACTACTTTAAAGAAAAAAATATTTGGGGTCAAGTAGAAATTAGTCAGTGGATGTGTGAAATAGGAGGAAAGACCAACCATTTGGGAGAAAAATACTATGCATTAATTTCTGGTTTTAGTGTTGCTTATTTCTTTGACCATGAATATTAAGGGGAAGAAAAATGATTATAAGTGACTAATGTCAAGGTACAGTTCTTGAAGTCAAGATGCAATGACTGTAATAACTTTACTTTTTGTAGAGTTGTGTTCAGAAAAATGACACTGTGGGAAGATGATTTAAGAGAGATTGATAAGTAGTAATCTGTTTCTAAGCAAAAAGCCAAGTCCCCAAGTGTGGTTTTGGTGTAGACAGAAACTTTCCTAGGTTTCACATCACAGGGGCTGCCTGTCCTGTTTACTCTTTTGAGTTTACTGTTTCAGAAGTTGTTTCATATTTGAGTATGATTGCCCAGGAACTAGAGTCAGCTGTGTTACACCCAAAAGAAGGTGGCTACAATCTCAGTAATTAGCTTGTTTGCATGTTTTAGTGAAATCATGAGCAAATTGTAGCCAGGAATTGGATTCATACAAGGAATGACTAGGGATACAAAGAGCAATATTATGGGTATTGTTATTAGACATAATAGGTGTCTATTAACAATTCAGAAATTTAAACCAGCATAGAAGATAGAAAAGAGGTTAGGTGGGTGACAGCATGCAGATTTAGCCCGACAGTCTTTGATTCTGGCCATTTAGATCTTGTTCCATGGGTCCTGGGTGGAAGCTGTCTCATTCTCTAGGATCATCTTCTAGAAGATTCTTAGGAATCCTCAATTTGAGGTCTCTGGCTGGGACTGTCTTCCAGTAATTTGAGGATGTGTTATGTCACTGTAATTGAGAGCTGTGCATCCAAGGAGTTTTACTGCTGTTTTAGTTGTCAACAGAATATGCCAAGGTCATTTCCATGGGGGTTCAAGTGCAGTCTTTCCCTAACAATGTTGCAAAAATAGCCAGTCACCTAACCTGAGAGTATGTAGAGCTGTTTAAGTATCTAGCAAGGGAAAATAAGATTGAACAGCTCTGGAAAATTTATTATTAACCAAAATTTAACCAGAATTATTTATGGGAGAGAACGGCTCCTGTATTGACAGATACATCTATATATCTATATCTACATAGATATAGATAAAATACACAATTGATTTATAAGGATTCAGTCAGTGATTCCCCACAGAATTAGAAGGTATTGTGAACAGTGAGGACTTCAGTCAACCTGCAGGACTCCTTGATTTCTACCACGTGTGCTGTGCTTGTTCCTGATTGACAAGGATATTAAAACCTAGAAACAAAAATCAAATTGAAACAGTATTGTACCAGTTTTTCTTTAAGAACATGAATTCTTCTCAAAGTTTATAAATCATTAAACACATATATCTACATGAATGTATTTTATTTGCATTTAATCTATAAAGACTGAACTGCTCTTTTGATTTGTCAAATAAATCAATTTGGAGAGAACAAAGTTTTCAAAATAGGAAATCCGAAGATATTTTAAGTCTAAAAGTTTTATTATTTTGATTTGGGGACCTAAGTCACAAAAGACAAAATCAAGAAGAATTTTAAATGATAATAGTACATGAGCCTTAGTCATGGTATCCAAAGGTAAAAAGTAGTTCCAAGCAATATTTGAAAATACTATAGCAATAGGAATAATAATTATTAGGGCCTTTAATCTTTTTAAATAAGTAGATTTTATTAAAAATGATTTAAAATATGGCTTAGGCCCAGTGATGTGTGTTTAAGAGCATTCTTTCCCAAAATGGAAATGTTAAGATCATTAAAAATACTTAAGGTATCGCACTAAAGCAAGTTAGGTGGTTGAGTTCACATCTCTAGCATTTGGCCAGGCCAGCTTATTGTCTTGTACAATTGACTAAGATTCCATGCTGTAATCTAACATCCGCCCAGACCTTTTCCCTGCAGTGACCATCAAACTACCGCACACAATGATAGTTGCTTATGATCTGCTTCCAAATTTTTGCATAATAAAGATAATTACATCTTCAGTTTACACATTATAGACTTTATGTAACTCCCAATTTTTACTAGATAACTAAATACAGTGATTAGTTCAGCTGTTTATTTCCTTTTTTTTCCCCCCAAAGCATGACTTTTCCCCCCTTAAAGCATGAAGGAAGCAGGGCACTGAGTCACATTCTGGCTCAAGCTCCTTGATCTGGCCAACTCCTCCATAATGTTTTCCTGTCATTGCTGCTGACAGTGTAATTCTCCAGAATGGAGTCTTAAACTCCAAACCACATCTATTGACTCTGTAATCAATACTTCATGATTTTATGGAGTGCAGTTACACTAGAACTTCTAGCTCCTAAAACTGCTATTGAGAATTCCACAGGTATCCTGATTCCTGATCCTTTTTAAAAATTTAATTTTACTGAGTTATAACTCACATATAGCATTGTGTGAGTTTAATGTGTACAACTTGTTGACTGATAAATTTATATATTGCAATATGATTACCACTGTAGTATAGCTAACACTTAAATCATGTCACATAATTATCATTTCTTTTTTTGATGGGAAAAATTAAGATACAGTCTCTTAGTAAGTAACCTTGAAGTTTATAATACGGTGTTGTTGTCTATAATCACTATGTTGTTCATTGAGTCTCCAGGGTGTTTTTATCTACTGGTTGCAAGTTTGTACCCTTAAACAACGTCTCCCCAGCGTGCCTAGCCCCAGTAACCACCATTCTATTTTCTGTTTCTATGAATTCCAGGATTCCATATATAAGTGATATCGTACAGTATTTGTTTTTCTCTAATTTATCTCACTTAGCTTAATGTCTTCAGGTTCATCCATGTCACAAATGGCAGGATTTCCTTCTTTCTCATGGCTGGGTAATATTGATCCTTTCTAAGTGACCCATTACCTATCTGCACTGGAAGCATGTAAAATCTGCTCCTCTCCATTTTTCTGAAATGTCTAAATATTGTGTCTTGATGTGGATCTATTTTCAGATATTTGTGATGGGAACTCATTGGATCCTTTCAATTTTATAAATCCTGTCATTCAGTTTAAGAAGTTTCCTTGAATTACTGCATAAATTTTCTTTTTCTCTTTTCTCTGTTCTTTCTTTCTAGAATTCCTAATTATTTGTATATTGGATTCCATGGACTGGTTGTCTAATTTTTCTGTTTTTCTTTATTTTATTCTATTTTTTGGAGTATCTCTTCAACTTTATTTTCCATTTAACCGATTCTACCTCCAGAGGTATCTCATACTCTCAGTTGTCTGCTTTTGGAGGATTTGCTGTGTACATCTCATCTCATTGGTTCTCAGCTTTCTTCATTCAGCTTCTGAGTTCGTTTCTTGGATCTTCTCAGTCAGTATTTGTCTACTTACTTTTTAGTTTCCAAAGTCTTATGCTGCCTTCTCTCCATTTATCATCGGTATGATTTTATATCTTTAAAACATTTCTTTGCCATAGGTTTAATAGAGTTTTAGGAGGGAAATGAAATTTCCTATGTGTATTCAGTATGCTGTTTTACCAAAACACTGGTCATTTTTTTTAGCTACTCCTTTATAGCCATTTTGTATTATTGACTAAATTCTCCTTTTTTTAATTAATTGGCAAATGCCTTTAATTAAAGGCAAATGTTTATCAATGTTCCATCCTCTTCTTTGTGGTCTTTTTTTTTTTTTTTTTTTTTAAGATTTTATTTATTTGACAGAGAGAAACACAGCGAGAGAGGGAACACAAGCAGAGGGAATGGTAGCGGGAGAAGCAGGCTTCCTGCAGAGCAGGGAGCCCGATGCGGGGCTCGATCCCAGGTCCCTGGGATCATGACCTGGGCCGAAGGCAGACGCTTAATGACTGAGCCACCCGGGTGCCCCCTTTGTGGTCTTTTCACATAACATACTTTCCCTCAGCTTTATTTATTATTTTTAATGTATTATTTTCTTCGCATACTTACATGTTTTTTACTCTCCCTGAAGTGAAGCATGTCACATAAACTCTGTACCCCTCTTAGGGGACAGCTGACATAGAGGACCCTCTCTCATCTTACCTCTGCCTGTTCCTAAAATCACATCCGTCCTCAGAGCCGCCAACATGTTTGATGCCGTTAAACTTCTCCTGCTACTCTCTGCTCTTCTCTGAGCATGTCCCACTTCCCCTGCACTTCTGTATTTTTGCACATGGATGTTCCTACTTTTTGGGATGTCTGCTGTAGCTACTGATTTCTCTCCCCAGCCCTTCCTTCCTTTCCTGACAGACTTCTGAAGTCTTAAGAATCTCTGCCTAGTTTCTTTCTGAAGCTTTCTTTCATCTTGCATCAGTCCTTCAAGCTATAGTGGATCATCCACTCTATTTATAGCACTCAGAACACTATAGTGCAATTATTTATTTATACAGTCTGACTACTTCAGCTGGATCATGACTGAAACTAGGGAACAAATCCTGTCCCTCTCCAATGTGCCATTTTACTATGACTATGTAGATGGATATATAAATAAATGTGCTCTGTAAACCACAGAGCACTAATATGATGGTAATTATATTCAGTGATTTTCAAGAGGAAGTTGCCTTTTTGATAATTAAACATCTTCAGTTTTTTTATTCTACAATTTTGCCTTTCTTCCTCATCATTTACTTTTATAAAATATAAGACATATAATTACTTGGAATAGGGGAGAGGACTGTCTGCAGATGAGAATTTTTCAGTTCATTGAGAAGACATTTACATCTAGCAACTTGGCCATTTATGAATAAGACAAGTTCAGGGTCATTGTTAAGGAGGTGATTGGATAAGCTTTGATTTAATTTATTTTCTTTCCCACCACTCTCTTTCTCTTAGAGTGCTCAGATCTAAGATGCTATCCTCAAATAGGGCATATAACAATTTCTTAAACTCTTGGGTTAATCTTCTGGTTAAATCAGTGCCATGCATGTGAAAGTGTCTAATAAACTTATTCTGACCCTGACTTCCTTCCTTCCCTCCTCCCTCCCTCCCTTCCTTCCTTCCTTCCTTCCTTCCTTCCTTCCTTCCTTCCTTCCTTCCTTCCTTCCTTCCTTCCTTTTAGTCTTTCTTTTCTTTCTCTTTCTCTCTTTCTCCCTTTCTTTCTCCCTTTCTTTCTTTCTTTCTTTCTTTCTTTCTTTCTTTCTTTCTTTCTTTCTTTCTTTCTTTCTTTCTTTCTTTCTTTCTTTCTTTCTAGATTTATTTATTTTGAGAGAGAAAAAGAGAGCAGAGGGAGAAGGAAAGAGAAATCTCAAGCAGACTCCCTGCTGAGTATTTACACACCCTGAGTGCAAAGCCCTCTGCGGGCTCATTCTCATCACCCTGAGATTAGGACTGGAGTGGAAACCAAGAGTCAGTTGCTCAACTGACTGAGCCATCCAGGTGCCCCTTGACTTCATTTTATTTTTGTGTCATCCTCTTTAACTTTTTTTTTTTAAGTCTTTCAGAAATCATTCAGACTTAGTGAACATTAATATAGATACACTTAATGTATTTTTAAAATAATGAGTACCTATGGCGCTTTACTAGAAAATATATTATAAAGCTGAATGATGTAAAATAAATCTTTTTTCTGAAAAATAATGTTGGAATTGGGATTTTTTCCTATAACTAAGGATTTGGTGTAAATATGGTTGTAAAAACAAAGATAAAGCTATGTAAGTTTTAATAATAATTTAAGATAATAATGTATTAAATGAACTTAAATGCATTGATTTTTATAATATTTATATTTTAATTTTGACTCATTTATTCAACCAAACCTTCTTTCACTCTGTTCAGATCTTGAACTCTACCACCTTTGCCCTTACTTTTAGTTTATGACCTAATTTCCAACATCAGGAAAAAATGAAAGCCATCAAAAAAAAAAAAAAAAAAAAAAAAAAAAAAAAAAAAAAAAAAAAATGAAAGCCATCAAGATGAGAACTGTCTCTGAAAGTATTTCTCCTTCTAGCCCTATCTAATTTTTCCCCAGGATTTCAGGCTTTTCTCTCTAAATTTTTACCTCTCTCTCACATAACAGCAACTCCTTTTCTCTAGGTTCTTCCTGTCGGTACTTAACCTATTCGGGTCTTTTCCATCTTAAAAAAATAATAATTCTTTAACCTTGTGTTTTACTCCAACTACCGACATCTTTTTCCCCTTCAGATACCTACACTTACTATTTTAGTTTGCTTTTGCCCCATTCATTCCTCAGCCTTCAGCAGTACACACTCTGCCACTGCATCACTCCAGCTATTTTTGCCTAGTCTGCTGTCTGGTGACTTCATCATTGCTAATTCAGTGGACACTTCCCCATCCTCACCTTGCTAGCCTTCTTTGCAGCTTGTGATACTATTTGCTATTCTGCCCTTTTTTCAAAATCTTTTTTTTTCCTTTTTTTTTTTTTTTTTTTGACAGCCTTTCTCTTTGGTGTCCCTTTACCCTTATAGCTTTAATTACTGTGTATATGCTGATTATAGTAAATTGGTGTCTTCAGCTTTCTCTTGAGCTTTAGACATGTTTATTCAGCTTGACATTTTCACTTAGATGTCTCATATGTACTGCAGACTCAACCTGCACAAGACAGAGCTGTCACCTTCTTGTTCCATCAGATCTTTTCCTCCTGCTATTTTTTATTTCAGTCAGTAATATTGCCATTAACCTATTGCCAAAGCAGAAATCATTTTCTTTGACGACGACTCCTTCTGCCCAGAGTTCAGTCACCAAGTGCTATTGGTTCTGCCTTACTGGAGCGATGTATTGGTGGATGGCAGCCACCATTCTGTGGCCGCCACCACCATCTCCCACCGGAGTAATTTTAACAGTTTACTTTTCACTGGCTTCTCTGCCTCCTGTTCTTATTTACTCCCCCTAAGCATTCAAAAGGCAGCCAAAGATAATTTTTTCAAATAAAATATAATAGATATTTTTTTTAAGATTTTATTTACTTGTTTGATAGAGAGAAAGAGAGACAGAGCACAAGCAGGGGGAGGAGGGAAAGGGAGAAGCAAACTTACCACTGAGCAGGGAGCCTGACGTGGGTCTCCATCCCAGGACCCTGAGCTGAAGGCAGACGCTTAACTGATGGAGCCACCCAGGCATGCCTAATTGGTATTTTCTTATTAAGAAATCTTAAATGGAGTGTTTCCTGTTATTC
The DNA here is from genome assembly GCA_028646535.1 of Procyon lotor. Classification (NCBI taxonomy): domain Eukaryota; kingdom Metazoa; phylum Chordata; class Mammalia; order Carnivora; family Procyonidae; genus Procyon; species Procyon lotor. Next base: position 102,504,938 of record CM053605.1, read on the forward strand.
TTGGAGTAAAAAGACTTTTATGTTGTGGTTCCTAATTAATGCCATCAGCTTATCCCCCACTGTTTACGGTGTCTATTCGCCCTCATATGGTTTTCTCTCACTTCATTTGTCTTCACATTGTGTTCCTCCCTGAACTCATAACACACACACACACACACACACACACACACACACACACCCACACCCCCAGCAGTTCCTGAAGTCTGATCTGAGAACTGCTAGTTACCCCTCACATGCAGTCTTTTCAGAGGGTACATTTGGTTGACACTGTTTTCATAGTAGTGCTATGATGTTACAGTTGACCCTTGAATAACATGGGGGTTGGGGTTGGGCTCTGATAGCCCACCACTATCACTACAGTCTAAAATTCACATATAACTTATACTTCCCCAAGGAGTTAACTACTAATAGCCTTACGGATAAACAGTAGATTAATGCATATTTTGTATGTTACATGTGTTATATAGTGTATTCTTAAAATAAAGTAAGCTTGGAAAAAGAAAATATTAAGAAAATCACAAAATATAGTACTGTGTTGTATTTATAAAAAAACTACATATAAGTGGATCACACAGTTCAAAACCATGTTGTTCGAGGGTCATTGATATTTCCTTTTCTCGCTGTCTCATGAATTAATGTACAGTGAGTCTTTTCCAAAGGCATCATAATGTGATGATGTCATTGCTCTAGTGGCTAATAGATATATGCTTTTGCATTCTCTGTTTTTAAAAGTTTCCATTTAAAAATTCTAATAGGGTAAATAGTGATATAACAAAAACTCTTGAGAGTCTTCAGTAATATCCAAGAGAGTAAAGGGGTCCTGAGTCAAAAGAGTTCAAGAATTGCTGTTTGACCTCATTTGAATGGTGTTTCTTTTGAGAAGTTTTTGCTTAGGTCCTCTACCAGAGTAACCATTGAGTAACCTCTGTGGTTTGCACTTTTCCTATCATAGCACTTATCACACTGTACTGTGGTGTGTTAGTTATTTATCTTGTCTAGGCCAGTAGACACAGAAAGCTCCATAGAAGGTATGCTCCTGCATCCCCAGTACTGAGCACAGTTCCGAATACATAGTAAGTGCTCAATAAATACATGTTGAGTTACTCTCTTTGAAGGTATTAGGGGATATGAGGACTATAACCTGTTGAAATTATCACCATTTTGTACTTTAGTGATACATTCATTTCTTAATTTTTTGACCCTCATTTTTTTGATCCACCAATACCTGAAAGAGTTTTAGAAAACAAGTTGTGTATGTGTGTGTGTTGGGTGTTACAGTAACACACACAAACACACACGCACGCGCACGTCCATATATAGAAAGGAAATATATACATATTAGAGCAGGAAGAACCTATTTCTGAATCTTTGTCTTCCCAAACCATGGAGCCTTGGACAAATCTTTTTATTACTTTGAATCTAACTTTCCTCATCAAATAATGGGATTGAACTAGGTTATCTAAAACCTTTTTCCTATATGATACTCTGTGATTGCATGTGAAAAGTGTAAAAAATGTATTATATGATTTATATATTATATTTTTTTAAAAATGCACATAAATTTAGTTTTATCCAAATATTAAAATAACTTTGTTTTTACAGGAAAGATGATAAAGACTATGCTTTAAAACAGATAGAAGGAACTGGGATCTCTATGTCGGCATGTAGAGAAATAGCAGTAAGTGAAGTTCTTTTTATAATCATTATTATCAATTGACTTATGAGTGTCAACTATGTAGGTCTCTGAATTGTATTTGTCACATATACACGTTAATTGAAAATTGGTAAATATTTTTCTTATTGATGATCTATTGAAAAATATGTTTCCTAAGATAAGTAGAAGTGGCATGTAGTTCTAGCAGAAATAACTATATAAGTTCATTTGTTTGGGAGTAAGTCAATGTTAGTAGTTGTTTATATATGTGTATTTTTCCAATAAATGTCACTAAATATTAAGGGCCCAGTTATTCATATTATTTCATTGAGTGCAATAAAAGTAAATGTGTATGAATCTATATGTTCATTAAAATTAAGATTTCTATTTTAATAAGATTAGATTGATGTCATTACATAAACTTAAAATGAGATTGTGTTATTTGATTTTCATTTTATCTTTTCATTTGAATATGTAAAAATACATGCTGTTTTCTTTTGGAAGCATAGCTTTCCATGTGGTGTTAGAATCTCATTTTGATTCCAAAGGAAAACATTCATGTTAATGCATTACTAAATAATTATTCACACATGTAAACTGAGTATTACTTCCATGGGATTTTACTTCAGTTGTTACTATTGTAATACTGTGGATCCAAATTTGTCTTTTCTGGCCGTAATCAAAATATTCTAGAATATATATTAAAATCTTTGCTTTTGTCGCTTTTAGCCCTTGTATCTGTCTACAGATAATGGGCTGTTGTGACCTGGATTTATTAATTTAAATAATTTTACCTGTTAACAGCTTCTATACCACTGGGTTTTCTGTTAACAGCCATTTGTTGTGTATCATATTGATGAGAACTACAGTAGATAAAAATAAACAGAACAAGTGAGAGTCTCTTGCCTTAAATATTTACACACCAATGAGGAAAGGCACTCATAAATCTTATAATAAGTGTGTACGAAGAGCAATGATAGAAGTGTACGGAGAGTGAAAAATTACCTACATCTAACCGAAAGAATCAAGGAAGGTTGCAGGTTTTGGAAGACATGTAAGAATGGCCTCAATGAGGGAAGAGTAGAGTTGAGGTGGAGGGCATTCTTTCTTAACCATGTTGGAAGTTCTATTTCAAGTAATTGATAGATTTTTAATGTTCTTGAATCTAAAGAAAGGATATCTGTACCCGAACTATCAGTTCTTAAACATCTACAGTTCTACATATTCTAGTTAGTTTTAAGAGAATTAAAATTCACTAAACTGTGGTTAGTGATGTTAGATGTCATGGCGGAGATTACCTTTGGGGAGGGGTCAGGGAATGACAGGAGGGGGAGACAAGGGAACTTTCAGGATTCTAGTAATACTCTGTTTCTTGATCTTGATCTGGGTCTGGTTATGTGGGTTTACTATGTGAGAACTCACTGCACTGTGCATTTGTGGTTTGTGTGCTTCTCTCTTTATTAAACTTGAACAAAATCTTTTAAAAACAACTCCATTCATTTAGCAACAGGCAGTCTTGTATATGTTGATAACTGTAAATTCAGTTAAGCATAGAAAGAAATGCAAAAACTTATTTTTAATGTATTTGGTTGTGGTTCTTCAATCTAAAGTGAGCAGAAGTTTTTATTTTTGATGAAATTTGCTAATGTTTCCTTTTTATTACTATTAATTTCTGTATCTGGCTAAAGAAATCTCTACTTATGATTATGAAGAAATTTTCTTTTGTTTTCTTCTAAAAGCTGTATAGTTTTGGTTTTATTTTTTAGTTTATGTATACTTAATTCATTTTTGTTTGTATAGATGTGATGTAAGGTTTGAGCTTCTTTCCTGCCTCACCCCATATGAATGTACAGTTGTAACATCATTTTTTTAAAAAGATTCTTCCCCATTGAATTTGTGTGGCACCTTTGTAAAAACTTAAGTGACTATGTAAGTATGGAATATTTCTGGGCTCTATTCTGTTCCATCTCTTTGTCTATACTTTTGCCATTATCAGGTGACTCTAGCTATACAGCAAGATTTGAAGTAAGATTATATATGGCCACCAGCCTTATTCTTCTCTTTCAGGATTGGACTATTTTAGGTCCTTTGCATTATCATATAAATTTTTGAATGAGCTAGTCAATTTTTATTTCAATAATATGCCTGCTGGGATTATGGTTTGGATCAATTCAGGGAATATTGACACATCCAAACCATGAATCTAAAAAGATACGCTTTCGGGGTGCCTGGGTGGCTCAGTCGGTTAAGCCACTGCCTTCAGCTCAGGTCATGATCCCAGGATTCTGGGATCAAGTCCCGCATCGGGCTCCTTGCTTGGCAGGGAGCCTGCTTCTCTCTCTGCCTCTGCTTGCTACTCTGTCTGCTTGTGCTCTCTCTCTCTGACAAATAAATAAATAAAATCTTTAATAAAAATAAAAAGATACGCTTTCTATTTTTTAAGGTTTTCTTTAATTTTCTCTACAGCATTTTGTAGTTTTTAGTTGTAGAGGTTTTTGCACACCTTCTGTTAAATTCATTTCTAAGAACTTCATGTTTTCTGGCACTATTGTAAATGGGATTATTTTTAAAATTTTAATTTAAAATTTTATTTCCCATTTGCTTCTAAGAAATAGAACTTTAAAAAGAAAAAATAGAACTTTAAAAATATTATACATTTTAGATATATATGTAAACTCACTGGTAGGTTTTGATGATATATGCAAATTTTCTACACAAATAATTATGCAATTTAGAATAGTTTTCCTTCTTTCCATCTTTTTATTTTTATTTCTTTTCTTATGGCACTGGCTTAGGCCTTTCATATAATGTTGAAGAGTAATGTGTTGGACATCTTTGACTTGTTCCCAATCTTGGGGAAAGTGTTTTCAGTGTTTCGCCATTAGGTAAAATGCTAACTATAGGGTTTTTTTAATAGATGCCATCAGTCAGACTAAGGAAGTTCCTTCTGTTTTTTTCATAAGTGGTATCAAGTTTTTCTACATGTACTGAAATGACCTGTAGTTTTCTTTTATTCTCATACATTCCCTACCAATCTAGGCTACAGTGCTTTGTAATGTTTATCCACTTTTGCATTCTTGAAATAATCCCTGCTTGGTTATATATTGCTAGGTTTGATTTAGTAATGTGTTGTTAAGGAGTTTTAAGTGTATGAGTTTGAGGATGTTGGTCCATTATTATGTTTCCTGTAATGTCTTTGTCTTTGGTATCAAGATTGTGCTGCCCTCATGAAATGCATTAGGCAGCCTTTTTTCATCTCTCATATTCCGACAATTTCTGTAAGATTGATAGTTTTTCTTCCTTAAATGTTGGATAGAATTCACCAACCAATATTTTTTACTTAGTAGCTAAAGAGCTCTTCAGATTTTATTTTTCATCTTGTGTTTGACATATTATTTCTGTAATTTGCTTGTTTCTTTTTTTAAGATTTTATTTTTTTGACACAGAGAGAGAGAGGTAGAGAGCACATGAACACAAGCAGGGGGAGTGACAGACAGAGGGAAAGGGAGAAGCAGACTCCCCGCTGAGAAGAGATGCGGGGCTCTATTCCAGGACCCTGGGATCATGACCTGAGCCGAAGCCAGACACTTAACTGACTGAGCCACCCAGGCACCCCTGTAACTTGTCTATATCTAATTTGTCTATTTTGTTTAAGTTGTTGAATTTATTAGCACAAAGTTGTTCGTAATATATCATTATCTTTTCTCATCTATAGTTTTCTGTGGTGATGTCCTATTTCATTGCAGGTTGGTAATTTGTGTTTTCCGTCTATATCATTGATCTCTACTCTTTATTATGTTTTTTTTCTTTTTTTTTTTAATTTTTATTAATATATAATGTATTATTTGCCCCAGGGTACATGTCTGTGAATCATCAGGCTTACACATTTCACAGCACTTAAGAGCACATACCCTCCCCAATGTCCACAACCCAGCCACCCTATCCCTACCTTCCCCGCCTCCCAGCCACCCTTAGTTCGTTTCTTGAGTCTAGGAGTCTCTTATGGTTTGTCTCCCTCCCCATCCCTTCCTGTTTCATTTCTCTCCCCACCCCCCCAAACTCCCGCCTTGCCTCTCAAATTCTTCATATCAGAGAGATCATGTGATAATTATTTTTCTCTGACTGACTTATTTCGCTTAGCATAATACACTCCAGTTCCATCCACATCGTTGCAAATGGCCAGATTTCGTTTCTCTTGACGGCTGCATAGTATTCCATTGTATATATATACCACATCTTCTTTATCCATTCATCTGTTGATGGGCATCTAGGGTCTTTCCATAGTTTGGCTATTGTGGACATTGCTGCTATAAACATTCGGGTGCACGTGCCCTTTCGGATCACATTTGTATCTTTAGGGTAAATACCCAGTAGTGCGATTGCTGGATCGTAGGGTTCTTTATTATGTTTTTCCTTCTCCTTTGGGCTTATATTTCTCTTTTATCTTCCTAAGGTAGAACCTTAAGTAATTGATTTTACATTATTCTTTTCAATAAGCAAGTAAAATTATAACTTTTCCTTCAAGCTATGTTCTACTTATATTCCGTAAGCTTTGTTACACTGTATTTTCATTGTCATTTAGTACAGAATATTTTCAGGGTTTTTTGTGATTTTTTTCTTTTATTCATGGATTATTTAGAAATATGTTGTTTAATTTTTAGGGGTGCTTGAGTGGCTCAGTTGGTTAAGTGTCTGACTCTTGATTTCACTTCAGGTCATGATCTCAGGGTTGTGGGATTGAGCCCACATTGGGCTCCGTGCTCACCCTGGAGTCTGCTCATCCCTGTTCCTCTTGCTCCTCTCCTCACAACTCGCTCTCTGTCTCTCACACTCTCTCAAATAAATCAATTAAATCTTAAAATATATCTATATAGTTAATTTTTAAATATGTATGGAATGGAATAGAAAACCCAGAAATGAATCCATAATTATATGGTCAGTTAATCTTTGACAAAGGAGAAATGGATTTACAATGGAAAAAAGTCTCTTTAACAAGTGGTGTTAGGGAAACTGGACAGCTAAAGTGCATATGCAAATGAATGAAACTGGACCACTTTCTTTCACCATATACAAAAATAAACTCAAAATGAATTAAAGACCTAAATATGAGATCTGAAACCATAAAAATCCTTGAAGAGAGCAGAGGCAGTAATTTCTTTGACATTGGCTATAGAATCATTTTTCTAGATCTGTCTCCTGAGGCAAGATTTGAAATCCAAAATAATCTATTAGGACTACTACAAAATAAAAAGTTGCACAGCAAAAGAAATAGTTACAAAATTAAAAGGCAACCTACTTAACAGAATAAAGATATTTGCAAATCACATATCTGATAAAGGGCTAGTTTCCAAAATATATAAAGAACCGATACAGCTCAACACCCAATAAGCAAATAACCCAATTGAAAAGTGCACAGAAGACATGAATAGACATTTCTCCAAAGAAGACATCTAGATAGCCAACAGACACAAAAAAGATGCCCAACATCACTCATCATCAGGGAAATGCAAATCAAAACTACAATGAGATATTACCTTATACCTGTCAGAATGGCTAAAATAAAAAACACAAGAAACAACTGTTGGTGAAGATGTGGAGAAAAAGGAACCCTAGAGCACTGTTGGTGAGAATACAAACTGGTGCAGCTACTGTGGAAAAGAGTACGGATTTTCCTCCAAAAGTTAGAAACAGAACTACTCTACAGTTCAGTAATCACACTTCGGCGTATTTACCCCAGAAATTCAAAGGGATACATGCACCCCTCTGTTTATTGCCATATCATTTATGGTATCCAAATTATGGAAGCAGCCCAAGTGTCCACTGATAGATGAATGAATAGAGAAGATGTGTGTGTTGCGCACACACGCGTGCACATGCACACAGAACTATTGAGCCATAAAAAAAGAATGGAATCTTGCCATTTGCAGCAACATGGATGGAGCTGGAGAGTATAATGCTAAGTGAAGTAAGTCAGAGAAAGACAAACACGTATGATATCACTATGTGAAACTTAAGAAACAAAACAAACAACCAGAAGGGAAAAAAAGAGTCAAACCAAGAAACAGACTCTTTAACTATAGAGAACAAACTGATTATTACTGGAGGGTGGTGAGTGGGAGATAAATGAAATAGGGGAGTGGGATTAAAGAGTACACTTACCATGATGAGCACTGAGTAATGTAGAGAATTGTTGAATCACTATATTGTACACCTGATACTAATAAAACACTGTGTGTTAACTATACTGGAATTATAATTTAAAAACTTAATAAAATTATTTTTTTAAACATGTGAGTCTTTTGAAGATAATTTATTGTTGATTGCTAATTTATTTCTGTGTGGTCAGAGGAAACAGATCTGATATTTTAGAGACATATACTAAAATATTTACAGGTAAAGTCATATCAGATATGGGATTTATTTCAAAATAATCCGGGGTAAGGTGGGAGGATTGGGTATGAATGTTGATAAAATGAGATAGCTTGAGAGTGGATAATGAAACACAGTGGTCTGTTTTACTATTCTATTTTATTTACATTTAAAAATTTTCTATAATAAAAAAATTAAAAAGAAAAAAAATCCCATCTCTTTTGGCACATCTTATCAGTCCTTTCTCCCTTCATTAAATCTTCCTCTGAGAAGTCCTGTTTCCCCACCCCTCTCTCCTTTATTCTTTTACCATCTGCTCCCAGTTTGTTTTCTTCCATAGCACTTACAACAAATTATAAGGCACTTCTTTTTATTGGTTTTCTATTTTCACTACACTGTAATACATTTCTTCACCAGTGTGTGCTAGGCATGACACAGTCTTTGTTCAGTAAATACTTGTAAAAAGAAGGGAAGAAGGAAAGAACTCTGAGCATTTCTGCTAAAGTTAAGAGCATTGCATGCCTTCATCCTCATTGTACTGTAAGTGGTTTGTTTTGTATTTCCAGAATTTCTTGCTAGTTAGAATCCTTTTAGCTTAGTGGTTTTCAAACTGCTTCAGTGGACCATCAGTATTCCAAGAGGCAGCCTTGTACTTGGAATAAGGGAGCTAAGGGACAGAGGTAAAACTCCAGACTACTTTTAAAGTTTACATCTATTTTAATCTAGGCACCTCAGGGTTTGCTTTTGGTTTTGTTCTTTTCAACTTGCAAGAATTTAATTGAAGAAAGCTTCCACAGCTTTAACAAAATATTGAAATAATTTTGGAATAATATTCTGTATACTGTTGTAGTAATTTCAACTTAGCTATCTATCATCATACCCATGGCATAAATGCAGAATTTATTATTTTTGCCATGTTGTAAAATTTTAATATTAGAAATTGTTGTCATTTTGAGACTATCAGAGGTTTTATATCCTATTTTCTCACTGATCTAGGTGATATTTAATGACAAGATACAATTTTAAATGTTATTTATTCTTTATTTATTTGTACTTTAAGGGTTGAAATTAAGTGTGATAGTGTATGGTACAACTGGAATGAATTAAGTTGATGAAGAATGATGTATTAAGACAGTTGTATTTTTAGTAGTGCTCTTAGTAAAGAAAATTATAAGATTTTATTCCCAGTAGAATTAGAAGAATTTAGGCAATTTCTCTGATGGAAACCATTGCTTAAATTTATTCAAACCTTTTCTTTAAATTTTTTTAACATAAAATCCTCAGAAAGAAAAAGAAATAGGTATCTACATGCTATGGGCTGGCTCTGTATGGGGTGATGAAATGCTGACGTGCTTTTCATCACCTGGGAAAACTCTGGGAGGTTCCCACAGACCACAGTCTCAAAGTACTGCCTGTAGCACTTTAAGCCCTGGCTAGATTACCCGTGCTTTACCTAGCTTTGCCACTTAACTAGCTTTTAGGACCCAATTTCCTTGTGTTCTTGTTTTCTCATTTGTAAAATGGTAATAATATCTCATAGAGTTTATTGTGAGGAACTTGGCATACTTTTTTGGACTCGGTAAACTCTAGGTAAATACTAGGTATTTACCTAGGTAAATAGGTAAATACTACCTACTCTTGATAAATCATCAGTTACCACTACTGCAGCTACAGCATTAGGATTGTGTGCGTACCTGCATTTGTCGACCACTGGAGGACTTCATGTCTCAGCACATTTTATATGCCAGGACCTAGTGCATCTACCACCGTGGCTGGCATGTAGGAGGCATTTGCTTAATGGCAGTCCTGCTAAATGGAGCCCAGCTCTTTGGTTTTTTCGAAGTACTTCGCTAGAAATATTGACTTAGATGTAATTCCCCACTCAGTTCCATCTCTAACCCCATACTGACCCATCTCCTGATAAATCTCCCTTAAAACACCCAACATAGAGTGTTTTTACTTACTCAGTAATAGTTATTTACTGTATTTGTTTGCCAAGGCTGCTGTAACAAATACTATGAACTGGGTGGCTTAAACAACAGAAACTTACTCTCTCAGAGAGTCTGCAGAGTTGGCCACCCGCTCGTGGCCTCTTCAGTGGCCACCTATCTGTACAAGCTGCCCTGGTGTGTCTCTTTGTGACCTAACCGGCTCCTCTTACAAGGTCACCATTCAGATTGGATTAGGGCCACCCTAAAGACCTTATTTGAACTCAGTTGCCTCTATAAAGGCCTTATCTTCAAATATAATCACATTCTGAGGTACTGGGTTTAGGGCTTCAAGATGAATTTGGGGAGAACAAATTCAGTCCATAACACTGTTACTTAATTACTCACTTATGATTATAATTACTTATGATAATGATAGTTCTTACTGTTAATATGTTATTAAATCATTACCCTGGAAGATTTGTTGTCTGACTAAATCAGCTGGATGGTTTAAAAATAGAAATGGATTAGTTTTTTTAAGATGTAGATTTTTTAAAGAGGTAGATCAAGGTTTTATGATAAAAGCAGTGATCTTAGTCCATAGATCAGAAGCCAAAGGATGTGTCGTATGATGCCTTTTAATTTGTATATTTTGTTTATTCACAAATTCATTATTCACCAAAAACTTAATGAGTGCCTACCAGGTGCCCAGGAGGGTGTTAGAAGGTAGCAGCTCCATTGTGAGCAAGACTCATGGCTGCCATTGGCCAATTCACAACCTGGTATATACTTAAAATACCTCTGCCTCTGGAATGTAAGGAGAAATAGTCCCCAGAGTATTAGGTCTTCGAAAGTGCTGGTATTTGGGGCACCTGGGTGATTCAGTCTCTGCCTTCAGCTCAGGTCATGATCCCAGGGCCCTGGGATTGAGCCCTGTATTGGGCTCCCTGCTCAGCAGAGAACCTGCTTCTCTGCCTGCCTCTCTTCCTACTTGTGCTCTCTGTCTCTCTGTCAAATAAACAAAATCTTAAAAAAAAAAAGTGTTGGTATTAGACTTTAGAGTGCGGACTTCGTATTTTAAAAGTGAATTAATTATTTTTAAAAGCATTAAAATCCTGATTCGAACCACTACCTAGGACTATGATCATGAGCAAATTATTTAATCCCCTTAAACCACTATTTCTTCATTTATAAGATATAAGTAATAAAGATATTTCATAGGGTAATTCATGATTAAGTGATATATATAATGCATGTCATATGTTTAGCACCATACTTGGCACTTCAGAAGAACTTAATAAAATGGTTGCTGCTGGGGTTTTTTGTTTTTTGTTTTTTTCCAGTACAGGAACTAAGCCTTATTGTTAGACGTGAAATTGAGGAGATACTAAGAATAGCTTTATATCTAGGTTTCTAATAATTGGAGAGAACTTTTGCCACAGCTTTGGAGTTTGTTATAATTTCTACCCTGCCAGTTTCCAGAAAGGATTTGAAATAGTGCCTGAGGAGTGTGTTCCAATCATGAGGTAATGGAGAAAACACTGACCCAGAACTAAGATGAACTTAGCACTGGGTTTAGCTCTGGAGCCAGCTGGATGATCCTGGGTAATCCCGAAGTCTAGACTTTCCCTATCAGATTCTTTGCCTTGTTTATTAATTAGGAAATGGTTAATCTTAGATACTGGCCTGTAGGTTTCTGAGGCTTTGTGTATAATCTCTGAAGTCTCATAAGTTTGAAATTATATTCTAAAAGCAGAAATCTATAACTTGAATTTAATCTTCCTCTTAAATAAAGTAATTATCAGTTTCCAGAGAATAATGATTAATATAAATGACTAATAGTCATTTATATTAATGTCTTTCTTATATATATAAATATATATAATATATTTAATATATATTAATATATATTATATATTATATATTATTTTATATATATAGTATTATATATTATATATATTATAATATATATTACTATATAATATAAGTATAGATTTATATTAATCTAATTAATATAAATATAAATATATTTATATTAATATATTAACTATATTCATAGTCTTTCCTTGGCTAAATTCATTTCAGAGTCCCTAATATATTGTCAACATTGCATTTATATTCTTGTTTTGGTAGCAACATTCTTATAAAAGGTACTAAAGTCATAAGTTCTAAAACCTTGGCTTTCTCATATGGCTGTCACGCATTTGGAAAACACTTGGAAGGTACTATGTAAGTCAGTTTTAACTAATAAAGACATATAGTATCAGGCTTCATGAGAAATTTCTTGACATTGTTACTGTTCTTGTTCTTTTTTTTTTTTTTTTTGCTTGGCAGAGTGTAGGATACTTTTTAACTGATGGATTATTAGGGTCACTTTTGTTAATAAGGATAAAATAAGGCGATAAAAGATTTTAAATAGAATGTCCTTCTAGGAAATGAGAAAGGTTAAGCTCATAAAAATGTATTCTACTTAGATGCCTGTCTGTATGAGTTCTTTGTTATTTTATTAAAAGTTTACAAAATCTTAATCAACTGTATAATTTAAGCGCCTTAAAATAGATACTATATCTCACAGAATTACAGATCTTAATTCTCATCTGAAATTTGATATTGACAAATGTTATATTTTCTAATGTTGCAATTAGTTTTTAAAGAGCTATTGAGTTATACACTTAAAATTGTTAAAATGGTGATTTTAATGTATATTCTATCACAATTAAAAACTGAAACAAAAGTAAAACCAACTAAACAATAACAACAAAATAGATTTAATCAGTTATATCTTTTCAGTATCTTTTCTCCAGAGTTTTTCTGCATTTGTTACTGAAGCACCTATTTGGACACTTTCAAAATAGCATGGGTACTTATTAGATTTTTAGAATTTATTACCATCAGGTTTGTATTTCTGTGTATTACAAATATATGATTTACTTAACATTTTCATGGCAAAGATTTTTAATTGATCTTCTTTGTTTTGCAGTTACTTCGAGAGCTTAAGCATCCAAATGTCATCTCTCTTCAAAAGGTGTTTCTGTCTCATGCTGATAGGAAAGTATGGCTTCTGTTTGACTACGCTGAACATGACCTCTGGGTAAGGTGAATTGCTGGTAGACATCGAGCCATTGGTTTCAGTCAGGGATTAAGTGTGACTAAAAACAATTTTAGCTTATCTTACTATGATATTTGCATTTTAAAAATAAAAGTAACCTCCTAGAATATGATTGATGAATTATCAAATCTAGTGTATTTTGTTTTGTATTACTACATTTTGATCTTATCAGTGTGAACTTTTTAACATGCTTCAGAAAGTAGTAGAATCTGAAAAGTATAAACAGTTATTCAGTATTGTTTTCTAGCGATAGGTTTTTGATAAAATTTTTAAAAGTAACTGTAATAGCTATTTTGTTATAGAATTTAAAAGCAGCATATTTCCTTTTACTCTATAAAGGAATATAAAATGAGAAAGTGGTATCCTTATAAAGGAAGATAAACATGTTATATTTGGAAGACTAGACTGAGATTTAATGGTTCTATCTGTCATTTATCATATGACATTAAGCAAATCTCTTAATGGCTCTGAAGTTGTAGTTCCCCCTACCCCATCTGTAAAATGTGGTACTTTTCCTGCTTTTTTTACAGGATTTTTCTGAAGAACAATTTGTATTTGAAAAGCTTTATAAACTAAGTGTACCATACAAATATAGCATACTATTAATCATTTATTGGATATCATTCAGTATTGGATATCATTCATACTTAATACTCCTTATTGTAATGCATTTCTTATTTCCATCAGCAGAAGTTCAGTATTATACTTACTTGAATTGGGCATGTTCTTGTATAGGAAGAGTTTTTTGTGGAAGAGAGCTCCCAATTAAATCCTTGAAGATTCTCAAAGTCAAGTAATTACAATCTATTAGATTAGTTTTATTAGGATAGCTAATATAATGACAAAGATGATGTTATATTGATAAAATTTATTATAAACTAAGAATTTAAATTTATCTTAGCTAAGTAGCTGAATTGCAAACAGCTAACTCAGTATTTTGCATTTACTCACTAGATCATTTTTAAAATTGGTATTTATATAAGTCTTGGGGAACTATGAAATTTACTCTTTTACTTAACATAACAGTTATGTTCTTTGAAAGTCTGAAATGCCATCTTGGGGATAAGAGTTTATGATATATCTAATGAAAATAGCAGGATAGCCAAAATAATTTTGAAATATACTCACAAAACTTATATGTTGCTCAGTCTTGTGAAAAGAACATCTTAACATAGACTACAATTTAGAAAATAAAACAAGTGAGCAAAACCACAATATTACATTGAGTTAATTAACAAGTACTTCACTTCTGTGAACTGTATTTTTTCTGGTATTTAGTAAGTAATTTAGTAAGATCTTCAAGTATTTCACTGTGTTTTGTATATTGTTCTATATTTATATTTATACACTGGTGCATTTATTGAGATAAATACCAGAGAAAACATATATACAGATCTTCCTTGACTTACATGGGTTACATTCCTGGTAAACCCATCACTAATTGAAAATCTCATTGAGTCAGAAATACATTTAACACACCCGACCGACCTATGGAACATCAATCAGCATAGCCTAGCCTACCTTAAACTTGCTGAGAATGCTTACATCAACCTCCACTTGAACGAAATCGTCTAACACCAAGCCTATTTTATCATAAAGTGTTGAATGTCTCACGTTAGTAATTGAATACTGTATTGAAAATGAAAAACAGGATGATTGTATGAGTATGGAATGGTTGTAAATGTATTGGTTGTTTACCCTTACTGACTGCGTGTAGGAGCTGCCGCTGTCCAAGTGTCACCAGCAAGTATTATACTTCATGTCAGCAGCCTGGGAAATGATCAGATTTCAAAATTCGAAGCATGGTTTCTGCTGAATGCTTATTGCTTTTACTCCATCATAAAGTCAAAAAATCATAATTGAACCATTGTAAATTGGGATCGTTGATACTGCTATACAAGAGATCATAATCTTCTGGCTCAATTTTAAATATCTTTAAAATTTACATTTTTCATTCAGCTGTAGTTTATAAATATAAATACAAATTTTTGAACTAAAACTAGTACAAATTGCTCAAAATTTGTAAAATTTTCAGTTTTTCCAGTAAAATTGCTCAAAAATAAGTTTGCCTTCTAAAAATAGTAAAATAGTTTTAAACTTTTGCTGATTTCCAGAACTAGCCTTATTTACATAATTTTAACTTCGACAGATTTCAGAAATTGAAACTTATCTGAGTTGCATATACTTTTGAGATTTATAAGAAATAATTTCACTCCGTAGATTCCTGTTTTCCATGAGTAAATGCAAAAATTCAAAAATTCAAAAATGAAAAAATTCAAATTGTTTTTGTGTTATCTGGAAAGAATTATTTTTGAACTGAAAGTAGACATCAGATTTTCTATTTTATGAAACTGTTGTCCAAAGTCAATGCTGGTTGTAAATATTTTTGTTGTTGTAGCTTCTGTTCTTTTAAAATAAATCTAATCTAATTGGGATTCTGTTCATAAAAATTTGTTAAATCAGGGTGGCCAGTATTGAATTGAACACTCATACTCAAGCCTAACATGAAATCAAATTATATGACCCAAATTTATGAGAAATTTTCTAGACTGGTTTATAAACATGATTGGTAATAAAACGTGATTTGTAATAATGGAACATAGGAGATAGGATTGTATTCAATATAATTCCTAACAGGCTAGTGTGTGATACCTAATTTTACATGTAGGTATAAATAATTATACTTTTACAAATTATGTTACATGCAGTGTTGCCAGATGTTTATATATAGTCATCATTGGCTTTACTTTCATCTTATTATTTAAGATCATCATCTTATTTATTTAAGTTAGGTAAGTACTTTTAATAAAAATCAAATAATTGACTTTACCAAAACCTTCTTTATACATTTTATTTTCTTATTTTAATTGGAATATTGAAGTGAATTAGCTGGGGTAAGGTGGCAGAGGTAACAAAAACAGTCCCAGTAAAAAGAGTCATTTAAAAAAAATCACTCAGATGTTGGTGAAATTTCTTGATAAGCACACCACATATTTGTTATATAGCCCTGGAATAAAAATGAAGGTAAGAGATTTCCCCAGTGTAGTTTTTGTAATTATAAAATATTGGTAAAAAAAAAGTATTTTGTTAAACCTAATGAAAGTGTTAACTGAAGTGCCTATGGCATCATTTATTGTACCTCCCTTACATATTTTTTTCTTACTATGGCAATTTTTAATTTTTAAAAATGATGTGTTTTAATGTATTTTTATTAAGCTCTAGAGAACTACTAGCTCTTATTAAGGTGAACAGCCTTTATTGTCACACCATTTCTTAGGATAGGTGACAGAACATTCTAGATTTTTTTTTTTCCAGAACATTCTAGATTATTGAGTTGTAGATCTATTTCGTTTGACTGTTCTTAAATACTTTGGAAAAATAACTGAGAAGAAAATTAAAGTAGTGTGATGCTGCTGTTAAAGTATAGATTAGTCATACTATATGCATCCTGACTAATATAGTTTACCTTCCCACCAGGTAATCTTTGCTATATATTTATTCTTTGGAAAGTAAAACTCCTTCACTCATTAATTACTAGTTATTTCTTATTCATGTTCTACTTTCTGTATCATAAGAAAATAGGAAGTGAAAATGTTGACCGCTAGTAAAGATATGTCACTCTTAATTATGCTTATTAATTTCAAGAATATGCTTAATATTCACTCAGAAATACTGCTCAAGAGTCTGTTTGTGTTCACATGAGGTGCCAGGCATATGCCTATGTTTTACACACAGCAGAGTTGACTTCAGCTGACTTGCAGGTGTTACAGTTTAAATGTGCTTTAGTTAAAATGAGGAAGCCTGTCAAGAGAGTTTGAAACATTGGCTCTTGTTTTTGTTGAGGTACATTCATTTATAAAGTGATTTTTCTGTTTATAAAGTGGTGTTGTGTTTTACCAGATGTCCACTGATACTATTCGTGGAGAACTTGTAATGGTTAGTACAGGCTAGTTTTTTCTTATCTGAATCTTCATGTTTCTAAATATTTTCAGTGTGAACTGGTCATTTACATGTTATTTCTTTATGCTTCTGTGTATTTTACTGAAATAATTTCCCCATTTGCTTTGTTTATAAACCATGTATTATAAATAGGTACCACATCTATGCTGTGTCAGCCAACTCAGAAGTATCTCTTGAAATTTGTTCTATTTTTTTTTCTTTTCATTTAATCACTACAGAGAAAAAAGATTAAAAAGATTCTGTTCTTGAAAATTTCCACCAGGTAAACAGGGATCAAGTATACTCTGAAAGTAATTTTTAATTATGATTTCAAAATAAAATCACATTATTCTCTGCTTCTCTGTTGCTGTCATTTATTTTCTGAGACATGATTATATGCTTAGGAGATGAAACTTCAGCTCCAGTTATTAAGAAATTTTAAGTTTATGTTATCCAGCAGAATCTAAGATTATGTTTTCAATATCTTTGGGAATCCCTGAATGTTTCTTTTTCTGGCAGGACAATATTATACATGAAA
Source organism: Procyon lotor (assembly GCA_028646535.1). Classification (NCBI taxonomy): domain Eukaryota; kingdom Metazoa; phylum Chordata; class Mammalia; order Carnivora; family Procyonidae; genus Procyon; species Procyon lotor. The sequence continues at coordinate 102,522,475 of CM053605.1, forward strand.
TTATCTTTCCCTCTTTTCTTTTTTAAGCTTCTGGTGATATTTTTCTTTCTTTCAGCATATAATCAAGTTTCACAGAGCTTCTAAAGCAAACAAGAAGCCAGTTCAGTTACCTCGGGGAATGGTGAAGTCACTATTATATCAGATCCTAGATGGGATTCACTACCTGCATGCTAACTGGGTGTTGCACAGGGATTTGGTAAGTTGATGGAGTTAGTTTTAAGCTAGACAGATGCCTTTATAGTTGGATGATTTTCTAGTTGTTTCTAGATATGAGTGCTGCATAGACCTCCAGACCTTACTAGAAGGAGTGAGAGAGCTATAATCTCATAATCTAGTCAGTTTATATGATGCATTCTACTTCTCGGACATATCCTGGCTGGGGTTCACTGATGAGGTGAAAGAGGGTACATTTATTTTCCTAAGCTTTTGTTTACTTTTAAGTCTGTAAATAAAGTATTGGCTTACTTGATTATTAGGTGCTAGGCAAACTCTAGATATTGATATATTTATGAGTAACTTGGAAATGAAAGTTTTGGAGCCTACGACATACTAGGTTACATATTAGAAGAGATGTTAATTCAATCTGCTTATTTTTTAAGCTTCACTATATTAGTAGCACATTTATTTAATCTTAATTGAGTACCTTATTCAGAAGCCTTGCCATGTTAAGGTACACTGAATTTCTAAGAATTTGGAAGCTTCAGAAATTGGCTTTCTTTTTATTTTACATGACAGAATAATTTATGACTTTTTAAAACCCATTTGGTATTAAGATGTTCATTAAATTGTGCATTGTTCATTAATCTTCATGAAGGTAAATTTAAATATCAGATTCCCCGTATTGCATAATTACATTGTGCTTTTGTTGTTCTTTTCTTTGTAAAGGTGGTAACTATAGTAAAATTTATAACAATGCCTTCATTCCAAACAATTATAAACACAGCACTGGAACTGATGATTTGGTCTCTAATCACGTGTGTTACATTGGACAAAACCCTGTAGACCTTCAGGCAGAGCTGATCTGCCCCTTGCACATAGTCTTTCCAAGCTGCTATATATTCAATATCTTCAGATCAGATGTTCCAGTGTCATAGTTTCTGATTCTTTCTTCTATCTTCAATAAATCTCCATTCAGTATGTTTTTTTTTTTTCCCATTCAGTATGTTTAATGGTATTTATTTTATCTGTAGTTCTCATACCTAGAAAGCATTTAGACTAGGACTAACATCAGAAATTTGGTTGAAAGAACTTCTTTATTTTTAATATTACTGGAATATTCATAGTTGATTTATATAACAGAAGTAGGACAAATCCATTGACTCTTTATGAATCTGAAAATAAGGGGTGCCTGGGTGGCTCAGTCATTAAGCATCTGCCTTCAGTTAAGGTCATAATCCCAGGGTCTTGGGATCAAGACTGCTTCTCTCTCTCCCTTTACCTGCTATTCTGCCTGCTTGTGCATGAGCTTGCTTTCTCTCTCTCTCTCTTTCAAATAAATAAATCTGAAAAGAAAAGAAATTTCAACCTTTAGGGGTGGAGTCAACTTAGGGAAAAATTATTACTACTTTTGAGCTACTGACCTTTTTTTATGATCTCTAAAAGAATAAAATCTGGCAAAAGACATTTTTCCCTAAATATGCTGAGATGACTACATTTTCTTTTTATAGTAAATTATTTTTCATCATTAAAATATATATGCTTATGAGAGAAATACAAATAATACAAACCAGTACTTAAATTGTTAATGTATAATATACTTAAACCAATTACAGTAATATTAACTACAGTAGTGAAAATAATTATAAAATTTAATTTTTTTAAATTTCTCTTTTGGAATAGCTCTTTCTATTGGTGCAGCCTAAGCGAGTTCTCTTTGACCTAGGGATAGTGTAAGACATATCATTTCAAAGGTCGCTATCTGTTTGTGGTGTGCCAGGAGGGGGGCCAAGGGGAACAGTGCACTCTAGATGCCAGTAAATGCAGAGAGGGATGCACTTTGTGGAGATGATTTAAAAATAATAATGAAACAGATGAAAAGTAGTTATTTTCAGTATATTGTCACCATATGCTGGCAGTTGTAAACGATATCAGTGATAAAATATCCCTGTTCACAGAGCAAACCTTTCCCACTCCTCTACTCCTTTTATATGCCACTGCTATCTTTTTAGTAGTCAATTTACCCAAAATATTTTCCAAACTGTAATATATTATTTGTGTCCTGCTACCTTTTTGATTTCCCCATTTGGAGTGAGAGTTCCTATATCATCTGTGTGTGATTCCTTACACGTAACTCTTCTGTGCGTCATAGGCACACAAGGGCACACTGAACCATGGTGTCATTAAAGTGGTAACTTTCTGCCGCCAGTCTGGATCTTACTGGGTCAGGTGCTTACTGCTTGAATTTGTTCTCAATTTTTTTTTTTTTTAAGATATTATTTGTTTACTTGACAGAGAGAGAGAGAGATCACAAGTAGGCAGAGAGGCAGGTAGAGAGAGAGAGGAGGAAGCAGGCTCCCTGCCAAGCAGAGAGCCGGATGTGGGGCTTGATCCCAGGACCCTGAGATCATGACCTGAGCTGAAGGTAGAGGCTGAGCCACCCAGGCGCCCCATGTTCTCAATTTTTTAAGGACATATTCATTATCGAGTTGTTTTTGTTTTTAATTGAAAAATAGATTTTGGAGTTTTGAGGTTATATGATGTTCAACTATAGTTATATTAGAAATTCATATATGAGTACTTTTTTTAATATATGAATTTCTGACGTATTTACTTTCAAGATGTTCTTCAGAAGCTGTATGACTTTTTAAACTCTTTCTCATTATTTGTTATTATTTGCAGATAAAATATTTACCCTATAAGAATAAACATAATTAATAGTTAATTTCATTCCTTGCTTCTTTTCAGTCAGGTTTAGATGAAATGTGGCAATATTGACCTTAGAAGACCTATATAGATTTCTAATGTTACGAATTGAACCAATTGGTTGAGTTTCCAACTTCCCAAGAAAGACATCATACTAAGATGGATAATTGGCACAGACTCCCTAAAAACATCATTTTAATAATGCCCCAGAATGTTATTGAAGCTTTGCTTAATAAAATTGTCTTCATTATTAATAGACATATTAATAGAGTTATGAAGTTCTTTGATACATGAAGTTGAACTTTAGCAATTAATAATCCTATTTAATAAAGATTAATTTTGTCACTGTTAACCATCACATAGTAGCAGATCAGTAATTGGGGTCTATCATCCTTGGTGGGAAATAGAGATATAATAATTCTGAAACTCTGGTTGGACTGAAGTTGGTAATAAATGCATATGTATGTGGCTGTTTTAAGAAGAATGGGCCTGAAAGGAAACACATGCAATATTTATTTTTGTGAGATAATTTATGATCTAAGCAAAACTTTTTTAGTTTTAGAACATTAAAATATGTATGTATAAGTTGGTTTGCTTTTACACTTATCTGTTTGCTGTAAGTAGAGAGAAATAAAAACAAAGGTGTATGCTTTGGTCTTCCCTTTGACTATACTCTTTCTTTCCCTTCTTTCCTTTATTCTCTCCTTGGGAAATGAATATAGTCCAACCAACAGGCTGTAGTCCTGGTTCTGGCATTACCATATGTATTAGGATTCTCCAGAGAAACAATGTAGAATGTGTGTGTACACACACACACACACACACACACACAGAAAGAGAAAGATTTAAGGAGTTCCCTCAGGCAAATTGTGGAGGCTTGGTAAGTTCAGAAAGCGCAAGATAGGCCAGAAGGCTGGACACTAAAGGGAAGAGTTGCAGTTAAGTCTAGCAGTATGCTGGCAGAATTCTTTCTCGCTCAGAGGAGATCAGTTTCTGTTCTATTAAGGTCTTCAACTGATTGAATAAGGCCCACCAGTGTTATGGAGAGTGAGCTGCTTTTCTCAAAGTCTACAAATTTAAATGTTAATCTCATCAAAAAACGCCTTCACAGAAATATTCAGAAAAAATCTTTGACCATATATGCGGGCACCATGGCCCAGCCAAGCTGGCACACAAAATAACCATCGTATACAAATGAGTAAACAGAGGCACAACGTTGAAACAATATGGAATCAGTTAATTTGCTTTTTAACCCCCAGTTATCTGCTTATATAAAATAGGAGTATTGGGTTAAGGAATATTAAGATATTTTACCTGCTACTCTAAAGAGGAACTAAGTGTGAAGTCTTAATGAAAACTTCAAATAAAGGTGTTATTTAAATGACTCAAAATAAGGAAAGGCTTGAAGTCTATTAGCCTGATTGGGTTGAGTTTGGTGATTTTTTGAGCACAAATAAAAAGATAGTAAACACCAAAATCATATTTGATACTTTTTGTGTAGAAGCCAAAGTTTGATTTGGCAGTGGTGTCTGAAGTCTTTCCTGTGAAACGATAGTCCTGTTTGACTGAGTTTAAAGCTTATTGGCTAGGCCATGAGACGTTGTCACCACTAGTGCCTCTGCTATGACCATTTTAGGCACCCAGCCACCCGGCCAGTTCACTCTCTTGTCTGACCTCTTCCAGTAGAAATGATTATTTTTTGTATAACATTCTAATTTTAGGATTGGTTTTCTTGTGCAGTTGTGAAATAAATTTCAAAGTCAGGTTGTGGTTTTTGTTTTGTTTTGTTTTAAACGAGAAAAATTCCATGAGTATCAGATTAAAATTTGAAAATCTCTGCATGCCGGTATTTGTGAATTGAAGTGAAAGCTGGTTATAATCTTTTTTTTTTTTTCTTCCTTCTCCCTCTCTATACCTACTTCCAGCTAACTCAGAGGTTGCCTGCCTACTTGAATCCTCTCTTCCCTTCATCTTTAGTGTTTAAAATTCTCTTCATCCTTTAAAGCTCTGCTCCTGCAATAAAGTCCCCCCTAATCACCCTAGCTGGAAGTGAGAATGTGTACATTTAAAGTCCTATAGCAGCTACTTTAAACTACTCAAGGACACTTAAACTAGTTTTGGTAATAAGTTCTCTATTTGATTATAAGTTCCTGAGGGCAAAGACTGGCTTAATATATATTTGTATCTCTCCCAGTGCCTAGCAAAATACAGAATCAGTGTATACACTACTGCTTATATTTGAATGAATAAACTAGGTCATTTGTAACAGAAACAAAGTGGCTTCCAAGGTGATTCTCCATAGGTTATTTCTGCTACCTGATGTTTCTACTATTACTACTACTACTACTACTCTGTTGCATGTCTTCTTTTTACTACCTGCCCTCTTAGCTCTGCTATGGCTTACTGCAGTGGAGCAGTGCAAAAGATCTTCTCTTTGTACTATATTTTTAGTTCTTTTCAGCAGCCTCCCTCTTTTTACCTAAAAGAACTCAGCTCTTATCGGTCAGTCCAAAGACCATTCAGCTAATGATATTGATCTGTTGATTTCTTTTATCACACCCTTCCTCTACCCAATTTTTTTGTTCCACTCAGTGAAACCTGCTTTACCTATTTGTTCATGTTCTGATGTAATTTATTTCTTCCAGTGTTTTCCTTTAATCTTAACATTAGAACATCTCCGTCATAGTTCCCTTACTTTTTACTTTTTTCAAACACATCTTAAAAGTCCCTTCTGTGCGAATTATACTTTAATTGTAAATAAGGCAGCAGTATCTACCTTGTGAACATACCAGCTATTCTGAACTTGAAATTCTCATATTTCACTGTAATACCATAATTGACCAGTTCATTACTAATCACAATGTAAATACTTTAATTTTTAGCTAGTATTTATTCACTTTTAGTTTTCTAGTGCATTCAGTGTTGGCTGAATTTTATGTTTTTGTTGAAAATATTCATCCAACCATATCAGACCACAGAAATGGTTTACACTTAAATCAGACTCTTAATATTAAAGACTTGGGCTTTCAACACATTTGCTAAGGAACGTAGGAAAGCAGTGTAGTGGTTATTAAGACTGGCCAATTAGCCATTAATTTTTGTTAAGCATATATCAAGTTCTCATACGGTCATTTATGTGTTCCACTTTTTATAAAAAACTGATAATCAAAATTTCATTTTAATTCTTACCTTAATGGTTTTATCACAGTGGTATTTAACTTGGAACTACCAGGCACATAATGTTGCACTAAGTAGAGTGTAATACTCTAAGTGAGAGATACTGTAACTTTTCATCATATATATTTTTTTAATTCAAGCTGACTTACAAGGCTATATATGAAATTCGCTTTGTTGGAGTATTGCATCTATCAGCTGTAATTACTCTTGCTCTGAACTAATTCAAAATAGTTTTTTATGCCACAGTAAAATTTCTTAGAAAGTAAATCTCTACATAGATTTCCTTTAGGACTATGTCAATGGAAATATGCTGTGAGAAGTACATCATGTGAGGAATAGCCCAGTGGGCCACTGTATATACATATTTAAAAGAGGCTCAAGCCATTTCAAAGCTTTAATTTGACTTTTAAAAAAAAATCTGATAATGCTCTTGCGCTGCAGTTAATTCTAATTATCTCGAGTAACTTGGAATCACTTGGTGGGGCTTTAGCTGTCCGTAGTGAAGGATGGGTTGGTTTCCTAGCAACCATCAAATAAGATCAAAATCTCTGAGTGAGCCATGCACCGAAACTCAATTTCAGAAAGCCTTCTTTATCGCGGCATCTTATCACATACTGATGGTAGCATGATGAATTATGGGGTTATTTATTCTGGGTCTGATTCTCTTTATTTGAGTGAAAGATTGCCTGGTTTATTGGTTTTGCTTACCAAGACTAATATTTGCTCATGGTGATATGGTTTGTTTTGAGGTGCTTGTTTTATTGTCTCTTGAATTCTGTTAAACTGAGAGGCAAAGAGGTTAAATGACTTGATTCTGGTTACTTGGACAACTGTAACACAGCTGGATCACTAAGTGTAGGGATTTTTCTTCTAGGTCAGTGATTTTTAAATTGCTCGTTGTAATCCATAAGTGAGTTAAAGAGAGCACACAACACAACCAGCCTTTTTTTTTTTTTTAATTTTTTATTTTGTTAATGGAATAGAATAAAAAAATATCAGAGTACATCATATGTATTAAGGGCAGTTATTGTCTCCTGAAACTTTTGTTTCACTTATATATATTTATATGTGAATATTGTCATTTAATATTAAATTATTTTCTTCCTGTGGGTTATCTTCAGAAAGGTTTGAAAGCCACTTCACTTTACTATTTCCTGAAAAGTATTTGATATGGTTAGGAAGAGAAGAAAAAACTTACTCAATTTTGAGGAAATACTTAGTCCCAAATTATAAGTACTTTAATGTTTTACACAAGCTTTTTGACAGTAATGATTAAATTATTTTGAATAACAGGGGCCTTTAGGGAATACAGTTTCCTAAGTAAGGTTTATTTATGGGTGGGAGAATTTTAGGTAATTTTCACTTTCTTCCTTTAATAACTTTTAACTTGTCTAAATAGTTTGTAGTTGACATATATTATTGTTATAATCAGAAAAAAAGTGTTTTATCTGGACTAGAAACTGAGGAAAATGTCTAGTTAGGCTGTTATTAAAGTTCACACATAGTATTTGATTTGGCTTACGGTGTTTATGTTGTTAAAGGATGATACTGTTAAAAAAAAAGAAAATACATGCATACATTTTCTTTCTGCCTAAAACGAAGGGCCAGTAAATTCTTTTTTTTTTTTTTAAGATTTAATTTATTTATTTGAGAGAGAGAGAGCATGAGCGAGTAGGAACAGGAGATCACGACCCCAGCTGAAGGTAGACAGACGCTTAACTGACTGAGCCACCCAGGCACCCCAAGGCCAGTAAATTCTTTAGGGGGAAAAGAAAACAAGCAAAAAGGACCCTGAGATTACTCATATGCTGGAACAGGAAAATCAACAAAATAATTGAACAGTTGGGAAGAAAGAAGCCTGTATTCGCAGCCTCTGTTCTGTTTTTTGCCCCTTCTCTGTGTTTTAGCTCCACGAGTGTGGGGAACATGTTAAGCATGTTTCTTTAAAACAGAACTTTGTTGGGGGGGGGGGGTGTATAGGTGACTCAGTTGGTTAAGGATATGACTATTGATTTCTGCTCGGATCATGATCTCAGGGCCCTGAGATGGGGCCCACCTGGAGCCTGCTTGGGATTCTCCCTCTGCCCACCCCTACTACCCCCACTGCCACCCCTGTCTGCTGTCTCACAAAAACAAAAACAAAAAACAAAAGCAAAGGGCTGCTTGGGTGGCTCAGTCTATTAAGCATCTGCCTTTGGCTCAAGTCATGATCCCAGCGTCCTGGGATGGAGTCCTGCATTGGGCTCCCTGCTCAGCGGGGAGTCTGTCTCTCCCTCTTACCCTAACCCTGCTCATGACCTCTCTCAAATAAATCAAATCTAAAAAACAACACAAAACAAAACAAAAAACTCCCAAATACCCCCCAAAAAACCCAGAGCTTTTGGGAAGAAAAAATGCTTTGGGAAATGTCAGGTTTAATCATGCTTATTGCTTGAGATTTGCTTCATTTATTGGGAACTCCAAGGATTTACTCTTAATTTTCTTGTTTGTTTAATTGTGTAGCATTAAGATTGCATCCATGAAATTTAGGCTTGAGGATAAAACATGAGTTTTACTGATGATAATTGATTAAGGCAAACATAAATGAAGTTTGCATTCATTTTAATTAATATTATGAATATTATGCTTATTCTAAAGTATACTTACTTAAATGACCAATTAGGCAGTTTTCCTTGAAAATATTTGATTGTAAACAGTCTGGCTTATTGACAAATGTTACATTTGCTTAATTTTGATATTAATATTGAACATACACAATGGACTGTGTTCTATTTGTAAATAATGAAAAAGTAACCCATTTAATTTTACTAAATGGCACAATTGCAGATACACATGTCTATATGGGCAGGTTACAAGTTGGTAATAAAAATACTGTTATTTGGTTTGCATATTGCTTTTAGGCTACTTTTTCTTAGATTCTGAGTGAGTCTTTTCAGATACTTATCAACGCAGTACTAGAATATTTTTTAGTCAAATTTCTCACCAATCAAGAATGGTTAATCTAGGGGCGCCTGGGTGGCTCAGTGGGTTAAAGCCTCTGCCTTCGGCTCAGGTCATGATCTCGGGGTCCTGGGATCCAGCCCCGCATCAGGCTCTCTGCTCAGTGGGGAGCCTGCTTCCCCCTCTCTCTCTGCCTGCCTCTCTGCCTACTTGTGATCTCTCTCTCTCTCTGTCAAATAAATAAACAAAATCTTTAAAAAAAAAAAAAAAAGAATGGTTAATCTAAATAATCTCATCAAGGTTTTTTTTTAAAGAGAGTAAGACAATATTTTTTGAATGATCCTAACAATTTAGAAGTAGATGATTATCAAGAGTTTTAAGTCAGATATATCTTTTCTCTACTTTCGACATAATTGATGTGATACTTCATTATATCATTTATATAACTGCTTCCATTTTTATAAACAAAATTTACTACCATCTAGAGCGGTGTGTTTCTAAAAACAGGACAGATTTGGAAAGGTTTTGTTTAAAGGACTTTTGAATCATATTAAATAAGACAAGAATTTCCCAGGTCTCTGCCTGCATCAGATATAAGTTATTACTGCTGGACATAGTGTTGGTGGTGAAACCCCACTTTTTCTTTTTTGGAGTCAGATGCGCTACCGTTGCGCCACGAGGCCCACTTTTTCTTTTTTGGCCCTTAGACTTTTACATTAGGAAAGGAGAAAAATACACTGTCGGTAGTCAAAATACAAAGAAATGGTTTTTCTAAAAAAAAGTTTCAGAATTATCTGAATTATACTTTGAAAGAACATATAAAAATTAATATTCCAGTCTAACTTTCTAATAGTAGAGTTAGGCCTTAGAGTATTCTATTTTTTTCCAGACTTCTGAAGATTTGCCAAAGTAATTTAATCTTTAAAGATAGAATATATTAGATAAAGTTTTGTCTTATCTCAGCTAAAATTATCTTCTAAACCTTTTTAAGTCACAGGCACCCATGGCCACATGTATCTTTCAGTAAGTCTTTTTCAGTTTGACTACTATATGTTTTACCAGATAAAAGCCAAGGAGAAGTGGTCATATAGGAGGGGAAAAGTAAGTCTTCCTAAAGAAACAAACATATGTAGTTTAGCCATATTTCAAAGTCAGTTCAACATAAAAGCTCAAGATTTTGTGTAAATGCTTGTAAATGCTATTCTAATCAACACATAGGAATTTCTTCAAGACTTAGTAAAAATGAAAGTTTTCTCAGGCATAATTAGATATTAAGTTGGCAATAGTTATCAGCTATTGAAAAAATATTTTTTTATTAAAGTTTCCAAACCTCAATATAGCTGGGATTTTACTTTTTCTTCAGAGTATTACTTTGTTATAATTACCAATGTGTGCTTTTATTATTTAATTTATGTATAATTTGCCTTCAGACATGTATCATGCCATCGGTATAATACTCTAAAGTAGATATATAATGTGAGGATTCCTAACTCTGTGCTAAAATAGATATCTGAGGGGTGCCTGGGTCTGTCTAGTGTTAAGCATCCAGACTCTTGTTTTAAGACTCAAATCTTGATCTCATGGGTTCTGAGATTGAGCCCTTGTGGCAGGCTGCAGGCCTAGCAGGGAGTCTGCTTAAAGATTCTCTCCCTCTGTTCCCTCCCCCAGCTCGCACGTGCGTGCTTTCTCTCCAGAATAAGTAAATCTTTCTAAAAAATAAAATAGGTGGCTGAATTTCCTAGATTACTTTCCCTAATTTCATAGACTAAGACACCATAAAGTTGGAAGGCATCTTGGAAATGACCAATCCCATCCTTTACATGGTGTGGTAATTCTTGATAGTATGTGCAGCAGATAACCATCCCATCACCGTTCAACATTTCCAACAATGACTAATGTTCTGTCTAGTTATGCTAGACTTGTTATTACACAGATGTATTCCTTAGAAGGTAGAGTCAAAAATTCAGAATGTATAACACTCATTCTACAGCCCTTCTCTTCTTTTGATTGATCTTCTCTTTTATTTTTTTTCTGTCTGATTAACACCAGAAAGTAAAATCAGATGTTGTCTGGGCCTTTATGGTAAGGAGGAAGAGGAGAATCTAAGAATTTAAAAAAGTAGGTGAAAGATAGGAAGAAGTGAAGAATAGCAACAGGAAAAATTAAGAAAAAAAATAAGAAATGGTTGCCTGTGGTAAGGACCAATAAGGAATCTTAGGTTATGAATCTTGAAAAATTAGCCCCTATTATAGTGGGCCTAAGATTTTTTCGACTCTTGCTCTACTACTTAATTATATAACTTTTGGTAGGATTAACTTCTCTAAGTGTTACTTTCCTCATTTATAAATGAGGCCAAACCTTTATTTTTCTCTTTTTGATTGAGTTTCATTTAAAATATTAGGACTGTGATTGGCACATAATAATGTTCATTTAGTACATTTTACTTCCAACTGTCAGATTGCCCTAGGAATGTAAGTATACCTTAAGGGCAGTAACTTTATCCATTTCTTTTAGTGCTATATCATTAGTACCCAGAATAACAGATATTGGTTGCACAACAAATTTTTATTGAATGAGTAAATGGATTCTTGTCAATTCTACCTTCAAAACCTATCTCAGATCAGACTACAGTAAGACCCTCCAGTAATTCAGAGTTTTATATAACACATTGGCCACTGGTCCTACGCCTCTAACTAGTGTCATTTCCCAAAGAAGAGTAAAATATGATGCTTATTGTCAGGGAGAAGAAGCTGTGGGGACAGTGAATCATGAAGGGAAGGGCAAATTTGGCAGAGAGTCTGCATTCTTGTAGTTCAGTATCTCTAGATCAGTTCAGTAAATCAGGAGTCACAAATAAAGAGATTCTAAAATTCTTTGCTGGCAGGACATGGATTTGGATTTTCCAGGTGGACTTCTAGGACTGCTAGTTGTATAGGCTCACTTTATTTATCTCATTAATTTTTGTTCATTTACCCCACAGTAACCTGACCTTCCAGTTGAATCTTTGTAGACTCCACATTGCCTTGTGGCTTTACTTCTTATCATTTCTATTACTGCTGCTCTAATCCAGGGCACCTGCATTACTGCAAAAATTCCCCAAGCAATGTAACATTGTAGTCTTATGGTTTATATGGTCTAATATCTACATAGCCTTGAGATTGATCCCTCTAAAAAGTAAATCACTTCATATTCCACTACCTAAAATACCTCTGTAGCTTCCCACCTTTAAGACTACTACACAGAATCTGTCCCAAACATATCATATTTTATCTTTGTACTGCAGACTGGGAAGCAGAAAGCCTGCAACATTGTTTTACATATCACTAAGAAAGAAAACATTTTGCCAATTTGACTGTCTCACAGAAGGTGTAAGAGCCCAGTTACAGAAATACTAAAATTTTAAAGGAAAGTAAAAATTGGAATGTATGAAATGCATTTTTTCCCTTGTTATTTGGTAATGGTAAATGGCAAGGACCTATTTACTAGTGCAGTGGCAAGTGATTGATGTGACTATTTTTTCTGTCTTTAATGAAAATTCTTAAGTTTCACCATTATATATGTTTGTTTTGGAGTTTTGGTGAATACCTTTTATTAGGTTAAAGGTGTTTAATTCTATATCTAATTAAATTGTTTGTTCCTGAATCAAATATGGATTTTATTTAGTGCTTGTTTGCATCTTTTGTTGCATCTTTTGAGATGGTCATATAGCTATTTCCTTTAATCTGTTAATGTGGAAACTTATATTTATAAGGTTTTGTTTTGTTTTTGAAATTGAACCATCCTTACATTCATGGGAGCAACTCTACTTGCTCTTGATGTTTTTTTCAGTCACTATTGGATTCCCTTCTTGTATTTTATTTCATCTTTATTGACAAGTGAGATTGGTCAGTAATCATCTGTATTCTGTCTTTGTTTTGTTTGTTTTTGTGAGTATTAGCTTCAGAAAATGATTTTAGTCTCTGAAATAGTGTGTACAGTATAGAAATTACTTATTCTTGAAAGGTCAGTAGAAATCATCTGTGAAATTCCACTTCTGGTGCACCAAAGTGGTGATGGATGATTTTTTACTACAATTTAAAATTTTTTAGTGGTTGTTGAACTATTCTGGTGTTCTACAAAACCCAATATTAAATAAGCATTTTAAAATAAATAAAAATTACCATAATTGGCCCTGGAAGAGGTAGAAAAAGAGACCAGTAACTATGGAAGAAATAAAGACATTTGTCACAAGTCTTCCTCTACAATATGGAGCAATTCCAATGGTTTCACAGTTATTTCAACCCTCAAGCAACAGCTAATCCTACACTGTATAAACTAGACTGTATAAACTAGAGCAAAAGAAAGTTTCCTTAATAACTTCGTAGGAAGGAAGTATAACAGTGACACCAAGTTGGTGAAGATAATGTACATAGGCCTGGACCAGTGTCGCATATAAATATTTGTGCATATTTCTTAAGTAAAATGTTAGCAAAAAAGATCCAGAGCGACACTGAAAGAATACTATGCTCTAAGTAAATGAAGCTCATTTTAAGAATGCGTGATTTAGTATTTGGAAGCCAATTAACAGGATTCACAGTATTACTGGTGCTAAGGGAATAACACTATGGTTATCTCAGTAGTTGTAAATGTAAAACTTTAGCAAAATTCAATGTGCAGTATGATTTGACAAAATTTAATATTCATTTCTGATTGAAATTCTTATTAAAAATAAGAAAAGACGGAAACTTCCAAGCATGAAAAGTATATATATCAAATCAACAGCCATTAACCTTCTGACCTTCTGTGACTACTTATTTAAAAATAAGTTCTGGTGCAGAAATAACCTAGATAGCTATGATAGGGACGGCTCTATAAAAGAAAAAGAGCCTTTATAAGATATTTGAATTAAATATAAATAATATAGATTTAGAGATATCTAGAATTATATCCATCAAGATGTTTGTAATTGTTTAACTCGGAGATAAGATTTCAGGTAAATTTCACTTTCTATTTTCCTATATTTTAATTTTCTACAATAATATATATTTTTATTTTTTTAAACAGCTGATGCTAAGAATAAGCTGTTTTTTTAATCTCTAAAAGGTATAAATGACTAAAAGCTAGAAGATGATCAAAAGCAACTAGGTGATCGCTTCTCGGACTTTTGGCTAAGATCAAGTGAAAAGCAACTAGGTGTGTTTCATAGGGCAGTATAGAAAAATCACCTTGGGGGCACTGTCCACTTAAGCATGGGCACCCACCCCCAGGAAGCATTTACTTAAGAATGACTACAGCAGTGAATCATTGTTAACAGATTATAGTGCTAGCTGCCATCATAATTATCAATATATTTAGGATCTTACATATCAAGTATCTTGCTGTAATCCTTTTATGAGCATTCATCACATTTAATATCTGTAGCAACACTTGGTTGTCATTTTTATTTGTATTTTATAAATGATGAAATGGAGATTAAGGTCATACAGCTTAATAGCTGGTGGCACCCTTGAGTTTTTTCAGCTTTATTCTTAACCACTTCTTCATTTTCTAAAGAAATATATCATATTCCTCAAATGTTTAGGGGAAGAAAATAGTTGAGAACCGTTGGTCTCAGGTCTGTGTTCTTTTCAAATAGGGAACAAAATTAGAGTATCAGATAAAGTATATTTTATTTCAGAAGATTGAAACACGTTTTATAATGGCAGAATGATTAATGAAAATACAGCAAAGAATTTATGGTTTGTTCAGTTTAACAATTGTACAAAAACAGAAATATGTAATTGTATGCCTTGCTGTTTTTCTCTCAGATTGTGACAAAGATTTTTAAATAAAGAACAAACAAAAATTGTAGAATAAAGCAATGTGATGTAATAGAGTTGCTTGGCATTTAGTGCTGCCTAAAGGAATGTATTTTTTAAATAAACATTCACTTACAAAATTATACTATAAAAGTTCAGTGTGTACTAGAGACTAGATTCATGGTAAGACCTCACAAAGTCACAAATTTTGCATTTCAGAACACAAAATAAAGCTAGAAATAAAAGCAGAATTATCTTAACTATTAGACATCGTCAATTGAAAAAATATGCCATTTAAGACAGGTATTAACAAAAATATGAATACACTCACACTATTATAAGAACTTACTGTGTAATAAACTGAGTTATTTACAGTAAAGAAGAGCATCATTCTTTAGTGTCATTAGGGAAAAGTATTTTCTTGTCTATAATAAATTTTTTTGTTACTTATTTCTTAAAACTACGCTAAAACCCACATGGATCGTAATAGTAAAATGTATATTTAAAAATTGGGATATTTATTCTAGTTGTAGCTGGAGATAAATTGCCAACTAAGTAAATTCCTAACTATTACTAAAGATACAATAAACATGCTGAAATGTAAAAACACTAATAAAATATGCTTAGAGAATATAAAATGTAAAGTTTTTAGCAAGAGGAAAGTAACACATTAGAAAAATGGTAATAATAACTGAATATATCTTTACTATCTAGAATATAGAGAATTGAGGTGAATATGTAAGTTTAATAATCTAAGCCTCCTCAATAAAACAAATATACAGGCCAAATCAGAATGTGACTACAAGTGAAAGATACTCACATTAAAGGTTTAAGTTACTATTCTATATCACTTAAGCTAATAAAAATTAGAAAATCTTATATACATTGTTTTCAGATTGATTTTATCATAATTAATGGTATTTTTTATGAAAGAATGTTGAATTTATAAAATTGGTACTTGAACCTTTCAAGGGCCAAATCTGTTAATGTATATCAAAAAAACCTTAAAAATATTTATAACCTTTATCCAACAATTTGACTTTCTAGGAATTTCTCATAGGCACATTTGGAAATGTTTGTTATGGCATCATTTTTCTTTAATTAAGGAACTAGTAACAACCTAAACATTTAATAGAAGTAAAATGATATAAATTACGATGAATTCATAGATTCATAAGGATTATAACAGAAAAGTAATTTCCAAATTAAAAAAAATCTTCATGATATACTAGTGAAAGGTACAAACAATATAGTTAGTATGAATGCCATTTTTTAGTTTTATAAAGAGGAAAAGAACAAAAGGTAACCTGAAATGTTTAGAGTGGTCATCTATTAGTTTAGAGATTAGATGCTTTGTTTTCAGTCATCTCTTATCAAGCACATTGTGCTTGTCTTCATTTCCCAAGTTCCGTCCATTGAGCACATATCCACCTTTGAAACTTAAGCAAAGCAAACTTCTAGTTTTAGAACAATAGAGCTATTGATATTATTTGATCTGATAATTCTGCTTTGGAGATTTCATCCCAAGGAAGTTACCTGGTGTATGTGTCAGAGTGTTTTGGGAGATGGTGGGGAGGCAAGTATAATTTATACCAACATTGTCAGTAGGAGCATCATCAGGGTTGGTGCCAGAAGTGGGAATTTGGAGGAAAAACAGCCAGCTATCTATTAATAGAGGAATACAATGTAATTAGTAAAAGTAATGTACAAACATCCAGATTTGTCCAGAAAACAGTAACTTGGGAAGACAGAACACAAAACAGTACTACCACTGATCACTGTTACACTAACAATTACACAAATTAATATTGTTTAGAATAGTATTTGGGGAAATCGGAGGGGGAGATGAACCATGAGAGACTGTGGACTCTGAGCAACAAACTGAGGGTTTTGGAGGGGTAGGGCATAGGGGGTTGGGCGAGCCTGGTGGTGGGTATTGAGGAGGGCATGTGTTGCATGGAGCACTGGGTGTGGTGCCTGAACAATTAATCTTGTAACACTGAAAAAATAAAAGTATTGGGGAAAAAAAAGAAAAAGAATAGTATTTGGAGTTACAGTGATTTTCAGATTTGAATATATAAACTATGTATATTTTTTTTTATAATTTGGTTAACTGAAATTGTTTTGAAAAAGATTTTTGATATCCTTTCTTTGCTTCTTAATACCTCTCCCTTAAGGTGCCTTTGATTTCTTTAATGTTACTCAGTTTTCTAGTCTTGAAGGTACTTTTTTTTTCCTTATTGGATACTTTATTAGATGCTTTGCTAGAATTGTGTTATAACACACCTTATAGCCTTACAAAAATACAATTAAGTTAATCTAACTTGGAAAATACATTTCCGAGGCACCTGGTGGCTCAGTGGGTTAAAGCCTCTGCCTTCGGCTCAGGTCATGATCTCAGGGTCCTGGGATCGAGCCCTGCATCGGGCTCTCTGCTCAACAGGGAGCCTGCTTCCTCCTCTCTCTCTGCCTACCTTTCTGCCTACTTGTGATCTCTCTCTCTGTCAAATAAATAAATAAAATCTTAAAGAAAAAAAGAAGATACATTTCCACCTGCAAGAAAATATACACAAATGTATTAATATGTGCACACACATTCTTGGGAATAAATTAGATACAGTTGTACCTATAAATTTAAAAGTATATTTCTGTTGCCATGTTTCTGTTCTGTGCACCCATGTTTCATTGTTAATGCAATGAATATTGCCTCTGCTAGTCTGTGACAGTAAGAAAATGATCTTTGTGTCAGTGAAAATAGGAGATTATATTCCAGATTGATCTTGTTGCACTTATACTGGTATTTTATACCTCAACTGCCTTAAGTGGGCAGGGTAAGAATTTTATAATTTAAAAATTCAACATTCATAGTTTTAAAAGATACCAATTTTAAACTAATAATGTGGGTCGTGTTTATTATTTGAAATACTTTTGATGATGATATTCACAACGTGGTGAAAGACCATTTTATGTATTACTTAGGAGACACTAGATGAAAACAAGAAGTAGAACTAGTAGTCTGGACTGGAGGAAAATGGGAGGGGCTTATTGAAAAGACTTGCCATTTATTATTAGCATGATTACTGTCATGTAATTAAATGCTTGTCTCATAAAATACCTTGACTTGCATCGACTCTGAGAACCTAATTCCTATTCTCCCCAAAAGAGGACTTTAGGTAAGTGAAAGATGAGTCAGTCTCCCATGTGTTTTTATACTTCAGTGAGCACTGCCTCCATCCCTTGAGAGGTGCAGACCCCTGCGGAGGTTTAGTAAAAGACATTAGTGAGTTCTTGAGGCACTGTCTCTTGTTCTTTATCTTCCAGACCAGCTCCTGAACTTTCACATTTCAGGCACGTGGGGGATCATCACCTTTGCGAAGCTTTTCCTTGCGTGAAGTTACCCCACCTGTTAGTCTAGACTGACCTCTCTGGAGGCAGGAACTGCTTGCCTGCTGCTTTGTTTGCTGGTGTCTAGGTGTGGGTGTAGGTGTCTACATACAGCAGTGAATGTATAGTACTCGAACTGCTGACGGTAGGGGATGAACTTCCGTGTTACAAGTCACATTTATTTTCTAATCAGGAAGCAGAATTTGTTAAGAAATTATGCATGGTTTTTTTTCAGATCTATACAAAAAGCAAAAAACAACTTTCCTAGAATAAAGTTAGTAATTTCTCCTTTAGCTTAAAGGTGTTCATTCAGCAGCAGTAGTGGGTAAAATTTAGCATTACAAGTGAAAAATAGAAATTTGTAGCTCAGAAGAAAAAGTGAAAACTGTATTATAAAGACATCTTCCAGATCTCATTCAGTGGATTTCCAAATTTCTAACCCAACTCCTTAGAAGATTTCATTAAAACAGTTTTTTAAATTACTGCATATATATCTATTTAAGACTTTGCTGCCCATGTTTGGATCTCATGTGTACATATAGAGTTAGTTAATTTTTTCAGCATGTATTGTAGTACATAACGATTGACAACCAAACTGAAAGTTATTGAATATCTAGAAAATGTGCCACTGGGTTGCATTGTTTACAATGTTTGTGAAAGTTAAGTCCTGAATAAATCTTAGAGTACAGCACTAATAGTGGTTTCTTTCTTTTTTTTTTTTTTTTAAGATTTTATTTATTTATTTGAGATAGAGCAGGAGCAGAGTTAAAGGGAAAAGCAGGCTCCCCGCTGAGCAGGGAGCCCAACTGGGGCTCAATCCCAGGACCCTGGGATTATGACCTCAGCCGAAGGCAGACACTGAATCAACTGGGGGCGCTCCTAACAGTGGTTTCTTAGGGATTGCTATTTTTTTTCATAGATCTATCAATAATGAAATTTTCCTGTTGCCTCAAGGTCTCCATTTTTGCCTTGACACCTTAGTGCACATATGAAGGCCCCATTTTCACCCCTAGAATAAAAAGGTCTTGGCAGTTACCTAGACAGATGAGCCATCATTCACTTCTGCACCTATGTCAGATGCCTATGATTGATAGTGGTGGCTTCCTGGTCAGCTCAATTCCTATCTTTCTCAAGATAGAGCTCCCTATAGTCCTTACCTTTTTTTTTTTTTAAGTCAGGATTGACCCCTTAGATGAAACCAGTTCGTCATTTCTACTGATTACCAAAGGCAACAGTACTATTCCACAGCATGACAAATTCTAGAGGACAGAAAACCTCTACATGAATGATTTTCTCTACAATACAAACCTCTTGCTTTAGGAAATACCAATGAATTTTAGGAGGAGCGTAACAACAGAAAGCAAAAAAAGCCATGAGCCTGTAATATAAAACAAGGACATGTTCTTTTAATTATAAACACCTACCCCCAAGAGAAACAAAACAGCAGTAAGGGAAGGATATCATAGTTTCAAACAACAAGTATACTTCAAACCAGTTTGTCGTTGATTTATTTCATCGTTCAGCAGGCAGTGAAAGGTGTTCTGTAATCATGTCTGCAGAGCATAGCTATATTTCAAGATGTTACTATGATGTAATAATACTTCTAAGTCATGTTGGACCTCTGGTCTCCATAAGCAGAAATACGGTTAATGGAGTGTATGCCTCATTAAAATGTGAACTTTATATATTCTTTCAAAGTGATTATGTTGGATAGCATAAAGAAGATCACAGACTATTTACCACAGTTATGGTTATTACTAACTGATGCGTGTATTGTCACTAACAAATGAAAGTTTTGGCTCTAGAGCTAAAAACTACCAATTTGACTACTAGACAAAGAAAAAAGAAAGAAAAGAAATTAGCTTTTTTGGAGAATATTGTTTCAGCATGGCCTTAAGTACTAAAACAAAAATGATCAAGTCTTTGAAGCCTTCCTTAATACTGGTTAAGCAACAAGGCAAATACAAGAGTATTCATGATCATTAGAGCCGTTCTACCTTTTTCTCTTGAGACTTCCATTAGATTGCATTCACAAAAGTAATTTAGTGTTACATTTCTCTACTAAAATCAGGATATCATACTCGGGGGCATATAGAATGCTACCATAAAAATAACATGAGGAGGGACCCATCGTTCTTGTTTGTTATTGAAACAACACGTATATTATTGAAACAACACCGTTCTTATTTGTTTCTGACTATAAAGCATGTCCAAACTGAATTTTAAGTTCACTTATAGGAGTAGCGTTGGTAATGGCTTTTAGCCCCAAGACCTATTCAGATCATACAATAGGCAGCAAGATGCCTAGAAAAGCGATTTTTAACTATTAACTAGAGCTTTGTCCCCAAATCCTTGATAGAGAAACTGTTTATTCCCCCAACCAGTGTTAAAACCCTGTTTTGGAACTTGACAGTCTGATAAGTCTCAAACAAAATGAAGAACAAGAGAGGGAGTTTCTCCCCCTTTACCCTGATGCAGGTGGACCAATACCACTCACCCTAAGGCTTCTCGGATAAGGGCCCAGCTGCTGAATGAGTAAGAAAGCAAAAAAGGAGAGAGATTTTCCATCTAAAATAAAAGGAGGAGGTGCGCCTGGGTGGCTCAGTGGGTTAAAGCCTCTGCCTTCGGCTCAGGTCATGATCTCGGGGTCCTGGGATCGAGCCCCACATCAGGTTCTCTGCTCTGCGGGGAACTTGCTTCTCCCTCTCTGCCTGCCTCTCTGCCCACTTGTGATCTCTCTCTCTCTGTCAAATAAATGAATGAATAAAAAATCTTTTAAAAAAATAAAAGGAGGAGAGAGAGGGCAACGTTGTGCTCTGTTCTTGCCAGATGCAGAGACCGTATTTTAGGATTGAGCTCTTCAGCAAGTGGCAAAGTCCATCACAGCAAACCATTTAATCACTTTGCACCTCTGGAGAAGGAAATGGGATTTGGGACCTGGTGGAGGAACAATGGGTTGTGAAAGGGTCTTTAACTTTTAATTTTATGTGACTTTATAGTCAAATTGTTTATAATCAGAATATAGACATGTATTATTTATGTCATCAAATGGAGGGGGCAAAGAATCAGATTTTGCCAAATAACACTGAGGAAGGGTCTTTGGGAGGCAGAAATAATGGGATAGCGGTGACCTAGATTTGAAAGTTTCGCCAGACACTGAAAATTGGTATGGCAGGAGCAGCGTGGACAGTAGCAGGTGGGGCAGGACAGATTGATGGGAATGAGCTTGCAGGTGTCTTGCATCCCCTCATAAGGACTTTGGATCTTATTCACAGGTGATGAGAGAATAATTAAAGTAGAAATAATATTTTAGTAATAATAAAGCATAGCAAAAGCATTCAAAGACATTTTTGAGAAGGTTCATCTGTACCACTGTCGCTCTTTGTTCTTCTGGTCTTTGCCCATTATACTTATTTAAAACTGTTTGTAATCATAGTCTATATATCATTTTGTGTTCTGTTTTCACTGAATCTTCTAAGAATTTTCCATGATACTATGGAATATTTTAAGCAAGGGAGTAATATAATCAGCTTTGTCTTTTAGAAAGGTTACCCTGGCAACATTATAGAGATGGATTAGATGGAAAAAGAATCATAATGGGGTTAAAGAGTAGGGAATGTGTTCAAGAGATGTTTAGGGAGTTCTGCCCCAGTGGACCATAAGAAGAGAGTTTTAGCACAGACACAGAAGTTTCTTCCTGAGCCCACATTGTAGTTGAGAGTAAACCTTACTCCTCAGCCAGATAGAATTGCTGCCTGATTCGTCTTGGAAAACCCTCCTCTGCCTTCAATATTTTATGCTAGTTTTAGAGATCTGATTTCATTTTGAAGTAGGCTGAGCTCTGAGAGTCTCTGAAGAGTCTAACCCAGTGATGGCTGATTAGCACAGTGCACGAAAGCAGTTTTACTTGTATTAGACAGCACTTGCACATAGTGCACAGGGAATAGTGTTAATGCTGTACTTCCTTTAGGGACTTTGCCAGTCGGTTTTTCCAGGGGTCAGGAGGGTGTGTGGGGTGTGTGTGTGTGTGTGTGTGTGTGTGTGTGTGTGTGTGTGTGTGTGTTAACAATAGGGGTTCTGAAAACTTTTTCTTGAATGAAACTGTTATTTTTATTATGGTATTATATACATTCATCGAAAAACTTGCTACATAAAGTTACTTTCCAAAAAGATACATTAGGAAGGGAGCACTAGACTTAAGCCATGGAGTAAATGCTGCTGCCGCCGCTGCCCAGTCTTGTAGACTATACTTATAGGGCAAGTCATTTAATCTCTCTGGTGCCTAGTTTCTTGAAAAATGTAGAACTTGTAACCCCTGATGTGTATTTACTACCACTTCAACAATTCTTTTCTTTTGGCTAGGAATAAAAAAATTTTCTTGATCTGTAGTAGTTGATAGACAATAATATACTGTAAGTTAACATTTTGTCAGTAATAGCATGGGAGCTATTACCAAATATGGTTAGGGAAACCTGTGAACTAGTTTCCCCTGTAAACAGCCTTCACTAAAATCCTTAATTTTAAGGTTGCTTTGATCTGTATTTAAAGGGCATTCTAATCTAGTTTCACTGTTATTTAGCAGACCGACAGAATTAAAGACCAAGTAGACAGGCCAGCAGGGTGAGAAAGGTTTGGGGGTTGCTTCCCCCCACCCTTTCCTCTCTGTTCATCCCACCCCCTTATCTTCCTTCTTCCTCCCTTCCTTCTTGCTGATGAGGGCATAAATCTCACATGTCAATGTAGTAGATATGACTGTAACAGATTGTAGATGATAGTTAATCTTGTATATTTTTAGAGACTTTAACACTGAAATTTTACTTCTGTAAAATCTCACTTTAAGTTTTAGCTTCTCTTTTTATTTAAACTTAAAAATCTCAAAACTGTTCAGGTCACAGAAAATTCCTCTTCACTAACTCATGTAGAAAATACCTTAGTAAATTGATTCTCTATAATTTATTCATTTAAGCATAGATGCATACTTTGCCATTTCCCACCCCCCCCCAAAAAAAAGATATCCGGTGAATCCTTTCTTTGCTATTTAGAATTAAGTCATCTTTGAAGATACATTTCCCTTAAAGTTGCAGGACATTTTATATAATTGAAAGAGTTGGAAGGAACCATAACATTATAACTTCCTGTCAGATGCTCCACAGTAGTAAACACAGACTTGGCTCAATAAGCCAAGAAAAGCCTTATTAGCTCTACCTGGAGAAAAACAGTGTCATATTTGGGCCTTCCTGAGGTTTGCATATTGCTTTGCATATATGTGCATAACATTTCTTTGGTGACTTCCTGTGTTGGATTTTAATTTTTGAGTAAATGAGATTTTGCAAAGGTGGATATGTTATATTGGCATAATGTCTATTTAAAAGAAACCACTACTGTCTACTGAAAAAAAAACACTATTTTGTTTCCACAGAAACCTGCTAATATTTTAGTTATGGGTGAAGGTCCTGAGCGAGGAAGAGTAAAAATTGGTATGTTTTATCTTTGATAAGTCACAGTGTAGCACTCTTTTAAAACTTTTGCAGACGGCAATATCACTTCTAACTTTTGCTGTAATAATATGCATATATTCATGTAGTTGCTTCTGATCAAAGCCATTTCTAAAGAGTTTACATTAAAAGTGAAAAATGCTTCACACTCTTCAAAGGCGTCAGACAATCTTCAGAGATTGAAGTGTTCTAATTATAAAGTAAGTCAGGGAAGTTTCTTAGGAACCTTTGCCTTCATTAAAAATAGCCTATGGAGGTGAGTGGCTTCTACCCATGTTAGAAGCCAGCCCCACCTTTAGTCACAAGGGCAGACAGCCTCCTAGTAGTTGTAGAATCAGTTCTGTTCGCCTGAGCCTGCTGAGAGGAGAACATACGCCTCTGCTGACCTTTCAACAGTAGGAATTACAAACTGGGAAAACCTCTGAGGCTGGATAGGTACAGAACCGTAAGTTCGAATGAGCCTGTCTTATAGAAGGCCCCTGCCTAATGGGAAAAGAAAGTAACGAGCATTCTGTGCTTTGGCATGTTTTCTAATAGCTCTGTTATCTTCTATATCAGAGCAAAATTTTACCCAGTTCTGGTCTGGTACCTATAAGGATAAAACTGAATTTATTCATCCTAACTGGTTTTTTTTCATTGTCATTTCTAAGTTCTGTTTGTCACATTTATTTAGTTTGTTTTGTGTGTGGGTAGAAGTGTTATAACTAAATTATGTTAATTTAAAGGCAGCAGGACTGTGGGAGTATATACAAAAAGTAAAGAGTAATTTCTCATTGCAACATTTAATATAAATTCAAATTATCAGCTAATTTGTACCACTTAACCAACAAAGAAAAACCTAGATGTTCCTAACCCTTCTTCCTTATCCTCCCCTATAAATTCCCCAGATGTCACTTTCCACTTTTAATTAGACTCTCAGAATACTCTTTTATCATACAAACCTCACAAATTTTTTAGTATTACAAACACTTAATGTACTTCGAAGTACTCCTAGGCATTGACTCCCTTTGACAGCCAAGCCCTGTCAGTACTTACTCTGTAGAGTCACCAAATGCCTGTTAAGTCCTGTCTTGTGTTTTAAAAAGCCCAATTTGGTTGCATCAAGTTCAAATGTAAGTTCAAAGTGTGCAAAATAGAAAAGACCCAGCCAAACCGTAGTTACAGATGTGTTTTTTACTAAGATTTGGGGAAATTTTACGTAACAAAATCTAGTTTGGAATTGTATGTAATGCATAGGATGTGAACAGGTTTGAGGGGGGATATTAATGGCTTCAGGCATTCACATCTAAGAAGAAATATTAGTTCTTCTGTAAACCAGTATTTAGTAATCGGAGTCATGGTTTTAATTCTTTACCAAATTTCTGTGTTTTTTTTTTTTAACCTCCATAATTAAGAAGATTAGAAAGGGCCTACTTCATTAAAAATGTATATTAGGAGAGCAAAGCCAAACTAATGGTGGATGAATCTTGAAATTTTTGATAGGTGATATGAATAGGTGATTGTTTATTGAATGTGTATTTGATAAAAGCTATGTGTAATGACACTAGAAACTAAAAGATGAAAAAAGACAGTTTTTGCCTTTAAGATTACAGTTTAATAGGATAAATAGTCATGCCTGAATAACTACACTACGTACTAAACTGCATCAAATGCCACAGCTCCAGTTCTGAGCTAGGAGTTTATGACATTTGTCAAACCATTTAATTTCTTTTGAAAATTTTTTCCTTTTTTCTCCTGAAAAAGGAGGTGGTTGAACTATATGACCTTTTAAAAGGTCTTCTCCAGCTTCAAAAAATTACTTTGATTCTTTAAAGTTAATAAAATTCAACCCAAATAAATGGGGGGAGATGGTGGTGTTAACATACTATATATATATATGGAGTCAACTTCTGATTACCCCAGTGACCAGGCTAATTGACCCAAATAATGAAAAGCCTTACTGTAGCTCAGCTGGTTTCTCAGTGCTTACGACCAGTACAAGGAATAGACATGAGGCTTAACAACCCTGTCCCCAGTGGCAGCGTGACAGGCAGAAAGAAATCTGCCCAGAGGTGTAGGGTCACCCTTGACCTCTGGCAGCAAGCATACCTATAACCCAGGTGAAGAATTCAGCACATTTTCCCTATCTTAACAGTGGTAAAATTAATTAAATTTGTAAAAATCTATTGACTTTACCATTATTATCTTTTTTTACAGCTGATATGGGCTTTGCCCGATTATTTAATTCACCTTTGAAGCCTTTAGCAGATTTGGATCCAGTAGTTGTAACATTCTGGTACCGAGCCCCAGAATTACTTCTTGGAGCGAGACATTATACCAAAGCTATTGGTGAGTAGAACTGATGAAAATTCCATGACATTTTAAAAGTAGCTTTGTTATTGTAAAATATACATACTTCTGTATATTAAACCAAATAATAAAGAAAACTATAAAAATAAGAACAAAAACTATCCTAAAATTCCACAACCTAACAACATCATTATGAACATTAGGAGTGTATTATTCTAAACATCTCTCTCTGATAGATAGATAGATAGATAGATAGATAGATAGATAGATAGATAGACAGATAGATATCTTAAAACTTTTGAAATATATGAGATCATACTATGCATTCTAAGTAAAAATGTAAATTTTATTTGAAAAGAGAAATAAGCACAGTAAAATTTCTAAACCATTAAACTTCAGACAAATTTTTTTTCACCAAAATAAATACTTATTTCTAAAAGATCCCCTTGGAGGTAAGGAGAAAAATTATGGAAAAAAAGTAGTTAAGATATCTTAATTCACTTTTCAATTTTTGATTATGTTGATTACCTCCCTACTATTAAGAATTAGGAAATTAGTACTCTTACTTCTCCACCAACCTCTCAATTTATAAGCTATGTTAGAAATATTGTCATTATTATTATTATTATTTTGTTGATGTTTATGACATTTATTTTCTATTTATAAACCATAATTCCCAGTTTATACTCATATTACATATTGTAACAGATTCAGTGCTCAGCTGCCACAGTCCTTTTACCACATCTTTCCCATTACTGACATCTTTATCGTGCCTCATTTTATTCCATTGAATTTTATCATCGTGTACTTTTCTTATGTGCTTTTCTTTTCTTTCTCACTTTGTTGTATGTCTTTACTGCTTACCTAACTTGCTGTGTTCTCCAGAATAGCATTGAGCCTGCTTTTGTTTTTCCTGGCTGATTCTATCCTAAAGTCTTCTGTGCTATGCTGTATTCTGGATTTTCATCCTGGCTTTTTCTTTTCTTTTTTTTTTTTTTTTTTTAATTCTCTGAATTGGA
The DNA here is from genome assembly GCA_028646535.1 of Procyon lotor. Classification (NCBI taxonomy): domain Eukaryota; kingdom Metazoa; phylum Chordata; class Mammalia; order Carnivora; family Procyonidae; genus Procyon; species Procyon lotor. The sequence continues at coordinate 102,549,418 of CM053605.1, forward strand.
TATATTTCCTTCTGGGCTTTATTATTTTGTTATAGCATATTCTCAGCTTTCTTTGGAAGGGTGTCTTAGAGGTAAATTTTCTAGTTCTTGTATTTCTGAAAAATACCTGTGTCTTACTATATCATGCAGTTTGGCCAGGTTTAAAATTCTAAGTACAAAATAGCTTTCCCTCATTTCCCTCAGTATTTGATGATGCTTCTTCCATTGGCTTATAGCATCAGTGTTGCTAATAAAGATTCATGCCAGTCTTGTACTCATTCCTTGTTGGATTACCTGGGTGGTTTTTTTTCTGAAAACACATAGGATTTCTTATCTTTCGATTTCACCGTAATGTGCTGGCCACTTGGTAGGCACGTTCCGTCTGATCATATCCCACATCCCATGTCTGTGGAAAACTCTTAAACTAGTCTTTGATTTCCTCCTCTCTGTTTTCTGTGTCTATCTTTCCTAAACTGAGTGTGGGCACATGTTGGACTATTGAGGTTGATCCTTTATACCACTTTTCTTATGTTTTTCTGCCTTTGTCCTTTTTTCTCTTAAGAACCCCTTCTTATTCTCTATTAGATTTTTATATTATTTTATGGGGAAAAAGTGTCTCAACTGTCTGAGGATGGTGATAACAGTGCTTTTTAATTCTTTGTAATTTGCTGTATTCCTGGAATCATTATGTGTTTTCTTTCTAGGCTCTCTGTATTTCTATGTCTTGGTTTCTCCCTTCCATGTGACAAGTGTTCCTCCACTATTTGTTGACCCTTGATTGTCTCTTCATATTTAAGAAGCAGCTTACAGAAAAGTGCTTGGGAACTTTGTGGACATAGATCATAGGGCTCGTTGAGTGGCAGATTTCAGAGTGATCCAGCAAGAGAATTAATAGGGGGATCCCCAAGTGCTAGCATGCGCAAGCCTTTGTTGTGAGGCCATTCGGATTCTCTAAGGGAAGAGTCTTTCAACTTTGGGCCCTAGTTTTGTACCTGGTAGCTTCAGGGCAGCAGAGGGGAGCAGGGAAGGAGAATCAACTGTTCAAAACACAGACCTTGGGGGGGGTGGGAAATACAGACATTGTAGCTAATCCTCTAAGGCCAGAATCTTCCCAGAGTTGTCTGGGATTATCCTGCTTCACACTCGGCAATAATACTGTGGGCCTTCTCTGAGCTGTCCCATCTGCCTTCTGCCTTCCCAAATTAAAGTGTTCTTATGTATCTCTGCCTAGACCAGGTCTTCATATGGCCAGTCTCTCTTTTTTTTTTTTCTTTCATTCAGATCTTAGTCAAAACACTACCTCTTCAGAGAGAACCTCAATGATTACACAGTCTAAAGTAGCCATCCTGCCTTCCCCATCCCACTTCCATCTTACTGCCTTGTTAGCATTGAATGGTATCTAAAATCCACTAAAATAGACAGACCTTGCCTGGCTGGTCACCTTTGTAGGCCAGTGCCTACATGGTACACAATGAGAACTCAGTACTCTTTGTTGAATGAATGAATAAATGAATGAGTGAATCAATCAATCAATCAATCAGTCTTGTCCCCAGTGGCCTCCTCCTGTTCTTTTTATTACTATGGATTACCATTACCTTTCTTACCTTGCTGCCATTTCAGTGTATACTCAAGAAGGGAACAGAAGAAATACTTGTGATCATTCCCCCATATTAATCTTGAACCCAACATGTCTTTCTTCAGAAAATCTTTATGTTCACTAATCTTTATAACTGCTTTGAGATCACATTTCATTTTATAAAAAAGGAAAGGTAGATAATGTTAAGTCAGTTACAAAAAGACTTCTCTGTACTATCTTTGCAACTTTTCTATAAATCCAAAATTACTCCAAAATGAAATGCTTATTTTTTAAAAAATCAGTTAGAAGGAAAAGTAAAAATTATTGAAGCTAGTTGTTTTTGAATACATATTTTTACCTACCCATACATTTGGTTATCTTTTATATATAAGTATATTCAAAGTGCTTAGAATATAAACTAATATGATGCATAACTATTTTTTCCACCTAGGAAATGAATATTTAAAAGCATTGTTACTTTTGATAAGATATATAAACAGACTACACAGATAAGGAAGTGATTGCCTGGGGCGCCCGGGTGGCTCAGTCGTTGAGCGTCTGCCTTCGGCTCAGGTCGTGATCCCAGGGTCCTGGGATCGAGCCCCGCATCGGGCTCCCTGCTCAGTGGGGAATCTGCTTCTCCCTCTGCCCGCTGCTCCCCCTGCTTATGCACTCTTTCTCTCTCTCTCCCCCTGGCAAATAAATAAATAATAAAATATTTTTTAAAAATGATTGCCTAATCTTAGCTGTTATCTACTGAAAACTTGAGACTTTGAATTGATTTAAATTAAGTAAAAAATATTCCATCACAGATGCAAGAGACTCTGACTTTATTATCTTTTTCTCAAGAAACTTCCATTTTGTTGTGAACATTGCAATTTGTATAACCTGTTATTATTCACTAGGACAATCTACAGTCCGGCAATTTTGATGCAGGGCTATTTGTCACAAAGCTAAACTACCAGCAGTTAGGTAGATTCCCTTGTTCACATGGCTTTATAATTCGCAAAAAAGAAGGCCTTCATATTTTTCCTCTCTTCCTCCTTCTCATCATCAAAATTTATTGGATAACTATTAGGTAAACTTTTTAAAACTTAAGAGAAACCAAAATATATGCAAATTAATCTGACTTATAGCCTTAGCTTTTCACTCTGGGTGTGTGTGTGTGTGTGTGCTCACAAACGCACGCATGCTCACCCTTATGCAAAACATTTAGTTCTTTAGCCTCATTGTTTGAAAGTGAGAATGTAGACTAACTCACCTCTTAGGTCCCCTTCAACTCCAAAAGTTCTGTGACCTTGGATAAAACAGTTGCTTCTGAGGGTAGGAAGATTACAGAGGGAACGAACTGGGGTGCAGATGATTGAAACCAAAGTCAGGCCAGACCCTCTGCGGTGATGATCCCCAACCTACGTACACTGGACTTGGCCAAGAGCAATCTTTTAAAACATTTTTCTTTTATGAAGACATTGGCTCAAAAATGTTACAACAAGGGTATCTTTCAAATTACTTCTTATTTTTTGAGAGAGAAATTATACATAAACCATTTTTAATATAAAATTTAAAGAATAGAATAAAGGAATAAAAATGAAAACCTCTTCTTCAATTCCAGTCTTTCCCACACAATCCCATTCCACCTATTACGTATGTAAGAAGCCTGAGGGTCCATTAAAGAACAAATTCCCCACACCACAGTGAAAGCTATCTCTCAAGAACTTGCCTAGCATCTTTACTTCCCTGTCAGATAGTTGTAGTTTGAGTAGCTAATAGAAGAACTTCTGTAGTTGAGTGTACAGATCACTTCTTCAGTAGTTCATTTTAAGGGCATCATTTAGAAGGGTAAAATCTGCTTGTGGAGTTTGGTGGATTATGTTAAACTGAAGGCTACTAAGAAGCAGCAAAAGAGCACAGGGAAAAATGTTCCCATCCTCTATTACAAACAGATTTTAGTGCTGCAGTCATTTATTCACTTGTACAAAACTGCAAGCTGAATCATTAAACCAAAGACAGTAAATAATAGGTTAGTAAACATTGTACTCCCAGTGACAAAGTTTAATTCAGTTTTGAGTGTTTGGGGGTTTTGTTTGGTTGACTGCATGGAGAAGGCTGAAAGAGGAGTTTCAATCTTTAATTAGTCATCACTAAAGCAGTCTTTAAGTTTTACTAAAATATGGACTTTTAAACTAGATGTTTGTTCTCAAATAACTGAATGGCCACTAATTATGTGGCATTCTATTAAGTGAAAAATATACTATAAGATAGGGAGAATAAGAATTTACTCTTTTGTTAAGGGAGAAACTTACTATTAATACATCTATTGATTAATACATGATTTAACAAGCTCCCCCCCAGTTTGGGTCTATGTAGTCTGCTAATTGCTATCTACTTTGCCTAGTTAGCTCAATAGCTACACAAAGCATCATAGATTTTGAGAAGTAGATGAGATTTATATGTTTTTACTTTGGAAAGCCCTTCTAGAAGGAAGTAAGCAGGTAGGTGAACAGGGAAAAGACTTTTCCATGAACTTGGCACATTCGGAAAAAAAAAAAAAAAACAAGCAAGATAGTTAGGAGAGACTTACATACACAGAAATTTGTCTAAAATAATAACCTGTTTAGCTAACTCAACTTCATGATTAATGTCTAGATCAGGATTTTGAAGACAGGAAGGATGGTGATGAGATTGCCAAAAGGTAAGAGAGAATGAGAAAGAGAAAGAGGTTATGAGGTTAAAAGTAAGCAAGGTTTTAATAAACGCTTTCTTCCTACTTTCTGACCTTTTATTTTAGAAGCAATCTCGCTTTAAGGATAGCTACACCACTCACCTCTCATCTTCCTTTACATGTTCGTTTTCTTTAGTATTTTTTGTATGTAGTTAACCAGAATGAGTTGTTATGGTGTCTTTTGGATGCTATGAGTAGAGTTTTATACATGCAAATTGACCCATCGGCCCTTTTTGTGGTGCTCCTTAGCTTGCCCATCTTTTCCTTTGATTAAGATTACCATAAGTCAAGTTATCATATGGAGTACATGTGTAATAAGAATAATCACAAATTAATTTTTCCGTTTACTTTCTTATACTAAAAACAAAATAGCTTGGCTAGTATCTCTTCATACTTTTCTATATGCTGGTATTGGCTAACTTGGTTCTCTTGATGTAGGAGAAAACGGATATGCAAACAGAGTGTCCTTTTTAAAAATCACTTACTTGTAGTTAGGGTGTATAATCTTAATAAATAGATGATTAACTTGTTATTCTGAAATATATAACTGTGATTATTTTACCTTAAAGATCTGTATTCCAATTTTAGATTTTAGGAATTCTGAGTTATTTTATAAATTAATACCTTTTTCTCACTTTCCATTTGTGTGACAATTATTAACATACCTGAACAGTTGGCTCTAATAAAATAGTGATTTTTGGTTTTCCCTCTGTAGTTATTTATATCTACCACAGGTACTGGTTAGATCAATCAGAAACCACTGATGGAGTATCTGCTGTGTGCACCCCATTGTACTTAGCGTAGAGAAGTTAACTTTGCCGGTTTAGGGCTTTGTTAAAGTAGGAACTGAATAATTTCAGTTTCAAATTCTGAAGTGGCATATAGATCTTTCCTCTATTAATAACAGTTCTATTGAGTAAAAGTTTAATATGAATGAAAGTTAGCTCATATCTTAAAGTGAACAAGAGGAATTTGTTGTACTACAGAGGAATCCATTTTGCCTGGCCTTTATAAGTAATTCTAGTGAATTTATATCCTCTGAACCTATCATAAAGGTAATATTTTGCTCCCTGTTTTCTTCTTCTTCTGAAATTGCAAAATCTGACGCTACTGTAGCATAAAGAAATACTTTGAACAAAAAAACTGTTCAAGTAGAAATGCAGTTTCACTAGAATATTTGAGGTCAGGCATTATCTTTCTCCTATTGTAATAACACGTTGCTAACTAGTGTTAGCATGGGATAATTATGAGACTTTACAAATTAGCAAATACGTAAACTAGATAAAGAAAAAATATTTTTACCTCAAAACATTATGCTGAATGTTTTTGGCAAGTATGCCCAATCTCAAAAGCTATTTGGGTTTTCTATTTTTGTTTTATTTTTTGTTTAATTTTGTTTGTTTGTGGTTCCTGTGCTCCATATGCAGCTTTGTATGTATTTCATAGATAAGGTAATGTTTGAAGCATTTAAAAATTGCCAGAAATTTAGCTTATTTGATTTGAACCTTGAATGAAGCCACTGGGTGGAATGGAGGTATAATAGGGAATGAAAAATTGGGGTGGGTCAGTGGGAGTATATATTTACAAACAATATTCATGATATTTTTAATGATAATTGCTTTAGGAATTAATATGACTTATTAGGAAAAGAAAAGAAAGAAAAAACAGTCCCCACCAAGATAAAAATGCATTTTCTTTTGGAAAGAACCACTTTATTTTCCTCCTTTCTTTTTCTTTTTTCCTTTCCTTTTTTTTTCTTTTCTTTTTTTTTTCTTTTTGTTTTAAAGATATTTGGGCTATAGGGTGTATATTTGCAGAACTACTAACGTCAGAACCAATATTTCACTGTCGACAAGAGGACATCAAAACTAGTAATCCTTATCACCATGACCAGCTGGACAGAATATTCAATGTAATGGGATTTCCTGCAGGTACACATTATGTTTTGTTTTTGTTTTTAAATCACTGTTGTTTGAACTTAGATATCTTCATTGGAAAGGTGTATATCTTTAGCTGATGAAAGCTACTCTTAATTCTTTATATTTATGACTTGCATTAATCAAAGGTCCTTAGAATTAGCAAAATTTATAGAGTTCACATATTAGCATAAAGATATTTGTGGGTTTTCTGAATTTGAGGAGTATATTTTTGTTTCATTTTATTTTTTTGTTTTGTTTTGTTTGATATTTGAAATGATAAAATATTTGCGATATCTATGTTAAAAGGTACCTTTAGTTCTTACAAATAAAAGTCAGTAGTATGTATTTTTGTCTGGCAGCACATATAATAATGCCATTACTTGGGATTTAAATACAAATTTTGAGCATTATTTGTATTTAGGGCATTGTACAGAATCACATTATATTGAATAATAAAATTTTTTACCCTATAACCCTTGCCAGTAAGAACATTCTTTTAAGTGTTCTGTTAGAACAGCAACTTTGCCTACACCAATTGGCAGCAGGGAGAAAATTGTTTAGGTGTCTTATCACAGGGGTTAGACCCCTTAGTTTTTCAGCGATATCCCCACCCCTTGTTATGCCATGGCATGGTAGTTCATCGGCCAGTAAAACTCTGCCCAGAGGTCTAGAATAATGAAATTTTGCTTTAAAAATGTACATAATATTGGCTAGTCAGGTATCTATGAGAAATTGTTTCTTATTAAGAATTTTTCTCAGGTCAGGATAACTCAAGACTAATGCAGAAATATAATTTCAGTGGGAGTTATAATTTCACATTCCCTTGTAGGAGTGTTAACACAGATACTACCTTTCTGCAGAATTGGTCAACAGGTCTATGAAGACTGCTTTTTTTGTGATGAGAATTTTATTTATTCACTAAATATTTGGGTACCTGCCATGTGCCAGGCACTATGTTATGCATAAAATAATGTTGTTATAACTGGCATGTTTCTTGCCTTCTTGGAATTTATATTGTACTACTCTAAGTAGAATATTTAAATAATAGCTATGGTTTGGAGTAGATGGAGAAGAATGGCCTTTCCTTCCCACTTCTGAATGTGTCCACCATTTTTAAGGCCTAAGAGAAAGGAACGTGGCTTACAAGAGGGTGGAAGAGGGGGGCGGCCTCTGCAGGAGATGATTCTTAATGTGTAGTTCAACAGTTGGGGGAGGCTCAGATTATGAGAAAGTTGAAAAGCAGGCAGCAGGGTTTAGATTTAATGCACAAAAGAATGAGAATCCATGATAAGTTCTTGAGAACTAGTGACATGGTTTATGTTATATTTTAGAAAGATTAGTATGGTCGTAGTAGGTAAAAATCAATCAAAGAGAGGTAACTGAAGTCAGGAAAGCCAGCTATTTGCCTATATGGCAGTACTCCAGGTGTAAACTGATAAAAAGGATGGAGAATAAAGGACAGATACAGAATTTTTTTATATGTAATTGAGGAAAAAGTAAAAGATTATCTCAGGATGTCTAGCTTGAGAAATTAACAAAATAGAGAAATTAGAGCAAGGAAATAATTAAGGAGAAAATCCCATCCGTATTCAGGTGACTTTACAGTGCGGTGTCTTTCGGAGGCTAGGTTGCACATATCTGTAGATGTAGGTTGAAGGCAGATGTCTAGAGGTCATTTAAACGCTGACGGCGTGGTGAAGCTTCCTGCTGTAGTGCTGCAGCCGGTGGTCTTTCAGTCCAAGTCCATTGACAGTGATGAAGAAAACTAGCCACCTAGCATGTATTGTTGGAGCAACTCGAAGGCCAGCAAACCAACTGAAACATTTTCTTCCTCATATAAGTAGCTGGGGTTGTTTTTATTAATATTACTGAAACTTGCCAAACCACCAGCTGACTTATTTGCATATAGTTATGTCCTACCCTGTTCTATTCCAGACAGGTGTAGCCGCTTACACCGATGGCTGCTATAAAGCAGTGTATTTGATAAAGTGAACGTAAGGAGATCCATATTAAAAAAAAAAATGCATCTTAAAACTACGGAGGGGGAAGATAATACATTTGTCATTGAAGAGACTTTTTGCTGATTCAACTAGGAAATTGGTGGAAAGGGGAAAAAGTGGTCTTACAAACAGAAATAGAAATATTTATTAATTTATTTCTCTCTGCTTACAGAAATTGAGTAAATTGTAGTAAATTACATAGGAAGTAAGCACTAAAAAGATAAACTTACAGAGATCTAATGCTATACAAGGGATGAGAATTGTATTTATAGGTCAAGATAAGATGTTTACTATAGCTAGTCATTTATTTGAGGTCTGTGCGTTCATGGAGGTTCAAAGTATATAGGACACATGATGAAAATTGACGTAACTTTTGTTAAAATTCTTGAGAATAGGAACCTAGACAACATTTTATGTTATCAATGTATTTCACAGATAAGGATTGGGAAGATATAAAAAAGATGCCTGAACATTCAACATTAATGAAAGATTTCAGAAGAAATACGTAAGTTGGAAAGAAAATAGACCCTTTGTTGATATTTGCTTTTTTGGAATCCTCTGTATCAAAGATTGAATACTCAGTGGAATTCTGAACATAAGCTTATTCTAATAGATATTTTTACTTATCTACTTAATAAATATTTTATCTTTTAAGATGTTTAAATGATATAAAGAAGGTAAACAGCTAATTTTAGCAGCTGATTTGGATATGAGAAAAAAAACTCTGTATTTATTACTGGAAGCAAGCATCAGTGGAAGCAAGCATCAGTGGAAAGGATCACAGCTGAAGCACTAAGAGACTGAAATAAACAACCTTGCTAGCCGTCACTTGCCCACCCACCTGGGTTGTGTAGTCATTTTAAACAAGTTTTAGTAGAGAAGGAATATATCATTCATTTACAATGCAAGATCAGAGCATTGGGAGAGGACAGTTTAAAGGCCTGTAACAAGTTTTTAAAAATTTTAAATTTATTTTAAACTTACTGGTAAGGCTGAATTAAACATTTGACCTATATGTTATTTAAGAGGATTGTTGAGATTAACAGTTTTATTAAAAAAATGCTATTCAGGGGGCGCCTGGGTGGCTCAGTCGTTAAGCGTCTGCCTTCGGCTCAAGTCATGATCCCAGTGTCCTGGGATCGAGCCTCGCGTCGGGCTCCCTGCTCGGCAGGAAGCCTGCTTCTCCCACTACCATTCCCTCTGTTTGTGTTCCCTCTCTCGCTTTGTTTCTCTCTGTCAAATAAATAAAATCTTTAAAAAAAAAAATGCTATTCAGTATATATTATTTATGAAGTTATCTGATGTTTACTCAGTGGTATCCATTCATAATTGACTAGTGTGAATATTGATTGACATATGAAATTGAGCTAATGCTATGCCGATTATGCCATTTTCAATAAATACTCTTTATTGGTTATGATTAAAATAATTGAAAAACACTTCAGCCAGTATAAAATTAACCTCAAAATCTACTGTAGATAATTCATTGTATTTCTCTTTCAGGTATACCAACTGCAGCCTTATCAAGTATATGGAAAAACATAAAGTTAAACCAGATAGTAAAGCATTCCACTTGGTAAGCTTTAGAGAACAATAATAAAAATTTTTTCCCTGATTAGCTAACTAGAGGTTTTTTGGGGTCAGTTTATACTGTTATTTAGCCCTCTTAGAGTACTTCAGTGGTAAATGCAGACATCCTGTTGCTGCTTATTAGTAAAGGCATGAAAACTTGTTTTTCCAAACTTATAACATGGTTTATAAGTGTATAGATTGGTTTGGTTACATTAGATCTTTTAAAGATAGTTATTGTACCAAGTCTGTCAAGAACATTTTTCAAATTGCATTTATTGATTTTCATCGATCATTTTAAAAATTGCAACAACTTCAGAGAAGAATCTAAAAGAAAACCATCCCACTACTCAGAAGTAACTTTTACAGATTATTTTGTATTTCAACTCTTTGAAAGATTATTTTTTAAAATTTTTAACTCCCAAGATACTCTTACAGACTTGGGTATTAGAAGTCCTTCAGTGATGGTGTGCATTATTTGCTTTTTCTGGAAGAATATGAGAGATGCACTATTTATTACTGTATAATGGAAGAATAGTTTGACTTAGAACCTAAAGGAATCATATGCTAATGTAATTTATGACGTTATATTCAACTTGCCAACTTAAATTTGTTTACAGTAAAATTTCCATGTTTATATCATAACAAAAATTATTTTTGGGTTTTTTAAAAGTTATATAACATACAAAGGGGAAATTTCGGGGAGCAGGTTGTATTGTATTTGGCTTAAAATTCTTTTCATCCTTTATTCTCAATATTTTTAAATGAGTTCATTAAATGGGGATTTTTTTTTGTCTTGGAAAAGACAAGTATATACTGTATTACAGTAGCAGGCCACTTGCAAACATTTCGTCTATTTTGGTTGTTTCTTCTCTGTCTACTGCTTATGCTTCTACACCTTCTATTTATTTTTAGTTCATGTCATATGTCATATATTTCATATCTTATCAGCAACTTAAAAAGCAAGGCCTAACCTGTATTATTGCCACACAATATTTTATTATCCAAATAACGGTTTCTTATAATGTACTTACAACAGGACCCAAATAGGAAGGTAAGTTAGAGCCTTCAAAGCTGTACACTTACTTATTCTAACAAAATAATGATAATAGTGGTAGACCAAGAGTCACGATTCAGAAGACTTGCTCTTACTTACCCCAACTTGCTGTTGTTCAGTGTAGTCTAAAGTGACTCTCACAGCCATCACCACTGAAATTCCAGAGATATACTTCCCTTGCAGCTTAGTTGCTTGTTTTTACTGTGGTGACCTAACTTGTGTGGGCCCATCTGAAAGCTCTAATGTAACTCCATTTTGAGCGTTTTAAATGACAAATCCATGCTTTTCCTTTCAACTCTTAAGAATAAAGTTGTGCTTCCACTGAAATATCAGATCATCATAATTAAATTTAAATCTTACCATCCCAGCATTTCCTCTATATTTTTAAATATTTTATGTCCTTCTGTCCTCCGATCGTGTCATCTCCCTTCAAGTCTCAATGCATTTGTTGGTTTTCAAGTGTGGTCCCAGTCCTTAGCACTAGAGTCACCTGGGAGCGTGGTAGAAAGGCCACTCCTCAGACTCCTGCACAGATATCCCAGTCAGAGCTCTGGGAGTGGGGCCTAGCAGTCGGCTTTGAGAGGTGCTCCTGGGGCAGTTCTGATGTACTCTGAAGTCTGAAAGCCACCACGTTAGATCAAAGAGGATAAGCTGAGAGACAACTGTTTCGATAAGCTCCTAAGTCACCTACTAAAATCAAATGTTCTAAAATAAATCAAATATTTTAGTTCATAAAGTCTTAAGTAAACTATGTTTTAACCAAAAATACTGAATTTTCACATTAGTGTGACATTTCTATAGGTAGCAGAATAATAAAAATAATAATAATGGCAGCTAACAAATAGTGTTTTGTGTTGGGTACCGTTGGAATTGCTTTCCATATATTACCTCATTTATTTTTGAAAACAAACCTATGGTAGTAGGCGCTATTTTTAATCTCTGTTTGACAAACGAGGTTACAGAGAGAGTGAGCAGCTTGTCCAGAGTCACTCAGCTAATAAATGTCAGGTGAAGACTTGAACCCAAGTGGTATCCTTCAAGTCTCCATTCATAACCCCTCTGTACTTTACAAGTTCTCTATCAAGCATCGTATTTATTTAGACTAGGATAGCACTGGCCAGGAGAGCTTTTTCTGATGATCTGTGCTATCTAGTAGGGAGCTCTTAGCCACCTGTGGCTCTTGAGCTCTACAAATGCATCTAATATGAATGAGAAATTGATTTTTTTAAGTATAATTTGATTTAGTTAATTTGGTTTTAAATCTAAATAGCCACATGTGGCTAGTGTATTTGTGTTATAATAATTTTCCCCTTAAGAGAAAAGGAATAGAAAATACAAGATTTTAGTCCTGTTTTAAATTGTACAAAGCACTTTGCATGATGTAGATCATTGGTTTAGAGTAAGAAGTTTAGTTACCTCTTATAGGAGAACCAAGTAAGATCATGATTTATTAGAATGACTAAATGTGAGTTACTACATTAAATGTAATAATCAAGTTTTTCTGTTGTTAATTTGGAAAAATAAATACCCTTCAGATTGTGATGTTTTCATCAAAAAACATATAGTCCCACATATGCCCAAGGATATACTTATGAGAAGTAATGCAGTAATGTTTTTATGATTTATGATTTCAGCTTCAGAAGTTGCTTACCATGGACCCAATAAAGCGAATTACCTCAGAACAGGCTATGCAGGATCCCTATTTCTTAGAAGATCCACTTCCTACATCAGAGTAAGCGATCGATTTATTAACTCACCAGCATGGTAGAATTTTTTGGAGCGTGCTTGTTTGAGTTGTCATCTCCAAGTTGCCACTCCTCTTACCTGGGGACCCGGGGAAATCCCAATGACAAGCAAAAACTGAGCTCTGATGACTGAGGTATCATTTTGGGCTTTTACAGGTAGGAAGCACTCCTGTTCCTGTCTTCCTTAACGAAATAAGGCCAGCTTGGGCTTCAGTGGTGGGTTGATTCACGGAGACTGCCCACTGCTTGCTTGCAGTTACAGTTTTATGTTCCAATTGCAAATTCCATTCCCAAATAAATTTGTGTTCCTCGTGTCATCTTTTATTTTATATGTGAAAGGGAGAGTTTAAAAAAAAATTGTGTTCAAATAGTGACATTTCCGCTGGAATCTATATTTGGGCTGTAATAATAGAAGAGTGAGACCAGAATTAAAAAAAGTTGAGTCATATTCGATGATTATTGATTATTTTTATACAATGAAAAGCCTTCCCATGGCCTGCTATAATGTCACTGATGAGAAGAAAAGATTCATCTTGTCACAGTTGCATGAAAGGTACTTATTTTACAAATATGGAAACAAAGTCCATCTTAAAAGAATAAAAACTGAAGCATCTGAAATATTGATTGGCATCCCAGAAATCGTTTTTCTTTTTTCTCATGAGCAGTGTTTTTGCCGGTTGTCAAATCCCTTACCCAAAACGAGAATTTTTAACAGAAGAAGAACCTGATGACAAAGGAGACAAAGTAAGTATTAAAGTACATTTGGGTGCTTCTTGTTTTATTCAATACTGTGGTACCATTCTCTTGTTTATATTTGGTTCTCCTTCTGAGTTGAACTTTATTTTTCTGTTTAACCAATTGAGAAGAACCAGCAGCAGCAGCAGGGCAATAACCATACTAATGGAACTGGTCACCCAGGGAATCAAGACAGCAGTCATACACAGGGACCCCCGTTGAAAAAAGTGAGAGTTGTTCCTCCTACCACTACCTCAGGTGGACTAATCATGACCTCAGACTATCAGGTATTTCCAGTTTATTTTGTACTGACTTGCCATATCAATATTTGTATATGGGTTTGTGACCTTTGGAAAATGCGGTATAACTAAGAAAATGCTGACCTTCATGTGCCTGGGGAAATATATTGACGTGAGTGTTATTGACATGGAAAAGTACTGACTATGATACAGTGCAGGGTACTTAACTGACTTTTGACTTAGACAGACCTGGATGATCAAACTTAAATTATGCCATTTATTAACTGTGTGACCTTGGACAAATAATATAACATTTCCTGGCTTTAGTTTTTCATCTGTAAATGAGACTAGCCAAGCCTTACTTGTAGTTGTTACAGGAGTAGATATAATAAATCCTAGCCCCTGATTTGTGGGAGGAGCTCAGTCAAGGCTCTGTATTGTTTTGAAACAACAGTATACCAAGAATGATTAAGGACACACAGGCTTTCAGGGGCTCCTGGGTGGTTTAGTCAATTAAGTATCTGCCTTTGGCTCAGGTCACGATCCCAGGCATGGGATAGATGGGCTCCATCTCAGTTGGGCTCCCTGCTCAGCGGAGAGTCTGCTTCTCCCTCTCCCTCTGTGCCCCCTGCCCCTGCTTGTGGTCTCTCTTGCTTGCTCTCTCAAGTAAATAAATAATATCTTAAAAAACAAAACAAAAACAAAACCACAGGCTTTCAGATCCCAGCCCAGCCACTGGCTTTGGGTGACCTTGAGTAAGTAATTCAGATGTTCTCAATTTTCTTATGTGTAGAAGTAGATGATGGCAAGTGTGAGGTGGAAGCAAGGATTAAATGAGAGGATGTAGGCTAAGGCACAGCAGCTAGCCTGCTGTAGTACTTAACAGATGTTACATGTTTCCACTTTTATTATCATTACCAGCATTAAAATTCTTAGTAGCCTTCATAGTACACAGTAAGCACTTCTTAAGTGGTGGTGGTGGTGCTAGAGATGACTGTAATAATAAGAGTTTGTTGGGTGCTTACTATGCCAGCTTTTATACTGGCATAAAACCTGCATTGTCTCCTTTGATCATTGTGGTAACTCTGTGAGGTAGGGGCTACCATTGTCATCCCAGAGATGCTCAGAGAGGTTAGATAACTTTCACAAGTTCACCTACCTAGCTGGGGGTAGACCCAGGACACAGGCTTAGATCTGACAACCAAGGCTGCTCCGTAGCCTGCTTATGGATCCCATCACGTGGCATTGTCCGTTTCTTTGCAGAAAGACCGCTTGGAAAATCATATACCACCTTCCTTCGTATTCTAATATTGCCAGCTCACCTGGGTCTCAGTGTGGGAAGGACGTTGAAAACTGGACCAATTAGAGTTATTTACCTACTGAATGAGAAAAGGAGACCTTACTAAACTCATAAGGTTCGCCGAGCCTGCTATGACCCCTCAGAAATGAGATCTTAGCTCTTTGCTTTGGTTAAGGAAAGGTCCCTTTGGTTAAGGAAACCTTTGCTTTGGTTAAGGAAAATCTTGTCTGCCTGGGGAATCTGTCTTCCAGGAAACTAAACAAGGAAATCAAGGACAGACATCTCTGGGGGTTGATGTTTGCTCCAACATCTTTTTCTTCCCGTCTGGATGGGAAGAATGCATCCCTCTTGGCTCAAGAATGTATTTGCTCGCTAAGGTGATAGCATCCTTAGAATGAAGCAGAGCAGTGCTCAGACCTTTGCTATTGAAACCAAGAAAATTGCTGTGCTTCTTTGTTTCTTGATGTTATCACCTGATGGTTGGTTTTTGTAGTGTCTGTAATTTCACGTGTCTACTCTTTTTAAAATGTTATTTTGCTAGGGTTGGCAGAAATTAGAATTATATGACTTATTGAATATGCTTTGAAAGAAGGTAGTAAATTGTGATTAATCAGTTATTATGTTTGTCTTGGGAGCTAATAATAAGAGAGAGAGGTGCAGGAATGGGAATAACAATATAACAGATCAAAATCATGGGACTCTCAACTCTATCTCTGTTCTTTCCCTTTGTGATATTTTTAGAATTGAGAATACCACTCTTCTTACATTTCTATAATTATAAACTTACTTTTGTATATAACTTGTTGCAGAAAATAAGATTCATTAAAGGGCATAAAAATATTTAATGCCAAAGAAAATGATTCTGTGGTACCTTTTGTTGTCCTATTCATTTTTATTCTTTAGTCACACGTGTGCTGGGCGGCTTCTGTTGAAGAAACCAGCCTGTAAATTAGTTTTGAATGTCTCCATGTATATATCAGTAAGTTCCCGTATAAACATCTCAAGCAAATTAATTATTACCTATCAGGTTACAAAACAGCTTAAAAGGGGGATGACTGCTATAGAAAAACAATGAGCTGCCCAGCAGAGTCATGAGACTCAGCTTAGTATTATTTACTGGCAGTACTTCTGACCTTAGCTGATATTGAAAGATTTGGGGTTTTTGTCATTTTCATTCTAAAGCTAGCACATGGCACAAGACTTTAAATTCTTGGTGCCTCTAACTGACATTGCAAACCTAAGCCTCGCTGGCTTGGGGTAGAGCCAACTCTTAGAAACACCTGACTCTCGTCTCTCGCTCGTTCTTCTTTTGCAGCGTTCCAATCCACATGCTGCCTATCCCAACCCTGGACCAAGCACATCACAGCCACAGAGCAGCATGGGATACTCAACTACCTCCCAGCAGCCTCCACAGTACTCACATCAGACACACCGGTACTGAGCTGCGCTGGAATGTTGTCAGTGCGCTGTTGCTAGCGCTGCGGGACTGACGGTGCAGCTCTCTGCGGGAACCTGGTGTGGGCCATGGGAGTGTACTGTACACCCACATCCTCAAACTGTCCGGTAGCCAAGTTCCACCACTTTTCACAGACCGGGGTAGTGGCTTCCAAGTTGTACCTATTTTGGAGTTAGACTTGAAAGAAAGTGCTAGCACAGTTTGTGTTGTGGATTTGCTACTTCCATAGTTTACTTGACATGGTTCAGACTGACCAATGCATTTTTTTCAGTGACAGTCTGTAGCAGTCGAAGCTGTGAAATGTGCTAGGGGCGAGCATTTGTCGTTGTATGTGGTGAATTCTTTCAGTGTAACAACATTATCTGACCAATAGGACACACACACACACACACACACACACACACACACACACACACAAGTTTAACTGGTACTTGAAACATACAGTATATGTTAACTCAACAAAATAACCAAGACTCAAAGTGAAATTATTTTGGTACACCTTTCATTTTAGTGTCTTATCAGTAGGTTGATTCATTTTCTACATTAATCAGTGTTTTTCGACCAAGACTATTGCTTGGGTTTTTTTGAAAGTACAAAAGCCACATAGTTTTTCCAGAAAGGTTTCAAAACTCCCAAAGATTAATTTCCAACTTATAAGTTTGTTTTTATTTTCAATCTATGACTTGACTGGTATTAAAGCTGCTATTTGATAGTAATTAAATATGTTGTCATTGATATAAACCTGTTTGGTTCAGCAAACAAACTGAAATGATTGTCATAGACAGTGTTTTATTTTTCCTGTTGGTGTTGCTGATTAGTGAGCATGCTTTAAGATGAAAAAAGCATGAATGATAACTTCCTCTGAAAGGTGCGGCATCCGATTCAGATATTTTGTCCTGATTTTAAAGCTGGTTGTAGTGCTATTAAAATTTTGTTCAGTTAATTTTCCTTTTTAAAACTTGTTCGCACGTTGTTTAGGGTGCCCTTACTTCAGCAAAGGAGAAGGAGTAGGAGAGCCTTAGAATTTTTGAGGAAAAAAAAAACCTATAACATACAATGTACTGTATCAAACTATTTTACATGAATGACACAAGTATTCTGAATTTAAAAAAAAATTGAACGTTGTTAAAAACAAGGTGTTATGTAATAAATTTATTTTTCATAAATCAAAATATGAAGTCGGCTCTATTTTTATATACACAAAGGTGTTTTATTTTAAAGTATGCCTTAACAAGTGGCCTCTAAATAAATCTCTTCAGTTGTTTTCCTTAGTAATGTTTATATATTCTGCCTCCAGAGTAGAGTAATGACTTATAGATATGGATTCTTTGCTCTATTGCACTTAGCACTATAATAGAAGATGTCTACTAGACACCTTTCTAATTGAAAGAATTATGATGAGCCTTCCATTTCTAGAATAAGGCCAGATTGTTTTAGCCCAAATAATTATTTTTCCTCCCTCCTTCAGCACAAAACAGAGGAGATTCAAAAGGCTAACATAATTTTTTTTTCTTAAAAAGTCAGCACATTCCTGTAAAAACATTCTCAAACATTTGAAGAACTGAGGAATTCCAGTCCTGCTAGGCCTAACTATAGCAGTAATACGGACAATTCAGGAGCCTAATCTGCATTTCTACATTGTGCTCTCTCCCCACCTCAGCTCCTCCACACAGCGCGAGGATCTGATCCTAGAGCACTGTCCTCAGCACCTTCAGGAGGTCCCATTGGCCACAGACTGAGTGGGTGTTACCTAACCATGTCTTCTTGTTTCCCTCTCCTCCAACTGTCTTCTAGTTTTCCTCCCTGCCTTTGATGCAGTGGCTTCCAACCTTCATGGGCATGAAAATGATCTGCACTTTGTTTTCTCTGTATCTAGTTCAAGAGGTTGGTTTGAGGAAGCGGGGAGGGACACGGGATCTTCATTTCTAACAAGCTCCTCAGTTGGGTCTAATAAAGGAGTCCGGGGAATATACAGGAAGAACACCTCCAACCTGGTCTGGAGGTTGAGCAAACGGCAACAGTTCAGTCAGTGGCTTGGAGAGAGAGGGCTGCCCTGTTGACAGCCCACCTTCTCCTGTATAAATTTCGGAAAGCAAAACCCATTAGAGCAAGTTCCACTGGAAATGCTGGAAACTCCTAGGGCTCAGTTCTCAGATTTTTAAATTTATCAACCTCCTTTCTCGGCATGCTCCTGTCCAGTCTTGAGGAGTTCATCGTGTTGGTGACTATCAAATTCGTATATCTGGACTATTTCATATATAGTTCCAGATTCATATATTTATTTGCACCTGTGACACATAGACAAATAACACACCCAGACACATACAACCACCATCCTCTAGTGCGTTCTTTGGCCTTATTTCTCTACATTGCACCCATCACGTATTTTTGACCATTTTCTGTCTCTTCCCTGTAGAATGGAAGCTCCGTGGCAGGAGCCCTGGTCCATCTCAGCCTCCCGTCTTTCTTCCCCTTGCCCCCCAGGTGATCTACCCAAGCTCAGAACTTGGGTAGGTGGATGGTGGCCAGATTTCCCATCCAGACCTACCTGCTGTGTCTGACTCCTTACTGCAGATGCGCTCTAGACTGAAGACATCCAAAGCGGACTGCTGGCTCCACCACCCTCCCTGCTCCTCACAGACTTGACAGTCTCAGTGACTCAGTGACTGGGAACCCCCTCCCTCCCAGTCATCCAAGCCACACAGAAACCTTGGCACCATCGCCTCTCACACACGCTATACCCGTTCTACAGGCAAGTCTTGGGTGCTTCCCCAGTCGAGCTGCCCTCACCACCTTTACCGTGCCAAACCACAACCATCCATCCCTTCCCTGGACTCTTACACAAGCTTCCTGCCTGTTTCCACCCTAAACTCCCTCAGCTGCCTCCCCACACACACAGCAGCCTGAGTGACGATTTTAACACAGCTCACGACCCTCCCCTGCTCTCATCCTTCCGGTGCTTCTGGCTCAGTGAAAGCCAGGCAAGTCCCTGCACATGGTGGCCTCCTACTTCTTATGACTCTCTGACGTCACCCCTCATGTGCTTCACTCCAGAGGCACTGCTGTCCTTCACTGTTCCTCGAGCCTGCCAGGCACATCTTGTCTCATGACTCTTAGGCTCTATTCTGTCTGCATCTGCCGCCCTCCCCCCCGCCCCCCCCCTCCCCAGCCAGTTCTGGGCTCACTCCTTCACTTCTTCAGGCCTCCTCGGATCTTATCTTAGAGAGGCTTATCCTTTCCACTCTGAAAGAGCAGCCTGTTCTCCACCTCCCCATTCCCTGTCCCCTTCACCCTGCTTCATCTTTCCCCCAGCACTGACCCCACTAATTTACATTTGCTTGTTGTTTCTCCCCACCCTACCAGAAGATAAACTCCACAAAGGCAGGCTTTTTTCATTGAGATGTTACCGAGTGTCCCATTGTGTGTGTCTGAGGGGTGAGAGGTGTTGATTGGCTCTCCTCAGGTATTGCAATTTGATCACCACCACAGTTAGCTAATGCCTTTAGGCAGGCTTTTTATGTACTACGATAACGCAGCCACTGGAAGGGCACCCAAGACTTTGTATTTGGATGTCAAACAGTATCTCAAACCCAGCATGAGAGAGAACTTGTCGTCTTCTCTCCCTAGCTGCCATCTAGCTTCTGAACTGGTGCCTAGCTTCCACCCATGCTTCCATCCACCCCATTCTGTAGCCTGCCTCCCACATAGCAGTGGTCCTTTCTCTCCAGAACAGTGATTACTGCTTGGCATTTTTATACATATATGTTTTTTGTTTGTTTGTTTATCTGTTTATTGTCTGTCTCCCCCCCCCCTTGGAGGTAAGGACTTTGTTATCCTTTTAAAGAAGGAACCAGAATGGTCACTGTACATGCGCTTAATCCTTCAATGACTTCCTATCACATTTAGAATAAAGTCAGAATTTCTCAAGATTGCCTAAAATAGGGCCGCCTGGGTGGCTCAGTCGTTAAGCGTCTGCCTTCAGCTCAGGTCATGATCCCAAGGCCCTGGGATCGAGCCCCGCATTGGGCTCCCTGCTCGGCAGGAAGCCTGCTTCTCCCGCTACCATTCCCTCTGCTTGTGTTCCCTCTCTCGCTGTGTTTTTCTGTCAAATAAATAAAATCTTTAAAAACAAAAAAAAAGATTGTCTAAAATATTCCAGTTTGTTAGCTTCCTCTCCATTCTCATTTACTCTCTCCCCATTGATGACTGTACTCCAATTACTTTAGACTCCTTTGTTTTCCTTGAGATGCCCTCACTTAGCATTATACCCTCCGTGTTGGAATGGCAAGATTTCATTCTTTTTTATGGCTGAGTAATATTCCTCTGTGTGTGTGTGTGTGTGTGTGTGTGTGTGTGTGTGTATCATATCTTTATCCATTCATATATCCATGGGCACATTTGGGTTGCTTCCATAGTTTGGCTATTGTAAATAATGCTGCAGTACAAGTGTATGTGTCTTTTCAAATTAGTGTTCTCATATTCTTCGGGTAAATACCCAGTAGTAGAATTGCTGAATCATGTGGTAATTATATTTTTAACTTTTTGAGGTATCTCCATACTGTTTTCCTCAGTAGCTGCACCAATTTGCATTCCTACCAACAGTGCAGGAGGGTTTCTTTTCCCCTACATCCTTGCCAACACTTGTTTCTTATATTTTTTTTTGTTTGTTTTTTGTTTGTTTTTTGTTTTGTTTTGTTTGTTTTTGTTTTTGTTTTTTTGTTTTTTTTGTGTGTGTTTTTTTGTGTTTCTTATATTTTTGATTCAGCCATTCTGACAGGTGTAAGGTGATATCCCATTGTGGTTTTGTTTTGCATTTCCGTGATTATGAGTGATGTCGAACACATTTTCATGTGTCTTTTGGCCGTGTGGATGTCTTCTTTGGAAACATGTCTGTTCATGTCTTCTGCCCATTTTTTAAATGGGTTATTTGTTTTGTGAGTATTGAGTTGTAGCTGTTCTTTATATATTTTGGACACTAGCCATTTTGGATATGTCATTTGCAATATTCTATAGGTCGCCCTTAGTTTTGCTGATTGTTTCCTTTCTAGTTTGATGAATCCCAATAGTTCATTTTTGTTTTTTTATTTCTTGCCTCGGGAGACATAGCTAAAAAAATGTTGCTACAGCTGATGTCAGAGAAATTACTGCCTGTGTTCTCTTCTAGGACTTTTATGATTTCAGGTCTCACATTTAGGTCTTTAATCCATTTTGAGTTTATTTTTTATGTAGTGTAAGAAATTGGTCCAGTTTGATTCTTTTGCATGTAGCTGTCCAGTTTTCTCAACATCATTTGTTAAAGAGACTGCCTTTTCTCATTGCATAGTCTTGCCTCCTGTGTCAAAGATTAATTGACCATATAAGCATGCGTTTATTTCTGGGGTCTCTGTTCTGTTCCATTGAACTATATGTCATCTATTTTTGTGCTAGTACCATACTGTCTTGATTGGTATAGCTTTGTAGTAAATCTTGAAATCTGGGATTGTGATACCTCCAGCTTTGTTCTTTTTCAAGACTGCTTTGGCTATTTGGGGTCTTTCGTGGTTCCATACAAATTTTAGGATTGCTCTAGCTCTGTGTTTTGATAGGGATTGCATTAAATCTGTAGATTGCTTTGGGTAGTATGCACATTTTAACAATAGTGGTTCTTTCAGTCAATGAGGGAATATCGTTCTATATCTTTGTGTCTTCAATTTCTTTCGTCAGTGTTTTATAGTTTTTGGAATACAGGTCTTTCACCTCGTTGGTTAAATTTATTCCTAGGTATTTTATTCTTTTTGATAGAAATGTAAATGGGATTGTTTTCTTAATTTCTCTCCCTGCTACTTCATTATTAGTGTATAAGAAATTCAGTGGATTTCTGTATGTTGATTCTGTATGCTACAACCTTACTGAATTCATTTATCAGTTCTAGTACTTTTTTGATGGAGTTTTAAGGGTTTTTTTGTATATATTGTATCATGTCACCTGCAAACAATGAAAAAAAAACAAAAACAAACTTGTTCCTTACCAATTTGAATGTCTTTTATTTCTTTTCCTTTTTTTTGAAAGATTTTATTTATTTATTTGACACACAGAGAGGGATCACAAGTAAGACAGAGAGGCAGGCAGAGGGAGTGGGGAAGCAGGCTCCCGGCTGAGCAGAGAGCCCAATGCAGGGCTTGATCCCAGGACCCTGAGATCATGACCTGAGCCAAAGGCAGAGGCTTTAACCCACTGAGCCACTCAGGTGCCCCTTCTATTTCTTTTTCTTGTCTGATTGCTGTGGCTAGGTGGAATACAAGTGGTGAGAGTAGACATTCTTATCTTGTTCCTGATCTTAAGGGAAAAGCTCTCAGTTTTTCACCATTTAGTATGATATTAGCTGTGGGTTTTTCATACACGGCCTTTCTTTTATTGAGGTATATTCCCACTAAACCTACTCTGTTGAGGGTTTTTACCATGAATGAATGTTATACTTTGTCAGATGTTTTTTCTGCATCTATTAAAATGATCATGCAGTTTTTATCCTTTCTCTTGTTAATGTAATGTATCACACTGATTGGCTGGCAAGTATTGAACCTCACATGCATACCAGGAATAAATCCCACTTGATTATGGTGAATGATTTTTTAATGTATTGTTGGATTCAATTCCCTAATATTTTGGAACAGTTTGAGAAAAATGGTTTTTAACTCTTCTTTAAATGTTTCATAGAATTCACCTGTGAAACCATCTTGGTCCTAAATTTTTGGTTCTTGAGAGTTTTTTGATCACTGATTCCATTTCATTGCTGGCAATCCCTCAAATTTTCTATTTTTTCCTGATTCAGTTCCAGGAGGTTATATGTTTTTCCAGGAGGATATCTGATAGATATCAATAAACTTTTTCTAAAATTCATATGGAGAAGCAAAAGAACTAGAACCTAAAAGATGCATTACCTGATTTCAAGACTTAATCTAAACCTACAATAATCAAGACATTGTGGTATTAGAGAAAAAATAGGCACATAAATCAATAGAACACAGTGAGTCCAGAAAGATACTGATACACATAAGGGCAATTGATTTTCCACAGAACTGTGAAAGCACTTTAGGAGAAAAAGGATAGTCTTTTCAGCAAATAGTGCTAGAGCAATTTGGTATCCTTATGCAAAAACCAACTAAACAAAGCTTTGATTCATACCTTGTACCCATTACAGAAATTAACTCAAAACAGATCATAAACCTAAATCCAAATAGAAAGCAAAAAACTATAAAACCTGTAGAATAAAATATAGGAACAACCTTATGACCTTGTGTTAGGCAAAAATTTCTTATATGTAAAACCAAAAGCATGATGCATAAAAGAAAAAATTGAAAAATTAGACTTTATCACAATAAAGAACTTCTGCTTTTCAATAGACTATTAAGAGAATGGAAAGACAAACACTGGGAGAAGATATTTGCAAGTCACATGAAAACTTGTATCTAGAATGACAACCCTTAAAACTCAATAATAAAAATTGTTTTCTTATGGGCAAAAGATTTGAACAAACATTTCACCAAAGAAGATAAGCCAATGGCAGGTAAACTCATGTAAAGATGCTCAACATCATTGCTAATTATGGAAATGTAAGTCAAAACCACAATGAGATACTACTACACACCTATTAAAATGGTTAAAACTAAAAATACCAGCACCAAATGCCAATGAAGATGTGCAGTAACTAGAACTCTCCCATTGCTAGTGGGTATGCAAAATGACAGTCATTTTGGAAAAGGTTAACAGTTTCTTTTAAAGTTAAACATACCCTTGTCATATAATTCAGCTCTCCCAAGTGAAGCAAGAACATGTTCACACAGAAAACTGTACACAAATCTTTACAGGGGCTTTAACTGTAATTGCTAAAAGCCAGAAACCTATCCAAACATTCTCCAAATGTTTCACAGATACTGTGAAATAGAGAATTTCCCATATAGTGAAATAGGAAGTGCATTACTAATACACATGAGTGATTCGCAACTCACTGGGCTAAATGCAAGAAGTCAGACTCAGACTTCATACTGTGTGATCTCATTTTTATGACATTCTGGAAAAGGCAAAATTACAAGAACAGAAAACAGATCACTAGGTGCCAGAGGCAGGAGGAAGAAGAGGGACTGGCTGAAAAAGAATATGCGGGTATTTTTTGGGCTGGTGAAACTCATCTATATCCTGATTTTTGTCTTGGCTACACAAATGTACATGTCAAAACTCACAGAACTGTTCAACTGAATTTTAGTAGTTTTAAACTCTACCATAGTGGAAAGTAAACAGAAGGGGGACAAAAGGACCAACAATACCTAGTGTTGGCAAGGACAAGGAACTGGAATTGTCATACATTACTGGTGGGAATATACAATAGAACAGGCACTTCAGAAAGCAATTTGACGGTTCCTTATAAAATTAAACATATATTTCCCATGGGACCCTGCGATTGCGTTCTTGCGTATTTACCCCAGAGAAATGAAAACATGTCCACACAATGTTCAAAGCACTTTTATTATAGCACCAAAATGGATGTCTAGCAACAGATGAGTAGGTAAACACATTGTAGTACATCCTTGCAGTGGGATAGATCACCCAGCAGTAATAATGGATATTCAGTAGAATCTTAATCGTAGTGATGGTTACATGGGTCTATGTATACGTTCTTCAAAACTCCTGGAATGGTACACTGTAAATTGGCAATTTGTATGGCATGTAAATGATACCTTAACATCACTTTGTTTAAAATCCAGTAATTCATCAAGTTTTTAGCATAAGCCTAATATGCAGGCATTCGTTAAAGTTAGCTATTATTAGCGTTCTCTCCATATGGAGATATGATTTTTCTGAAGACTTATAATGTGACCTAGTTCTAGCAGGTAAATTGAACTTTCTGGGTCATTTCATGACCAGATATTTCCTAGCCTTTCATGAATCAGCTTAGAGCAATTACATGAGCGCAAGCGGAATGCCAGACGTAGTAATTCCAGGGCTGAACTATTTAAAGGTACCTCTGACTTCAATAATCTTCATTAAGCTTTTTCTTTTTGAATTCTATGAAGGTTAGGGGCTCCTGCTTTTCAAAAATGGCACAATATTCATCTCATCTAGAGACAGCTATGGATTTTCTCATAGCCTGAATGTGTTTTGAGGGAACGATAGAACCGAATTCACATTTCCTGAACAGGGTCTGTGTCAGATAGGCTCTGAGGGCTCATGGCCAAACAGAACTGAACAGACCACAGTCCCTATCCTCAGATACTCACGGCACTTAATTTAGTTGGAGTCAGGATACACACACAGGAAATACAGCAATGGGAGCCATTATTGAATCAAGCACTAAGCAGAAGGTTAAGAACCATTATTGTTTCTCTTTTGAGAAGAGAAGTACGGTGTGAAAGATTTCAGGGGCAAGGAGGGGAGACTATTGGTACAAAGCATCAAAACGGACATGGGTTTGGGACCAAAAGACCTAGGGCTTGGTTCTGCCAGTTACTTCATGTAAGGCCTTGGTCAAGTCATTCTTTTCCAAGTTCCTATAAATAGTAAGA
The DNA here is from genome assembly GCA_028646535.1 of Procyon lotor. Classification (NCBI taxonomy): domain Eukaryota; kingdom Metazoa; phylum Chordata; class Mammalia; order Carnivora; family Procyonidae; genus Procyon; species Procyon lotor. Next base: position 102,575,251 of record CM053605.1, read on the forward strand.
ATTGTAGTCACACCTATGATGCTTTCAGCGAGTCACAGAGATGCTAAAAGGCTCTGTGTGGGGCAAGCTCAATCACTATTCAAAGTTGCATAATTAACTGCATTATCTCAGCTAAACCCTAGAGTAACACGGACTGTTACTGCCAGGCACTATGTGAAGCATTTTACACATAATATTCCTCACAAAAATTTGGGGAGGTATCATTTTCTCCATTTTACAATAAAAAAAAAAAATGAAGTTTGGAGAGATTATGCCCTGCTCAAACTCAATCAGCTGTGTGGTAAATTTAGATGACCTCAGCCTCCAGGCCCCAGAGAAAGGAAGAAGTCTAGGATTGTCATACATGGTGAAGCGGCCACTCTGCTCAGAGCACAAAACGTGTCCTGGGCAGCAGTAGCCAGAGATGGAATTGGTAAGCTTGCGGCCTGCCAGTGAGGGCTGTCTTGTTGACAAATAAGATCATTTCTTAGGTGCGTTTTCTCATGAAAGTTACAAAATACAAAAAGAATTTGTATCTTCCCAGTTAACTGATAATGTCTGTTGAAAGCTAGTGGATGTGAAAACTGAGGCCAGATTACTGAGCCCTCAAATCGGCTTGATTGATGTGCAGTAATTGCTTTTCCAGTTGGGTTTCTTCATCGGTGGAAAATATGCTCTAAATAGGCAAAAATAGACAATTCACAATTTTCTCCGATTTTAATCAAAGGCTCCTCTTGTGTACCTTCAAAATCCTCTTGGTCCCCTTCTTCCTCCAGTACCACACCATTTTACTGTGAGCTTGTAGTGTAGACTGAAATCAGAACGGATGATGCCAATTTCTCAGGACTGCATTGCTGTTTGAGGTCTTTTGGGGTCGTACACATTTTAGGATTGTCTTCTCTATTTCTGTGAAAAATGCCACTGGAATTTTGATAGGGAGTGCATTAAATCTGTAAACTGCTGGGGTAGTGTGGACATTTTAATAATATTAATTCTTCCACTTAACCAACCTGGATTATCTTTCCATTAATTTGTGTCATCCTCAATTTCTTTCATCAGTGATTTAGTTTTCAGCATATAGGTCTTTCACTTCCTCGGTTAAATTTATTCCTGGGTATTTTATCCCCTTTGATGTAATTGTAAATGAGATTGCTTTTCAATTTCTTAACCTGGTAATTTCTTTTTTTTTTTTTATTGGTTGCTACATACTGGGAATTTTGCTTTGTTGGTTTGCTAGATCTTGTTATATTTGTTTAACGCTGGATTTTGCTTCGGCATACGGTTAAATTAATTGGATTCTTTCGATGCTTGCTTTTAAGGTTTATATGTCAGGTCCAGAACTGCCTAGGGCTAACTAAGTAGTGATAACTAAAGAAATGTCCTTCAGAGAATTCTGCCAGGTGCCCCAGCTACCGCTCTGATTGGTAGGAACATAGACTATCCTCAGCCCCGTGTGAGCTCCAGGAAGTGGTTTTCTCTGACCTCAGGTAATGTCCTCCCATGCATGCACAGATCAGTACCCAGCAAAAGATTTGACTCCTCTACAGATCTCCCGAGCAACCTCTCTCTGTGTGCAGTCCCCCATTTCAATGCATTGTCCTTAAATTCTCACCTCCTTAGCTTCTATGTAGTAAGGCTTCTGTCCACTCAAACACCAACACCAGTGGACTTTATTTGGATTCCCTTTTCTTGTGTTGGAAACTGCTTTCAAGCAGTAAGTTCATGCAAGAGTAAAACTCACTTTGTTTCTCAAGGATCACAGTACATACTGTGCTGCCTATTATCTGATGCATGAAAATCAATTTTTAAAATATATTCAGTCCAATTTTCAAATCATTTGAGGAGGAAGGGTAAATCTGGTCCTATTTTTCCATCGTGGCTGGAAGCAGAAGTCAAAGCTAGAGACAGTTTGTTAGGTCGGTAAAACATAAAGCAGATTCATAAGATTTATTAGCATTGTGATATAGGTGAGTTTGATATTGATAAGACAGTCAATACATGTTCCTAAAACTTGTGTACCTATCCAAACATCTGGTTTGGCAATCTGGTATTGTGACCCTTTGGTTTCCCAATGAGAAGATTAAAAAAGAAAAGTTTAGTGGCACCTAGGTGACTCAGTTGGCTCAGGTCACGATCTCAGGGTCATGAGATCCAGCTCCACATCAGCTCCTTACTGGGCATGGGGCCTGCTTAAGATTCTCCCTCTCCCTCTGCCCCCACACCCCCTGCTCAGGAGCTCTTTCTCTCTAAATAAAATAAAGTTTAGTTCAATTTAGTTACAAATAACAAAATCACACATTCGATAAACTTACATGTTATTTTTAGAATATTGCCTTCGCTCACTTGTGTGAAATAATTTTATTCATTCTGTTATATGCATCTTTGACTTTACTTTGTCATTGCCATAATCTCTTTTTAAGATTAAAATACCATTTTTGTGTCATTGAAATTGTTTGAGACAGAGCATTTATTTCCTTTATGTATATTGCTCTCACTGGAAATTTTACCTAGGCCACAAGTATTCATTCACATTACAGGAAATGGCTTATCTTGTGGTTGTTTTTATTTATTTGTTAGTTTGTTTTCATTTAGCAATCACCACATGCAAAACACTTACCTTGTGGCTTTTGTAAGTGATTTTTATAAGGCTTGTTGACCATATAGCCAACAATTATAATTGGGTGTATTATACCACCAAAGATAATTACTAAATGCTTAACCTGGTCAATTTCTTTGTCTTTGTTTTTAAAAATTCTTTTCATCATGTGACCTTTATAATCACCCAAAATTAGCATTTTAAGATCATTTTAGAGTAGAGTTGCAAGATAAAATACAGGGTGTCCACTTAAATTTGAATTTCAGATAAACAGTATATACATTTTAGTAAAAAATGCCACAAATATTGTACAGAACATACTTATATTACAAAAAAAAGGTATTTATCAGAAATTCAGATTTAACTGGGCATACAGAATGCCCAGCTAAAATAAAAATACAGACTTTTATTTGCTAAATCTGGCAATTCTATTTTATGTACTTCATTAATTTTTTTTTTAAATTGTAGTTTGGTTTTTTACATAAATTTTTGTTATTTTTTTATGATTTTATTTATCCATTTGGGAGAGAGAGAGAGAGCACAAGTAAAGGAGGCAGAGGGAGAGGGAGAAGCAGACTCTGCCAAGCAGGGAGCCTGACACCAGGCTGGATCCCAGGACCCTGAGATCATGACCGAAGGCAGATGTTTAACCATCTGAGCCACCCAGGTGTCCCTAAAATTGAAGTATAGTTAACACACAATGTTGCATTAATTTCAGTTGTAGGATGTAGTGATATGACAACAGTATACGTTATGCCATACTCTCAAGTATAGCTACCATGTGTCACATACAACATGATTACAATACCATAGACTCTATTCCCTATGTTGTACATTCCATCCCTGTGACTTATTCATTCCATAATAGAAGCCTGTACCTCCCACTGCCCTTCTCCCATTTACCCATCGCCTCCACCCCTTGCCACCATCAGTTTGTCCTCTGTATTTATGGGTCTGTTTCTGCTTTTTTCTTTGTTCATTTGTTTTGTTTTAGTTTTTTTTCAGATTCCACATATGAGTGAAACCATATGGTATTTGTCTTTCTCTGTCTGACTTATTTCACTTAGCATATTACCCTCTGGGTCCATCCAGATGGTAAGATCTCATTCTTTTTATGGTTGAGTAATATTCCATCGTATATATAAACCACAACATCTTTATCCATTCATCTAGTGATGATACAACCCTGTCTTAGATCTGTGTCTTCCTCAGATAATCTTTATAAGATGTTGCTTATCAGATTCCTTCTCTTATAGTCTCTTAGGGCACCTGGGTGGCTCAGAGGGTTAAAACCTCTGCCTTCGGCTCAGGTCATGATCTCAGGGTCCTGGGATCGAGCCCCACCGGGCTCTCTGCTCAGCGGGAGCCTGCTTCTCCCTCTCTCTCTCTGCCTGCCTCTCTGCCTACTTGTGGTCTCTCTCTCTGTGTCAAATAAATGAATAAAATCTTTAAAAAAAAAAAAAAAGAAAGATAGTCTCTTTTATATTTGGGCATAAACAGTAATTTTCACCAACATTTTCTTCCTAAGTAGTAATACCATAAGCACTCTTGACTATACTTCCAAGTATCTTCCCTTGGTGAGGGATAGAAATTAATTCAGAGAACCAAATATTGGAAGACTGTGTTCACCAATTTTCGGAAAATGCTACCAGAACCCACATTATTAATTAAAGTATTATATTCATTAACACAGGTTTGGGCCAGATGAGTATTTTCATTTTTCTTTTCATATTCTCGGACTTATTTTCTCGGAGTCTGTTGGCATCCCAGCCTATTTCAGGGGTAAATTTATCTTTATTACCCCCATCCTGACACCCCAGATTGTAGGTAACCCCTAAGCCACACATGCTTGTGAGGCAATTTAAACGGCAAATGGCTGTATATATGAAGCAATCTAGGATTAAAGAATCTCTTTGATCAAATTGACTGTTTAAAAAAAAATAGAAGTCTTGAGGAGTGAATTTCTTCATAAAACTTAATATGTTTTCTTCATTTGTTCTTAGCATCGTGACAATAATGCCTTCATTTTCCCCCGCTGTATTATTTAGAAAGAGTAATTCAGTTTACCTCAGTACTGTGGAATCCCGGTGGGGTGTCAGATCTTTAATAACTTAACTTGTTCTGTCACTTTATTAAATTAGGGGGAAAAATAATGTTTGCCGCTTTGGATCCCATTTTAGAATCTATGAAAAAGTGTTAAGTTCCTTCACGGCTCCTGAATATCCTCTGTTAGTATCAAATTGTACCCAGCTTGAATCATTTCCTATGATTTAGAAAAGCATTTTTGTTCATCCCCAAGGATGCAAGTTGGAAATAAAGTGATAAAAACTTGGAAGTAACACAATAAAACATCCCTAGGAGGCATGAGTATCTTGCATTAAGCCATCGGTAAGTTTAGAATCCTGCCCAGATGTGCTGCAAATATCCCTCCACACAGTGAAAATATTCACTGCCCTCTTTAAGGCAGTGATTTTTCCCTTTCTTGCTTTCTTCTTTCTTTTTGACACAGAAAAGCAGCTGCTGCTCTTGTTGGCAGATGACTCCGCTGTTCCAAGGGAAATTAGAGGCTCCCTGCCTTGGGGGCTGATGCAATGGGGAGGTCAAGAGTGCTCGTTCCAGCAACTTCTTTATACGCTGGCTTAAAAGGAATTTCTCGCAGCACATTCCTATCCCTAAAGAACACCCTTGCTTCTCTTTCCAGAACAATGCTTTCTCTACCAGCCAGACCACTGAAAGGAACCAGAGCTGGACCAGCCCCATAACCCTCATCCACATTAGTTTATCATTTTTACAGGAAAGAAGATTTCACATGTGCTGCGTCCAGCACCCTGAAAGAGAGGTATTATTTTGTAACATTAATTTAACCAGGGGCATTTCCTTCAGGCTTTTCTTTTCCCATTCTTAACGCACGGCAAGCGCGCCTGGAGCCAAGGTGTTTCGGGCACCCTCTCTCATCCAGGAACTACCAAGCCAACTTGACAAGACGCCCAACCGTCTTTCCTTTACAGCTTGATCTCTTTCACTAAACTTTATACTGAATGACGATGTGGGGTTTCGTCAAACTAAAAATGGGCCGGGAGCTGCTTGCCTGAGGAAATGGCGTGTTCTGGACAAGAGGCGTGGAACTGTCTTCTGACCTAAGCTGGGCTCTTGGGGCAGCGTTGGGGCAAATCAGTCTGGTTCTGCGTGGCTCGGGGAGAGCGGGAGGAAAAGACCCAGACAGGCCGACCTGGGGCTGCGGGGTAAATGCCAAGCCAAGGCTGGCGTCTTTCCAGAGTTCCCGCCCCCATCCGCACGGGGGCGCTGGGTCTCCCAGAGGGCTGGCGTGGGACTCCCAGGAGCTCAGGACACCCCCCTTCCGCGGACATTACCGGGCCACCTGCTGGGAGCCTTACGGGATCAGGAGCCAGCCGGCTCTACTTCCCCAGTGGCACCGCGGCTGGCGGGCGAGGTCACTCGGTGGTTAAATGTCAGTTGAACTAATTCATCCGGGAAGATAATGTCTAAGACTACAGGTTCTGGTTGACTTTTCTTCAGCCCCCGCCCGTGAGCAGGACGGGACGGGGAATGGCGGGCAGTGGGCAGAAGGTTCTAGTAGCATGCTACTAAAAATTCAGAGGGGTCCAAGGTCAAAGGTCTTAACTTTAATGGTTGTTTTCAATAGGTCTGGACTGCTTTTTCTTTTCCTGGGGGAAGTCGCTTAGCCATTTCAATTTTTGATATCTACTAAAAGCACTGAACCTTTCTAAGCACAGTTAAGTACTTGCCCTAACATCATCCAGAAAGAAATAACTAGGAACATAATTTTCCCTGACTCCTGCCCCCTCTCAGAGCTCTGCCCCTCACAGGTGCAATGGGCTAAGCAATCCCTTTGATCTCCCGACTGGAGAGAGCATGTTGAGTTTCTTGTGTTGTCAAAAAATGTATTCTGCTCCCTTTGAGTGAACAGCCTTCTTCCTTCCCTATTTCCTTCTTTCCTCCCTCCCTCCCTCCCTCCCTTCCTTCCTTCCCTCTTTCCTTCCTTCTATTCAATTCCACGATACTAGAGTATTTAGTTTGAAGGGAAATTAGACATGAAACCAAATCTGTACTTTACATAAGGAGATTAAAGTTCTTGAAGTGACACTGCAGGTCAGTATCCCCATCCTCCCCATTTTCCTGCTTATGTCTCTGTCACTTACTAGGTCCACTTTGTCCCTAGTCTTGCTCCTATCAGAGGGGTAAGGAGATCAAGGGTAGGGAATCTATCACACCATCCTAACCACCAACTTATTTGTCTGTATTCTAACTCCTGTCTCTCCAAGTGAGCACAGTGCCCAGCCCTTTGTAAGTATTTAATAAATTCCGTAAAGACAAGGGGTGAGTTCTGTTGTTGTTTTTTTAAGATCTTATTTATTTATTTGAGAGAGAGAAAGAGAGAGCAAACAAGAGAGAGAGAGCATGAATGGCGGGAAGGAGCAGAGGGAGAGGGAGAAGCAGGCTTCCCACTGAGCAGGGACCCCCCTGCCCCATGTGGGACCGAATCCCAGGACTCCAGGATCATGACCTGAGCCAAAGGCAGACGCTTAACTGACTGAGCCACCCAGGCGCCCCAAAGGGTGAGTTCTTAAATTTACTAAGCGCTAAATTACTAAATTTACGTGTCAGCCACCATCTCATCCTGTGACTTAATCCTCACAATAATCTAGGGCACAGATGCTATTACCATTCCTATTTTCCAGATGAGGAGGCTAGCACTTAAGTGGTTCAGCTTCTTGCCTGAGACACACAGCTGTCAGGCAGAGCCAGGATTCCAGTTAGGCCTGTCTACCTCTACAGCTTTCGTCTTTACCTCCCCGGTGAATTAGTGAACCTGCACTGGTCCATTAAGTCAATGGAGAGAGGCAGGAAGGTAAGCAGCAATTTGGGATTAAGCTGATGCAGAGGGGGGCAGAGCAGAGAACAGCAGAAGTCACAGCTGGATGTCGATCTACCAGTCTCCAAGCCCGGCCCCCTCTGGACTTTCAAGTTACAGAATTAATAAATATCCTTGCTCTTTAAGCCATTTTGAGTTGATTTTTTTTTTTTTTCTATTTGCAATGGAAAGTACTCATTAATACACTGGACAAGCTAGGTCTGGGATTCTTCACCCACTGCTACCTTTTCTGCTTACTAATTATTTACAGATATACTTCATTTCTGTAGGAACATATTCTTTAATGAAATTTCAATTGATATTTCAGTTGCAGCTCAAACTACATCAATAAATTGGCTTTCTGATTATTAAAAATGTGTGCACCTGCCTCTGTTTTGATCAATTTTCTTTTTTCAGCATTTAACTTTAGTATTTATTTCATGCCCCCTAAGACTTTATGCCAGTGTCCGGCTCTTCACTAAGAAAGAGGTAACATTTCTTCCTCGGTGATGTGTTGCAAGCCTACTCTCTGATCGCAAAGCCCTTTATCACTCCCTGCCAAGCTAATTGATTTCTTTGAGAGCTGCACAATCCCAGCCTTGTGGGAAGAGAGTCTCCCACATTCGGAGAGCAATGGCTGGTTTAGAAATGCTCTGTCTTTGTCCAAGACGAAGTCTCTTCCGCATCCTTGATTATGTCTAAATGATGCTCTTATCCTTAAACAGAGCCCACTTTCTCAGTCTACCAGGAAGCACTGATGTATTGACCAGCCCCAGGGATGGGAGGAAGCGGGAGTTGAGGGGGCAATCGCACAGCGAGGTGAGCCGCCGCTGATCTCTGGCTGGGGAGACAGTGGTTTTAAAGGCCGAGAGGGTTGGGTGTCATGCCAACCTATTTACTGAGGAATCTGCACAGCCTGCCTGGGGAATTGGATGGGCAGGCAAGCAGGGATTCAGAATGCTTCCAAATGGGGACACTTGAGGTAGCTATAATTGTCCCAGCCGGGGGGCACAAGTGTGAGGGGACAGTGCCCACTGTGTGTGTGACCTGGGGGCATGCGGGCCTTCACAGCAACCACAGCACTCAGTGGTGGATGGCATGGGGCTCCTGTGCCACAGAGGATGACTTCTCTTGTGCTGTGGCTTAGACAACACACCGAAGGGACACGTACCACCACTGAACAAGATGACAAGACCAGGCATGTCAGGGGGGGACAAAGAGCCTAACAGAGTCTCGACGGAGAGAGTTGAGCCAGCCCATTGAGTCTTGACAGGCCTGCCCTGCCAGGTGGGCTTAGGAAGGCACTGTCCCCTGAGGGTCCGCTGGGGCTCCCACGGGGCCGTTGTAGGCACAGCTGTGATGTTAGAGTTTAATAAGACTGCTTTGACTCATTCACAGAGGCCTACCATGTGCCAGCCAGACCCCATGCTAGGGTCCAAGAATCAATGAGAGTAAGTATGGATGTTTTGGGAGAGTGAGTGGGGAAAGGTGGTCTGGTTGGCAGTCTAATAATATTATAAGTTTACTAAACTAGCTTCTTGTTCAATGAAATGCTGTTCTAATTCCTTTCCTGAAATGAGAAAACCCTTATAGTTCAAAGTCATCCCATTTGTAAACACTAGGGCTTCAAGAAACACCTGAGCGGCTCGGAAGCCCTAGCGGACCTAGACTCAGCTTCTTAAATTCCTTAAAAGGAGCCCTACAGAGGTGGGACCAGATCCCACTTGGTCCCTGGAGAGGGACAGGATGACACTTTTAGCTTCCCACATTCCTGAGTCCCCTTCCTAGCCTGTTCTACATGAAGCTCCCCACCCACTATGACGTGGCCTGCCATGTCCAGTTAAGGTGACACAGTGAGCCCACCCCTCTGGGGATGACAAAGGATAAGAATTTCCTGGAGGAATGAGACATCCCTTGGTACAATCATCTGGAAAGAGGCAGTCCCCAAGTCGGGAAAAGGCCAGTGGGCTCTGCCGGAAAGGCCAGGTCTCTGGGTCTCAGAGCCTCACTCACTCCAATGGTGCACTGGAACCTGTGGGACCGCAGGGCTACCTTATGCTCAAGGACCCTCATTTCAGACACTTCAGCATCAGCTGTCACATACACAGTCCCAGAGGAAACTGACAAGAGCGGAAGACATTCAAACCACAACCTGAGAATTGGGTCCCGCTCCCAGCACACCCATGGTGCTCCAGGAATGAGTATATTTTGGGACCAGCACAATCGTATTGCATTGTACCAGGGCAGGCGTGATAAATTCATTTCTTAAACTGTGAGCATTGAAAATATGTCAATATTTTCCAAACTGTTTTGGCATCTCTTTTTTAATATATTGAGTGATTAAAAAAAAAAAAAAAGGAATTGGCCCTGAACTTGTTCAACCTCAGAGAGGTTCTTTGTGGCCTGGGCATCAAGGTTCAGCAGGTGGAAGGGGGCCTTGCCTCTCCAAGGGTGGTCCCTGGGCCAACACATCTGCATTACCTGGAATGTGTTCAAAACACAGAATCTGCCTTTTGGCAAAGTCACCAGGTGATTTCTAAGCACTCCAAAAGTTCAAGAAGCACAGATGTCGGGAAGACAAGAAGATGAATCAGCAACCATAGGCTAAGGCCTGATTATGGGACTCCATCCTCTGTGTTGTCCTGTGTCAGGCAGCTGAGTCTTCAGAACTGAGTCTTCAGCTCAGTTCTGTTTGAGGGTTCTGCCACCCTTGCTGTGTTTGGGGTTAAGGAGTGAGCATCTTCTGACCCAGGTCGGACAACAAGGCAAATGTCCTTAATGCCTCTGGACTGTACATTTAAAAATGGTTGATGATAAATCTTGTCAACGAGATGGGACAATGAATACAGAAAACCTAATTCCAGGTGGAGTTGGGAAGCAATGAAGGAAAGGTTCTCACTCACTAGGGCTTGCGGTAGCTTATTTTACACTCCCAGCTGGGAAGGAGGATTTTCTTCTCGCCTGGCAACAACCCAGCCAATGAGAAGCTGCCACAACCCAGCCAATGAGAAGCCGCCACAACCCGGACCTTTCCATCAATAAAAGGACACTTTTGTCCTTTGTTCTCCTGCTTGCTTGTGGTTTGCATGTCCTGAACTGTAATTCCTCTGCTATTCCTGAATAAACTCAATGTTTGCTACTTAAATCACTGGCAATTTTATTTTTAAGGTTGACAGTGGGAAGGCAGGTCCAGGACCGGTTGGTGAGAATCAGGCTGGAGGAGTCCTTGGAAGTGGGCTCCCGGGCTCCTGCATCAGGGCTACAGTTAGGAGTTCACAAAGTCCCAGGTACCTGTCTCCTCCTTTGTGTCAGTGTCTCTCATTCCCCAGCCTCCTCCAAAGCTGTCCTTGAACCCCCCACGGGAAAGGGGAGGCCTGCCGTGGGTGTGATTGACAGGCAGGGGCGGGGAGTCTCTGCCCTGTTCCTTACACAGTAACTGAACCTTGGCTTCCAGAACGGTGAGATAAATACCACCCACGGGGGTTCCGAGGGGACACAACAAAGGACGGTGTGGCCGAGGCTCCCGAGATGATGCTGTGCTATCTCAATGCGAGGTGAACGAGGAGGCAGACGAGAATTAGGTCAAGAACTCGAGGATGTTTCCAGGCGCTCAGGCGGTCTTCTCTGAAGGAGAATTGGGTCGTGGAGAGAACCCTTTCGTGTAACCCTCGGGGTCACGGGGCAAGATCCAGTGCCTCAAGTCAAAGACTGACGCGCTCAGAGTCCCCATCCTACCCCAGGCACTCACTCATCGCTTCATCCTCTGCCTTTTCCCACCCACTGTTCCCTGGGTGCTTGTGGGCTCTCATTAAACCATGTATTCCCTTGGTTTTCCAAGAAAATAAAAGACCATTCTTAAATGTAATACACTCTTCAGCAGCTCCGCTTGGTTCGGTGGAGCCCGACAGGACAAAGGGATTGTTTCCAGGCCAGGCAGGGCCAAACCGGTGACCATAGCGACCCAGAAGGCGCGGGACTCCCTGGCGAATCTGCTCTTTCACACACACACAGTCCATGTGTCCAGCGTGCTCACCCCCCAACCCTTCCTCTTTGCCTCAAAGACCCCTGGTCAAGCATTCAAAAGCTTTGAGTCACTTTTGTCTGCTGACATCCTATCCCACCCCTGCCTTCCAGAAGCCTGTTGGCCACAGCACCAAATTCACATATTCAACAAAAATATGTCAGTTCTTTCCCCATTAATGTATGAATTCCATGCATTATTAATAACCAATCAAAAGGCCAGCAAGCTTTTTTACAAAAATCAACAAGCTGACTCTAAAATTTGCATGGAGAGGCAAAGGACCTTGAATAGTCAAAACAGTTCTGAAAAGGAAGTATAGACTTGGAGGACTCACATTCTCTGGTTACGAAACAACAGAAATCAAGGTAGTGTATCTGTGTAAAGACAGGCAAAGACTTCAATGAAATAGAGGCTTGAATCCCAAAATAGATTCCCATATATACATGGCCATGTGATTTTTTACAAAATTGACAGTGCAGGTTAATGGAGAAAGGATACTCTTTCAACAAATGATGTTAGAGCAATGAGATAACCATACTTGAGATATATGTATATATCTCTATCTGCTATGAATGAGTAAGCAAGTTTTGAAATTATGGCATCTCCATACAATGGAATACTACTCAGAAAGAAAAAAGCATGAATTATAGACATAGGCATTGGCATGGGTGCATTGCTAAAATATTATACTAAATGAAAGAAGCCGGACACCAAGGCTATATAGTATTTGATTTCACTTATGTGAAATTCTACAAAAGGCAAAACCATACCGACAGAAAGCAGATCAGAGCTTGCCAAGAGTCAGGGCATGGGAAGTGGACTTTTGGAGAGATGGAAATATTTATATCGTGATTGCAATAATGGTACACAACTGCATATAATGGCCAAATGTCACTGAATTATTTAGTTAAAAATGGTAAGCTTCATTGTATATAAATTATATTTCAATAAAGCTGACAAAAAATTATTGGATCCTTCAACCTGCCCGACACTATGCCGGGAATATCAAGATGAATCAGACATGGTGCCTACCAACAAGTACTTGCAATTAAAAAAAAAAAATGTAACATATCATTGAAAGTGCTGTGACAGAGACTCTACACAGAATAGACAGAGGTTGATTCTCACCAGAGGAGGGAGTGAAGGCTAGATGATACTGGAGCCAAGTCTTATAAGATAGGTTAGCTATTTGCCAAGTAATAAAGAAGAGAAAAGCAATTCTAATCAGCAAGAGCCCAAGAACAAAACCTCACAAGCTAGAAATAGCTAGACACATTCCAGAAAGTACAAGCAGTTGGTCGAAACATAAGGTTCCAGGCAGAGCATGTCCTGAGATGAAAATGTTGAAGGGTCTCATAACACATACTCGGACACTCAAGTTTCATCCTATAAACAAAGAGAAACTACAGATTAGTTTCAAGCTGTAATAAACAGGTTCAATTTAGTGCTTTATAGATATTGCTCTGGAGGACAGATCAGAGGGTGGTGACAGCTAGATTGAAGGCCAAGAAGCCAATTAAAAGACTATTGCAGTCACTCGGATAAGATAAACCGTGAGTTTTGTTCTGTGAAGTGATGTTGAGGTGAGACTCATAAGGGGTATTAATGTGTTTGTGTGGAAGGATGTGTTTGAGGGTGCTGCAGGAGAGAAGGATGAAGTGTCAAAGAGGACTCATTGGACTCTGGCTCGGGGGACTGGGTGGCTGGTGGGGTTATGTTTCAAGATGGCAGACACAAGGAAGAGCAAGCATGGGAGGGAAAGATGAGTTTGTTTTGGCACATGGTTAACTTTTATATGGTCCATCCCAGTGGGGTGTCTGTAAGGACACTGAATACCCAAGAGTAAAATTCAGAAGAGAGCTAGATTAGATGTCTATCTAGATGGTTCAAAGTAATGCTCACACAGATGGCAGCTGGAGCGAAGGAGTGAACAAGGGTGATCCCACAAAGTGGCAAAGAGGGCTTGTAGCTTATAGAAGGGATTATCAGAGAACAGGAAACCTTAACAGAAGCTGGGAAATAATGGTCAAAGAGGGGGAGAAGGCCCAAGAGAATGTAGTGCAGAGAAGCAAAGGAACAAGTGAGCTTTTAGAGAAAGAGATGGTCAACCCTGTCAGATGCCACTTCTAAGTCAGTCATGATGAAGACAGCAAAGAGTCCATTAGAACTGCCAAATAGGAGATTGCCAGTGTTGTATGCTGAGGGAGTGGCTATGAAGTTGTGGTGGCAGAAATTGATTGCAGAAGGCCAAGCGATGAATGACTGGACTGATGAAGAAAGATCTTAGCCATGAAGGAGACCAGAAGGACTGAGATAGCAGGAGAACACCCTTTCCTCTGGGAATTCAGGAAGGATATAGAGGGCAAGTCCAAACAGAGATAACTTTGAAGGAAGATGAAGGAGTTTGTGGCTAAAGATTCATTTCTCAATGGTTTTGAGGAAAGAAGTGAAAGTTGGAATGCCATTGCAAGGTATTGGAAAGGGATTGAATCTGTGAGCTTACAAGTCCACGGGAAGTTGCACCATACGTCCATATCATCCTCTGTCTGTAAGGGTCTGCTTTTTCTGCATCAGCACTGAACTGTGTATGTGTGGCAACCAAGAAAACAGATTGACCCAAGAAATGGATGTAACAAGACAGATATGGTACAAAGGCAAGGTGGTAAGGACACTTCAAGTCTTTTTTAACAAAATGGAGAAAGAGATGAACTCCAGGAACAAGGCTTGGAAAGAGCAAAAGTGGAGGCATGGGGATAAAGCTGACAGAAGAAAAACAGAGAAGTCAGAGGAGGAGAGGGAAGAAGTCAGTGGAGGAGAGGGAATATCACTGATGCTCAGTCTACAATGTCGTGTGAGTCTTGCCATGAGGGGTAAAGTCCTCAGGATGATGTGGGTAGAAAGGAGTATCCTGAGTGAGGCATCAACGTCCCCAATGAATGGCGAGTATGAGGCCAGAAGCTGTCAGCTGTAGGTATGGTGAACGTGGCCTGGACTTGAAGGTTGCTACTTGAGAGTAGCAGAGGAATGATCTAAAAGAAACAGTAGAGACCAAGGGTGCTGCTGCAGCTGAGGGCTCTAAAATGTTTGGGGTATAAGGGAAAACGGGGTCTCTACTTCAGAGTGGGCAGGGCTCTTCTTGGGGTTCAGTCAGGTTTCCTGTAAGGCTGGGAGGTGGGAGAGTTGGAGATGATGATACCACTAACCTGGTTGATAGCAGGGCACTGGTTAGGAGGGAGGGAGTAGCCACTGGGAATGAGGGAAAAGAGGACACTTGGAGGCCCACACCTGGGCTGGTGACAGGATGGCTGGGATGAGAGGCAGGGCGCTGGGGTTGCTGGCCTCAAAGCTCCGGGCAACTAAATGTGGAGACCTTCTGGGGTCTTACATCCAGACAGAATATGTGAAAATCAGTAATGGGGAACCTCACTACAATGGAGGTGGGAGTTTTCCCTGTAAGGGGAACACCTACCCCTACCACTTGTGGTCAACTGCAGGAGGAGCTGGACTTGACTCTACAGGGACTTGACCTTGCGCGGACTTGACCTTGCGCGGACTTGACCTTGCACATGGATACCACTATCCTACTCCAGCCCAAGGAGGAGAAGCTTTCCTCATCTCCAGGCAACAGCTCAGCCAAAGAAAAGCCACCACAGGGGCGCCTGGGTGGCCCAGTCGTTGAGCGGCTGCCTTCGGCTCG
This sequence comes from Procyon lotor, assembly GCA_028646535.1. Lineage (NCBI taxonomy): Eukaryota > Metazoa > Chordata > Mammalia > Carnivora > Procyonidae > Procyon > Procyon lotor. Next base: position 102,590,438 of record CM053605.1, read on the forward strand.
GGTCATGATCCCAGCTTCCCGGGATCGAGCCCCGCATCGGGCTCTCTGCTCAGCAGGAAGCCTGCTTCTCCCGCTACCACTCCCTCTGCTTGTGTTCCCTCTCTCGCTGTGTTTCTCTCTGTCAAATAAATAAAATCTTTAAAAAAAAAAAAAAAAAAAAGAAAAGCCACCACACTTGGCGCTCCCAGTTTACTCCAATGGACTTTTAATTTGCAACAGGCTTTTTCAATTACTCCCTTTCTCCTCAAAAACGCGTGGCTCTCCTTTGGTTTCCCGAACTTGCCTGCAGTTTTGCTGCAGCTTGTGTGTCCCAGATCGCAACTCTCGTTCATCTCCGGGTGAACCCATCTTTAACCAGCAAAATAACAGGCAGCTTCTATTTTTAGGGTCAACAAATGCGATGGGGAGTTTTGCTGATGTCCTGGAGGAGGAGGAACAAGAGACTCACCAGGGATCCTGCCCGGAAAAGATTCCTGCCCAGGAGGATCGCAGAGCTTCTCGGAGATTTACCACTTGCTGGAAATAGTTGCTTGTGGTTTAATTAAAGTACAAGGATTTTGCCTGTAGACTCAGTAAAGGGTGAAGCTTATGCCTTGTAGGTCCCTCAATAGGTATTTGTTTAACTGAATTGAAATAAGAGTCCAGCTCATGTGTTACTTGTGGAATAAGAGCATCAGAGCTGGAGAGAACCATAGGAGAGACACATGTTGTATATGCATCTTGTATATACATTGGATATGCATCTTGTATATGACAGTCCCCGCACAATATGCATCTTACCGACCTTCACGCTTGCCCCAGCCCCCACTCATGTTTGTCCCCCACCACTGCCCCAGGGTTGCCTTTCTGCCATCTCAGACTGTTGCGACTTCCTCAGACTTGTCTAGCTCTATCTCCCTACATATGCTCTTATCTCTTCTTGGAAGGAACCTTCCCATATCTGTCTGGCTACTCCGACTCACTTTTCAAGCCCTTTCTGGCTCTCCCAGGCATACTTAGGGGGCTCCTTCTGCTAGTTCCTGCTACGGTCTCTCATCTCACACTCCCATCAAAGCAATAATCTTGTCACAACACAAATGCTTGCTGCAATATGGTGATTTATAGCAAATATATATTTGGTCATTCAGACGACCGGAATATAGTTTTCATATATATTTGGTCTTTGTCCACAGTTCCTGGCTCACAGCTCCCCACACCCTTGATCTCTTTCTATTCTGTGTTTTTATGCCCAGCTCTTCGGAGCCTTGGGGTCTCAGGAAGTGATTAAATGCATGGATTTTGAAGCCAGATAAAGCCTGGACTCAAATTCCAGGTCTGCTACGTATCAGCCACTAGCTACTGTCCTTGGGTCAGCTACTTTAACTCTTGAAGCCTCAGTGTCATTATTATGACATGGGAGTGGGAATGGCTATGGCAGTGATGGAGGGATAAGTGACAATGTCTGACATCAAGTGAGACCATGTATACAAAGCTCTTTGCACAGTGCCCAGCACACAGTGAAGTCTCAGTGTATATTAACCATCACTTTTCTTGCTGGTTTCTAAAAAATAGGTTCAGAAATTCTCTTACAACTTAGATCTCCTCAAGTCCTGGTGAAAAGGTTTGCACCACTTTAGAAACCAGGATCCTGAATTATTAGTATAATGTATAATTAGTATAAAGTATAATTAGTATAACAGTAAGAATGCCAAGCTGACCAGACATCGTGTTACCTTCCCGACCTCCTCCCTGGGGACAGTGCCAGGGACATACTGGGAAATTCTCATTACCCACCTCGCATTTTTAAAATTCTGTTAGGACTCTTATTCCTGTCTTCGCCATGTCATTTTAGGTTCTTTCCATGACATGTCACATTTCCAAGCTAATTCACGCTGAGCTATGATCGTGAAAGTCTCCTGAATTTAAACCTTCCGTCAGAGAGGGTGACCCTTCCCTGAACCTTTGAGTTCAAGATCTTGGGCTCTGTCTTACTCTGAGAACGGACCTCCTCCCTCTTCCCCCACTCCTCCACCCCCGCTCCAATCCATTGACGACACTGTTTATCCTCAAAGGAAAGAAAAGCAGGTTTTTATTTATGGGCCAGATGATGTATCATATAGAGTTGCAAAGAATTCCCCACTGGAAGTTTCAGCAGCCAAGGGCCAAGTGCATTCGTCAAAGACACTATTGATGGGAGGGAACAGCAGCAAGTGTCCTCAGCTGCCCTGAGAATGTCTTTCCCGAGGTATTTGTCTGGAAGTAGGTCTGACATTTCTGACATTTGCGAGGGAGCCTCGGGGACTGGCGTCCGAAGCAAGGAAGCAGCTGGTAGCTCTCTCCCACAATCAGCGCTGAAATGTTGTGAAATTCTGTTGTTTTCGACGGCCAGCGCCGGGGGCCTGAGAGATGTGACAGCGGGTCATTACAGATGCTTAAATCACACCTGGTTCCCGGCCCCCGCGAGCCAGCCAAGCTTTTCTGTCCTTCCCTCTGTCTCTCTGTCTCTGTCTCTTCCGCCTTTCCTTGTACTTTCTTTTCCTGCGTGTGTACCTACACGGAACTTTAATAAAACCTCTAATGAAGGTTAAATATGTTTAGGATAAAAAGTACTTTTGTTGTAATTCCTTTTAAATTAAATAAAACTTCTGAAAGGTCAGGACTGTATCACCAGAGTCTCAGGAAAGAGTAAATCTCAAACATCTTATTTGAGAAAAGAAACTTCGAATCTGGTTTCGGGGGGTTATGGTCCCCACAGAACTAAGTTTCACATTTTAGTCTCGAATTCCGGTGATGGTGGCTATGTTTATCTGGATTGTTCATTTTCTCCTAAGTAAGACAACACAGAGTGTGTTGTATTGGGGGGGTCATGTTTACCCAAATTCATAAGAAAGCATTCTTGCCCAGTTCTTGTTTTGAAGGCTGAGCTACTCTCGTGGTTAACGGGATTGAGCGATCCTATAAAATGCAGGGATCGCCACCACAAGGCTCAACATTGGCAATGATGAAACTTCTAAGGCATCGAGCTCAACGACCCAAAGAAGTATCACCATGACAAGGGTGTGGCTTTCCAACTTCAGTTAAAATGACTGTTTCCTGAAGGATGCATTTTGGGTCTCCATGCTGTCTTCGTTCGACTCATTTCCTTCAGCTGATGAGATATGGAGGCGATGCTTATCAGCTTGGTCGAGATGGTAGGTCAGGGAATTTCTTATCTCTTTCCTCCGAGTCTGTACAGTGGTGCTGCCAACAAACCAGCCTTCTCCGTATCCCTGCCTGGCATGGAGATGCCTGGGCTTCCCCTCTGCTCCCTCTCCCTTCTGCCCACCTCCTACCCCTTTCCTTAACCCACTTTCTCATCTTCCAACCTAGAACTCTGCTTGCCGTCTCCATCTTAACAGAGGGGAAGTGTTTCACCCCTGGCTGGGGGCACGGGCAGGGGGCGAATGGGTAGGAATTGCCAAGGTCTGTGGTGCTAACACATCCACTGTGGGTATATTTCAAGTCAGTTTAACAAGAAGCTCACATAACTCCTGAAAGTTCAATAACCGGCCCTCCCAAAGGTGGGAGGCTTCTTGGGGCATCTCTGTCACCTTCTGCTGGTTCTGCACTTAACTCGGAGCTCCTCGTCCTGGGTTGTAGAACTTCTCAAGGAGCAATCCACGATCCCTACTTGTATTTTCTAACGCTGAAGTCTGCAAGCTTTGCAGTCCGGCTTATACCTCTTTGAGATTATGAGTAAATGTTGCTGTTGTTCCTACAAAGGCTACCCATGTGAAATCCAAAAGCAAAGAACAAAAAGAATCCATCAACAAAGATGAGTCGGAGTATGAAAGACACCTCATCAGTGAGCTTTGAACTGCAAACCGATGCTCTTGTTCCTTATCTTCCCTAGCCTCTGCATCCCTGATCACTAGTGGTCTCCCCCTCTGCCAGGCACTCTTTTCTTTCTTTGCCATTTTTTTAAATTGAAGTATGGTTGATGCACAATGTTACATTCGTTTCAGCTGTAGAACAGAGTGATTGGACAACTCTGTGTGTGATGCCGTCTCCCCGTGAGCGGAACTCCCATCAGTCACTGCTCAGTGCTCTCCCAACACCATCGACTGTATTCCCTGTGTGGTGCCTTTCATCCCCAGGACTTACTCATTCCACAACCGGAAGCCTCTACCTCCTGCTCCCCTTCCCCCATTTTGCCCATTCCCCTCACTTCCTCCTCTCACAGCCATCATTGTGTTCTCTGTATTTACAGGTGCATTTCTGCTTTTTGTCTTTCATTTGTTTTGTTGTTCATTTGTTTGTCTGGGTATTTCTCTTTCTCTGACTTAATTTCACTTAGCATAATACCCTCTAGGTCCAACCATGTTGTCACAAATGGCAAGAGCTCATCATTGTTATGGCTGAGTAATATTCCATGGTGTGTATATATTCCTTATCTTTTCATCTGTTGATGGACACTTGGGCTGCTTCCCTACCTCGACTACTGTAAATAATGCTGCAATAAACATGGAGGGGTACATATATATTTTTTAATTAGAAGGTCTCTTCTTTGGCTGTGCCTTCCTGTCCTTCCATTTCTCCAATATGCATTCCTCCTCTCCCACTTCTCCCTCCTCTGTCCCCACAATGTCCAGGTCCCCAGAGCTCTCTTTCACTTCTTCCCTCCATCATCTCTGTCAACCTTGACATTGGTGACTCACAATCAAGCTCTTTCTATCTGGGACTTCGCTTTTGCACTTCAATTCAGTGTTCCATTTGCTTGCAGTTCCTTTCCTCCCAGTTCAGAATAGTCCCCACCAGTTTGACATCCACATCTTCTCTGCTGTCTACATGTAGTCCCGGGGGCTACAAATACCATAGAGAGAGTTCCTGGGCACTCTTCACACATATATCTTGCTTCTTGAATCTCCCAGCTACCTCTTAACTCCATTTCACCTCCACGGTTGAGACCATCATTACCTTTTATCATACCTTCTGGCCTCTGGAATTGATGAGTTCCTTTTCAATTGAAAAGAAACCCAGCTGTTAGACTTTTATTTATAAAACATAGCTCCAACCAATCTTGCCTTATAGCTCAAATGCCTTTGATTCTATGAGATTTCAGCTTAGCCTGACATCAAGGTCCTCAGTGACATGACCAACCCCTGATGATCTCCCAACGTTATTGACCACTCCAGCATCCACCTGCCCTGGACTTGTCCATGTTGTTCCCTCTGTCTGCAATTCTTTACCCTCTGTTTCTATCTGTCTAAATCCACCCATCTTCAAAGCCAGGTTCAAGTGCTACCCCTCCACTGAATTTTCTTCTGAGCTCCCCCCACTGTAGATAATTGTACTTCCATTGTCTGAATTCAGAACACTTTTCTTGATTCACCTCTCTTTCTGCCTCAAGGTAGAGTAATTTGTAAATGAAAGAAGGAAAAACTAACAACAGATCTGTCATTGCATTAGAACTTTTGATTAATGCCTTCAATGTTTACACAACCCTGGGAGGTGGGTACGATTACCCTCTGTTACAGAAAAGGAAACAGTGGTTCAGAGTGGCACCCTGAAACTGAATTCAGATCGCAGCCTGGCTGACACTACATCTGTGCTAATAGATGATAATAGACTAATAGTGGTAATAGACTACTCCATCATGTCTGCCTTAACTCTCCTGTCATGGTAACTTCCTTGAGGCTAAAGACCATATTTTTTTCATCTTTATACTCCTCAAGGCTCCCAGTGCAGGGCTTGGCACCAGGTCGGCACTCTGAACACCGAGGGACTGAATGAAGGATAGGTTGACCGATTGGTTTGCCCACTGCTCATTTCCCAGCTGTGCCGAGGATTGCAGCTGTGCATTCCAGAGTTACACACACTATAAATATCTCACTGCCCATTCACGTTTAGATGTTTCTTCCTGCTCTCTGTGTCCTACTTCTGTGTCTCTCTTTGATTGGCAAGTTTTGAAGGAGGCAGAGATTGAATCTGTGGTTCTTTTTTGTCCAGATCCTGAGCCTAACAATCAACAAATGATTTCTGGTAATGGAAAAAAGTTGTTTTTCAGAAGGATTTTGTGCTGCTTTTTAGATCAATTCCACTTGCATTTCCTCTGCCTCATTGTAACAGATAGAAATTGCAGGCAAAGTCCACTGTGACAACACCTCTGTTATGACAATTATCTATTCTCAAGACTCCCAGCCTATGGTGACCTAGTCTACTCCTCCTACCCCGCCCCTCCCCCGCGGCCCACCGGCTTCTCAAAGCCCTCATTCTTTATAGGAGTCTACACAAGTGCAGGGGTGGAGCTTCCCACAAACCACACCCATGGGCGTGACTCTGCCACCAAATCTTATCTGTTCTTGCCTTCTTCTAGACTCCTTAACTGATCTTACAAACTGAGACTAGACAACCATTCACAGAACTACTGCATCATTCCTTACTCCTTCCATTAAACAGTACCCTCAGGGAATACTTTGAGAAAGTTAACTGTGACGATGGGAACTCGGGTACTCTGGTCTCCTGTTGAAAAAGATATTTTAGGGCAATGTGACTCTCTGAGGAACATCCCACTGCACCCACTACCAGTCTGGCTGGCCCCATCCACACACCACCTCCCAGGGTCTGCCTCCAACTCTCCATGGTTGCAGAGAAGAAGTGATGAAGAGCCCAATTTTCGTTGTCCATCTGATATGCAATATGACTCACAGACCAGGCTTGTAAAACTGGTGACAAACAGAGATGTGATTCTCCCCAGAAAAAGAGTGATCTGTGGCCTCCGTGGGGATGGGCGCTCCCCAGCCTACAGAAGTGGTTGTCAAAGCTGGCCGAGGGGCCTCAAAAACCAGCAGGGACAGTGTTTCTGCTCTTCTCACCTCTCCTCTATCAGTGATGTCTCTGAAGGAATGTGATACTGACCTGACCTGTGTGCCATACTTTCCAGCGTTTTCTGACACAGACCAAGGGGCCCCATAGGGATGGCCAAGCTCCTAGGCAGGGTTAGAGTGGGAGGGACACCATGCTCACCCTATCCTGCAGATGGTAGGATGAGCAGGACCCTGCACAAGCTTTTGGTTATTCGAGAACACCAAAGAGCCTCTGGCTCCCTTCGTGTGTCACTTTGATATCAGAAAATCCTTTTTTTTTTTTTTTTTTAACCTCCAAATTGATGCATAAATCCCACTGAGGCCTTAGATTTGTAGTGGGTAGATTTCATGGGCATTCACACACTGAGCAGCTGTTGTGGGATTTCTGACTTTTGAATGCACATTCATTCCCATGAAGAGCTCCAGGGACATCTAAGCCTTTGGATGCTCCCTCCTCTGCTTGTCCTCTCTCTGTCCTCAACACAGAGGTGACTGTAGCTATTGCCACAACAAGCTATTACTGCTTGTTCAGTAAAAAGTCCCTTTTAATCCAGCGTTACTAAAATATGTCCTAGTTTGTTCTCATATACTTATTTGAATCGCAATGTATGGTGGGATGAAATATAACACTAAGAAGTAAATGGTTCTACTGTGACTATGAATAATGTTATTATTAGCCTCCTTTTGGATATTGGAAGAATTTTATTTGTGGCAATACTGAAAAAGAGAGTGTGTGTGTCCCTAATATAAGAGATAGGAATTGGCCAGATAAATGGCAGATATCACAGGGAGACAGGTAAGTAGATAGATTATAGTAGATTATAAATACATTATATATATACTTTTATATTTATATATGTGATACATATGTATTTCAAAATATAGAGAGATGCTAATCTCAATTACTGAATGATGGGAGTTCAAAACTCCTTTTTCTTTAGGGAGAAAGAAAATGGAGGTCAGGCTATGAGACAGGAGGATGGGTTGATTTCCCAATGGAGATGAGGTCTGATCTCCTGCACAATTAGCCAGAACAGCCATTTTTCATGTGCTGGCTCCTGGCCCTGACATTGTGGATTCACCTATGGGGCTCACAAGTTCAAGAGGAAAGCAGATGTTCAGGGTTGTTCCCAGCATTGGCAGAGGCAGGCCACGGTCAAGGCTGTGCTCCCAAGGCAAAGCCATGACAGTGCCCTAGGGAATTCATCCTGAAACACTCTGGGAATGCAGCCTTTGGAAAGGCCTGGCACTTACACACTTAACCTCTTAGCTGCATACAAGCAGGAAGGAATCCCCAGTAGTGACAGCATCCTTGAATATGCCCAGCAATCTCGAATTTGCCGGCAGTATTCAGGAATGAGGAACTCTGACACTTAACCTTTTAAACTCTTTAACATTTTGCACAGTTTCTTGATCTCTTAGAATCATCATTATGAAAAAGCACAAATGCAATCTTCGCTTTAGAAAAAATAACCTAATCCAGATGCCAATCTCAGGCCCAGCTCCATCAGATGGTCCAGTAAGCTTGCTGAAAATACAGAGCCCTACCGCACACTCTAGTAGGCTTGGAGTGGGCAGGGGAATCTGCACTCAAACTGGCTGGTGTGTGGCCAGACACTGGCCTGGTTTAACTCCCCATAAGCTTAGAAATCCCTTCCACAATATCCCCAAGCCAAAGAGTCTTTGCAGCGTTGTTTTTCTTACCGAGCTGGAATTGGCCCCAGAGGAGTGTGGTTTACTGGTTTACCCCTTGGCACAATAAAGCCTTCCGAACTTGGGGGTTGGGAGCACAGCCAAGGGCAAGGGCTTTGAATAGGAGTGTGTTTGTGTGTGCATGTGTGCAGATATATGTTTGTTTATACATGAAAGCATGCTTGCATGCATTCAGGGTACGAGTTAGAGCAGACATGAGGCAGAAGTGAAAATAACATTTACAGATCAACTGAGCACTTGGCACTTCCCAGTCCAACAGCTGGCAACATCCAAGAAGCAGAGATTGGGGCAGGATGGGAAGGAGAGGCATGCAGAAGCAAAATGGACATAGGACTGCCTTATTCAAGAGCCTCCCATCTCAGTGTTACTGGCCTGATCTTCACACCCAGAGGACTGGAGGGGGGACAGAAAACCAGAATCCAGGACCAGCTGAAGTTAAAGAAGATGGTATGGCGAAACCTCAGAAAACCCAAGAGACTAGAGCAAAAGGAAGTCAGCCATTCCTCTTCGTAGGGGGAAAGAAAAGGAGCCATTGGCTTATGACATGAGAGTGGGGTGAGGTCCCCTTAGTTCAGAACTAAAGCTATTTCTAGGTCCCAGTAATGCATGGCGCAAGGACTATGTTGTGCCTGGGCTTCTTCATTCTGAGCAAGGGCAGGGACTGTGCAGAAGGATGGGTCTCATTTGAGGTTTCAGTTGTGACTCCAGGATACTTGGGTCTCCCAAGTATCTCTCGGTTTACATGGATTCTTTGCCACTGTTGTTGAGTGCCTTTGATTAATAAGGTACAGTACCCCAGAAGTGGTCTAATCAGTATGGAATAAAGTGGAATGAATATCTTCTTTGTTCTGCACATCAAACTGCTGTTGTAGCTACCACATTGCTCATTCAGCTTTTAGTATGAGCTGAATACTAATAATACTAATGATTTACATTAGTAAATGGTTAGTAATGGTAATTACGAACCATTAGTAATGGTTCGATGGTTTACATCGACCTTGAAGACACCCAAATCCTCTAAAACATTTTCAGATCTGAATAGAAGTTGAGAATTTACATTTTTTTAAAAGATGTATTTATTTATTTGAGAAAGAGAGAGCATGCAAGGGTGAGAGGCAGGGGGAGATAAAGAGAGAGAATCTCAAGCAGACTCCCTGATGAGCATGGGCCCAACACAGGGCTCCATCTCACAACCATGAGATCATAGCTGAAATCAAGAGTCAGACATTTAACTGACTGAGCCTATTCAGGAGCCCCAAGACTTTACATTTTTTCTTTTTCAATTTCATCTTTTAGTCTTGACATACCTTTTCTATATTTTGAAGGGTTTTCTGAAGCCTGCTCCATGGCCAATGTATTAGCCCTCATGAGTCGCTGTCATTGACTAATTTGATCAACATGACTTTGATGTCTTCATATAAGTTTTTAAAAAGAGTTTAGACAACCCAGAATTGATATACATCTTTGTGGCACAGTAGAAGAGACCTCCCTCTACCTTGATGTTGAATAATTAATGCTCTTCGACTAACTACAAGGTCACCTGCTTGTCCTATCACACACAGCACTTTGCAAATGACTGAATTACAGCATTTATCAAAGTGTATCATAATTACTTCTTTACATAGATGTCTCGCTCACCATGCTGAGTTTCTCCAAGGCAAGGACCATGTTTTATTCCTCTTTGTGATTTCAATGCAGAGCGCAGTAAGTGTGCAATGTACATGATAGGGATGACCTGTCTGGCCAACAGTTCCCCAATGTGTCCACAGAGATGAGTATCGAGAAGACTCTTAAATCATCTTCCCAAAATGAAGGTACTCTTTTATCCTGCAATTCAATCTGTCAAGACATTTAATGAGGTATGAGGTTAACTGGACACAAGTTAACACCCAGGATCATTCATTCTTCTCCTTAAAGTGCATGAAACATCAATGGAATGACATGCCATCAGTTTGTTAATGTAACCCAGACATTTGTTAGTACTCAAGGTCACATTCATTGGGTCTTTGTTTATGGTATCCACCTTGTTCTGTATCCCCCACCCTCACTTTGAACATCCACAGTCCTTTTGCCTCTTACCAATCCCCATAATTGCTCCAAGATTCCTAATCATCTCTGTGCCTCCAAGGAACCTCACGCTGGCTTCCTGAGAGGTCCTCCCTTGGACCCGCCTACCTGAATTCATGGAAAGCCTTCAATGCCAGCTGCCAATTTCCTCCCCCGTCTTGAACCACACACTTCCCTGTTAACCAGGCCTTGACATGGGTCTGTGGCCAGGTCTGGGAGAGAGAGTGAGAATGCTATTTGGGGGGCCCATGCGCTCTCATCCATGGCCTAGGTCAGGGCAAGGAGCCACTGCAAAGGGCATGAGGTCACTTTAAGCAACCCCCGCCAAGGACCTCTTGAATAACCATAGGGGAAAAGTCCTCCCCAAAACCATGGCGATTGGATTTCCTGCCAACCCTGCAAGAAGGGGTAGGAGAAGGCTTGATGGGATTGAGAAATGTTGAAGAAAATGGTTTGTCTTCCCTCAGGAATAGCTCAGAACTAACTCATGCCATTACATAAGTCTTTCTTCCCTCCGGTGTTTAGATCATTTTCACTGATGGAGAAGACAGGAGAGAAAACTAGAATATATTTCTGTCACTGCCAAGCTCTCTTTTACCATCAGGCCACCAGCCAAGAAGAGCTTCAAAGCTTCTGGGCTTCATGCTTCCTGAACCTAGTCTCAAAATTTGCATGACTGTGTCCTGTGCATCCATTCTCAGCAGTGTGCTTCTATCCTATACATTCATTCAACAAGAGGTTATCCAGCTGTGGGCCAGGTACTGGACTAACTGGGGGCACAGCCCTGAGCAAAGCCATCAACCCTGCCCCCCTGGAGCTGGCCGTATACCAGCAGACAGACTATAAACAAGACAAATATGCCAAATAATTGGTATGTTGGATGGTAGTAACTGCTGTGGAGAGGAACAGAGTAAAGAAGGGGATTGGGTGTTGGGATGTGAGGGACGGGAGTTGAGATTTGAAACAGTGTGATCTGGGAAGGTCTCACTGAGAGTCACTTCCAAGGCGGGTGTACAGGCGGCCATGCCGGTGCCTGGTGTGGGCAGTGGGGCGGCCACCTACCTGCCTGTAGGTTCTTGAAGGTCACAGTGACTGGAGCAGAGAATTGGAATGTGTCCTATTTAAATTGGAGTTCCGCAGAGAACCTGCCAGTTTCTCCCTCTGTATTAGAATTAACTATTCTGGACTCCTGCAGAAATGCTTTAGAGGGCATGGAAGTAAGTAGCCAGGGTCTTTGTCCCATATAAGGTTGCCTCAGATGGCTGTGCTTTCTGAATTCTTGATATCGGGCCATCCACTGCCATTTTGTTAATTTATTACATAACTACTGAGTGCCCATTATATGGCCATGAATAAAACATTTCCAACCCTGACATCATGTGCTCGAGGATACTAAGAATACAAGCAATTGTTCCAATAGAGGACATAAGAGGGAAGGGGGCACACTGAGAGACACAGGTGGCTTCTGGTGGGAAAGGATGTACAAATCCTGTCTTGAGGAATGCTCGGGAAGGAGTGGGCCAGGAAAAGAGGTGAGGCAGAGCTTTCCAGACAGAGCACACCCAGGCTACCAGAGATCCCTGCACAGATTTAAGACGCTCTCAGAATGGCTCCAGTTGTCTGGAGGGGGGTGAGGCGGTGGGGTTGCTGGGGGTTTGTGGATGGGACGATGGCAGAGGTATGTGAGAAGAAGAAGCAGGAGCAGCAAGACCACTGGGAGGGGATGGTGGCCTGAACTTGGGTGGTGTCACAGAGCACAGAGATGAATGTACAGACTCAAGACGAGGCGCCCAATTTGCAGGTCTTGGGATTGATTTGTTGTCTGGTGTGAGGGAGGGGTTAAAGATGACACCCAAGTATCTGACTTGATAATAGTAGGAGGTGGGGGTGGGCCATTTCCACTAATAGGACATCAACATCTCTCAGTTCTAGCTCAGGTCTCCTGGGAGCACAGACTGAGATAAGGATTCTGATGCCCAAAGCAGCCAACCCTGTGTACCCCTATTTGAGGCGGTTGTTGGCAGCAGACTGCCTGGGCGTGGGGTGGGGAGTCCTTCTAACCTCTCCGGTGAGTTGGAGCTTGTTCTGCCCAAGACAGTTCTCCCAAGAAGGGGGACACCTGTGCATCCACAGCAGCCAATATCCCCAGGTGCTAGGGACAGGGGGCAACCACTCTGCTCCCAGACTCTTCTCCTCTTCTGTTGGCTAAGAAACCAGACCAGCAAGGTGACTTGGAGAGTGCTATGGACCGAATATTCTCTCCTTCACCCCCACCCCGGACCTCCCCCAATCTATATCTTATAATCACAACTCTCAAAGTGATGGTGTTAGGAGGTGGGGCCTTTGGGAAGTGATTATTAGGTCATATGGGTGGAAGCCTCATGAATGGATTAGTGATCTCATAAAAGAGAGGTCAAAGAGCTTGCCCCTTGCCCCCCTCCCCAACAGCATGACTACCATATAAGGATACAAGAAGGGGACCTGCAACCTGCAGAAAGGTCTGTGCTCAGCAGCACCTAACTTGGCTGGCGCGGGGATCTCAGACTTCCAGCCTTCAGAACCATAGGAGAGAAATTTCTGGTGTTTATAAGCCACCAGGTTTAGGGGCTTTTTTTTTTTTAAGATTTTATTTATTTGACAGAGAGACACACAGCGAGAGAGGGAACACGAGCAGAGGGAAGGGTAGCGGGAGAAGCAGGCTTCCTGCCCAGCAGAGAGCCTGACGCGGGGCTCTATCCCAGGACCCTGGGATCATGACCTGAGCCAAAGGCAGACACTTAACGACTGAGCCACCCAGGCTCCAGGTTTTGGTGCCTTTTAATAGCAGGCAGATCATGCACCAGAGAAGAGAGATTGCTCTGATTGAGGGCCTGATTTCCCTTGCTAGTGAGTGATTTTAAAACCCTGCCTTTAGAAATCTGCGTTTCCACTTCGGATTTTTCTGCTTCCCATCTATGACGTTGTTGTGTTTGGAACAGTTGAGTTTCCTGGAGAAGTGTGCCCTGGATAAAGGGGCTATTATTCGGGTCCCCAATAGATTGTCCTAGTTTTAGTTTACTATGGGCCGGTCATGGGGAATCCGGGAAGCTGCGGCTCAAGTCTTCCGAAGGCGGGGTTCATGTTTCAGTCTACGAGAACAGCACCCCCAGGAGCTCCGGGGGTGGTATAACCAGCGCTGCCTTTCACCAGGGGGATGCGCCGAGGGGGTTGGGCAGGGATGCTCTGAACTTGCCACTAAAGAAACGCACAGCAACGTTCCCCAGGATCGCTCCTGGCCGGTGCATTGTTTCTGGCTGGAGTGGAGCCGGCAGAGTAGGTGGGGAGGGGCTCTGGGCACGGGGTCCTGCCAGGCTTGCCGCTCTGGGAAAACACAGCGACGCCAAACACGGATTACAAAAGTCCCAAGTGCCCTACGGGAGGCCTGTGCCAGGCTTCCCTCCCACGGCATTCAGTGCGTGACTGTGACCTTGCCCTCCAGCTGGACTGTGGCTCTCTCACAACATTGCTGGGCCGCGTCCAGGTTGCCGTGGGAACATGCGGGGGTGCTACCCGTCAAAACCCAGACCCCTAGGAGCTGCTGCAAGATAAAGCACACGGATAGGGCCAAGTGGCCAGCAGCACTGTCTGGGCGGCCCACGGCTAGCTGGGAAAGGAATCTGGAAGGGACCTGACCCTGGCCTGGCTGCTGGGGGAAAGTACCCCTTCGTCCCAGGAGGATTCAAATCCAGCTCCAGCAGCCACTAACCACCCCACTGTCAAACGTGCACCATCACCATCTCCCAGGGTTATCGTTGGGGTTAGATGAGAGGACACGGTCAGGTGCTGAGCCTAGCGCATGTCCAGTACCCTTTACGTGCCTGCTGGTGAGGGCAGAAGGTAAACCACTTTTCTACTGATAGCTTGGTGCCGTTGGCGGTTTCCCGGTGTCTCTGTTGGCATTAGGTGCTCGGTAGCTTGGTAAACACCGGGGATTCTGCTGCTAACAAAGGGATCTCTGCTTCCCTGAATGGCTCATCCCCTGACGTTGAGTCTAATTACTCCCTTTTCAGTTTGCCGGCGATGATCCCTCAGTACACAAGAGCTCAACCTGGTAAATACCTTTAATCTTGGCAACCAGGCTTCCTTATGTGTACTCCTTTTCCTGAACCAGAATGGAAGATTAAAACAAAACAAAACAAAACACCTCTAGTAATACTTAGTCATTGTAGGAAAAATTAGATAATACAATAAACAACCAGAAACACATTTACAATAATCTAAATCTTTCCACCCAGAGACAACCACTGTAACTTTGATTCTAGACTTTTTCCATGTAAATATATATGACCTTCTAAAACAAATTTGACTCATTTTACACAGATGACTCTTTACACTGTTTTCCAACACATATATGCTGAACATCCTTCCAAATAAGTAAAAGTAGAAGTATAGTCCTTAGCATCATTTTAAATGGTTGTATAGTATTCTTTTATGTGGACATATTGTAATTATTTAAGAGGTTCGGATTATTTCTGGTGCTGTGAACACTGCAGTGAGTAATTTTGTGCATGTATCTCTGTGCTCTCAAACATTCGTTTTGTAAGAACAAATTCCTGGAGGTCGAATGATAGGAAGAGTATGTATTTTACGAAGTCTTCTTATGTTCCTTAGAAATAACCTTTTGCAGTCCCTGCGATTGGAGGACATGGGTCGTTTTCCTCATACCTTACACCAGCACTGGCTAGGCTTTAATTTTTTTTCCAACTCATTAGATGCGAAATGCATTCTTGTACTGTTTTCTTCCTTTTTGTTTGATTACTAATGAGAATGATCACTTTTGACACTTACTGGCCCTGTATCTCTGCCACTTATTTTATTAAATGCCTCTTCATTACTACTCTCAGCCATTTTCCCTTACTCTTTGTTGTTCTGGATGAGCTTTCTATAATAAGCTCTTGTACAAACCTCTGCCCAGGAAATACCCCCCTTAGCGGGGCTGAGAAATTGCTGCGTGTTTGCTGTTGAAACGAGCACTCCTCAAGAGGACTGTGGCCTTCGCAGGACTGCATTATTTCACATAGCCGAGTGTTGTTAAGGGTCCTCTGTCCTGCGGCCTGTGTCAGACTGTCCTTCCCTTTTGAGACTGAATACTATCCCATTGCATGGAGAGATCACATTTTGTCTCTCTGTCCTCTGTTTGTGCAACCGACTGCCTTTTGAAGAGCAATATGCACAGGATTTACTGGAGATGGGGCTAAACGCGGATTTTAGTCTCTATTTCTGGAATGAGGCTCGAGACTGCCACAGGTTTCTGGACCACCTGCCCTCCCAAGCCGGCTCAGTTCTTCAGCCCCTGTGTCTCATCCCGCTTGTCAAAATAAGCGGCAGCACCAAGGGCTGATCTTATAGGCAGCTTTTTAAAAATATAAATTATCCATTCTCTCCTTTCTAGCCAGTTCCAAGCTCCCCACACACACCCTCACCGCTGCCCCCAGCCACCCCCCACCGCTGCTGTCTGACAGGTCTGAGCGGTCCAGCCTGGGTCTGAGTGCCTCTCGGCCATGGCCAGGCCCCCTCAGCTGGCCTGGCTCCAACCCCCAGCCTTGTTTTAATCTGTTCTATATACTTGACTTCTTTCATTTGGAATGAAGATCCTGAGGCTAAAAGCCTGTATCCCGTGTTCATTCGTTCAACAAATATTTACCGTTACTTTGTGCAAAGCACTGTTCTTTCTAGATACAGAGGCTATAGCAGAGAGCGCAACAGACCCAAATCCCTGCCTGTCACTAGCTTTCAGGCTGATGACATAGATAATAAACAAGAGAAACAAGCAAAATTTTAGCTAGTGATACACACCAAGCTTGGAAGATAAAGCAGGGAAGAGAGAGAGGAATTTGGGGGTAATGTGGATATTTTGGGGAGGGAGGCCAGAGCAGGCTCACCTGGAGGTGAAGTGGGGTACAGATGGGGGGCAGTGAGGGAGCCAGCCATGCGGGGATCTAAAGGCTTATTCCAGGTAGAGAGAACAGCAAATGCGGGCATATGGCAGGCAGGAGTATTCAAGGAGCATCGGGAGGCCAGTGTGATGGGACCAAACGGGTGAGGTAGAGGAGAGAAGAAGATGAAGAACATGTAGGTCCCTGCAGACCAGGCTGTCCCATAGAGACGTGAGAGCAACACGTGCATTTTAAAATTTTGTCATAGCCGTACGAAACAGGTAAAAACAAACAGGTGAAATTAATTTAACGTATTCTACTGAAGCCACTGTATCTGAAATATTCTTATTTCAACACATGGCCAATACACAAATTATTGATGAGATATTTTATTTTATTTTATTCTGGTATTGTCCCTGAAACACGGCGCATCATTTACACTTACATCATGATATTGACTAGCCTCATTTCAAGGGCTCAATAGGCATGGGTACCGAATGGCTGGCATAGTGGGCAGCCGAGTCTAGACCAAGTGAAGATCTTGACTTTTCCTCTGAGAGTGTTTTAAGGTGTAGATTTTATTATTATTTGGATATGGCAAAGCCCATGGATCAGGAGACAAGAGGTCATTGAAAATTTTGTTAATTACAACAACTACAGTTCCCAAGAGAAGGGGCATGCCACTCCAGGGGCCACACCAGGAGCACCAGGGGCCCGTCAGGAGGCAGAGGGATAGGGGAAAGCAGAAGTTATATGGACTTTCTTGTGGTTTCTATGGGAAGAAACAAGAGAGGTTTGTGATAGTTTGAGCAATTCCAGTGGGCTCTAGGGCACCGGGCTGCCCCTAGTTGTCAGTAGCTGGCCCTGGGGTGATTAGGACAGGGGTTTGGTGCCCAAGGAGGGTGACAGATTCCTGGAGGAGGTGGTGGGGGTGTGGGTTCTGAACTGGCTGATTTGCATATGAAAGTCTCATCCTAGGTGGACAGGGGTTTGCTCTCCCTGCAAATGAGCCAGTCCGGGGAGGGGCAGTCTCTCCAGGGTCTGCAAGTCCCCAGGATGTCAAAGCCTCGCAAACACAACGTTAATTCTGAGAGAAACAGGAGCACTGCAGGGTCAGAGCCAAGCAGGGGTGTAATCGGGGTGCTGCATGTGCAGGACTGGCTTCTGGCACAGGAGTCATGGAAAGGGGACAGGGTGGACACGGGACAGCAATGGGCAGTTGCAACAATCCAGGGGAGAGGAGGTGAGGACTTGGGTAAGGAGGGAGGCTCTTCGTGGTGGGGGGGTGGGGGAAGCAGCTGCATTTCAGACAAGACAGATCACTAAAACGATAGCTTGCATAAACAACAAAATGAAAATAGACACTAGCCAGCGTGCTTTTAAGGATAGGATCACACATTTGTGGAAATGCTTGACTTCGATAAAATTCCAGGAGAGTTTAGACAGTGAAGTAAGAGCAAAACAGACCCAGAGTTATGCTCATTTGGCTCCTCACTGCCTCGGGACGGTCCCTCTGCCAGGCCTGGTTGGTCATCACATTTCCCAGGTCAGAGCCGGGGCGTTAGAGGCTGGGCTATCCCCAGATTGGTCCCTACGCAGAGAGAGCACACCATGGGGACCAGCAGAGCCCCTTTCACTCCCATCAGAAGCCCTAGGACTTCGCTGCAGGAAAGACTATTGTAAGAGCCACGTGCCATTCTGTGATCCTGACTCCATTCAGAAAGCAGCCGCTGCCAACCCTGGGTCTGAGGTCAGGAGTCCATGGGGCTCCTTCCGCTCAGCAGACCCCCCACCCCCGCATGGCTCATCCCAGCATCCAGGCAGGAGACACCAGAATGACTTGTTCATATTTTCTTCGTAATCTAAACAAAAATGCTTTTGATTCCTGGGGTCTCACATCCTTTATGCGTTGCCATTAACTCCAGCCCAGCTGCGGGAAGCACAGCCCGTAGGGTCGTTTCCCCTTCACGTTAAAACCCAGAGGTAGGGGGCGCCTGGGTGTCTCAGTCGCTGGGCGTCTGCCTTTGGCTCAAGGTCATGATCCCGGGATCCTGGGATCGAGCATTGCACCTGCTCAGCGAGAAGCCTGCTTCTCCCTCTCCCACTCTCCCTGCTTGTGTTCCCTCTCTCACTGTGTCTCTCTCTGTCAAATACATAAAATAAGACAAAACAAGAAATAAAAAAAAAAACAAACCCAGAGGTGAGGTAAGCCAGACCTAGGGCTCACTTAGGCATAAAGATAAAGATTTCGAGTCAAATAAAAAGCACCTCTTTCCCTGCAAGCAGGCAACAGGGGATGGAGACTCTGTCCTAGCCAGGTATGTCTATAACGCAAGGTGGCTGGTGTGTGGGTATGTGCGCCGGCAATCCCAGACGGCGGGGAAGTGTGCGAAAAGTTCCTCCCTGAGGAGTTGTATCTTGTTCCCAAGGTTTTCCTGCACCCAGGACACATCTGGGACTCACTTCTCCCTGGCAGTGGCTTTCGGAGTCCAGTCCCCCTGGAAAGCCCCATCTAGTTTTTAGAACAAAAATAATGGTATTACTCATTTTGATCTCACATACCATCTATCA
The DNA here is from genome assembly GCA_028646535.1 of Procyon lotor. Classification (NCBI taxonomy): domain Eukaryota; kingdom Metazoa; phylum Chordata; class Mammalia; order Carnivora; family Procyonidae; genus Procyon; species Procyon lotor. Next base: position 102,609,528 of record CM053605.1, read on the forward strand.
GACTTTACTCTGAGTTATTATTTTTTTAGGATTTTTATTTATTTGACAGAGAAAGAGAATGAACGGGTTGGGGAAGGAGCAGTGGGAGAGGGGGGGAGGAGCAGTGAGAGAAGAAGCAGATTCTCCCCTGAACAGGGAGCCGGATGGATCCCTTGGGGCTCCATCCCAGGACCCCGGGATCTTGACCTGAGCCAAAGGCTTAACTGACTGAGCCACCCAGGCGCTCTGAATTTTTTTTATTATTGTTAATTTCTAAGCTCATTTAAAAAAAGGCCCATATTCTGAAAGCAATTATATTCAAAGTCTACCAAGAAATTCATTATTTCATCACTGATCATCACACTGTATATTGTTCCAGTTTCATATGCACATAATCTCTTACTAAAAAATTACATATTGAAAGATTATTCTGAATTTCATACAAAAAAGTTTACAAATCATACATGCACACGTTGATGAATTTGTGGAACTGAACACTCCATGACAACCAGCACTCACACTGACACACAGAACATTGACAATAGGCTCGAAGGGCCCCTTGTGCTCCTTCTCAGGTAAGGATCGTCCTGACCAAGGCCAGGGTCAGGTAAAGCAAGTGAAGCCCCTCAGAGGCACTCACCCTCAGGGTTAGCATGAAAAACTCCTTACATCTTGCCCTAATCCCCGCCTTGATCCTGACTTCTAATAGCACTGATCCCTTCTGCCTGTTTTTGAGCTTTGCGGAAATGGCATGATCCAAAAATGCTCTTTTGCGTCTGATCTCTTTTGCTCACCATTACATTTGTGAGATTCACCCACCTTTTTGCTGGGAGCTGCGGTTGTATCACTCTTGCTGCCATAAAGCAGTGATGCTCGATCTTATATGGACACCGTCGTCACCTGGGACTTCCTAAAACACAGATTGCTGGTCCCTGTCCCACAATTTTGGGTTCAGTAGGTCTGGGACAGGACCTCAGAGACTGCTCTAACAAACTGCCCCATGATACTGATTCTGTTCTTCCTGGGACCATCTGTGGGGACCTACCGCTGGATAGCGTTCCACGGTGGGAACATCTCACCGTTCATTAGTCCATTCTAACGCTGATGGGCAGGTGGGTTTCTGGTGTTGGGCTATTAAAAATAGGAGTCCTTCAAACAGTTTTGTCCATGCCTTTTGGTGAACCGCCTATGCACTTCTGTTGGCTGTGTCCCTGGGAGTGGAATCACTAAGTCCTAGAGAACACGTAGGATCAGTTTTAGAGAAATACGGTTTTCCAAAGTGGTTGTACCAGTTTACACTCCTACCAGCAAATAATGTGGATTCCTGTTCCACACCCTTGCCAACACTCGATATTACCTACCATTTTTCTTTCAGATATTCTGGTGAGTGTGTACCAGAATCTCACTGTGGCTTCAATTTGCTTTTCCCTAGTAATGAATAAGGGAAATCATTTCATATGGTTATCGGCCATTTGGCTGGCTTCCCTTATGAAGTATCTGTGCGAGTCCTTAATCCATATTTCTAGTGGTTGTTTTCCTTGTTCTTATTGATTAGCAGGAGTTCATGATGAGTCTTTTGTCAGATGTGTTTACAAATACCTCCTCCCATATGCTGCCTTCACTCTTTTCAGTGTCTTTTAATGAACAGAAGTTCTTAGATCTAGGTAGTCCGATTCACTACCTTTTTTCTTTATGGTTAGCATGTCTGTGTTCTGATTAAGAATTCTTTGCCAGTTCCAAGATTCCAGATAAATATTTATCCAATGTAAGCTTGAGTGTTATGGCGCCCAAACTTTGGACCCAGAGCTGTCAACCATGCCATGTGTACTTTCAGCCACCATGGCGTATGTCACATGTTGTCCCCAAGTCTTCCCACTTACGCTCCATCCACATCTTCTTTGCTCCTATCCTGCTCTTCTCCGTCTCACCCTCTCGTCACTGGTTCTTCCTTGTGGCCTCAAAGAGCTCCTGCAAACAACATGTCCTCTCTCGCTGTCTCCTGAGCTCATGATGGGGCCCCTGTGACCTGCTCCACAAAGCCCACTGGACCACAGCACCGTCCCAAGAAGATTGACTGGCCTGTGTTCCTGGGTCTCCATGGGATTCCATGGGATCTTCTTCTTAGACAAGAGTCCTTTCTTTCAGGGGAAACATCTCTGTGTTTGCTGCTGAGTAGCACTCACTCACTTTTTCCATCTGGATGTCTGAAATCTCTAATGTCATGGCTGGATTTTTAGAATGCATGTTAATCTCTTAAAGTTGGATCAGGGTCAAATTCATTCTGCAGATTGTATTTATGCTTTCCCAGTTCACCAGGCCAGGGCAACACGGATCCTGGGCAGAGCCCGACCCCAGGGGTGAGCAGGACCCACACAGGCAGGTGGGTTCAGCATGTTTGTGTTTGGAGGGAACTGGTGATGGCCAAAGAGAGTTCCTAGGAAGATGCAGAGGCTGGTAAGGAAGCACTGAGAAGCATCACCAGGGAAAGGTCTAGGGACCAGGAATGAACAAGTCAGGTACCAGCACGTGTGGCTTGAAAAATTCTCTTAGAATTTTGTGTACCTAGGACACCTTTTACTCTTATTATGCAGTCTTTCCCACAGGGGTCTTGGGCCATTTCTGAACAAAAAGCTTCACTCTCCTAATGGCTAATAGAGCTCATTAAAACACCCCTCTCTATTCCCCTACAAAGTGGTTAATGAGGGAGTAGCCCAAACTGGGCTCCCTGAATAGATGTCCATTATACATAATTTCAGATTTCCATTAATGGGCCACCAGGGATATACAGTAAAATATTAGAATTTATTTATGTTTTACTTTGGAAAGCATTAGATAAATTTTATTCCCTCAGCAGATCTGCCCCTATTTTCCAAGTCAAATGTTACCCTTTTATTTTTCTGTATTTCCTGAGCACACATCAATGGATGGGGTGCTGTCGGCAACAGTGGGGAGACCAGTTAGAAGTTTTCTGTACAGCACCTGGTGTACAATAGACATGCTAACTAGTCTTCCAGGGAGTATAAACCATGTGCTTACTAGTCGTGCCAGGTCTTCAGACTGTGCCTTCTCTCTCTCCATTCCCGTTCAAGGATCACCTTCTTCACTCCTTAGCTCTCTTTACTTATCTTTTTATTTCCTTACCTGTTTTCTGGTGGTTTCTTTTTCAGCTGCCCTACACAAAAGCAAAATTCTTTCCTCCCTTCTTTGTCCTCATTCTTCTCCCCTGATTAATTTCCCATCTGCCCTCTGTGAAATCATCAGCCTCACATTCCAGTCTAAAAGGTGAGTCCCTCAAGACATAACTTTGTTCCTTCTACCTGTCTGGTTTTGTCATTTATTGCTTGGGAGTATGCGGATGTTTTTCTCCCAGTCACAGGTAGTTACACTTAAAAATAAGAATTTAGCATTCCGGGGCTCCTGGGTGGCTCAGTCGGTTGAGTGTCTGCCTTCAGCTCAGGTCATGATCCCAGGGTCCTGGGATTGAGCCCCTGAATCAGGGTCCCCGCTCAGAGGGAAGCCTGCTTCTCCCTCTCCCACTCCCCCTGCTTGTATTCCTTCTCTCACTGTCTCTCTCTCTCTCTGTCAAATAAATAAATAAAATATATAAAAAAATATTTAGCAGTCCAAGAAAATGATCATAGGTCTATGAAAAGATGACCAGGTGGTTCATCACAACACTGACTAGCAGGGCAAAGAAAATTAAAAGGAAGCAAATATCTGTGTATGGAAACTTGATTAAATTAAAATGCGTTCTTACAGGGCACCTGGGTGGCTCAGTTGGTTAAGCAATTGCCTTCACCCGAGGTCATGATCCTGGAGTCCCGGGATCGAGTCCCACATCGGGCTCCCAGCTCCGCGGGGAGTCTGCTTCTCTCTCTGACCTTCGCTCCTCTCATCCTCCCACTTTCTCTCTCTCTCTCTCTCAAATAAATAAATAAATAATAAAAAATAAATCCTTAAAATGCATTCTTACAACAGAGTAGTAAAAGCTGTCCAAATGATGCCCTAAAATAATATTTGAGGATGCGGAAAGTTGTTTATGATATATTATTGATGGGAAAAAAGGTAAAAATCAATATGTGAAGCATGATCCCTTCTTTGCAAATGAGCCAAAACTATACATCTTTAGTCATAGGGGAAAAAAAGGAAGACTAATGCCTATCTCCAAATACAGTCACATTCCGAGGTTCTCGGGGTAGGACTTAGAACAAACGAATTTGAGAGGAAACAGTTCAACTCAAAGCAGCAGCTGTCCTGTTTCAGGTGAACTCAGAGATAAGATGCTGCCTGCCCTAAGTAAGGCATCATGTGTTTCTTTCTTTTTAAGGTTATTTATTTATTTATTTATTTGAGACAGAGAGAGTGAGCAAAGCACAAGCCAGAGGGAAAGGCAGGAAGAAAAGCAGGTTCCCTGCTGAGCAAGGAGCCTGATGTGGGACTCGACCCTGGGACCCTGGGATCCTGATCTGAGCCAAAGGCAGACCCCTAACCATCAGAGGCACCCCGTGCCCCAGGTATCCGTGTTTTTCTTAACATCATATGCATTTTTACCTCTGTCCACCAGAGGGCAAACTTTCAAAGTGCCTATTTAAAAATGCTAGCCTTGATGTTTAACTCTTAATAAGCCTAACTAGTATCTTTTTAAAATAAAAGAGACAGCCTTGGGCTGCTCATTAATATGAGTGACTTTCGGTTTGAATCTCCCTTTCTTTGAAAGTCCAGGATCCCGTACTAAGATAATTTTCCATTAGCGGGCGTGAACATTTGGACAATTCCGAAGCCAGTTGTTCCAAAAAGCAATTCTTTCCTCATACTACATTTTGTTATAACTCCTATCATTTCAGTTTCATTATCTCAATTCCTCAGCACCTTCTGAGTTATCGCGCGAGAACGGGGAAGAAAATGAATTTTGAAGTCAAGTGCTCCAATTCATTTATCTGGGTATTCAATTACTCATCCAGTTAACAGACTTGTTTTTATTGTATGTAAGGCAGTGGGATTCAAGTCCTAATTCTGCCACTTGGTGGCTATCAGGACCGTGGGCAAATCAATCTCCCTGTATTTCTGCTTCCTCCTTCCTAAAAGGGATGATACTGACCTTAAAAGATGGTTCTGGGACTCGGTGCGGTCAGGACCTTGGAGTCCCAGGGTCAGGGAGCTCCTGTTTCTGAATCTCTGGGGAGTGTCCATTGTGGGGGAGGGGTCTTACCCCAAACCTCCTGACTGAGAACCTCTGGGGGGTAGTACCCAGGAAAACCTGCCAGTTACTAAGTTCACCAACTGAACAGACCGAGTTCCACATCTCTAGCCAGGCAAAGTTTCTCAGTGTGAGCCCTACTGCCATGTGGGGCTGGATCTTCTTAGTTTTGGGGTCGTCCTGTGCCCAGCGGGAGAGCGAGCACCACCCCTGGTCTCTACCCAATGGAGGACCACTGAGGCAGACCAAGGGAATTAGTCACAGTGCCATCAAGCAGAGACACAATCCCAGTCCATTGCCTCTCTGGGCGAGGCTCAAAGGGTCTGGCCCCTGCCACACTGTCCACACCATCATTTCTGACCTCGGGACCAGAGCCACTGTTTACTGAATGACCCCCAGTGTGGCAGGGATGCTTTACAGAAATGAACTCGGGGAACACGCACCTTGCCCGTGGACGTGATTGTGAATTCTGGCTTAGAAGTGAGGAGCTAGAGGTTCAGAAACCTGTGCCCGAGGTCACAACTGAGTCCAGATGTGCCTCTGAACTCCCTGCTTTCTGTATTGCTACATCCATTGGCCAATTCATTATGCCCCGCCCTGTCACTTTCCTTGTGTCACTTGCCTAGTCCCCCGGCAGGCTGTGTAAGGACAAATCCACGTCCCGGGGAGGCTGTGGAGCACAGCTATATGGTGGCTTTCTTGTGGTTGAGCGGGCAGAATGGAGATAGCGCTGCAAATCTTATGCTGGGATAAAGAAAGTCTGGGTAACACGCATTTATCAAGAGTGAAGCTGAGCGTCAGTGGGAACTGACTGAGGGAATCAGCAGCCCAAAAAGAGAATAAACGTGGCTTCCGTGGGGAGGAAAGAAGAGCAGAGAATCACTGGGAAAGCCCTGAAGCCGGTCCAACGGAGGCTATCGAGGGCCGGGACAGCACTGCAGGCCCCGGCTGTTCCCATCTGGGCAATGGACACACCACCGTTCCCCCTGTGGCCCATCAGCTGGGAGGCATCTCTAAGAGAAGTGGGTTTGTGAATCCACAGCACAGCTCGTGTCACGCAATAATGTATCCAAGTGATTTCTTCTCCCCCTTCCGTCTTCTCACCCTCGTTCTTTCCTTCAGCCCTGAAGGGCTTTCTACCTTATGCGAGCCCCGGGCAGGAGAAGCATGTGGAAATCCATATGGAGTCAGGCTTCATGTTGCAAAGGTGGGAGGGACCGAAGGTGTCATGGGGACAGGCTCCCACTGCCAGTGTGGGTCCGGCCTTGCTCTCTGCAACCTTGCCTCATCTCCTTCTCTGGCTGGAAGGTCCGGCAAGGCTGGCCTGGCCAGTGCCACCTGGTGAGGGCAGAGTGGAAGGTAGCCGTCCACCAGCCTCCGCGGGCAGCGCCTGGAGCCTGCAGGTGAAGGCCAAGTGAACTCCAGGGAGGTGAGCCCAGGACGCATGTGTGCAACAGGTGACAGGGCTGGGACGGGCTTGTCGGAGAGGCCCTAGGAGGAGGTAAGAAGAGAAGAGGGAAAGGGGTTGGAATAATCCAAGAAAGACCTGTGCCGCCCTATCCCGGTGAATGGCTCGGGCAGACCTAACCCTTTCTGCAGCTCAGGACTCACGATCCTGCAATGCGGGAGGCACTACCTGGGCCTGGGGTGAGGGCCTCTGGCTGGACTTGAGCAGAAAGCCTGGTGCTGAGTCTTCAGAGGGGACCCAGTGGAAGAAGGGCATGGGGAACGCGCAGAAGTAGGGCTGGTGGAACCTTCTCTCTGGCGGCCCGCCGGGGCTGGGGCTCTGCCTCCTCCTTCCCTTGCCGGGCCATTGGACACGCCCCTCCTGCTCCTTCCCTTTATGATGAGAAGCAATGTTGGGGTTGAGACTGCACGGGCTTGGCTCTCCTCTCGCTTCACGGTTCACGGAGGCAAAGACCGGAACCCCTGCCCGCCCCATGAGTGCTCCGGAACTCCTGCCGCGTCTCCTGACCTCCTGCCGCGTCTCCTGACAGGCCTCCCCTCCTCCGAAAGAGCATCACACGTGCCACATTGGTTTCGTCCTTGCCTGTTTGCTGCTGGGCCCCATCGTAGGCGCACAGCGCAAGTGAATTCAACGGCAGGTGCCCAAAGAAAACTTGAAATAAAAAACGATAGAAAGCCTGGGATTTTTTGCCAGCCGTCCGTCCCCCCACAATCCTCCTATGCCCTGGAGCATGAATCTGCGAGTCTTTGTGTCCAGTTCTGATCCCCTCTCGCTGGGAGCATCTCACACGCCAGTGTCTGAAGCTACAAGGCATATTTTTCATACAACATGACCTCAAAACAGGAGCCAACCCAAGTGCTTCCTTGGGTGCTCAGCCGCGGAAACAGCCATCTGCCCGGGGGCTGCGGGGAAGCCGGCTGTGTTGTAGTTATTGAGAGGCTACGTTTCGGATGCCAACGCACCACCTCCCCGGGGGATTTTTTTTTTCTCCCCAAGAGTAATTTTGATTATATCTGATTTTCCTCGTGATGTTGACTCCACCTGGCTCTCTTCCTCGCTAAGCGGGGAGCTCCTTGAAGGGTGGACCCTCTCTCATTCACGTTCCTTCTGCCCAGTGCGTGCCTGCAGCTCGAGGGCAGCCCAGGTCGGGTTCCTGGACAGCCTGGCTCATTTCCCTGGGGGTGGGCAGACTGAGATTGTAAAGGATGATTCGGTCATACTGGAGATCTGGGGGAAGGTGATGAATGGTGGTCTGCGCCGTCCTCACCCACTGTAACTTCCCCTATTTCTTTCTTTCTTTCTTTCTTTCTTTCTTTCTTTCTTTCTTTCTTTCTTTCTTTCTTTCTTTCTTTCTTTCTTAGGCTCCCTGCTGAGCAAGGAGCCTGACATGGGACTCGATCCCAGGACCCTAGGATCATGACCTGAGCCGAAGGCAGCTGCTTAACCAGCTGAGCCACCCAAGCATCCCCCTTCCCCTATTTCTTTGCAGGCTCTAGCTTGTGTTGGTAAACCGCAGCAGCTGACACACTTGTGAACTCTCACCTCTTGTAAGGGACTGCAGCTCCTTTGCGGGATCCTCTTTCTTTTCCTAACTTCGAAAATGTTGGGAGTTCTACTTTCAGTCTAGGGCTCTGATCTCTCCTTTATTCCACCTGCACGTGCATCTTACGTGGTCCTGCCCAACCCCACAGATCTCAGCATCGCTGTGCCCTGTGCTGCCTAGTATGTGGCCACCGGCCATGCATGGCTATGGAGCGTGTGAAATGTGACAGGTCCAAGCCGAGATGCACCGTCCGTGTAACATACACACTGGATATTGAAGACTTAGTGCAGAAAAAAAAGAAAATTATCTCATAAATGTTTTTGTATTGATTACATGTTGAAATGATAAAATGGATTAATCCATTGGATTAAATCAGATATAGGAATATTAGTGTCACCTGTTTTTTAGACCTTGCATTTAATGTGTCTACTAGAAATTTTTAGATTATCTAAGTGACTCACACCTTATTTCTATGGGACACTCTGATCTATACACTGATGACTCTGACATTTCTACCTTGAGCTTCTTTTCTCTGAGTTTTGGAGTGGCGGCGTATTAGCGTTCTCTGGAGGGACTGGAAAGATAGGGTGCACGTGCACACACGTTTGTGTGTTTGTGTGTGTGTATGTGTGGAGAGAGAAAGAGAGATTTTAAGGAATTAGTTTGCATGATTGCTCAGCCCAAACCCCAGGAGTCCCCCGTGGCACCTTTCTTGCCTCCCCACTCCTCTTCTGTCCATCTACCAGTCCTGCCAGGTCTGCTGTTAGACCTGATCCTGATTCTGACACGGCCACACTGGTCCGAGCCACTGTGTCTCATCTGCACATGACAGTTCTCCAAACCACCTTCCCCTTCCCCACCGCCACCGACCTACCCACAATGTCACACGAAGGTATGCCCTCCTGGTTAAAACACCAACGGACCAAGGAACCCCTGGTCTCAAAATTCCATTGGCTTTTATCACATTCAGAATAAAAGAGGAAATCTATACTAAAGCCCACAAGATGCAAACAATTTCTCTGAGCACCTGCTCTATGGCTCACCCTGGGCCAAACCAGCCCTCTTGCTGTTTCTTGGACGTGTCAGGGGCACTCCTGTCTCAGGATCTCTGTACGCTTGGCCCTTCTCCCTGGTCTTGCGCAGTGTCCCTCCTGTCCTTCTGTGAGGAAGAAACCTTCCAGGCCTGCCTACTGCTAAGAACCTCCTCCCTTGGGCTGACACGTGGCTTCTTTGCACCTCTTCAGATGCTGACGTGTCTGCGTGAGCCTTTCTGACCTCACTTGCCACATGCCCCTGGGGCTTCTGGGCTTCCACACCAGGCTACGCTAACCTCTGCTAGCGTCAGTCTCTCATCAGGAATGACCATAACAGCCGCTTCCATTTCACAGGTTTGTTTGGGGGGATTAAAGTGACAGTCTTCATAAAGCGCAGGCCCATGGTAAATATTCAACAAACGCCAGCTAAAACACTGCTGATTTCAGTAGTGAAACTTACAGGTTACGGAACTGAGAGCCGTGTAACAGGACAGGGACGGCCTATAATCCAGATTTCTGGCTGTTTACATCACCCCACTCCTGACTAAGAGCCTAAGGGGTATGATTACTTGGGGGGAGGGTGTGGGGTACATAATTCATAATTTTATTTTGTTTTTTAAAGCTTTTATTTGAGAGAGAGAGAGAGAGTACAACCAAAGAGACCTGCAGGCAGAGGGAGAGGGAGAAACAGGCTCCCCGCTGAGCAGGGAGCCGGATGTGGGGCTCAATCCCAGGACCCTGGGATCATGACCTGAGCCAAAGGCAAATGCTTAACCGACTGAACCACCCAGGAGCCCCCATAATTCAGTTTTTAAAGGAGAATCAAGTTTCACATTAAATACAAAATTCACAATGGCTACAGAGAGTGGGTTCAATATTTTCCCTCTTACTCTGTGTTGGCTTTATTGGGTGTGACTCATCACACCTTTCAGTCTTCTTTTCTTCCAACTCAGCACATTTGGCCTTATGGTCCCAGCAAGGGACATACTGATTTTAAGGTGAAATTTGTTATCCCGGCAAGAAGAGTATACTGGAAGAACCAACTTCCCACCAAAGCTGGTATGTAAAACAGGAAGTGCAGCCCCTAATCAATGAAAAGACAGAAGGAAGCAACACACTGCTTTCAATGCGTTTTGGTTTCTTGATGTAGAGGAACTGTAATTGCAAGCTGCTACGAGATTTGCAGATACCATCTTAGAATCTTCAAGAAACGCAATACAGGAGGAGCACCAAGGGACCGGAGACAGATAATGTGGCAGGGAATTGTCAAAACGTGGAAACAATAAGAATCTATGGGATGCCAGACGGGACATAACTCAATTTTGCTTTGACGATCTGGAGGGCAATCGAGAATCGTGCCTTGCTTCAGGCTCATTATGCTAGATAAGCTTGTTGTGTACTGTAAATGGACAGATGTTCCCATTAACACACTAACTGCTAACAGTTAGGAGCTTCCTGGGCAACACGGGTTGATCTGTTAATAATCACTTCCATTTATTGGCCCCCTCTGTGCCAGGAGCCATGGTAAGTGCTTTCTTTACATTTTCTCATTTCATCCTCTTTTGCCGCCCTATGAGGTCTGCATTGGGAGGTTGTTGATGCAGCAAAACAGCATATACGCAGCGATCCAGGGAAAACCATAGGATCCCAGACTCTAGCACAGATGTACTTGTGTGGCAGTTTCTCTTAACCACTACTCTGCGCTGCTTAGAAAAACCCAGACTGTGTCTTGATGAGCAAGAAGCCAAAGAGAAGTCAGTGAAGGTGATGGAGATAGGCAGTGGTGAGAAGAGGCAGACGAGGCTTCTGTGAAATGCCTCCCTCACTTCACAGCGAGGGCGAACTTTCCACGTTGGAAATAACAATGTCCATATGGGATGAACGCCATTCTACATGAAAATGCCAGTTGCTGCTTTCAACCAAAGGTTCAAAGTCATGTCATGTGACGGGAACTTGATGGGAGACCGGGGGAATCTAGAAACTCACCCTGTTTATGTTATAGCTATGGTTTCCCATCTGTACTACCAATACCCATCCTTGTTTATACTCTGTTCAGGAAAGCAATTCTCCCATTTTCCCAGGTTCTACTTTGGATCACTTGATCCTCTAGGAGTCACGGGCCATGGCCAGAATCAAGTGGGACCCTCAGACTATATAATTAATGAGAGTTTAATGAGGGGGTTGGGTTAATCACACATATTTGGATAGGGTTGAAGGAGACCAACAGCTTATGGTGAAGGTCTCAAGACTCCTGAGCGCACGTTCCCTAGAAGGGCCAAGAGGAGAGAGCAGATTCCAGAGCCTGGAGAGGGTCGCTGCAGGCAAGGCTGCCTGACCTGAGCCTGCTCTCGTTGAAGGATCCGCAGAGGCAGGGGTGAAGGAGATCTAGGGGGCATGTGTTCTCACCTCACTTTCTTCCCAACCCTCAAACCCTGCCAGTGCATCCTAATGGAAGCCACTGAGCAGGAGAGTCTGTTCCTGTTCCCAGCACACAAACCCAGATGCAGAAAGATGGAAAATGGATTAGGGTGTGGTTAATAGAAGACGCCTACCGCCATCCCCTACTTCCAAAAAAGAACAACTGAATTGAAAATAGGTAAAATGAGAGCATAAATAAATAAATAAATAAAATTTTTTAAAAAAAGTAAAAAGCCAAGTGATCAAATGAAGCAATGAATTTTTTTTTAAATCAAAACAAATGACACCCATTGAGAGGTCACAAACAGAAATAACCCCAAGACTATCTGATTTGGCCTCGCACATGCCTCACACACATTTCAATTTATTGCCAATATTTAAATATTGGGAGATTTTTACACAGACATCTGAATTTCCTGTTTTTCTTTCTTTTTTAAAAAATTGAAGCATGACCGACACACAATATTGTATTAGTTGCAGATGTACAACACAGCGATTCAATGTTTGTGTGTATCACAAAACGGTTCCCACAGTAAGCCTAGGTCCCATCTGTCACCATACAAAGCTGTTACAATATGCTGTACATTACATCCTTGGAAGATTGTATCTTTTAGTCATTGTCCCCTGTTTTGTCTCTCCCCCACCCCAAACCCCTCCCCTCTGGCAAACATCGGTTTCTCCTCTGTATCTATGAGTTTGTTTTGTTTTGTTTTGTTTTGTTCATTCATTTGTCTCAGTTTTTATTTTTTAAATATTTATTTATTTGAGAGAGAGTGAGTGCATGAGCAGGGAGTGGGGCAGAGGGAAAGCAGACTCCCCCAATGAGCAGAGTTAACTCTGAAGAGTGTGACCTGAGCCAAAACCAAGAGTCAGACACTTAACCGACTCATTTATCTTGTTTTTTAGATTCCACGTGTAAGTGAAATCCTAAGGTATTTGTCTTTTTCTGTCTGACTTATTTTGCTTAGCATGATACCCTCTAGTTCCATCCACGTCGTTGCAAAAGGTAAGATTTCATTATTTTTTATGGCCTAGTAATAGCCCCCAGACACACACCCCTACCACATCTTCTTTATCCACTCATCTATCAATGGAAATTCTGTTACTTTCATATCTTGCCTATGGTACATAATGCTGCCATGGGCAAAGGGGGGCACATGTTGAAATCGGTTTTGTTTTCTTCAGGTACATAGCTAGAAGTGGAGCCACTGGATTGTATGGTAGATGTATGTTTAATTTTTTGAGGACTTTCCATACTGTTTTCCACAACAACTACACCAATTTGCTTTCCCACCAATAGTACACGAGGATTCCCCCTTTTCTCCACATCCTCACCAACACTTACTTCTTGTCTTTTTGAGACCAGACATCCTGACAGGTGTGAGGTGAGATTTCACTGTAGTTATGATTGGCATCACCCTGATGATCAGTGATGTTGAGCATCTTTTCATGTGTCTGTTGATTGTCTGTATGTCTTTTTTTTTTTTTTTTTTTTGAAAAGTGTCTCTTTAGGTCCTCTGCCTATTTTTAAATCAGGTGGGTTGTTTTTCAGTATTGAGTTTATTTGGATATTAGCCTCTTAAGAGATTGTCATCTGTAAATATTTTCTCTTATATAGTAGGCTGCCTTTTAATTTTGTTGATGGTTTCCTTTGCTGCACAATATCTCTTTAGTTTGCTGTAGTCCTATTTGTTTGTTTTTGCCTTTGTTGTCCTTGCCTGACGAGACAGACCGCCCCCCTCCAAAATAACACGTAGACCAATATCAAAGAGCTTATTAGGAATTTTATAGTTTTAGGTCTCACACTTAAGCCTCTAATCCCTCTTGAATTTATTTTTGTGTATGGTCTAAGAAAGTAGTCAGTTTCATTCTTTTGCATGTGGCTGTCCAGTTTTCCCAGCACCATTTATTGAAGAGCTCATCTTTCCCCCATTGCATATTCTTGCCTCTTTTGTCATAGACTACTTGACCATATAATCACGGGTTTATTTCTCGGCTCTGTCTTCTGTTCATTGATCAAAACCATACTGTTTTGATGATTGCAGCTTTGTAGTGTATCATTCCTTTTGCCCGAGCACAAACATATCTGCCTTCATCTGCATCTCTTACCTTAGATATTACGTCACTTCCTTCAGGGGAGCTTTGTCTCTAGAGACTCCTACAGCATCCCAGGCTAGCGATGATCGCGCTGTGTTATCACCTCTGGACTTAATCTAAAAGGACAGGGACCGAGCCTGTCTTGCCTCTTGTATCCACAGGACCTCTGCATGACCACTTAATACTGTTGGACGAATACACGGCCATACCCCAGTCTCCAATAGTTTTAAAGAAACCAAAATCAAGTCCTCTAAGCACCTCTAGCTTGGTGTCCGAGATAACCAGTATGAAACAAACAGCTCCAGGGAGACAGTGAACGAGTTTGAAGAGAATCATGAGCTCACTTCCTGGCAAGACCCCTGCTCTAGCAAGCTCTTACCATTCTACCTCTCCAGAGAAAATATCTGGCTCACAGGATGTTTCTGACCTGGCTTTGAAAAACCAAGAACACATTCAATTTAATTACCATTCAACATTAGTCGGCATGGATTCGCAGAAGTCCTCACTCTACATATTTATTAAGAAATCCATCGACCCTCATTTTTCTAGACAGGGCAATTTCAGACACTTCCTGTCTCCAAGAAGTCATTGCTAATATTGAATTCCAATAGTATGTGAAATTGTGGCTGGCAGCCAATAAAAGATGCTTTAAACCCCAGCCCTCCCTCGATAGCCTGGCAATTTGTGAGCAACCTAACAGGCAGTGGAATTCATAGAATTCTGAAATCCAAGCCTTTCTCTTTTGGTGGCAGGAGCTGGGGAGGATTGATGGCCCCAAAGGGACCGGTTTTGGAATCAAAGTTGCATACGTTCATTCACCCTGTGTTCCCAACGAAGTATTATTTTTCCAGAAGACTGGAAAACATACCCTGATGTGACAAGGGAAAATGCTAGAATGTATATTCTTTCTCCAATTGGAAGGCAGATGCCATTCCCAGACCTGACTGGGGCAAGGCAGGTGGGGGCCGGTGCCAGCCAGCTTGGGCCCTTGCCTGGGGCCGGACCTCAGGACCTCAGGAGACGAGAGAGCCCATCTGCTTACCCAGCTTGACGTCGCTGTAATGTGTATAGCAGGTACCTTGTATTTCCTCTCTGTGGGGATTTAATATAATGTCTGTCGAATGCACCCAGAATCTCAGAAGCATGGAGCCTTAGGGGAGAGAAAGGGCCTCAAGCTGTAAATAGCAGCAAAATGAAACACCATGTTTTTTTTGTTGACAGGTGTTCCCCAGGGAAGGTCCCCCCCTCCCAGGAGGAGCTCATCACCGGAGGCTTTCGGCACCCCTGACACAACGACATGACAGTCCACAAAGAGGTGTAGAAATGACGGCTCTGTTATTACAGCGAGATTAAATGAGACTCATTGTCAGGGACAGGGACGAGCAGCAGGAATGCTTTTCTTCTTTTCTGCGGAAAATGGTCTGAGCTGCTGGGTTGCCCGTGGTCTCTGGAATTAAGTCCGTCGTGCAATTAACAACTGGTTTCACAGAATCGCAGGCTGTCACGGCTCCTATGGGACTTTGATGCCACACATCCAAGGTTCCATGAAAGGCGTTTCACAGAGGAGGCACCCCAAATGCAGATGTGTTTTCCCCAAGGTTGTGCGGGGGTGGGGCGGGGGGAGTTAGAAGCAGAGAGGGAAGCCAATTGCCCGATCCAAGCTGTTCTCTTTCATACGGTACTCCTTTTCCCTGAGGACACAGCCCTTCATCCTTGGGGTCTAGGCAGTCAGCAATGGGTCTGTTTGGGCTGCTATACCCAAACTACCATAGGCCAGGTGACTTCAACAGCAAACACTTATTTCTTATGGTCCAGAGACTATAAAGGCCAAGATCGGGACTCCAGCAGATTTGGTGTGTGGTGAGAGCCCGCCTCCCGGCTCACAGCTGGCCACCTTCTCAGTGTGCTCACAGCAAGGTTCTCTTTACAAGGGCACTGGTCTCATTCCTGAGGGCTCCACCCTCATGCCCTGATCACATCCCAAAGTCCCCACCTCCTACTACATCACCCTGGGAGTTCAGCTTCAACATCGGAATTCTATGGGGATGCAACAAAGGCTCTAGAGAGGATTAGCGGAGGTACCTTGGCCCACGCAGATGCTCAGTGGGAGACAAGGAAGTGACTCGATGCCCAGGCTCTGCCTCCTCCCAGCTCCCTGCCCGCCTTTCTTCTCTCCCAAGACAGAGACAGAAAAGCCCAGAGCAGGAAGGTTTCCGAGACTGCAGACCACAGTGTCACGGGTCTGTAAGTCACCAGGCAGATTGAAGTTTATTCTCACGTTTGGCCCACCCTGCCTGCCTTTTCCAGCCAATGTGACCCCTGCTGACCAGAATTTTAGCCATTTCCTCTTTTTAAAGTAAATACTTGTGAAGGGGACAGTGTCAAGGAGTCCAAGAGCGTTTTTTTTGGGGGGGGGTGGGTGGAGAAGGGTGTCACATTCCCCAAGATGAAAAGCCAGACTGGGCAGGAAGAATGGAACCCGAGAGTTTTTATTCTTAGGGGTACGACGTGCATGACAGCTGGCCCCCAACCTCCAGTTCCCAGTTTATTTCCGAGGCCAGTTCTCGAAGGAACTCCCAAGTCCCTACAGACCGTCCCTGATGATCGGGGTCATGGGCTTTTCCTGCAGCCCAGATTTTCTACCGAATGCTTCAGGGGGCTAGTGAGTTTCTCGGCCCCATGGCAGATCTGGGAAGAAAGTACCGGGTAGGGAAAGGGCAATTTGATCCCCAGGCCTTCCTATGTCTGGGGGCAAAACTCTGGTGTCCACAGCAATTCCATCCTTCAACGATTAAGCTGACAGTCTTTAAAATGGGCCTTTGCAAACAAGGTGGGGAAGGGCTAAGCAGGGAGATGGGCCCACAGGCTCAATCAGTGCTCCTTCCTCTGCACCTTGACATGGAATATAGATGGTGGCTCTCAGAGTATCAAGAGGAAAAATCCACTGGGTCACTAGGCAGGATTGGGGCCGGCAACCTGCTCCAAAAGGCTTGGTGCTCCAATCTGTTGAGTTCTACCTCATCGTTAGCTTCCCTAAGAATATTTGCTCCTTTAAAAAAAATATTTAAATAATAACAATTGCTGTAGGGTCTACTTAAAAAGGAATAACTTGATTTTCTCACAAAACGGCTAAGACTACTGGTCCTTGGTAAAAAGTCAATCTCTTCCTTACTCCAGTGTGTCAGCCGTTCTGCCGCTGGGAATTTGCCAAAGTAAATAATCCTAAATTCTGAAAAATCTACATTCAAGACCATGGTTTTTTGTTTGTTTGTTTGTTTGTTTTTATGGCACTACTTATTAGCATGAAGAAACAGTAAGCACTTTAAATATTTAATGATAGGGTGATAACGTTTACATAAACTGTATAAATTCCCAGTAAGGAATATTATTCAGTCATTAAAAGTGATGAGAAAAATGCTAAGTCCACTGGGAAAAAAACCCAACAAAAAACAAGGATATAAAATTAAATCATATTCGTGTCCCTCTCTAGAGATGTGGGAAAACCCTGCCATAAAATTTCGTAAAGCATTAACAGTGATTGCAGAAAGGATGGCAGGATCGTGGATGACTTCTTTTCTAGGTTTTCAGATACATGATTGCATATTCGTAATAGAAAAATGTGAATGTAACTTAAAAAAAAATGATTGCACTGACCCCCAAAGACATTTCATTCTTTGGGACCTAAAAGGCAGCTGTCTGACTTGAAAGAGGTCCCATGTAGAGGACTTGGCAGTTTAGTGACAACGTGAGTCACTCGTGATTCAATCTAGCGTGAACCCTGCAGGAAGTTGCTAGGACAGCTACTACTTGTTGGGTGGTGGTCATAAAAGTGTGGCTTCTAGAACTCCTGCTGTTTTCTGCCCTGGCCACGTGAATGCAGACTTTGCCATCCAGAGCTGCATGTTACGGCAACCAGGAAGTGGCGGTGACCAGGGGTGAGAGGTCAGGGCGACGAGGGACCTGAGGGTCACGGGATGGGAGTGGCCGTAGCTTCCAGATGGGCGCATCATGCTGGGGAAGGAGATGTAGCAACAGCCCATTGGTTGTCCTCAAATATTTGAGAAACTGGAACCTTGTCTTGTTCTTAACATCTGCTCCTTCTTCACTAGGAAGTTGGTATCTTTATCCAAGAGTCACTGAGGAAAAGGTCCCTCTTTAT
This sequence comes from Procyon lotor, assembly GCA_028646535.1. Lineage (NCBI taxonomy): Eukaryota > Metazoa > Chordata > Mammalia > Carnivora > Procyonidae > Procyon > Procyon lotor. The sequence continues at coordinate 102,627,423 of CM053605.1, forward strand.
TTGTTGCCCTGGATGCCATGCCCTCGATTTCAAGTCCAACGGCAGTCCTGCATGGGCTCTGCCTCCCTTACATGGGGCTGATTGGCCAGTCATTGAATTCATCCTTTGTAAGTGCTTTAATTCGGGCATGAACTGTGTGTCCCTTGTCATTATGTCTATAGCTAGAGTTGCTGCTCTTCCTCCTTTGCTTCTGTCCAAATCCATTCATGCCACAAATATTTTTATGAGCACTCACTGCAGGCCAGCCTTGCGCTAGGGGCCGGGGCACTAAATTACCCCAAACAGGCTAAAGCTTATGTTCTAGTGAGGTAGGGAGAGTTAACAATTAGTAGGTATTTGCAGGTATTAACTTAATACTCATCCCAACCCTGTTGGATAAGTACCATGATTATCTCCATCTTAGAGATGAGGACCTGGAGAAGCAAACGTGCTGAGCAACATCCGAAGAGACAGAGCTGGGGCACCTGGGAGGCTCGGCAGGGGAAGCATCCAACCCTTGGTTTTGACTCAGGTCATGATCTCAGGGTCTCGAGAAGGAGCCCTGGGGCAGGCTTCGTGCTTAGCGGGGAGTCTGCTTGCCACCTTCTCCCTCTCCCTCTGCCCCTCCTGCTCCCGTATGTGTGCACTCTCAATCTCTCAATCTCTCTAAAAATCAACAAAATCTTAAAAACAAAAAGAAGCCAAAGAGACAGGAGCTGACGGTCCTCCATCTTCCGCCCAACCTGAATCTGCCTCTGTGCAGTCCATGCTCATCTGAGTCAGCTGTCAGGAAATTCTCCTTGTGCGGCAGTGAGGTGGGCGGTGTCATGAACACGGAGTGTGACCAGAAGGACTTGGAAGCTGAGGACTACCTGATACCCTGAGGACCTCTAACTGACTTTGCATTGTCACTCAGACTCAGTGTACCGCCTCAGGCTTCTTTGGGCCAGCTCATGAAAATATCAGTTGCGTTTTCTTAGAGCACACGAAAATAAAAGATTTCTTTCCAAGCAAAATATTTTCTTAGCGGTAGCTTACTCTGGGGACTCTTGTCCTAGCCGCCTGGGATAATTGCTAACTACAAGCTAAGGGTCAACACTGTGATGTGACATCTCCCGCTACAGACCAGGAGAACATGGGAACCGTCTACCGGGGTTGGAGGGGATTCGAACCCACCAACCCGCAATGCTGAATTTTTAGGGACAGTAGGATTTTCCCGACAACCATGACAGTTATTAGTTCAATTACTAACTTTTTAAGGGCATGAATCAAATAGGAAATGCTAACTGACCTGTTTGTATAATATTGCCAGCAAGCATTTTTCTGGGTTTTTTTCCTGATACACAGTTGAAGATGTTGAAAAGATCCTGAATGAGGAAGACGAATTTTCCCTACCCCCTCGTGTCAAATTAAGAGACAAACTATCCTATTTAGGGTACTCCTATAGGACCATTTTTCTCTTCAGGATTGCATCCATTCTTTTGCTTTTAAAATTAATTTTACTTATTATTGGATTAACCTAATATTTCTTGAGTGGCCACCACGTGTCAGGCATTTCTCTGGGCATTGATCAGAGATAAATGAGGCAGACAAAACCTCTCAGGGAGTTTATATTTTTTTGGAGGGGGAGGAAGATAGCCAATAAAAAGAATAAAGGTAAGCATCCTTGTATAAGCTCTAAGGATACACTATTTGCATACATTATAATGTCACTCGGTCATAACCACTATGGGGGGAAATAAGACGAGGTAAGTGGAGAGAATATGAAGAAGAAAGGTGGTTTTAGCTGAGTCTCTGAGGAAGTGACACAGGCATGGTTTCAGTGACAACAGCGTAAGGTTCAGACTTGACTGGGCACAAAGGCCACCTCCCTACAGCTGTGTGACTTTGGACACATTTCTAGTCACCAAAATGGAGATAACAGTATCCACATCAGAGCGGTGCTTACTAATCATTCAGTTTCTACACGTTTTGAATTCCCCACCTTTCCTTGTCTTCCTGTTTGACAAAAGCAGGGTGACCATGTTTTCGGGACAGATAGCAGAAAGTGGGCATGTGTCTTTGCGGGTGATTTTGTCTGGTGCGTCCATTTAACTCTTATAAGAGGGATAAAAATCAATTCACATTTTACGCGCTTGTCATTCATTTTGTGTATATATATATATGTATATATATGTATATATATATATATATACATATATATATATACACACACACACACACATATATATATGAACTTTCTATTTTGAAGTAATTACAGACTTACACAAAGTTTCAGGACGAGGACAGAGTCCTGCAGAGCCCTCACCCAGAATCCCCGGGCCATAGTTCTACTCGCGGCCATGGGGAAGGAGGAGCTGTGGCCAAAGGCATGTGTGGGAGCCTACGCGCAGCAGGAAACTTCTACATTTGGGCCTGGGTGCTGGGTCACTGAATGTTTGTTCTTTATTATTTTTTAAAAGATTTTATTTATTTGAGAGAGAGAGAGAAGAAGGTCAAAGGGAAAAGCAGACTCCCCACAGAGCTGGGAGCCCGATGCGGGACTTGATCCCAGGACTCCGGGATCATGACCTCCGCTGAAAGCAGCCACTTTACCAACTGAGCCACCCAAGTGCCCAGATGTTTGTTCTTTAGGTGTTAGACTGTACCTAGAGGCTTTGCACTCTTCAGTAAGTTCAATTTTACAATTTCTACAGGCTTGAAAGAGCAACAAGGGAGCAGGAAAGGAACCCTCCTGGTGAAGTTTGCTCCATTCCCTCACGAAATTTCACTAAAAGGACATTAAAGAAGTTTTTTAAGGCATGAGCTCACAAGGAGAAAAAATGGGAGAGGAGATGACAGAATATTTCAACAAATATTTGGAAGATGAATGAGTAGAAAATGAGTAGAAACTACTTCGGCAGAGTGGGAACATATGAAATCTCGCTGTAAACCTCCCCCTTTGTAAAGTCTAGTGAGGATTTAGGACATGCCCATAAGAAGCCAAAGCCCCTTCCTCCCAAAAAAGTTATTTGTGGGGTGAGCAGGGCTGGAAAGGGAAAGAGGCAGGGGCAAGGCATTCCAATATATATATATATATACATATATATGAAAAATATATATGGAAAAATATATATTTTGGAAAAAAATATAATATATACATTTAAAATATATAAATATATTTTATATTTATATATATTTATATATATATTATTTTTATTTTTATATATATTTTATAAATATATTGTGCCTCATACACACATATATAAATATATAATATTAAAATAATAAAATAAATTAAAATAAATATATATTTACTGTACCTTACCTCTATATTTGATATATATATAAAATATATATAAATACATATTTATATATAAATATATATATATTTTACAGTGCTTGGATTTTGATGGGTATAAATGGCTATCTGTTCACAAAATGAAGAGGAACAGCGGGAGGAGAGGAGCTTGACCGCATTGGAGCCACCTCCCCAGGTCCCGGGAAGGCATGGGTCGGGCTGTCAGCTGCCCCCAGCAGAGCCGGACCTTTGACACAACTGAGGAACCTGCAGCCACACAGCATCAGCACCCCGAGTCCACAGTTGATGTTCAGGTTCGCTCTTGGTGTGGTACATCCCGTGGGTTTGGACGAAGGTGTAATGACACGTGTCCACCATTACAGCATCACGCTGAGAGGTCCCACTGCCCTGAACAACCCCTGTGCTCAGCCCGTTCCTCCCTCCGCCCCCCACCAACCCCTGGCCACCACTGATCCTTTCACTTTTGCTCAGTTTCCCCTTTTCCAGAATGTCCTATGGTTGGAATCATAATTCATATTTTATAAAATGATCGTTATTATCTTACTGTCATCTTTGCAGCATTTGGGAGAACAAGGACATTAAAAAGTTCATATGCCACATTTAGGTGGAAGGCAAGGGAATCTCTGTGTTTCCACTAATTTTTCCTTTTTTTAATTTTTTTAAAGGATTTTATTTGAGAGAGAGTGATTGAGAGAGGGAGGGAGCATGAGCAGGGGGTGAGCAGCAGAAGGAGAGGGAGAAGCAGGCTCCCCGATGAGCAGGGAGCCCAACACAGGACTTGATCCCAACACCTTGAGATGATGACCTGAGCCAAAGGCAGTTGCTTAACTGACTGAGCCATCCAGATGCCCCGTGGTTTTTTTTTTTTTTTTTTTTAATGGAAGATGGTTACCGTAGGCAAAAGAAAAGTGTTCCATAGGTTGAGTTCAAAGCCTGTGTGTGAGGGTTCAGTGCGGACAGACTCAGGGCCCTCCGGGGATTTCAGTTCTGAGGGTGCTTATAGGAAGGTGCAGGGTCCACACTCAGGGTGGTCACAACTCCCAGAGGACCCAGGCCACCAGAAGCCGGGAGGGGAGCCTGGGACAGATTCTTCCCTGCAGGTTTCAGAGCGAGCAAGGTCCTGCTGACACATTGGTTTGAGACTTCCAGCCTCCAGAACTGTGACTCGATGGATTTCTGTCATCGCAAGCCTCCTAGCTTGTGGAATTTTCTAGAAAGCAATTAGTTGGTTCCTGTTTTGAAAACCAGATTGGATTAAAGAGGTTTTTGTTTTGCTCTGCTTGAATGGTATTGGCTTTTTAAATACAAACGTTGACCTGGACACTCTCCACCCCCACCCCAACCTGGAGAATTCCTTATCATTTGGGCTAAAGCAGGGTTTTACTCCTGCTTTGGAAAAAGAAAAAAAAAAAAAAATGACAGGTAGTTAAATTTCGAGGTCTGTCTCCTCCAGGGCTTTGAGGATGAAGAAAAGCAGCTTAATTGGCTCTGGACTGTCTTGGGGGGTGATTTGATATTCTTTTTAAAAATAGATAGTGAGGAAAATTGTCTCATATTGAAATGCAACTCCCTCAGACTCAGTTTTCAAGGCTCCCTTGCAGGCATCCCTCCCGGCTTCCCGAGAGCCCTGCTGGCTCCATCATCTGCTGTCCAGGGCCAGCTGGAGACAACTCCCCCAAGCGTCCCCTCTGCTCTCTCCTCTCTCTGCCAGCGCCTCCTCCATTTTCTCTTCATTTCTAGGATTTCCCCCTTTCACGATATAACTGAGTCCTGAGGAAGTTTGGAAGAGGAAAATGCACGACTTCGTCTTAGCCACGCTGTGGCTCACGCCCTGCATGGAAGACACGGGGTTCGGTCCCCAGGTTGGCTCAGAGGGAGACTGTCTTCTCTTCCTCGCACAGCCCAGCCACGATGGGGGCGCAAATCCCCAACTCCGAGGCTCCATTCCAATGTTCGGATGTTCGGTGCTAACACCGAAGAGGCCACAGCCCTCATGGTAGTCCAGCGCTGCTGAGGTGTGTCACACACCATTAGTTTCCAATTGCCTTGGCTTCTCAATTCATGTCATTTATTCCAAGTCATCTCCGGTGGATTTAGCGGAGCGTAACCCTGGAATTTGAAGAGGAGGAGAACATTTTGAAACCTCGTTAACTGTTAGCATCTTTTCTATTAAAATCCGAGGCCGTACGATTGCTTCATTTGGATTTTTTTTTTCAATGCCAAGTTCTTCTGTGTCTGATGAATTTCAGGCCACCGCTCTCACACCCTCACAGGTGAATTGCACTCTGACAAAACAGGAACAGTTATATGCCTGGATTTATTGATGACAAAGGAGCACCAGAAATGCCTCCTTTTCACCTTGTTTAGTTTAAGACTGTCCCTGAAGCTTCTGGTGGCTGTGGTCAAGCCCTTGACCAAAATCTGGAGACTGGGGACCTGGGGGCAAATTTTAAATTCTTCTTCGAGTCTTTCACTGAGGTGTTAATAGTTCAAAATGTGGAATCCTTTATAAAGGTTTGTGTTAAAGGGAAGGAGATATATAAGGAAAGAATCAGAGTAATAGGACCATTATCACAAATTATAGACCTCTTTGGAATTGTGTTTGATGTGAAATTATAGTCTTGTCTCCAACTTCCTTTTTGCAGCTGTGAGTTGTTTACTATTTAACCATGCAACCTTAAATTACAGAGGAGATGGGGGAAAAAAATCCCTGTTTGGGGCATAGCATATGCTCATCTTTGCAGATATCTTGGAGCGAACATAGCATAATATTCCTATTAGTTGTCATAGGGGTTAATTTTAACACCCACCTCCTGGTTGCTCATGTAGTTTTGAAAGTGGTATATTCATAAATAAGGGAAAATCTGGAAAATCTGGAAAATTTTCAAAGCTGACCTGGAATGCAGTGATCTGGTTTTAACCTTTCAAAAAATCAGGTTCATTATTAATTTCCCTTCTGACATCTCCTGGGATCTGGCAAAGGCAAATTGCAGAAAGGTCAGCCAGATTGCAATTGGGCAGAAAATCTTATTTAGATCATATTATCACAACCAACTAGCAGTATTTGGAAATCAGACATCAATAATGCCAAGGAATGAGGGCGGTAGGAAAGACCTGTAGCCTTCACAGCGCCCGCCCAGACCGTGAGTACCACAGGTGTCCAGTAAGCATCTGCTCTTTGTGGGGACAGAAGCAGCATGAGGATCCGGGGGGCACGTCCATCACCCAAAGGTTGCTGGTCCGTGGGAAAGCATCAGAAGTTGAAGGCTTTAGTTCCCTCATCTGTAAAAAGAGGGAATTAAAAGAGATAGCCTCTGGGGCGCCTGAGTGGCTCAGTGGGTTAAAGCCTCTGCCTTCGGCTCAGGTCATGATCTCAGGGTCCTGGGATCGAGCCCCGCATCGGGCTCTCTGCTCAGCAGGGAGCCTGCTTCCCCCTCTCTCTCTGACTGCCGCTCTGCCTACTTGTGATCTCTCTTTCTGTGTCAAATAAATAAATAAAATCTTAAAAAAAAAGAGAGAGAGAGAGAGATAGCCTCTAAGATTCCTTCCGGTTCCAAAAAAGTTCTGATTCTAGACCATTTTCGATTCATTGGCTGACACTGCATGCTTATGGGAAGTCTTCAAGGAAGGAATGAAATTTGAGCAGAGCCATGACAATTTGGTTCAAGAGATCCAGGGGGTATTCTAGGCTAGAAAGTGGTCTAACTAATGCTTTATGGGTCAGTGAGAACAGAACACACGTAAATGGATGGATTGAAGTTCCAGTGAATCAGAACGGGTGTTTCAGGGGTGTTTGAGTGGTTCAGTTCATTAAGTGTCCTACTCTTGATTTTGGCTCAGGTCACGATCTCATAGGTCGTGAGATCGAGCCCCACATCGGGCTCCACACTGGGCATGGAGACTGCTTAAGATTCTCTCTCTTCCTCTTCCTCTGCACCCCCTCCCGCTCTCTCACTCTCACTTGCGCTCTCTCTCTCTCTAAAAAAAAGAAAAGAAAAGAAAAGAAAAGAAAAGAAAAGAAAAGAAAAGAAAAGAAAAGAAAAGAAAAGGAAAGGAAAGAAAAGGAAAGAAAAGAAAAGAAACGAAAGTATGTGTGTACAGAAGAAGAATATGTAAGAGGGAGTGCTGTTGAAAAAGTCTGAAGCCTTGAGTCACAGACTATAAACTGCTGTGAGCTCATTGCAGTTGTGACCATCTATTGATCTACGAAGACAATCTAGGAGCCAATGCTTGAAAAGTGGGAGCAGGTGGACAGAAGTGGGACAGGCCACCAAACTGGGAGACTTCTGGCATGCTCTGGTTTATCCTAAGATGAGGTGACACTGAGAATTAACTCTAGAAATTCCTGAGAGGTAGATAGTAATGAAAATCATGTCAACAATCATATGAGGAAGGCAGGGCCAACGCAGAGCAGAAAAGTCCTAGGAATGAAAGCTTGGAAGCCAGTCCCGGTCAAAGAGAAAGGTCGGGATATAGAGAGGAGAAAACATAAGTCAAGAAGAGAGCCTCAAACAGGCTAGGATGGCCCTCGCTCGTATGGGACACAGTACCCATGCATTCCGTGACAGGTTAAAGGGATGCGTGGATGGTGTCCTTGAAGCTACAGATAGAGAAGAAAGAAAGCACTAATGAGTATTGCAAAAGGCAGAGTCTATGTTTGGAAAAGCTCCATCATTTCCTGCTGCCCTGGTTATGTTTTTGGCTTCTCACCTCCTTACCTGTCTGAGGACTGTCTCAGGTGTCCCCACGTCTGGTGAAAGCTCAGCGAGTCCCCGACTAGGGCCTTGCAGAAATCTTGAACACAGGGTAACCACAGTCATTGTGCCTTTTGCTATTGTTATCCTTTTCTCTTGTTATCCTCACTGCCATTTCTCTAGATAGGCTTTCTATCTCTGACTCCCGGCCCAATGGTCTCCTAGGGAGTCTGTGCGTCCAAGTTCCCTCCAGCATAAGACTTCAGATCAAGCAGCGTCCCTGCTCAAAAGTTTCCCAAGGTTCTGCATTGTGCATAAGTTAGAACCCCACTTTGTTTGACTATTTTTTTTCCCCAGCTCACCTGTTCAAGCTCGTACTTTCCTCCTGGAACACTCCAGGCCATCAGAACTTTGCTCGCAAACCCCAGGTCACCTTGGCCTGTGTGCTTATGCGTTTCTCTTGCCTGCAAAGTCCTGGGACCACCCACCTACCAGTGTTGAGGTACTGATCTGTGTGTCTCTGCTCATCCCTTCTCACACCTCTCCTCTCTGGCCTACATTCATCCAATCTCTTTTCCTTTGGTGACCAGACTGCCAATTCCAACTAGATAATAAACAGCTTGAAGGTAAGGATTACGTTTTATATTCCCTTCCCCACTATACCTAGCATCATCTGATTAATAGAAAACTATATTGGCCTTCATGGGACTTCTAAAGCACTTGTGAATTTACAAAGCCATTTCGAATAAGTTTTATTAGTTGAAGTGAAGGAAACCTACCTTTCCAAAGGCCATATAAAAACAGACTTTTAAAATCAGACTTCCCATCTGAGTAATACATTGAATTAAATTTTTGGATTAAAAAGAAAAGATGTGATATTGGCTTTTCACTTCTTCTGCTAGCTGTTTGCAGGCAACCTTGAACTCGTCAAATAAAAAAGTAGAAACAGAAGACTGAGATGTTCCACCTGACTTTGAGAATCCTGCTCTTGGTGGGCTGAGCACACTATTCAGCATTACGACTAGACATTCCTTAAGGACTAATCCTCTTTTCTCACATTTGGTTTTCTTGGGAGATTTTAGGAAGAAAACTTGGTGTAGTGAAGAAGATAGGATTTGGAGTTACGTCCTCTGAATCATTTGAATCCTGACTTTATTGCCGTGAGATGGGGAAAAATCATTTAAGCTCTCGGAGCTTTGATGTCTTTGTCTCTGAAATAGGCATAACTCCCCAACCTGTCTACTTCTTAATGATGACAAGTGTGCCATGTGCCTGAACAGTTGATAGAATCCTAAAGGTGCCTTCTGTCATCATCCCCGTCATCATAATCATCCACAGAAGCTCTGTAAAAAGGGCAGGGAGGAGAGGTGACCCTTCTGCCTAGCCAGGCTTCCAGGAGCATCCCTGGGGCTCCCTTCATCTGCTGTCCCCAGCACACACGTGGCTGTGGCCAGTTTCCAGAGACCTGCCACACAGCCCTGCCTTCAAACAGCCAGAATTACAACCGGCCTGGCTATCCCTTCTTGACGTCCGTGTCCTTAGTCCATAGTCAAAGATGGCGGACTCCCAAATCAGCATTCACTTTGGCCCTTGGTCCCTGGCTTCCAGTCTTTTCCGGCCACTGAGACCAACTTGGGGTGACCCAGACATGGCAGTAGGAAAGGCAATTCCAGCTTGATTTGGGGTAATTCAAAGAGAGACCTTTACCACTTGTTCTGAACTTGATTTGAGCCCTGATCACCCCTGAGCTCTGTCTTTGGCAACTTTCCTTTCCTTGTTCACACAGGGAAGGAACAATTACAGTCCCTGTGAAAATGGCCAAGCCTCTGCTCCCTGTCTCTGTTCTCAGGCAGCACCAGACAGGGGGAAAGGGAACAAGAAAGTCACGGGGAACCCCTGAGGTTGTTAACTTCTACAAACCTCTTCAGTCTTCAGAGACTAATTCTGAGGATCACCAGGAGAGAATTTCTAAGTGAAAAGAGGGAATACTGGATTTATTTAAAAAAAAAATAAAAAACAAAAACTACTTCCTCGCGTCAGGGTAGAAGGAGCCTCCTATCTCACCACAAAATATGCCATTTGAGAAGAAGGCTTTTTATGTTTTCCATTATGACAAAATAAAATGTTCCTTGGGTCAGGAATGAGTAAGCCTCAGAAGAGGTAGCCCTTCCCTCCCAGACACAAAGATTGGCTTCTATATTTTCTATTTTAAGATCAATTCCAATCCCTCACACATGATTTGAGAGCAGTGGTGAAGAACAATCCTTTTGAGGAGAGATTTTTCAAATGGCATTTTATGTCCTTGAGTCTCGCTCCCAAGGCTGGTTTGGACCTCACCTGTCCGTGGTGGCTGGGCCGTCATTATTCTGGAATAACATGCTTTTAGGAAACCTCATTATTCTTCATCCTGACTCCATAAAGCTAATGAGACAGGCCCAATTATTAAGCCATATGGCAAAGGGATTTTTGGGTAAACAAATTTGTATTTCAATAAAATTTAACTGTCCCGTATGATATAATAATTAAAATGTAAATGACAGTAGGTGCACTTGCTTAAAGCTGACTTCGAAGCTTACCAGATGGTACATTGTAGGTGATTTGTATTCCACGAGCAGAAGTTCTTAGGCAGGTAATCATTGTGGTATTCTCTCTGTCCATGTTTCTTTTTGCTAGTTTTTCTGGTTGGTTGTGTGTCTCCCCCTGAGATCAGCTCTGCTTTTGCAGGATTGCTTAGACCATGCACCTATTAGTACAGTCTACTGAAGGGTTTTCTTGCTTTTGTTTTTTGTTGTAATTTTCTTGTTTACTTGCATGAGTTCTCTCCTCCAGGATTGGAGGAAAAAACTAAAAAAGAGCCCTCTCCCCCCCCACACACAATTCCCCTCCATTTTCCCATCTCTACTTCAAATGGCAAAGGCTAAAAGCAACTTTGCGGTGGGCAATGCTTTCCCATCCGTCCGGGTCCCCGCGTGGGTAGAGTGAAGCTATTGTTCGGCTGCAGGGCCAAATGGGGGAGGGAGAGCTAAGAGCATGCGTTCTCTCTGCTCTCAAGCTATGCCCATTCTGGTCTTCCTCTTCATTTCTCCACCCCTCCTTAGTCTACCCCTGGACAAGAGCTATGGGAGGGCGAGAGGGGCAGAAGGCAGGAAATGAGAAGAACAGGAGGCGAAGTCACCAGCTGATTCTCTCTCCTGGACTCCCTTTTGCAAACAAAGGGCCCCCTCACTCTCAGCCTCTATCGACCACGTGAATACATATCTCCCTCTCCTTCTGACACACACGCAGTAGCCTGCAGCCTCGCTTCGAGCAGTCTGTTTCTGAAAGTAGCACTAACCAGCAGGGAGATGTTAGACGATCTAGATTCTAATTAAGGTCGCCTCTGATTGCACTAGACAAGTCCCTGCTGCTTAGAAAACAGGCTGAAAAATCTCAGATTAAGAAGGTTGTGGAGGATGGCACAGATCAGGACCAGGGGCTCACATCAGCCCTCTTTCTGTGGACATTATCTAAAATGGGAGCTTGTAGAGGTTGTACAATAAAAATTAAAATAGTCAACGATACCATCCCATGCTAAACCATGAATTAAGGGTGGGAGGGGTGTGCCTGGGTGGCTCAGTTGGTTAAGTGTCTTCCTTCAGCTCAGGTCATGATCTCCGGGTCCTGGAATCGAGTCTCGCTCAGCAGGGAGTCTGTTTCTCTCTCTTTCTCTCCCTCTGCCCCTCCCCACTATTCTCTCTCTCTCTCTCTCTCTCTCAAATAAATAAAAATCTTTTAAAAAAATAAGATAGAGTACAAGGCAAATGGTGAGACTCAATGGGGTATGCAGCTCTATCTGGTAAACCCTTGGTATCAAACGATTCCCGTCCCTAAAGATGACGGTGGGGTTAGAAGATGTGTAGGCTTTTCCCTTAAACCAGCAGTGTAAGAAGGTTCTACCACAGGAGTGCACAAAGTAAAAATAAGGCCAGTGCTCCTCCATGTGAAGAGGAAGAGCTGCCTTCCCATAGGTGGGGACAGGCAGAGTTCAACGGCCATCTGGAATACCCTTGCCCCTTCCCCTCAGTGGCCACACGGCTGGCCAAACTTAAGGCCATGAAACTTGGCATCCTGAGTGTGCACTTTGTGTGTGAGATCATTCTAGTAATATGAGAGAGACAGGCCAGACTGATGACCAGAGTAGTCATCCAATAAACGGTGGTCAAATTAAATGAATATGTGAATGAATGGTTGCTTAAATGAATGAATGACATATTGCCAGTGGCCTTGACCAGCCCTATTGGCCCCTAACATCTGACAGAGGAGTCAAGACAAATACACATGAAACACAAAGCTCACAATTTAATCCCCTTGGCACTGCTCCCCAACCCGAGTTAGCCAGTGGGGAGAGGGTGAGAGTCTGCTTTTCCATTAGGTTACTGAGAGGGGCTGGACAAACATGGTAGCTTCCTCTTCATCATGGAAACCCAGGAGCCCAGCAAGATTACATGACTTCTCTCGGGCCACTGTCATCCATGGGTAAACACCAGGTTAATATGAATGTTTATCTACAAGGATAAATATGTCTGTATCAGCATTTATTTTTCAGTAACTTTAAATTTGAAAACACATGGGGCGCCTGGGTGGCTCAGTCATTAAGCGTCTGCCTTCGGCCCAGGTCAGATCCCAGGGGTCTGGGATCGAGCCCCGCATCGGGCTCCCTGCTCCGCGGGAAGCCTGCTTCTCCCGCTACCATTCCCTCTGCTTGTGCTCCCTCTCTCGCTGTGTTTCTCTCTGTCAAATAAATAAAATCTTTAAAAAAAAAAAAATTTGAAAACACATAACTTCAAATATACAGAAACATTGGAAGGGTAAGAATAGTACTCAGAACACCCATCCCTCCCAGATTCATGTACTGTTAATATTTTGTCATTGGCTTTATCACCTGTGCATTGTAATATACATTTATATTACATTATATCACATATTATGTGAGCAAAAGACTATTTTTCTGTAGTATTTGAGAGTCAGTTACATAGAGTTGACCCTTGAACTCTGATCTTTGAGATGTGCCAGTCCACTTACTAAGATTTTTTCTGATAAACACAGTACAGCCCTGGAAATGTATTTCCTCTTCTTTATGATTTTCTCAACAACATTTACTTTTCTCTACCTTGCTTCATTGTAAGTTATAGTATATAATATGTATAATAAACAAAATATATGTTAGTCAACTGTTAGGTTATCAGTAAGGCTTTCAGTTAATTGTGGGCTATTAGTAGTTAAGTTTGGGGGGATCCAAAAGTTATATGTGGATTTTTCAGCTGCCTGGGGGTTGGTGCCCAAGGGTCAACTTTATATTTGGCTGTTGTTCAAGGGTCAACTTTATATTTGGCTTCTTCATGTCTAAATACCTCAGTGCGCACTTCCTGTGAATGAGGCTGAGATCAATATCCTGATCAGCATCCTTCACGGAACCCCTTCTCCATGTGGCTAATTGGGCTTCATCATAGCAATGGCAGGCTCAGGGAAATTAAACCACATTCATGGCTTTTAAGAGGGAGCATTCTAAGCAGCAAAGGCAGAAATTACAGATCTTTTGGGGGCCAGCTCAGAAGTCACATGGCTTCACTGTCACTCCTTTTATTGGTACAGACAAGCCACAGGATCAGCTGGACTCAAGGGCAGAGGAATGCAACCCCACCTCTGGTGGGAAAGAATTGCTGGCCATCTTGAATCTACTCATTTTCTATCTTGTAGTCTAGACATTTATGGATGATTCTCTGTCTCCTGCTGAAGTCTAAGCAGCAAGTTCTTTGGAGGCAGGGTTCCCGTCTGTCTCATCTTAGCAACCTCCCTATGGAACTCAGCTCACTGCCTTGCACATGGCAGGTGCTTAATATTTATACAATAAATATTGATTAGAAACAGATTCCTCAATGGTCCAACCTGCTTGCCTTATTTCTGAAGACTCTGAAACCCTAAGAAAGCTCTTTGATAGTCTCATGGTCACAGAGCACCATTGTGTTAATCCCAATGACAGTCCTGTGAACCAGTGTTCCAGCAGAAAGGTGCGTCTGGGGCCCAAGGATGGCTGCTAGGGGTGGTAAGGACGTGGTATAGAAGGGACTATTGGTTTTCTCATTCAGTGCCTGTGTTTTTGAGTAAAAATCTTGCTTTGAGTAATTGGCTAGCCTGGGTCTGAATGTATCCACAAAATAAGCTTGAAATATCTTTTTTCTGTATCTGCTATAGGATGTTAGGTTTAAAGTACCATGGGAAAGACATGAAGGGGAGACAGATCTGTGCTTCTGGAAGTAGCAACGGAGATGGTCAAAAGGATGACCTTTCCACTTTGTCCCTCCCTGGTCCTCTGTGACTGTGCTTAGGAATCCATACCATGAATGTGGTCAATGTACAGGCCCATGGTTAGTAAGTATTCAGGGTTCCGAATGCAGCTTGCTCAGAGCTAAACAGGAGGCTTGAGTATTTTTCCTTCAGCCTGGCTGGGCCCGGTCAGAACTAATGCCCGTGTCTTCTGCCTCATGGGCCAACTGACTCCACTTCAATTTTGGTCCTCGAGACTTTTGTTTTGACGGTTTTAAAAAAAATTGCCTCATCAGTCTATGGGCCCTGATTTGGGGGATGGTTGTGAATGAATTCTAATGGATTAGTGTATCGTTCTGGATCTTTATAGAGATGTAGGAAGATAAATTGCATCTGTCTTCCAGGAGAGTCACAAATTCGGCAGAATGTCAGGCTGGGAAGGCGAGACGGGAAGCATCTCTGACAGCAGTTCCAACCAGCAGCCAGCACAGGCTGGAAAACCGCAGGCTCTCAGAAGAGGTAGACGGGACCCAGGTGAAAGATATAAATGAACCTCACATTCCAGACCCCTGGGAAACCATTTGCTCCTATTAGGGAGGACTCGCCATCATTTTGGCCAAAGATGCAACATCTCACTTACCCAGCTGTCATTTAGATGACCATCTCCAATATCTGTGATGCTGTCAAAACCTGGGAGGAGGTGCTAATCCAAGGATCTCGGAGGGATCCTAAAAGGGATGTCCCAGAATTTGTGACTCAACTCCATGAATTTTTAGACAGAATTGCAACAGACTTGGTTATCTGGTGTCCAATTCCCAGCCAGTAAGAGCACCTTTGGAAGAAGGCAAGAGGCTTTGGGGCGACTGGGTGGTTCAATGGGTTGGGGCCTCTGCCTTCAGCTCAGGTCATGATCTCGGGGTCCTGGGATCAAGCCCCACATTGGGCTCTCTGCTCGGTGGGGAGCCTGCCCCTCCCTATCTCTCTGCCTGCCTCTCTGCCTACTTGTGATCTCTCTCTCTGTCAAATAAATAAATAAAATCTTTATAAAAAAAAAAAGAAGGCAGGAGGCTTCTAGACGAAGAACCTGAAAAAGTGGAAGGAAATCAAAATCTGATGGGGGAGGAGACCAAGACTAAACCAAAACAAGCCCTAAAAACAAGCCAAAGTCCTCAACAAGCAGGGCATCCTGGGGGGCCCCCTGGGAAGAGGCAGATAACTCTACTCTCAAGTACCTGAGGGCAGAACAGCGCTACATTACCACCTGATATAAAAATGAAGATAGATGGGGTCTGCTGATACCAACAAGGGTTAAGATATGTCCATTACATTGTCATTTATAGAAATAGCTTAGAAATGTGTCTCTCCGAAATGATTAGACATTTAAGTTTTTACACTTAAAGGAATAGATTTGAGTTATCTGGAAAATGTGTGAACTATTAGCGTGCTAGGGCTGCCATAAGCAAATACTACAGACAAGGGGGGCTCAGACAACAGAAATCTGTTTTCTCACGGCCCAGGAGGCTGAGGGTCCAAGATCAAGAGGTCAGCAGAGTTGGTCTCTCCTGAGGTTGTAATAGATCACATTCTCCCTGTGTCCTCACACGGCCTTTCCTCTGTGCACCGGCATTTCCCATGTCTCCTCCTCTTGCTATAAGGACACAGGTCATATTGGATTAGGGTCCCACCCTTATGACCTCATTTAACCTGAATCACTTCCTTCAAGACCCTATCCCCGAATAGAGTAACATTCTGAGGTACTGGGGGTTAAGACTTCATTGTATGAATTCAGAGGGACACAATTCAGTCTGCAAGACTAATAAAACTTTCCTTCATTTTTTTGTGCTTTATTTTGCATCAACACAACTAATTCAGCCTTGGGGGAAGAATCAGAAGAGCTACCAGGTAATCTTCTTTTCAAGTTATTCTGGAGCAACTGACAAGAGGATTGAGGAAAAACTTTTTATGTAACTTTTTCAATGCATCATCACCTCTCTCTCTCTCACACACACACACATACACACACACCCCCAAAGAGATCAAGTTTTATTTATTTTATTTCTTACATCTTTGAAACTTCTCTCTCCTGCCACTGCTTTCATTCAGATCCTCATTTTTTCCCCCTGAATTACAGCATCCTCATCAGTCCCCCTGAAGAGAAGGTGATTTCCCCAGAACACAGGTCCCATCATGCCACTTTCTACTTACATCCCATCAGGAGTGCCCCTGTTTGCTTTCAGAATTAAGTTCAAACTCTTCGGCAGGTTTGAAAGGAGGCTGACCAAACTGACATTATCACGTGCTGGTGGAGGTGTGGAGCAACCGGAACTCTCTTATGTTGCTGGTAGCAAAGCAAACCAACACAGACAGCCACTTTGGGAAACAGTTTGGAAGGTCCATGTGAATTAACATACACTTACGATATGACCCAGCATCCCATCCCACATAATTACCTTCAGAAAAATGAAAATCTGCATTCACACAATAGTCTGTACACAAATGTTTATCATTCGTGATTGCCAGAACCTGAAACAAGCTGAAGTCCCTTCACTGATGAGTGGATAACAAACCGTGGGACAGCTATACAATGGAATACTCCTTAGCAATAAAAAGAAAAACATTCATGTTTTTTCAAGAACATTCTTCTGTTCAACATTCAGTGTTGACAGAAATAACAACATATATGAATTTTATATGCACTGTGCTAAGAAGTCAGATTCAAAAGGCTATAGACCTGGTGAATCCATGGATTCACACTCTTGAAAAGGCAACAAGGGGCAGAAAGAGCACTGATTGCCAAGGGCTGGGCTGGGGGAGGGGTTGATTACAAAGGGCGCAGGGGCATTTGGGGAGAGGTGTGAAACTGTATCCATATCTAGACCATGGGGTGATGGTTACATAAGTGTATATATTGGTCAAAATTCACAGAACTGTCTAATGAAAAGAACGAGTTTTACTGTGTAGAAACAGTTCCTTAATTTTTATTTTTTTTAAAGATTTTTAAGATTTTTTAAGATTTTATTTATTTGAGAGAGAGAGTGAGCAAACATGAGAGGGGGAAGGTCAGAGGGAGAAGCAGACCCCTGCTCAATAGGAAGCCTGATGCGGGACTTGATCCCGGGACTCCAGGATCATGACCTGAGCCAAAGTCAATTGCTCAACCAACTGAGCCACCCAGATGCCCCAAGTTCCTTAATTTTTAAAAATGAGAAAACGAAAGTGCTATCCATATCTCCTGATGAGCCTGGTACAGTTCAGTTTTATGCCTATTGTCCCAGGGTAATTTATTCTAGTTTCTTCTTTTTACTCTAAAAAATGTCCCCAAATTGTACAATCACAGGTGCCCAAGATAAACCCAGAAAGCAGCCCCTGAATTGAGGATTTGTGGATAGATACTTTGTTTTAGGAAGTGATTCCACAGAATAGGAATGGAAACTGAGAAAGAGTGAAACAGGGAAAGAGGCAGAGCTAACACTAAGGGGTGACCCTCTGTGTATAACAGGGGCTTGTCTCCACAGGTTCTTAACCCTGTGTGGTTTGGAAAAGAGGAGCCTTTCTCCCCTGCTCTTCTCCTGCAATGGGCCAGCATGGTCCATGGAGGGCCATCTTTCAGGTTGTGCATCTTGCAGAGAAGGTGGGTCACTGCCTCCTATTTGGCATCAGAGAAGCCCTAGGAGGCAAAGAGAAGATACAGGCAGAAGCTGAGACATGGTTCTGTTAGGCTACATCTGAGTAAAGGCAGTTGCTGCAGCAGTGGTTGGTGTAAAGAGTAGGCTGAGAGGACGGGAGGTGGGATGCAAGAAATGTCCAATTCAGACATCCTACTTAGAAGGCCCTTGAGCACTGGGTCTCGATTTCTTTTCTGATCTGACCTCCAGCTAGTCCCTCTCATGTTCCCATTGCAAGCACCTGACCCTGGACACTTTGTGCTCTCCCTGGCCTGTGAGATCCCATGCTAGTTCTTCTGTAGGGCCACCACCTAAGATCATAGAGGTTGTACACTCTCCAAGGGCTCCTGGTGCAAGGGACAAATCAGGACTGACGTCCAGTGCAGTCTCCACTTACTGAGCCAGGTGCCCCCAGAGCTGTATCTTCCCAGAGAGAGTAAGTTTTTCCGACTGGCACCAAGGCACCCTCTAGCCTGGAAATAAGCCCGATCCACTTGGAATGTGCTTTCTGGTTTCCACAACCTCATGTCTTATGTCCTTCTCTATCTGCCTACTATTTATCCTCCAGTAAATAAATAAATAAATAAATAAATAAATAAATAAATAAATAAATAAATAAATAAATATCTTCTCTGGGAAGCCTTTCCAGATCCTTCTCCACCCCAGCCCTAAGCTATTAAATACCCCTTGTTATGGGCTGAATTCTGTTCTCCCCAAATTCATATGGGACTCTATTTGGAGATAGATCCCTTAAAGGAGTGATTAAATTAAAATAACCCACCCCTTCGGGTGGGCTCTAATCCAATATGATGGGTGTCCTTATAAGAAGAAGAGGAGACACCAGACATGCACAGACTGGAGGCTACTTGAGGGCACAGGGGGAATGTGACCTGCAAGCTCAGGGGAGAAGCCTCAGGAGAAACCAACCCTGCTGACACCTAGATCTTGGACCTCCACCCTCCTAGACTTTGAAAAAACAGACTGTAGTATTTTGTTATGGCCACCTGAGCTGACTAATTCAACCCTGTTCTGTGCCCTTGTAATACCTTGAGCATATGTCTATTAGCTTGTATTCCAGAGTTTGAAAATACCCGGTGTTCCTGCTTCCTCTCCTCACTGGATCATGGGCTCCTTGAGGGTGGCACAATCTTGTTAGCATTCACTCCCTATCACCCAGTGCAGTGCTCCACATTAATATTTGTAGAATGAATGACTAGGCAAAAAAAAATCCTTATCTCATTTGGCATCCTGAGAGACTGTAGCTGCTGGTGCCATTAGAGGCTCAAATGAAAGAAGCAAATTTTATGAACAATATATTCAGAAACACAGTTTCATTCCATAAAATGTGTACAATATAGATAATACGGTGTCACCAGCGGGAAATTATGGCTTCCCATTAGTGAGGAGCTTGGCTTCTATCTGTGTTCCAAATTGAACTCTTCTCACTCTTTCCTGGGTCACTGTGCTGTAACAAAGATGAATATTTTGCTGCTTCCTCTCCCTGCCTTTCTCCCCGGCCACTCCCTGCCCATCACACACATCCTCAGCGTGCTGGGGTGGATTACTTGCTGCTGCCTGTGCTGCCCTTCTGGCTGGTTTCCCACTTCATTCTGACAGCTCTCATTCTCCTCCTAAGATGGTGCCAAGGCTTCAGCTCCTCCAGGAACTCTCCCATGACTGCTTTGGGCTAGATCAAACATTTATGGATGCTCTCTGTACACCGAGGAGTTCGGCTATCATATCTTTACCACAGTATATCACAGGTACCCATTTCCACAGCTGTCTCTCCAATATACCATCAATGCCTTGAAAGCAAGGACCTTGTTCTCTTTCATTAAACAAACAAACAAAAAAAGAACAACTTTATCCTTGGTGCCTGGCAATATATCCGGCTTATAAGTCACTCAACATGCGATAGCTGTTATGATCATTTCTAACAAAATAGTAGTAAATCATGGGAAGGACAGTTAGGTATCATAAAAATTAGTATGAATTATTTATAAGCTACATATCTTTTCAGTTTTGCTTCTTTTTCTTCTAATTGCTTTTTAACATAAGTTTTTTCTAACTGCTGATCTCTAAGATTGGTGAGTAAAATTAGGAAAAGGAAAAGACAATTCCAGTTAAAGAGAGTGAGGAAAAACATACTTAGAGACATACACATACAAGTACAATCGAGCGCAAGGATTTTATGTGTGTAAATACCCAAATTGTAGCACTCATTCCCTCAGTACCCTGAGATGAAGTATATATAGTCCATAGTCTCTGAAACTAGAGATGCAAAATGTATCTCTTTCAATGAGGGGCTGAATGGGTTAATAAATGTTTACAAAGTTCTTTAAAAATGAAAACTGGTACACAAATCCTTATTAGTATTAGTTATGCTCTGTATAATAAGCCTTAGATGTGAAATTTTTGTAATAAATCAAGTACCATGGCTCAAAAGTAGAAAAGCATGTACAAAATACACATTCAGCATCCACATTAATCATCTAATCAACAACTCTCAAACACTCCTTCCTGACTGAGCTATCAATTAATCTTTTGTGTGCTTTCCAATGTGATTATTGGCAGTGGTGAGCTTTGTGAAGTATATTTTAATGTACTTCTAGAAGATTTCCCTTTTTTTGTGGTAGATACATTAGAAAGACTCCATTTTGATCTTTTTTTTTCCCTCCAGGGGAGGAAAAAATCAACAGCACTAAGAAAATGCATATATTTTATTTTATAAGATTTGAAATGCTGGGTTTTGCCATTATGCATCTATTGTGGAGGAGACAACCGAGCCATTATAATGATAATGATTTCTTCTGTCACTTTTCTTTGGTTTGGATGAGAGTCCTTAAGCTCTTTACAAGAAAGAGCTACTTTTCACTACTTTAAAACAGGGAGATCCTTATAGGTGATAACACTCCTATTTTATGGTAATTGCTTATTTAATGTCTGTCTTATCCCTCGGATGGTAACTTCACACAGCCAGGAACTATGCTTGCCTTCTCACATGATATTTGGCCAAAGTGGAAAGAGTAGGTGAGGAGAAAGGGAGCATGGATATTAGTGATATTAATACTATCTAAGAGAGAGACGGACAAGGAAGAAGGGAGAGACTGATGGAAAAGACACAGTCTAGAAGGCTATAGAACAAAGTTTTGAGATTGAACAGAAGGTCTCAGTTCGCTGATAAATCCAGGTTCAAAATACCCAATATGTACACATGGCTTTGCCAATACTTAAACCTTGTGATCAGAGAGGAAAAAAAGGATAACATGGTTATCTCTGAAATTGCTTGCCCTAAAATGGCTTATGAAGTCAGGTAGAACGCTGAGCTCTCTGGAATTCACAGTCTCCCTCATTTGGATGTGCCAACAGCACCTTGGTGGTATTTTGCCCAGAGCTATTTCTCTGCGGATTGTTGACCTTATCATTACCTATCATTTATGGAGCCCTTCCTCTTTGTCAGGTTGGGCTCAGAAATTCCCATTGCTTATCTCCAATTCTCACTACTGTGCATCGGAAACCTCTTTAGAGTCACTTTACAGAATAAGGAAACTGAAGCCCAAATTCCACACAGCTATTAAGAGTCAGAGTGTGGATTTGAACCCTCTTCCTCTATTGATCTTTTCCCTATGTTGTGCTATGTTTGGGGAAAGACTGCTTTCAGGACTTAAGCGTGTCACTTGAACATGTCGTTTAACTTTTATGAGCATCCATTTCCTTGTCTGGAAGGTGAAGGTGTGAAAATAGTTAATCATTCAGGTCTATTTTCCTCTAAAATTCTAAAGTAAAAGGAGGCAGGGAAGACACTCCCCGCTGTGTTGGAGCTGTCCACGGTCCTGACAAGACTGAAACCAATGAAGCCGTAATCATCTTATCAAAAGAAGAAGCACAACAGGCCAGGAACGCCTCCATTAATAAAGATCTTACTCTTATTCTCTGGGTCTCTTAAGTAATGAAGCATGCTCTCTCTTACTGCTGAGCGTATGGATTATGCCAGGAGCCAAGCCACTGCAAATTAAAGATGCAGGTAAACATGCACACCCTCTTCCCCCCTACACACACACTTGAAATAGTCCATGTGTTCCAGTCAAATGAGCTGTAGTCCATCTTGTCTCCATTTTTTATTCTTTTGCTTTGAATTACAGATTCTTTTTCTGGGCAACAGATGTTCTTGAGCCTGATCTTCCAAGCTTAGCCACCCTAAGAACCAAGTGAGATTAATTGAACAAGTTATTTAAGAAAGCAAACAAGTTCCTTTGTTTTAGTATATTTTCTTTTTTTTCCCATTTATTCATACGGATATGTATCTCACATATATTTGTGTCAAGGGACATATATTTATTGTGTAAGCAGTAATTTAAAAAAATGTGGTGGATACAGGGATGTGAAAACATAAGATGAGTGCCCACCTGTATGTTTTTTTCTGTTGATCATGGGTAGTTACTGAGTTTTATACCATCATTTTTCATCATTTACAAGTTAAACCTCATGTACAATGTAAATTATAAAATAACATTAATAATAAACCTCTGGTATTTTGAAATCTTTTTTACTCTCTGATGGCCTCTAAAAGGTGTGTTTTTTTTTTTAATAGCTATATTTAAAGGCATAAGGAGTTCTCTCCAAACACAGTGTGTACCAATGAGGACTAATTTTAAACTAGAACTGTGTTAATAAAGGTATATTGGGCCACAGTAAAAGTAAAATTCTAAAAACAAGAGGTAAAATTATAGCTAGGCACCACTTTTCAGTTGCTTGAGTCCCTTTTTTTTTTAAGATTTTATTTATTTACTTGAGAGAGAATGGGAGAGAGTGAGAGAGAGGAGAGGGTCAGAGGGAGAAGCAGACTCCCCACTGAGCAGGGAGCCCAACTTGGGACTCGATCCCAGGACTCCAGGATCATGACCTGAGCCGAAGGCAGTCGCTTAACCAACTGAACCACCCAGGTGTCCCGCTTGAGTCCCCTTTTTAAATTCTGTGTTCATTCATATATCTGCATATATAAATACGGTTTTACATTTTCAAATACACGCACATATATTTCCTTACATGCATGTATAAGTAAATACATATGATTAAATCTATGCTGTTTCCACATAACGCCAGAAAGGATTCATAGTTTTCTCTTCCAAATTACCTTCCTGAGGGATTTGCAAGAGGAAGAGGGTCTTCAAAGGGAACTTTTTTAAGGTCCTTAAGGCAAATGATGAACAGGTAAATTCCTAAGTTAAGCCAAAGGAAAGAGTCCAAGAGCCTACAGCCAATATGGTGCTCATCCCAGCCTCAAAGACTAAGATGAATCTTAGAAGAGGAATGTTTCTCCCAATCCATGCATAGAAAGACAGACTCTAGGGCTGGGAGGTCTGAAAGGAACTGAAGTCTGTCTGGGCTCCTAGAGAGTTTGTAGCTCTGGAGATGTTGGAATTAACCCCTGGGGCTGAGGCAGCATCACCCCCCCCACCCCCGCCCATCTGCCGAGGCTGGGCAGAAACAACTACCAGGACACGGTGGGTGGCCAGCACCCGGGTGGCTGTGCACAGGCCTGGCCAAGCAACTGTGGTCAGCGAATTCCTCAGTGGGCAGCAAGGACCTAGGGAAGGCATCAATTCGGCTGTGTCTGGGGGAATCAATAGCAACCTCCAAATCTGTTCTGACATGCTTTTGCCACATTATTGTCTATACTTACTTAAATTTAATTTTTTTAAAGATTTTATTTATTTATTCGACAGAGAGGAGAGAGATCACAAGTAGGCAGAGAGGCAGGCAGAGAGAGAGGGGGAAGCAGGCTCCCTGCTGAGCAGAGAGCCCAATGTGGGGCTCGATCCCAGGACCCCGAGATCATGACCTGAGCCGAAGGCAGAGGCTTTAACCCCTGAGCCACCCAGGTGCCCCAAATTTAATTTTTAAGTAAATTAGTAATGCACAAATATATGCTTCCCTAGAAAATGTTTACAAATAGAGAATGGCTAAAATCCCATTTGCTATCACCCCTAAAGCTGGTTCCCATCCCTTTTTTTAAAGAAAAACCATGATTTAGTCCTGCCATATTAAGGAACATCTATCCAGAAGAAAAATTATAGACCAGAAGTCAATGAGGTTGCAGGTTTTAATATTATCTTTTTTTTTTAGATTGAAAAAGACATGAAACACCAAGAATATTGGCAAAGCAGACTGGGGAAGTCAAAAAAAAGAGCTTCTGATGAGATGTTGGAGATATTTACCTCTGTTAGCCCAGCCTTATAAATACAACATTTCTCAATGGAAGGAAAATGGAATGAAAGGTTTGGGCCCACATGGCTGATTGATGTACCCCTCCAATGTGTTTCTGGACAAAAAAAAAAGAATGAAAGAAGGAAAAAAGGAAGGAAGGGAGGGGGAGAGGGAGGGAGGAAAAAAACCACATTTCCGAGGATGTAGCTACATAGGGCAAGCCTCTGCTAGCAATGTCTAATCATCTTCCTCAAAGCTGTCTCGTCTTCCACATTGATAACTCAAGGTAGTTAAGAGGTAAGAGCTTGGGCAGCCTTTCACGGAGTGGCCTTTTAACAGTTTATCAGTAAAATTCCCTGATTCGACTTGTTTCATGAAGCAGACATGATTCCTAAGGCACCGAATAAATCGTCAAGGCGTCCATGTGCTAGTTAATTTCTTATTCACATGTTTTAGCAGAGCCATGTGATTATCATTATTTAATTTAGTGAGGCGGGTGCTCTGATTGCTGTGAAATAGCAATCCGGTAAATGGCACTTTCATGGCCTCCTCGAGTTAATGTAGCTTCCCTCTGGCTTATTGTCCCGGGGCAGAGACCCCGACTCGGGGGCATTTTGTTCTTTATCGACATGATGCGTAACTGACAATGGATGACTTGGCGGTTCTCTCAAGTGTCGGGCAGGTGAGGCGGGAATCCCGTCACATCTAGGGGAGAAAAGTGGAAGATGAGTGAGCTGGATTCCCATGACCAGTAAATCCCTAGTTATGGGACATCTCCTGCCTTTGCAGCCAGCATCTTAAAAGCACCTTGCAGGACACTTGGATGACCAAATCTTCCTGGTCTTCCCTTTCTGCAAGAAAATACTCTGTGGGCCTTTAAAGAAGGTCTTTAAAGTCACCCTTGCTTTCTCTCCCAGTCCCCGATGCCTAAGCAACTTGGCTTACGACAAACATGAGCAGAGTATTTTGTAGATGTCATTGGCAGCCACGGTCTTTTGGAGCTGATAGAATTTTCAAAGGGTTGATTCAAAGAGATGATAAGTTGGGGATTATGATGGCCACACAGCTTGGGGGGAAATGGGTCCATGGCCTGCTGCCCTGAGCTTATTCTGGATTGCCCAGTTGTGTGTGGGCATCACACAGAACTTGGGGAGAAGAACCCCATATACATATACCTTTGGTGAGCCTGCAAAGCTGGGGGGTTAGTCCCCGGAAGGGTGAACCCTTTCCTAGCCATTAGCCTCCAGACTGAGAATCAGGTCTATCTATTCAACGGTTGAGGAACTGTGAAGGATGAGGGAGGCCAACAAAAGTATAACCTGGCCCCTGCCCTTGAGGGAGTGACAGTTATGTACCCAAGCAGTCAGAGATGAATTGTTCACCTTGCTGTCCCGTGGCACCACACAAGCCTGGGTGACAGAAGGTGCTCAATACAGATGCACTCACAGCTCTATGACCAGGATGCCATGAAGGTGGGCAGGATAAAGCCACAGAACATGCCCGCACACGAGGGGCAGAGGTGGTGGGATCAAGGATTGTCATTTGCGGTCAGGAAGTGTGGGTACATGTCTGAGCAGTGCAATTCGGCCACGTGGACAGTTCAGGTTTGAGAGCACTGGCTTGGGAGTCAGGCAGGCCTGATCCAAATTCTGACTGCCACTTACTAGCTCTGAGATCCTGGGCAGATTCCTGCATATTTCTGAGGCACCATTTCCTTACCTGTAAAATGGAATCAATGATACCTACTTTGAAGGATTGTTCTACAAGTGAAGAAAGATGACATATGGTAAGCTTTTAACCCAGTGCCTGGTAGAGTCGATAAATAGAGATGCTTACTCTACTGGGAAAGATATCAAAAAGTGATATGAGGAGGGAACAACCAGTGACTTAGGGTGGATCTGGACACAGGTGCATCAGCCAAGAAGAAGGAGCTGGAAGCAGGCAGAGCCATCCTGAGAGAGCCTTGTAGGTCAGAGTGTGGGCTACATGCAGAGAGAAGTGGTGGAAGGTTGAGTTAGGACAGGGGTGAGGGGTGGGCTGACAGCCGGGAAGTCAGGCAGTGGAACAGAGAAGGGAAGAGGAGTCTCAAGAAGTCCATCTCCACGGGCGCCTGGGTGGCTCAGTCAGTTAAGCCTCTGCCTTCAGCTCAGGTCATGAGCCCAGGGTCCTGGAATGAGCCAGCATCGATCGGGCTCCCTGCTCATCGGGAAGCCTGCTTCTCCCTCTGCCACTCCCCCTGCTTGTGTTCCCTCTCTCGCTGTCTCTCCCTGTCAAATAAATTAATAAAGTCTTAAAAAAAGAAGAAGAGAAGCCCATCTCCACCCATTACCCCTCAACTGATTAGAAGAGAGAAGTCAACAAGCTCAGAAATCCTTGCTCCACAGCGTGTCAGCAGCGCCACAAGAGCTCACAAACTTCTCTTAGCTCCTTGTATTATATCTTAACAACCAAGGGTATTTTCTTGTGCTGGGTGTTGATTAAGGGCATAGAGTGAAGATCGGGCTTAGGGGAAGCTGGCCTGGAGCCGTGCACACGGTGGGCTGTCCTTTAATTGGGACTTGTCTCCTTACTCCGATTCCCATATTTGCTCTCAAGAAGAGACACGGAGACACTCATTTTCTACTTACAAAGGTTCTGTAATCTTTTAAGGTGATTAAAGAAGTGGTGGGGGAATATGGATATTGATCTGAGGCAGGAGAAAAAGAACTTTCCAAAACAGGACTTCACCACTTACAGGCTCTTTGATCTGAGAGGAGCTTCTGGACCTCGGTGTCTCTGTAAAATAGGGATGATGGTGCTTACCTCATGGGGGCTGCTGGGAGGACTCAGGAGAGCAATAGCATGGGGATCCTGGCACCCGCAGAGGCCTTTGGGAAATGGTAAGGGAGCAGGCCTGCCCCTCCTGCATGGGCTGGTGATGGCAAGAGACACCCAGACGCCTACCAATGAGGATTCGGAGCTGCGAGCTGCAGAATAGAGAAGCAATAACTACAACACATCTCTCCCTTCTGTCTCTTAAAAAAAAAAAAAAAAGGAACCCGCCCCCCCACAAAACACAGCAACAACAGCCAAACTAAAAATAAAGCAACAACAAAAATTTCATTCATTCAGCATTTCATTTGCTCAGTGCAAAATTTCAAAATGGGCAAAATTTATCTTTGGCTTTCACTACCCTTAGCTTTAAAAAAAAAAAAAACTGTAATAAAATACACATAATGTAAAATTTACCTTCTTAACCCCTTTCAAGTGTGTAGTTCTGTAGTCTTTTTTTTTTTTTTTTAAGATTTTATTTATTTATTTGAGAGAGAAAGACAGAGATAGCCACAGATAATAAGAAGCAGGGCTCAATCCCAGGACCCCGGGATCATGACCTGAGCAGAAGGCAGACGCTTAACCAAATGAGCCCCCTAGGCGTCCCTGTTGTTCAGTAGCCTTAAAGTATATTCACGTTGTTCTGCACACCAATTTCTAGAACTTTCTCAACTTGAAACACTGCAACTATGTATCCATTGAACACTAACTCCCCATTTGTCACCTACCCTGGCCCCATTCTACATTCTCTCTCTCTGAACCTGGACATTCCAAGTTCCTCACATAAGTGGAATCCTATGATATTTGTCTTTTTGTCACTGGCTTATTTCACATAGCATAATGTCTTCAACATGCATCCACATCATAGCCTGTGGACTGAAAAATATCTCATTGTGCATATAGACTTACTTTTGTTTACCTCTGAGTGGTTTCCTCCTTTTGGCTACTGTGAATAATGCTGCCGGGAACGTGGGTGGACCCATAAGTCCCCCTCTCTCTCTCCCTCTCTCCCTCTGTTTCATAACCCAACCTTTGGATCGCACCCTTATTCAACATTCTGCCATCAGGAAAGAAGATGTGAGAAATCATTAACACCTTGGTGCAAATGTGCTTGATGTGTTACCTCTAAATGAGAGCGTCTGAATTTTAAAAAGAGGACCAAAGGGAAAGGAACATAAGGGAATGAATATCAAACGGTGGAGTCCCTGGGTGGGCGCTATGTGGGCTTATGGGCATCTCGGAACCCAGGGGAATTCTCTACCAATAGAAGCAGGACTCTGCTCCCGTTAGCCCAGAACTTTCTCGTCTTACGTGCCAGCTCCAAACTGAATCCATCTTTACCAGGAAACGCACGGAGGAATTAGAAAAATTCAGCATACGCTCATTTTTAGCTGTAATCATTTCGTGTCGCGCTGGAAGAGAAAATCCTTATACCATGCTGGAGAAAGCTCATTCCCTCACTTTGTGGTTCCCTGCAGACCCCAGAACACGCCTTCCCCCTGAGCCGTTCTCCCTCACTCCGGCATCTCCGAGGCCACAGCTCCCGCACGGCTGTAATCCTCCCCAGCGAGGGTTTACTAATCTCTATTATCTTTTCCTTATGACAGGCTCCTGCTCTGCTTTGCCACACCTGTCAATTCATTCTCCTCTCCGGGTTCAGCACCACGCTCACACTGTTGCCAGAAACGCAAGTCCTCCCACAACTAGAGATATGCAACCTAGGAAATCTTTTTCTTCCTGCAGACTTTACCTGCTGCAGCCTCAGACGACGTTACAAAAGCTGCAAGAATTCGTGGTGGGTTGGATGCAATCTCTCTCTTCTTTTCTTCCGTTATAATGTCAACAGCCGTGGTAGCCTGTCACGTCTACCCCGTTGCCAGGACCTATGTGTTTCCTTTTTGCAACGCTTCCTGCATCCCTCCCCTCTCAGGGCTGAACACAGAAAGAGGGCTGGGGCGGGGATTGACAGAGGGGACAATAGGGAAATACTGAGGCCAGTCTGGCAGGCAGATGCAGAATTTGGAACTGAACAGGATGCCTGGGTGGCTCAGTCGGTGAGGCATCTGTCTTGGTCCCAGGTCACGATCGCAGAGTCCTAGGATCAAGTCCCGCATAGGGCTCCTTTCTCAGCAGGGACCCTGCTTCTCCCTCTCCCTCTGCCACTCCTCCTGCTTCTGCTCTCTCTCTGACAAATAAATAAATAAAATCTTAAAAAAAAAAAAAATTGGAACCATAACCAAGGTTAATTTCTGAGCATTGCAGTGAGGGACCAGGACTTAGGCGGGCGGGAGTGGCAGACTGGTAAGGAGGGGCGCAAGTGGTGGGGGAGAGGATGGGGTCCCAGAGGGGTCCCAGAGTAGTGGACCCGAATTCTGGAACTGCACGGAAGTGAGAGGGCAGGAACCAAAGAGCTAAGGAGAGAATGGAGAAATGAATTTAATCCTGGAAATAGCTTCTCACTGACTGTTTTTATTTTATTTTTTATTTTTTGTTGAACGGGCTCACACCCAACATGGGGCTTGAGCTCCTGACCCCGAGATGGACAGTCTCATGCTCTATATAGGGAGCCAGCCAAGAGCTTCTTGATGACTGCATTTAAAAGATAAGGCATAGCACTCAGCTGTGTTTTGAGGGAATTTCCTTGCTTTAGGGCTTCCGATTCAGACTTAAAACTCTCATGGTATTTTAAAAATATCTTCCTGTCTGAGTTAAATCAGAGTCTCTGAATTTGGGCCTTAGGCATTGAATGAGAAAACAGCAATTCCTTGAGCGATTTTAAAGAAGCCAGAATGAACCACTGCTTTATTTTTTTTATTTTTTAAAAATATATATTTTATTTATTTGAGAGAGGAAGGGGCACAAGCAGGGGGAGGGGGCAGACATTTAACTGACTGAGCCACCCAGGCGTCCCTGAACCGCTGCTTTAGCCTCTCCCCATGTACACCTTTCCACCACTCCACACTGCTTCTAGATTAATCTTTCAAAGTCTGATGTTTTGGAACCTTTCATTTTCTCTCCATTTACCTCTGACATTGATCGGTTCCCTGGCCTGTTTTTCAAGACACTTTGTGTCATGGGCAGCCCATGTCAGCCTCGGTGCTGTGGCTTGCCTGCTTCTTCTTAGGCCTCACTGCCTGGTTATCTCCTGCAGCGCAGGGTCCCTGGGAGGGACAGGCCTGGGTACAAGTTTGGGAGGGAAATCCCATCTGGTAGGCAAAATTGGGTATCTGAAGGGCATGCGTATAAATATGAGGGAAGCCACCTCGGGGACTGGAGGGGTCACACGAGCCTGGGTAGTCATATTCAGAGGCTCAAGCAAACAGGAAAATCACAGACCAAACAAAGCAGGCTCCCGGCCACGGATTTGTGGACCTAGGGCCCTAGAAGGAACACTTATCAAGCCCAGCTGGGCAATGAGAATACAATAGAATGTCAAGCCCAGCCCCAATGAAGCTCTGTCCCAACTGTTCGCAATAAGGATCCAAAATCTGTCATCCCTGCTCTCTCTTCAAGGCAACAGCATCTGCCCAGGATGACCCCCTAATCAGCAGGATGGGCACAGTCCTTGGCTGCTGGACTCTGGAGGCCCGGAGCCCGGAAGACCAAGACACTCGTCTGGGAGTACTCCCCTGCCTCATTCCTGGCAGCCTCTTTTCCTGGGCTTGGCCTGCCTCCTGCTTTCTGGCACCTCTATGGCCTGGACCCCTGGGCTCTGACCTGGCTCTGCATCTGCTCCTCCCATGTGCGCCCCTCCGCTCTTCTGAGGTCTCAGCTTAGAGGTAAGCCCTTGCAGAGCCCCTCGGGTCAGCTGTACCGGCCGGGAAATAGATTGAATGAGTCACCCCACCCCGCCACACCTGAGCTAGGTTTATCACTGTGATCCCTATCCAAAGCCACAGCTCTGCTCCTACTTCAGCCTGCGTTCAGTTCCACCACCTTCTTGCTTGGTTCAGACCCCAGATGGCCCCTCCCCCACCTGCACGTTTTGCATCCAACTCCTTATGGGAGGGTAACGCTTAGAGGGAACAATTTAAGCTTAGAGGGAACAATTTAAAATCACACTACAGGGCGCCTGGGTGGCTCAGCGGGTTAAAGCCTCTGCTCTCAGCTCAGGTCATGATCTCAGGGTCCTGGGATTGAGCCCTACATCAGGCTCTTTGCTCAGCAGGGACCCTGCTTCTCCCTCTCTCTCTCTGCCTACTTGTGATCTCTCTCTCTCTGTGTCAAATAAATAAATTAAATCATAAAATAAATAAAAAAATAAAATCATGCTACAAATAAATGTTTGTTGATGTTGGTTTTGGTGCAAAGTGAAAAAAAAGCACACTGAAAGTGTGCATTTTTTGTGTCCAGCCCAGCTGTGGGGTGTAGACCATGCACAGAACTGGTCTACAAGGGTATTCAGCAATATGTTAAGAGTGGTTGTCTTTGTGGGGTGGAATTATGGAGGTCTTTCCGTTGTCTCCTTTTTCTTTATCTCTATCATCTAATTATTCTACAGTAAATAAGAATTGTTTTTTAATAAGGAAAGCAATAAGAAATTTTTTTTTACAACTGAAAAACACAAGATAACTTCTGGGATCCTGGTTCTCAGAAACAAGACAGAGGTCCATTGGCAAGCACTAGCCCAAAAGCAGAGTTTAGTTTAAGAACTAGAGGTTGCAGCTGAATCCCAAAGTGTGGGGCCCACACACCAGAGGGCAGGTGCTTAAGACTTAAGGGAGTGCTTAACACTGCAGCTATTGGTATCTTGCTTGGGTTTGCATTCCAGCTCACCACCAGATAGCTGTGCAACTCTAGGCAAATTGCTTAACCTCTCTGTGCCTTGCTTTTTTGATACTGAAAATGAGATAAGATAGTTTCATGGACAATCTTATAGGAATATTTTGGAGCTGAAATGGATCATATCATGTCACAAGTATTTCAAAGGGTACCTGGTACACAGTAAGTGCACAATCAATGTTAGCTATTACAGGAAGACAGGCAAGGAGGTTGGGGAGAGGGGGCATGTTTCATTCCCTTTTTAGAACCAGACCAAGAACTCGTGTCCTGCCTTCCCCACTGTAGCTCACATTTACTATTTGAGTCGAAATGCATGTTTTGAAGACAATCCACTTGTCTTACTAAAATGCTAACTGTGATCTCCCACCTGGGTCCCTGGAAGTGCTGAGATTTACTGCTTCAGTGGAAAACTTGTTGCTTGACACTGTAGAAGGAAGAGTAACAGCACATTTAAAATCATGAACTTTGGTAACACCGAAAGGCTGACTGTATCAAAGAGCGTGCCCATTTCCATCTTTGTTATTTGCAAAGTAGGTTACAAATAAGATCGCAGGTTGTTGGAGGAAACCAGTATCTGGCCACAAAAGTTGCAAATGTCTGCGAAGGCATCCAAATGCTGAGGAGGGATGGCATCTTGTTCCGGGCCAATTCTAATGTGAGGAACTGTGCAAGGCTGTGTAGTTGGCCTGTAGTCAGCAACATTCTATTTGGAGAAGAAAAATGCTAAACTTGCAAGAGTTTTGTTTTATATTTACCTCCTACATGTCTTGGCAAATAAAGTATATGTCGTTTGTTATTTTTCCATCTAGACCATACTTTTAAGTATGGTCACTGCCTTCACAGTGCGTGGATTGTGTCATAAGTTTCATGGCTCAAATGTTTTTGTATTACCTTTGCTGGTGAGCCCTAGAATCTTAATTGTAGGGTTGCATCAACAACCCTAGTTGTTGTTGCAACCAGTAACCAGTTCCCAGTCAGTGGGAAGTGGTTAGAGGGTTGAGCATCTCTTCGCACAAAGCTGTATGTTAGCCGCATACACTGAAGCAACATAGCTGCAAATGAGAGGTCAATGTCACAACACATTTGATCTGGATTAAACAGCACGCCGCACCACCTCCTGTTTTCAAAGCCCACTGAAAATCAATTAGCAAGCACTGTCGTTGCTCTGGCTATAGAATAGGCTCTCAATAAATGCTTATCGACGGATTGCCTTGCGACGCTTATTTAATGCCAATTTTTGAAAGACAATGAGTAGAGCGTACAGGAATAGCCTCTGCGCATAAGGAGCCTGCGAGCCTGCGGTGTTCACGGGACAAAATTGCTGAATTGGGCTGGGGCAGTGGGAAGATACAAAGTATATAAAGAGAATTAAAATGCAGTGGTGGGTAGCGCAGGGGTTTGGGACATTATGTTGGCCGATGTCCTGCCTTGAAAGGTTGGACCTACCTCTCTAAGACTTTTCTGAGTAGCAGGATGTTGGGGTGAGGAGGAGGTAGTGGGAATGTAATCTGGCCCAGCTTTGACCCTAGGGTCTTTGTTTACCCAGAAACATTCCTGCTTTTCTCCTTGGCTCTTGGGACTTCCTCTGTGTGCGTGGGAGGGATTCAAGCATAAATGGATAGATGGATGTCTGCTGAGTTTGAAAACAAGCCTTTAAATCTAGGACATAATGCAGGCCAAGGTTGCAACCTCTCAGGTTATTGGGAGGGGAAGTGTATTATTTATTGGTTCAGAAAGATTTCAACTTTCATTTATAATTTTAAAAATACAGCAGGGATCACTTTAAAAGAAAAAATGACTTCATTTTGAATCATTTGAAGATAAATGTTACTATTACAATGGTAGGTGGGGACAAGGTGGGGAGAGTAACAGATTAATGCTTTCTCTCTCTTTTTTTTAATATTTTATTTATTTATTTGACAGAGAGAGAGAGAGATCACAAGCAGGCAGAGAGGCAGGCAGAGAGGGGGAAGCAGGCTCCCCGCCGAGCAGAGAGCCTGACGCGGGGCCTTGATCCCAGAACCCCGAGACCATGACCCGAGCTGAAAGCAGAGGCCCCAACCCACTGAGCCACCCAGGCGCCCCAGATTAATGCTCTTTTGTTTCAGATCTGAAGACCCAATGCTAGGAAAAGGAAGAGAGGAAGTCATGTAGGCACATGGAGAAAAGACGGGACAATGCTAAGCTAGCATAATTGCCTAGCGCCCAGAACCCTCACTGCCTTCACAGTGCGTGGATTGTGTCATAAGTTTCATGGCACTGCCCTGAAGGTTCTTTATCTTTCAAAAAACCGGAATTACAGAAAGATTGTGGGACACTCTTAGTTTCCCTAGCCTTGCTGAGCTTGACCTCTTCTGGTTTCCACTGGCAATCGAGTGGGAAAACTGCTTTTAGCAAGGCTTCACTGCAATAATCTATAAGTCATTAACTGTAGCTATATTTAAACCCACAAGAATCAATCTCTAAGATCCCAGCAATTGTTATTGACATAAAGACCGGTTTCTCAGAAACTCCCTTAAAAACAAGGGTTTCAGTTCTGGGGGCGGGGATTTGCACTACCCCATCTTCCAATCATCTTTGATTTGTTCCCTGGGGCTGGGATGCACTCTTCCATCACGTTCTTTTTTTTTTTTTTTTCTTTTTTAAAGATTTTATCTTTTTATTTGACAGAGAGAGAGAGATCACAAGTAGGCAGAGAGACAGGCAGAGAGAGAGGGGGAAGCAGGCTCCCCGCTGAGCAGAGAGCCCGATGCGGGGCTCGATCCCAGGACCCTGAGATCATGACCTGAGCCAAAGGGAGAGACTTTAACCCACTGAGCCACCCAGGCACCCCTCTTCCATCACGTTCTTAAGAGTACCTGTTACTGGGAGGTCTCACAAACAGGACTGTGATGTACCTTGCATATTAGGGCAGAGGCAAAGTTAGAAACCACTGTATATATACAAGTCGAAGCCAGTGTTTTCCAGGGAAACTTTATTAATGATGCTGTTGTGTGTTGAATTATGCTCCCCCATTTATATGTTGAAGTCCCAAATCCCAGGCCCTCAAAAATGCATCCATGGTGGGAGATGACATCTTTAATGAGACGATTAAGTCAAAATGAGGCTTTTAGGGTGGGGCCCTAATCCAATATGACTGGAGTCTGGACCAGAAGAGAATGAGACACCCGAAGGTGTATGCCCAGAAGGAACACCGGTGAAGACACAGCCAGAGGGTGGCCATCTGTGAGCGGAGGAAAGAAGCCTCAGGAGAAGCCAACCTTGCTGGCACCTTGACCTTGGACCTGCAGCCTCCCGAATGGTGAGAAATAAATTTAAGCCCCCCAGCCCATGGCACTTTGTTATGGCAGCTCTAGCAAACTCATACAAAGGCTAATTCACTTCTGGATACGTTTATAGGTAAGTATTAAACAGACATCATTTCATGATACTTATTTTGGACAGAAGCAGATCAGGAAGTGTTTCAGATAGCGTACTGTTAGAAAGAGACGATTCACTCCAAGGATGTCATTGAAGAGTTTAAGGAAGGGATGATTTCCAGAGGTGCAGGCAAGCCGGAGGGGACTGAAGAGGATGGGGGAAACCAGCAACAGGCAGCAGTGAGACACCATTAGCACATCCGATCTGAGGGACGAGGGAGAAAAGTGTTGCTGGAGCCCCTGGGTGAACTGGAGCTGTGGAAGAGAGGCAGGTGGACAGAAACAGTAAGCGTAGAGAGGCAGGGGTTGGTGGGGGTTGGGGGAAGACAAATAAGCTGCCTTCTCTCTCCTCCTGCTCTCTTAACCTCTGCCAATGCCTCTCATTCCCTGAACTGTGCAGTGATGCAGCCCTTCAAGGTCAGGCAAAGAAGGGCAGAGAACAGATGAGCGTGGGTGCAGAGAATGATTATTCATTCATCTCTCAGAAGATCCAGCCCAGAGAACCTGCAGCATTTAGAGTGATCCCCTCTCACCCTGTTTCTTTGCTTTCTCCTTCTCTCACTTTTGGTATTTTTTCTTAGTTGTGGTTTCTTCATTTTAAAAGGGGGAGGCATAAATATTCTTCATGAAATTGTCGTGAATGAAACAACCTATAAACCTATTGAAAGCTCTTGGAATGAGGAGGTCCTCTGTTAATCTCATTTGTTCTCTTTCACCCCTAATTAGCCCCCTTCCCCACTTGTATCTTCTCCATGATCTTCTTTAAGCTTTTGGTAGGTCCATGCTAGACTCTCCTGGGGTGGTTCTGTCAGCAGGTCAGTGTACTCTACAAAAACAGGACAGGAATAGGAAAGGAATAGGTAAGAAAACACTGTTGTGTAGTGACCAGAATAGAGATAAAATAAATGTCCATTAAAGAAATGGAAGAAGAAGGAAAAGTTCAGAAGATCAATTACAAAAGAAGAAACAGGTGCTCTCTGGTTCTTTTTCTTTCCAAGGTCTGAAATCTCACTCCTGTTGAGGGAGAAGGGGAAGGAGAGTTGGGTGGATGGCTGGGTGGATCGGTCTTTGGAAGGATAGGTGGGTGGATAGATGGGTAAATAGATGGATGGTTGGATGGAATGATGGATGGATGGATGGACAGATGGATGGATGGTTGGTTAGATAGGTGGTTGCATGGGTGGATGAATGGATGGATGGATGGATGGATGGATGATTGGATGGATGGTTGGTTAGATAGGTGGTTTCATGGGTGAATAGATGGATGGATGGATGAATGGGTGGTTAGTTGGATAGATAGGTGGTTGTATGGGTGAATGGATGGATGGATGGATGGATGATGGATGAATGGATGGATGGATAGATAGATGGAGGCTTGGGTTCCTGCGTACCAATACATAACTGCTCTGTTTCAGTAACAACATTATGATTTGGGAGGCACAGAAAGAAGTGCTAAAGATCCAAAGCCAGGGTTGAGAAGGAAATTTTTACAGGGGAATCTGGGAACTGTTTTGCTAGGTTATCTAGTTGTCAAGAGCGGATGGGAGGGTGAAAAGGGTGATAATATTAAAAATAGATACAAAAATACGAGGTGAATTTTAGCTCTTGGTTTTATTTTTAAAATGAGAACCATAAATAGCTACAATCTTACCTAGTCTTCATCTTTCTTGGCTTTTCATATGGAACTCTTACCTAAGCACATAAGATGCATAGTCAGATCTAAGCTTCAAAGAGATTTCATGCCAAGAATTAGGAAAACTAGCAAGAGTGCTTCTCATTCATCATGATGTCTTTCTTAGGCTATTCCATGCAAAGAAGGGAGCAGTTCCTGTCCAGAAGAATGGAGCCCCAAGAGTGGGTGTTCCTTGGGATCACCAAAAGAGTTAAGTGATGATCTGAGTTTTCAATAAAAATGCCAAAATGTGGCTACTAATAAGAGAAATCAAGCTAAGATCTCATTGGTTTTAACATGTCTAAGGTAATGTCATAACACAAGTTGTTTTTCCTCAAGACTCTGCCATTGTTGGTCTGTGTTATGTTGCTCGGAGCAAACAGGTACAACCATGACCATTGGGTAGAGCAGGCTACCATGGGGACTGCCAGTTGCTTGGTGATGTAAGTCCATGAATGAGGTCTCTGGTCTGTCAAGAGGAAGACCAGATTCTGGAGTGGAGGAGTCCCAGCACACAGTGAGCGTCCAATGAAGCTCTGCTTTCTCTGCATGTTCTTCTGCTTATTTTCATTTATTTTTTTTAAGATTTTTATTTATTTATTTATTTGACAGAGAGAGAGAGAGAGAGAGAGAGAGAGATCACAAGTAGGCAGAGAGGCAGGCAGAGAGAGAGTGGGGAAGCAGGCCCCCCGCCGAGCAGAGAGCCCGATGCGGGGCTCGATCCCAGGACCCTGACATCATGACCTGAGCTGAAGGCAGAGGCTTTAACCCACTAAGCCACCCAGGCGCCCCTATTTTCATTTCTTAAGGGCTACCTGGTTATGCACAAATTCTACGCAGTTTTGACTAAGTAGCATGTCTTCCACTGACACGTGTAAATAACTGAAGGATGATTTCTGAGATTGAATTAGGCACCCCACAGGTGTTTGAGTTAAAGAAGCAAACCACCCCTGATTTCAGATGGCACCTGAGAAGAGTCGTGACTGTCAGGGAGAGGAGATCTTGTGTGGGAGGTAACAAGCATGGCCTTGGTCAGAGTCCTTCATCTTTTATACTTTCTACCTTTGCATTTAAATTTTTTACTTTCCAAGATTTTATTTTTTATTTGTTTAAAGATTTTATTTATTTATTTGACAGAGAGAGAGACAGCAAGAGAGGGAACACAAGCAGGGGGAGTGGGAGAGGGAGAAGCAGGCTTCCCACTGAGCAGGGAGCCTGATGGGGGGCTCCATCCCACGACCCTGGGATCATGATCCGAGCTGAAGACAGACGCTTAATGACTGAGCCCCCCAGGTGCCCTACTTTTCTAGATTTTAAACCTAAATTATATTTACCCAATCTCTATTTCATTATTTACACCTTTTTGACTTTCAGTCTTGATGTGGCTTAATTAATTCTCTTAAAATGTTTAATTGATGTTTTAAAGTACCATGAATTAATCTTAACTGATTAGATTTATTCTCCTCTTAAACAGCTGCCTTCCCTTTTATTCTTTCCTTTCTTTTCTCTGATATTTTAAATACTTTGTGATTTCATTTTAGGGATCATGCGTAGTTCAGAATTTGATTTGGGGGATCACAGGACCAGAAGGGAAACAGAAATCTGTGACTTAAGCCAGATGGAAGATGACAGCGGGGCCAATGGCACAGGTCCCTGGAGAGAGCACTTCCTGCCTGGAAGATCCAAATGAAGAAAAGCAACACTGATGCAAATATCGGGGATGAAAAGCAGGAGTTGATGGTGCTAATTCTTGAGCAGGATTATAGTTTGTTTTTTTTCTTTTTGTCTATGTTTGCAACATCTTTACAAATGTCAATTATAATAATAATGGGAGGAGAGTAAAAACACAAGCAAAAGTCAACATAACAGAAACACTGGTCAGCAGAAACACGTCTGCCTGCTGTATATGGCCTGCAGGCTCCATGTGTGACCTTGATTTATTTTCCTAATGGCAGGACAGAAGCTCACATTGCAAAGAGGGGAGGCTGGAGGCCCTGCTTCTTACAGCAGCTACCTGCCCTCCTCCTCAGGCTCTATGCCTCTCAAGGAGAGTTCTCCCCAAATCTTTATTTGTGGGGTCTCCAAGCTCCTACCAGTAAAATTTCTTACCAGTGAAACTTAAGGAGCACTTTGTACATTCCAAGTGCTCCTGTTTCTTCTGAGCAACTGAATTCTTTTTATTTAATAGCTACTGTGTGTCATGTTTCATTCTTTGGGTTGGCAGCTATCTCAGAACCAAACAGAACAGTTGCTGTTCATGATTTTAGTATTATCTCGCAAATGTCCAACCCACAAATGTTTGTTCTTTGATTTCCTCATTAATTTGTAATCCTGTTTTTGTTGAATATATACTGTCAGGTACCTTAAATTTTCCTTGTAATAATACAGTGTATACATAAAGTAACTAAATGAACATGACCTGTCTCATTTACTTCCTCAGTCTCATATCTGTAAAAGTCTTTTCACAATGCTCTTCTATACACACACCCACACACACCCACCATATGCATCAGTTTCCCAGGGCATCCTTCCTGCTTTGCATTTGGTATCACTTTTGCCCAGAGTTGGCCCTTTGCTTACTTTACTGATTCCTCCTCATTCTTCCAGAGTTTAAATCTCCTGCTCAAGAAGCCTCCTTCAGCTTCTCTCTTCTGCCTTTCCACTGAAGAGACTTCTCCCAACACCCACAGAACCCTCTAGAATAATGTGTATCCTAACTGTAATAGTCTATTTGCTTCTCTTGATCTTCTCCACTAAACTGGGAATTCCCTGGTGGCTGGGACTTTTACTGTTTGGAACCTTCCCATTAAGTAAGTGCAAGTAAAATATTCTCCAGACGCGTGTGCACATTGAAATGAGTGACAGAATGTAAAATAGAAATCAGTGAGAATACTTCCAGAGGTATTGGTCTTTGTTTGGGTGGATTCATCTAGTCTGCATAGATTTGATCTAGTCATTTCATCATGCATCAATGTCAATGGATGACACTACCTTAAAATCGTTTGGATCCCCCTGGAGAGCAAAGTTTCACTCACTCTATTAATATCTGTCGTGTTAGATCACTTGGTTTGCTACATACTGACCTTACATTCAGTTGTGTAGAGAGATGGAATCAGGTTTTCAGATTCTAAACCTTCACACAGCTAGCCAGCCAATACATTTCCTTAGCATTCACCATACAACTACAGAAGTTTTCCTTCAAACCTACTCTTTCTCTGGTTTACCCGGTAAAAACAACCTCCTGCTCCTCTCCCCAAACCTGAAACCTTTAAATGGGCTCTGACATTTTAATCCTCTCCTCTTCCAGCGCCGGGCCAAACCCCACGAATCGCAGATCTCGCTCTAGAACACGCCCCAGGACACGCCCCCAGGACACGCCTCCCTCCCCCTTTGTGCGCTCTTGCCCTTCCTCAGTTGGCACCTTCACTGCCTGTCACGTACTCATCTTTCTTCCGTGATCCGCTGCACCTGGGTGAGAGGAATCTTCAGAGGGCCCTTCCGCTCTCCCTTGCAGTCTTGTCCACAGCGCTGGGCCCAACCTCTGGGGTCACACACCTTGTTGAATGGACAACCTGCCCTTGGAGACGCCTCACCATCTTTGTCCGAATTCCGTACAAGACACCAGGGACCCTACAGAGTTACACCCTAATCTCTTCTTTCAGCTTCTCTGCAACTTTCTTACATTTCCCAGTTCTGCAGTTTCTCCCAACCCTGCCATTTCGCACCCCAGGTGGCTCTTATCCAGCCATCTCTGCTTTGCCACATGACCTCTGCCCCTCAAGCTCAACTTGGTTGGTACCTCTTCCATGCTTTCACTTGGAAGGATATATTTTCCCTCTCCATGATATTCCGGTGGGATTCAATTTATAATTTACTTCTCTCCCAGAACCTACTACATTTTTTTTTCTTGACTTACATTTTTGTTTGTTTGTTTTGCATTTGAAAACATACTGAGTTTTCCTTTCCGTGCTGGAGGGATTCTCTTTGATGGCAAGAAAAACCATTATTCTTGGCTTGGCATCCTCCAAAGCATCTTGCAACATATATCTCCTTTTAGGAATGCTTACTGAACATAATTAGTCCTTTGTATGTAACTAAGAAAACCTAATTATCTCTTGAGAGTAGTGAGTGCTACAGGATAGGACATGGGGATCACAAAGAGGAATAAAACACATCCCCCCAAGAATGACTCCGACTGGGAACTAAGGTAATCGGGAAATCTGAGATTTGTTAAAATAAAAATCCTCTG
Source organism: Procyon lotor (assembly GCA_028646535.1). Classification (NCBI taxonomy): domain Eukaryota; kingdom Metazoa; phylum Chordata; class Mammalia; order Carnivora; family Procyonidae; genus Procyon; species Procyon lotor. The sequence goes on from CM053605.1 coordinate 102,668,505, forward strand.
AGACCCCAGGCAAGTCATTTAACTTCCTTGTATCTTAGATAACTGATCTGTCAAATATCGCATCTTCAAGGCTTTTCCAAGGAAAAACAAACTTAAAAAATGCCCAAATCTGTTAAGAATCTTTAAATTTTATAGGAAAAGGCTTTGTATAAATAACCCCCATATAAATGGGTTTGGGATGGTTAACCAGCAAAACTCCCAGGCGCCGATGGCCAAGGGGAACGAGTGATAATGAAGGCAAGTTCTTCAGGCAGCATCAATCTGGGAGTTACCACCCCGGTTGGCTTAAGTAACTCTACCTGACCACAGCACAGAGATAAAAGCCGTCCTGGGCAATTGCAGCAGGTAATTCTGCAGACTATGCATTGCAAGACAGTGTTGTATGTCTGTTGCCAGAGCGAATTAGGAACAGCAATAACCCAAGCAGCCAAATGAAGATTCTGCATTTTAATAACTGAATTTGGAGCAATTGCTCTTCAATTTTTGTAATAATATGAAGGTAAGCTACACACGGGTCTTAAAGCCACAGAGTTCTCAGATAGGGATGAACAAATGGGAGGAGGCTCTCTATGGGACGGGCACTGGGCTGGCTGTTCCTCCAACAATAAATATCAGGCTACAGGGTTTGTTTAAAAAAATTTCCTGTTGCAGTAGATAGGTGTATCCTATAGCCTACTGGCCTTTTGTTTAAATGTGTAGAGTGAACTTCAGTTCATTTCAAATGCTCTGGCTTAGTCATTTCCAGGTAAACCTTCTGCATTGTTTGTAAAATACTGATTTGAAACAGATTTCCTTCAGGTGGTGAAGGAAATGGATCTCATCAAACAACAAGTACAGTCTGGAGAGAGAGAGGGTTGAAGAAGAGGGATCGTTAATGTTCTCTGGACACTGGCCGCTGTACAATGACTTTTAGGCTCGTGTTATGTGAGGGAAATGGACAGGGGCTCAGAGACATTAATTTCCCTTCCTAAGTAAATGGTGGATACGGAGCGTAAATCCGCGTGGTTTCATTCAAGAGCTCATGCTCTTTGCATCCCATCCCCATGCCCCCTAATGTTCTGGAGTCCAGAGTAAGCAGACAACGAATGGCATCTACTTATGGCCTGTGCTCATCTTGCTCTAACACCCTCTGCAGCCAGGGGAACTTTGGGTCCAGGGTTTTCCTCCCCTCTCCCCCCACAAGATCAGGACTGTGTGTCTACTGGATGAGGGTCAAGAAAAATGGACAAGGGGGGCTAGGGCAGGGTGGAAATAGGCAGCATACACAGGCCATGGTGTTTGGAGCTGTGCCCCCTACCAGGCCCACCGTCACTGGGGCTCCTTTGTTCTTCCTGATGCTATTGTCATCAGCTTCATGACAGTAAGAAGCCCATGGAAATTTCCGAGCCTGATGCCTTGGAGTCCTCTGTCTTTAACTGGTATTTGGATTGCTTGCGTATTAGTTTTCTCTATGATATCATGAAAATCCATCCAACAAATCTTAACTATGTGCCTAGCATATATTAGGAGCTTGAGGTTCAAGATGAATAAAAGAGTCTTTGCCCTCCAGGAATTGGCTGCCTGGTGAGGGACAACCAGATGTGGTAGGAGAGGCAGGAGAAGGAGTGTTAAGGGGAGTCCAGGCGCCCGTGTGAAAGACCTGCAGGGAGGCTCTGGAGGGGGGGGCATTTGAATTGTGTTGTGGAAAAACTAGCTTTGCCGGCCAAGAAAGGCAGGAAGGGTATTCAGACAGAAAACGTCCAGGCACACAGGAAGAATGGTAGGGGTGCGGGAGGCTTTGGGGGAACTAGTTGGAGCTGGGAAGTATTAAGGGTTTTATTTGACTTACCTGGTAGATAGTAGGAGCCTCTGAGGATTTTGAGCAGTGGAGAGATGCAATTAGATCTGTGTTTAAAAAATTGCCCACGAGGGACGCCTGGGTGGCTCAGTCAGTTAAGCATCTGCCTTCGGCTCAGGTCATGATCCCAGGGTCCTGGGACTGAGTCCCACATTGGGCTCCTTGCTCGGCAGGGAGCCTGCTCCTTCCTCTGCCTGCGGTTCCCCCTGCTTGTGCACACTCTCTCTCTCTGAAAAATAAACACATAAAGTCTTAAAAAACAAAACAAAACATGACCATGATATAATGCAAAGACAGACCCGAGGGGAATGAAGCCACGGGAAATGTATTAGGAATGCTATTCCAGCACAGAAGATGATGGCAACACCCTCAACCCAAGTGGTGGCAATGTGAAAGGAGTGGGGGGACAGACTTGAATGAAGTCCCAGCTGTGGCGTCAGAATGGTGTGGACACATCGTTCTGCTGTCTGACTTAGCGACTTTCAGGGCTGTCCTGTTCTCTGGAAAAACAGCTTTCCTGTGAAAGTGCCACTTGAGCAACTATAAATAACAAACTTTCTCTGTGTCTTATCTGTAAAATGGACATAACCCCATATATCCCACAGATATTAGATTAAACATAACAAGTAAAACCATATGGCGAGTAGTGAATTCTCAATTCACATTCCTTATATTCACCTTCCCATTTTTTTCCTCACTTAAAAATAAAGTTAGTACCAATAGACTGCCCTGCCCTCATGAGACAATTGGGTAAATATACCAAGTTAAGATAAAGTTCCTCATTTTTCCTAGGCAGATTTTATTCTTGGGAGATGTGGGTATGTAGATGTGTGTATTTATTTCACTCTGGTGTCAAGATAAAAATAGATACTCTCCTTCAAAAGGAAGCTAGACTAAGTGAAGCATGTTTATAAAGATTTATGTATGGAGCTAAATTAATTCTTGAAAACGGAGGTATTTGTAGTCAGAGTTTCATTTCATTCTGAGAACAAGTACAAATGAACATGTTGAAAGCATGACAATGATTGACAATTATTATGCTTTTAATTTGGTTTCTTACATATTCTAATTATATTCTTTTAATCAGTAACCATCCTGGTTCTTTAGTTTTCCCAAGTAGGACTGAACTCAGTTCCTAACACAAAACAGTTCATAATTTTTATGTAATATGACATGCTATTAAGTAAAAAGAACGACAATTGTTTTTTCATGAAAGACTTAGGAATGATAAAGGAGAACTTAAGCTAGTCACTGGGCAAGCATCTAATTCATAGAGCCTCCTGAAAAAGACACTGCATCATCACTACCCACGTCATCTGATTAAAGTAAAGATGACACTAGAACTACCTTTTAACTGTGGGAATTTATCCAAGAGCTTGACCAGGCAAGGGTAAAGAGGAACAAAGATGACACATTTCAAGAGGTTTTAAAAATATCGTTGGGAAGATCTTCTTAGGAATATGTTAGAGAGTTTGTAACTCTCTAACAACTGAATTGTTATTATGACATAATCTGTGTTTAAAAAATTGCCCACGAGGGACGCCTGGGTGGCTCAGGCGTCCTAATATCCCACAGATATTAGATTAATATATCTTGTCATAATAACATAGACAGCAGGCATTCAGCTTGCTGGTGGGTCCAGAACCCGCTGCACCTTGGGCTTCATGCATATTGTTTCACAAAAATGCGAATGATGGCTCACTCACCTAGCATCACCGGAACTCTCCGTAGCGTGATGCCATACCACCAGCCTCCCTTGCCCCTGAGTTTGATTTTACTATTTCTGCATGATACCAGTTGATGGGGATAAGGACATTCCATGTCAGACTGGACAGTTGCCTACAGAAAACCAAAAGGGAACAATGCATCTTAAGTAGTTAGACATGCCTTGTCTCCGTGGTCCCATTTGATATGCTCTGCTTGTCTTTTTTTATATACTAGAGCAATCAAGACAGTTTTGTTCTTGGAGATACATGCTGAAGCATTTAAAGTGTCTTGGTGTCTGAAATTTGCCTTCGGTGGTTGAATGAAAAAAAGTCATGTGCACAGAGAGAGACCCTGACAAAGAATGAAGAAGCAAATATGGCAGTGCGTAGATATTTGGTGAATCTGGGTACAAGGTAGACAGGAGTTCATTGTACCAGTCCTTCAGTGTTTCTTTACATTTGAAAATTTTTCAATATAAAAATTGGGGAAAACCCCTAAATTGAAAAAAAACAGTATATGTGACAAACTTTTTAAGATTTAGCAATAGTTGAAGGGCAATAGAATTTGTCTGTAAATGCATTAAAGACCCATAAATAAAATGAAGGCTGACTTCTCCAAAAAAACCTTATTTCCTTTTTATTATGTTAACTTCATTATGTTAACATTATTATGTTAACTATGGTTCCCTTTTTTAAATGATCAAAAGACTTTATTTTTTAGTATAGTTTTAGATTTATAGCATAATTGAGCAGAAAGTACATAGTACATAGACTCAGCCTACCCCCACCTCCTACCTCTTTACCCCTTGCACAGTTTCTTCTCTTATTAACACCTTGCATTAGTGTGGTTATAATTAATAAGCCAATGTTAACCCATTTTTATTAACTAAAGCTCATAATTTACTTTAAGGTTCACTTTTGTGTTGTGTATGCTATGGATATTGACAAATATATAATGTCATGTATTCACCCTTGTAGTATCATAATATCATATATATCATCATAATATCATAATAGTTTGCCAGCCCTAAAAATCCTCTGTGCTCTGCCTATCCATTGCTTCCTCCCTAACCCATAGTAACCACTGATCTTTTTAGTCTTCATAGCTTTGCCTTTTCCAGAATGTCATAGTTGGATTCTACAGAATGTAGCCTTTTCAGATTGGCTTCTTTCACTTAGTAATACACACTTACGATTCCTCCATGTCTTTTCATGACCTGATAGCTCATTCTTTTTTTATCATTGAATAACGGCTTATTGTCTGGATGACCACAATTTGTTAATTCATTCACCTACTGAAGGATTTGTTGCTTCCAGTGTTTGGTGATTATGAATACACATATGTGCAAGTTTTTGTGTGGACATAAGTTTTCAACTCATTTGAATAAATACCAAGGAGTGCAATTGCTAGATTGTATGGTAAGACTATGCTTGGCTTTGTGAAAAACTGCCACATTGTCTTCCAAAGTGGCTACACCATTTTGCATTCCCATCAGCAGTGAATGAGCATTCCCATTGCCCCATCCTTACCAGAATTTGATATTATTAGTTTTTTGAATTTTAGCTATTTTAGAAGATGTGGTATTTCATTGTTGTTTTAATTAGCAATTCTCTGACACATGCTATTGAGCATATCCTTATTTGCCATCTGTATATTGCCATCTCTAATTCAGTGAGATGTTTTTCAGATCTTTGGCTCATTTTTAAACTGGGTTGTTGGTTTTCTTACTGAGATTTGAATGACTTTTTTTTAAGTGGGTCATCTCATGAATAGAGTGAGGGTCCAATCATATTCATTTATGCCACAACTATGGCAGAAACTGCATTCCCCTTCTCCTTTACTAACAAAAACCTGACATTGTTGCAGACAAGGTCCCTGGCCTTAAATACTTAGTATTTCAGACTGGTATTGAGTGGAGGTCAGGGGCAGGTGGTGCAGAAACGGTCAGTATGCGTTTCTGTGTAGCTAATAAGTGCTGGTTGGGGCTTCCCAGAAAAATTGTTAAAAAGGAAGACCTAGTTGGCATGCACTTCTTTGATCTTTTGCCCTTTATCCATATCCCTGCCATTTTCCAGAATGTGATACAGTGCCCGGAAGGGGAGCAATCATCTTGTGAGGAGACAGACAAAGTCACTGACAAGGACAGCAGAGCCAACGGACAGAAGGAATCTGAGGTACAATGACACCACGGAGATGTTGCAGAAGCCCAGGGCTGTCTCTAGACTTCTTGTTATGTGATGAGAAGCACTCTATTTGGTAAGAATTTAGTCAAGTTTCTGTTACAGGCGACCAATTCACTCCCTGATATGGCAACATTTTTTAAGCACTGTTAAGTGTGAGACGCTATCTCCCTAACAAGACTATTCTGAGCAATTTTTATTTAAAGGACTGGTTCCCAGAAGTACTACATTTGAAAAAATTTCTGTATATTACAGACACAATGCTAAGGATGGAGTTATATTTACATGTTCAGCACTGCATTAGACATTATGGGGAGAGGAAGCAAGAGTATAAAATAAGGACCTTACCCTCATGGAACTTACCACCTAATTAGAGGTAAGACCGACCTATATGAAACAATCTTGAACGCTTCAAGACAGTAAGATTAAGAGCTAATAGTGGATGTAAACTGAGTGTAGCAGTGGTTCATGTAAGGTAGAAGAGGAGAGGAGCAAGGGAAATGTGATTAGCAACTCTGAAAACACATTGTATCCTACAGCTTCATATTTTTGAGTTTTAAGTCAATGACCTAAATATAGACATGGAAGCTATTGCTGGGGTAAGTGAAGACAAAAATGAAGGAAAGTCATTTTAATTTGTATACCAATTCAGCTTTGAATTTAGAGGAAATTTATCACTAAAGTATCAATATTTCAAATCCAGAACATTGTAATAATTCACTACAATTCTATTTACATTATTAATTGTCAGTGTATTTCATGCTGACATGAAATGGAAACTAAGTATATGTTACCATAAAATAAG
>CM053605.1:102675133-102702429 GCA_028646535.1 Procyon lotor
GTTATGTCATGTTTAATAGGCATTGTGAATTTTCTCACATGTGGGGTGGAGGGAGACTGGAGATAGGGTGATTAAAAAGGGAAGAATCTGTAGAAGAATATGAGAATAGGCAGAATGCTAACGGATTTGAGAAGGGCATAAAACCAACCGATGACGATGGCTATAATCCTCTCAAGGTTGCCCGAACCCTTAACCCTGCAGGACCTCTTGACTACCTACCAGTAGACAGGCGTTTTTGCAGGGGCCCTTAAAACCCAGGTAAGGTTAGGGAACGGGTGGAAACTCAAAGGGACTGTGGTGGGTACAACGTCAGCAAAGGTGATGGAAGGGCCCCTTATGATAAACTCAGCCCAAAGTATCCCTACCTCTCCACTCCAGAGGCACTCGGGCCAAAGCCTCAGCCGGAATGGGGCGGGGGGTGGGGGGGGCAGCGGAGGACAGATCGTGAGAGCCACCTCCTCCGCAATCCCCCGCCCCTCCGCGCCGACGCTCCGCTCTGCTTCCGTTTCCCCATTGGCTGAGGCTCTCGCCAATCCTGGCGAAGCGGCTTGGTGAGAGGCCTCTGGTTGGTGGAGCCGGCGCTGAGCCCCCCTCTCGCTCCGGCCGGGCCCCCAGCCGAGAGGGGGCGTGGTCGCGGCCGTGGCCGGGCCGGAGGCGGCGTCGCTGGCGCCGCTGCGTGCGGTGTGCTGCGGGGCGGGGGCGCCGGGCGGCCGCGGCGCGGCGGGACCATGGAGCTCGGAGCTCAGCCCCGGCGCCGGCGGCGGAATCGCGGACCGGTGAGTGCGGGCTGCGGCTGGCCGGACTCCTCGGTCCTGGCCCCTTGGCTGCTTGGCGCCGGGCCGAGCGGCTGCCCCGGGGGAGGGGCGGGCGCGGGCCGGGCCCCCGCAGCCCCATGGCCAAGTGAAGTTGCTGCATCGCGCCGGGCGCGCTCGGGCGGGCAGCGGGGCCCACTGCGGGCCGCGGCGCCGCCCCGTGCCTTGCCCTGCAGCCCAGCCGCATCCTCCGCGCCGGCTCCCGCGCCGGCTCCCGCGCCGGCTGGGGCTTCCCGCCGTCGCGGCGCGGCCCGGCGGCCGCTCTCGCCCGCGCCGTCCCCCGGCCCTCGGCCCCGGCGCTGCCCGGCGCGCGCTCCCCGGGCTGCGGGGCAGGCGCCCGCCATCCCGGCCGCAGGTGGCGCCCGGGCCTCCACTGGCGCCCCACGCACAGTGCCCGGGACTGCCCCGCGTCCCGGACTTACACATCCCTCGGTACCGCGCGCCCTGCCCGCATGTGGGCCAGGGCCCGCATGCCCGCCGCCCGGGGTCGGGCCCGCTCCATGGCTTCTCCCTCCCCGCGCCTCTGCGCTGGGTTCCCCCTCCCCTGGAGCTGCGGACCCACGGGGCTCCGGTCCTCCGCAGCCAGGCTCGGCTCCCCGAGCGCAAGGAAGGGGGTCGTGCAGCCGGCGAGGGGCGCGCTGCACGGCGAGGGGAGAGGGCTGCGCGCCCGGGAGCCACGTCGCGGGCGCGGATCATCCCCGGGAGACTTTCCCTGCACGGCGGGCGGGGGCCGCGGCGCCTGGCCTCTCGCCCTCCTCCGCGCCGGAGCTCCAGCGAGTGGAAAACCTTCCCTTCTCCGTCTGTGGTACTTACAGGCAATGGCGATTTCTTCTTGGTTTAGCCTCTCTGCAAGGGATAGTTCCGTGGCGGAGAGTGGAGTTCTTAATTATTAAGAAGCTAAGCGATGGGCTTACGGATGAATGGGAGCATCTCATTTCCTTAGCCGCTGTTGGGCGTATTAGGAATTCTTTCTCATTTGGGGATCAGTTTTAAATTCGCACTTACTACCAATAATAATTTTTGAGTTTTTAAAACACCAAAAATTTAAAGGGCCATTTTTGCTTTGTGACTGTCCAACTCAAATGCATGCTGGGGCATGAAATTTTAAGATTCAGAGTCCACATTTTACGAGGGGAGGGGCTAAGCATTTGAAATATTTTTCATTTTACAAAAATTAGGCTTGTCTAAACTTAAAAAGTCCCCGTCTCTATCAAAACTAAGTTCGGAGTGTTATAATTGACTTATTTTTCTGTTGCCTCTAGGGCACATTCTGTTGAACCTTGATTGCTTCTTTTTTGTATATGCTTTACTCAACTTTCCTTTTCTAGCAGTGAAACAATGCAGTGATTCTTGAAAGCCCCTTCTTTTATCTACTTGAGAGGTTAAACAAAGGAAAGCAGGGTTTGACCTTTCCCATAGGCAGTTCTTATTGTGTCTGGTCTCCTTTCTAATAGGGTCCCCACAGTGCTCATTTTTCTTCATTTTTGAAGATCTTAATTTGTATTCTCTAAAGTTGTGTCCTTTTGGATGTTTAAAGCTCACTAGGTTGGGAAGTTTGACTTAATATATTTACAATCTGACCTGTATTCACTGTTGTCTTCTAGCAGGAAAAAGAAGCTTGTTCTGGAACTATCTACATATAAAAATTGTTCTCACTACTTCCGGTGGCTGACATGAAGTTCCTTTATAGTATTGTTTTATCCGTTCCCTTAAAATTTATGACCTTATAGTCAATGATGTGCTTAAAGGTGGAACGCACTTGGCTAAGTGGTCTTGCCAACGAGGTAGCCTCCTGTCTATTCTCAGCGTGTCTTTGTAGGTCTGCTTTACACTTCTCATAGTAACCTGCATGTGGCAAGTCACCTTCCGGTTTTTGGAATGGTTCCATTGAAACAGTTGCTTAATTATAAGTATTAAAAGAATGGTCTGTCCTAGCCGGCCAGCGTAAGTTGTTTTCTTTTAGAGTTTCCAGAACTTTCTTGGAAGAATAATCATAGATTATATTTTCCACTTATGTGCTATTGTCATTCCTTGTATTTTCTTGGGACTGCCTCCACACTGCTCTACAGACTTAGATGCTTACCTTCACAGTCCTTTTTTTCTTAGAAGCCGGTTTTCCTCTTTAAGGTCAAGTTTTCTCGGGACCTGCTCTTGGGCACTTGGAGCCAAATGCTGCTTGCAAGTACCTGGGTTCTTCAGGACTGGTTCTTTACACAGGATACATTTTATGCTGGTAATACAAGAATAGTGTATGGCAGTCACACATACATAAGGCATATTATAAAATCAGTAGAGTATCATTATGGAGATACATGGAGTAACAAATCTCAGTTCCTCTTTTCCTCCTCTTATTGGTGCCCTGTCCTGTTTCTTTCTCCAGAGGTAAGCACACCTAATCCGGTGAGGTGTGGCCTTCCAGAATTTTTTCAATTGGCTTTTTTCTTCAGAAGCCGTTTAGTGGATGCTTGCTAAGTACCTGTGCTATTTCGATACTGGCATTGCAGAAATAAGAGATAGAGGCTCTCAAGATGTTGATAGTCGGCTGAGACAGATAATTTCAGTGCGGTGCAATCAGTGCTGTGATGGAGTTAGTTAAGCAGAGAAGGATTTGAATCGTCGCATGAATGACCTAGTCCATTCATTTGCTTGCTTTATGCACTCACTGTATTTCAGAGTTGATCCTATGTGCTGGGGATACAAAGATAAGCAAGGCGGATACCTCCTGCAGTGTGTGTTTAGCTGGGTTCTCGGACAGTTTTAACCATCGGTTACAGTGCAGTGTATGGTACGTGCCCCGAAAGGGGTCAGGTAGAGGAGCTCACAGGATGACCACAAACTCAAGCCTCGGGATATTCAGAGAGATGAGAAAAGCCTCCCAGAGCAATATGAGAGAAGGAAATTGGTCAGAGTCAGGGTCGAGGAGAGGCTTGATAAAGGCTGTCAGAGAGAGAGTGCATTGGTGCCCAAATGCCACTGAAAAGTATGGTGGTGCAGCCAAGTTCAGAAGGGTGGGAAGCGGCAAGAAATGGGACAGGAGAAGTGACCAGGGGCCGAGCCATAGAGGGTCTTGTGATCCTTGTTGTAAGGAGTTTGGATTCCTCTGTAGGCAAAAGGAAACAGTTGCGGAATTCTGAAGCAAAAGGGCACGATCAGATTTGCCCTTTAGAAAATGGATGGGAGGGAGCAAGTGCAGAAGGCGAGAAGGTTGAGGAGGTGAAATTGTTGGGACTTGGTTCTTGGCTGGGGGTTGCATGTGTGGTGGGGGAGTTAGGAGAGGGAGGAGTTCAGGGCAGTGCTGAGCCGCAGCAGGCCAGTTGGGTGGATAATGGTGCCTTATGGAGCAGCAGCCATTTGGAGGAAAAAAAGGTGCACTTGGCCTTGTTAAGTTTTAGGTGGCTGTGGGACACATTGTTTTGGGGATTTGGCTGTCAGGGGTATCTAGACTGGACATAGATTTCTAGGAGTCCTTAGCACCACAGTTCCCAAACTGTGTGCTGACATGATGCAGTGAGCTGACAGGGAGACTGCAGGATATCGAATTGTAGAAGTAAGCCCAGTGGTACATAACATCTGTCCAACCCTATGGGAAATACCAGCTCAAAGTCATCAACAGTTTCTACTGACCATTGTGCTATCTTCCCTTTGATGATATGTTTGTAAGGCTAGGTGTTCAGTGGTTGCATTTCCTGTGAAAATCAGCGTGGAGCAAGAAATGAACGAGGTGATACCCAGTCCAACTCCAAGGTTTGAGAAATTGTACCTGTGGTTTATTTAATAATGACAGAAAGAGACTCATTTTCTCTTAACTGAAGTGTGCTTTTTTTTTTTTTTTAAAGATTTTATTTATTTGACAGAGAGAAACACAGCGAGAGAGGGGACATAAGCAGAGGGAATGGTAGTGGGAGAAGCAGGCTTCCTGCTGAGCAGGGAGCCTGATGTGGGGCTCAATCCCAGGATGCTGGGATCATGACCTGAGCCGAAGGCAGACACTTAATGACTGAGCCACCCAGGCGCCCCTGAAGTGTGCTTTTAAAAAATAGGTAACAAGTTGTTAGGGCAAAAAATGCTTAAGATATTTGAACTTATCCAGTGATTCAATTACTCAGACATTCCTTTTCGCCTGAGACACTAAGAGTGCAGTGAACAGAGAAAGTTCTGTTCCAGAGAAAGTTCCAGAACTTTCTGGAACCTCTGCCTTTGCCTGTATTTGTTAATGGAGGCTGTTGGAGTGGATGAAGTTATTCAAGAAGCGTGTACAGTGAGAAAAGGAGTGGTGTAGAATGTGATCTGAGGAGCTTTTGTGTTCACAAGATACACAGGAGAGAATAGGCTCCCACATTGAGACTGAGGAGGACAGTTGTGTGTGTGTGTGTGTGTGTGTGGGAGGGAGGCATGAAGAGTGTCTAAGAAGCCATAGTCCAAGAGAACATCATTAAAGAGGGATGCTAAACCAGGAAGTACTAGTAATACAGATGGTGGCAGTGGTGACACAGTGATGGGGACACGAGCAGGATGGCCAGAGGGTTTAACAGTGGGAACCAGAAAGCGGTGCTGGTGTGTGTAGACAACTCTTGAGAGGGATGGTGGTGGTGAAGGGTGGCTCCAAGAGACTGGGTAAAGGGGGGGTGGGGTGCTTCTTTTTTGTTTTTTTGTTTTTGTTTTTGTTTTTTTTAAAGATTTTATTTATTTATCAGAGAGTGAGCACAAGCAGGCAGAGTGGCAGGCAGAGTCAGAGGGAGAAGCAGGCTCCCTGCTCAGCAAGGACCCCGATGTGGGACTCGATCCCAGGACCCTAGGATCATGACCTGATCCGAAAGCAGAGGCTTAACCAACTGAGCCACCCAGGTGTCCCTGTTTTTTTTTTTTTTTTTTAATGGAGGCGTTTGAGCATGTGAAGGAACCAAGAGGGAGAGGGTGTTAGCTAGCCAGAGATCCAGATAGAGAGTGGTCCAAAGTTTCCATCCGATTTAGCCCTAGGATCTAATTACTGGTTTTCACAAGAGGAGTCTCAGGGGAGCCTTACTTCTGTGGACTAAGGAGTGAATGGCGCTCAGGCGGGGAAGCTAGTCAGGGTGTGCAGTGCTTTCTACAACTTGGTTATCAGGAGGCAAGAAGGGCATTCACTAGAGAGGGACATCTGGTACAGGGTGATTTTTTTTTTTTTTTAACAGTGACTTCATTTTATTAACTTTTTTTTTTTTTTTGGAAAGAATGCTTTTTTTCCTTCTTAAGACATGCTTCTCTTAGGACTCATGGGTCCTTCTCAGGGTGCGGTGCTCTAGGCAGGCTTGCCTTTTGCCAGTCCTGGCATCCCCTGAAGGTCATCTTGTCTGTGACTGTGCTGTCCTGTTTTCCTTTCCGAGTGGACGCTTTCTGCTCTCAGTGTTCTGCTGGTTACCTCAAGGTCAGCTGTGTTTTGCACAGGAGCCTAGCCTGCCATCTTAGCCGATGTCCTTAGATTAGAATAATTTTTCCATGCTCACGTTTCACCCTAATCTTTGGAGCCACCCTGTTTTGTTTCTTCTCCTTAAGAGGATCTGTGTCTTTCCTCTTCTCTTTGAGGTTAGCTCTTTTCTTCTGTTGACTTTTTTTTTTTTTTTTAATTTAAACATCTCAGGTATCGCAGGGTGATTTCTCCTCTTTCAGGTCTGGTAGGAGCTTCTGGACCTCAACTCTGAGCTCCGTATCTGGGATCATTTCTCAGAGACTTTTTGCTTACGGAGTTTTCCCTTGGGCCTGTTCTTAAGGTGCCCTCCAACCTCTCGGAAGCAGTGGTCTTGAAATTGATCTGAAGATGTCTCCCGCTCTATTGTATATTCTTGCACTATTGCAGAGTTTTATTTATTTTGATATTTTTCTTTTAGTTTTTGCTTTGCCGTTCTTTGCAGCGGTCCACACACATTTGAAGGCCTACCATGGATCCTTCTAGTTACTGGTGATAACAGTGTTGATAGGACCAAGCTCCGGTCCTTAAACCCTAGAGAGGGAAAGCAGAGGTAAATTTCTTGCTAACTGTAAACTCCTTGTGGGCAGGCATCAGATGGCATGGTGCCTTGTATACAGCCAGCACTTAGTAGATGTGTTCCAGCTCTCTTAAGTAACCTTTTAAACATGCGGGCCCATGTACACTGTTGTTTGGGTCACAACCTTAGTGGGCCCCAGGGTAACACTCAGTGCCTCCTTCGCTCCAGCTGGCCATTTTCCCATAGCCTTTGTGATCTCTGGTCCTTGAGTACTTCCTTTTACTAGCGACTGAAAGCTGTATTGGATTTTTAAGGTTGTGCTCCAGTGCCTGCTGAAGATTTTATTACCAGGCTGCTGCGGTTCCATTTTAGCTCATCTGGCTCCTCTCATTGCGCGCTGTTATCCATTTCGTGCACACAAGCAGTTCAGAGAAATTATATTGCAATAGAAAAGTATGGATGTGATTGACTAAGAATCCACATGGCCGTATTTTATCAGCTAAATGGAAGGAATGGTGTATTCTTTGCACATAGTAGATACTCAACAAATATTTTTTCATCACCTAACCGTGTCCTGTGTGTTGATTAAGGACCATAGAATAAGCAGAACAGTGTCACTAATTTTTAAAATTTAAAATTTTTAAAAACCCTGGCTGAGTCATTTTGCCCTACTCATGTCACACTTTTGTTTTTAGCCCCTCAAAATATGTACATGACACTCCTGTTCCCCGTTTTGTAATGTAGTCCTGTGTTAGAATTATTACCTAGGCACAGTTCAGCTCTGCATTGACCTTGTAACTTTTTGTGGAGCTGTATTCTATGCTATTTAGAATGAACACTTATGGAGAGGTTCATGGATTTAAATTGTTCCCTGTGGTACATGGACGGAACAGTGGCTAAACACTTAGGGAGTGAAGTATCTAGTCCAGTAGAGGGATGACATTAACCGGAAGAGTGGCAAGGAAGAGAGGGAGCAGCTTATGTTATGTTTGTAACATTCTGACATTCTGAGAGAGGCTTTTCACAGCTTACAATGAGGAGGAACAAACAGAAGTGCCTTCCATCCCTTCAAAAATAGGACACTAATTTTGGGGGAAAGAGTGTAAGTGTAGTTTTTCAATATAGGATACATGCCCATTTTCAGTAGAAGTAGAAAACCACATTTTGTTAATAACCAAACCTATAGAATTTAAAACATACTGTGGTTCTTGGTTTTCCATCGTATTTATCTCCTGTTCTGTACATCTTTTAGAGTTAATTATCCTGGTTTTCGATTTAAAAACCAGAAATGCACAGAAACCCCTAAATTCCCCAGTCACTTGTCTTCAGGTTTTAATTACGCACTGCAAACAACATTGTTTCCAAAGGCTTTACTAAAATGTGAATTGTCCTTTGAGATATCCCAGGGAGGAAGATTATTAAAACATTACTCCTTTTTTTTTTTTTTTTAAAGGGGCATGGAGTATAGCACAGGGGCTTAAACTCACAACACTGACATCAGGATTTGCACTGAGATCAAGAGTCACACACTTAACCGACTAAGCCACCCAGGCTCCCTAAAACATTATTCCTTTTTTAAAAGCTGATATTATAATATTGAGTGATTGTGAGGCTTATCAATGATAATGAAGTTCATATCCGAGTCATAGCTAAAATTTTCATAGCTCATACGCTGTTTGTCTTTTATATTACATAGACTAATTAAAAAGTTCTTCCATTTCTGACATGTCTAATTTTTCCCATACTACTTCTCAAAAAAAAAAAGTATGCAGAAACGACAAAGCCTCATAGCATCACTTGATAGAGTTATATAGGGATTAGGTATTACAGGGGTTAGAACATTTTTTCTTTTAAGCTACATTTACGGTTACTTGTTCTTCCTAGAAAAGAGTTTAGAAATGTGTGGTTTCATTTCTTAGGCTATTTGGTTTCTAATGATTGTCCAATTCCATTTGAGATAAAATATATTGCCCTGCATTTTAGTATTTACCCGGTATTCTTTCTTTCTGAACCCTGATACAGTTTATTCAATTGTGTATAAGTGAAAGTTATGTTTATATTTATCCAAATATGTGTTTATCCAGATATGTTTATTGAGATTTTTGTTGTTGGAGATGCTTGTGGTTTTACTGAACACAAACAGTGGAGGTTTGCCCCTTGTCCCCCATCACATAAAGATTGGAATTCGCTAATAGGAAATACTCGTGATAATGAAGCTGAGCATAAGTAATGAGAACGTAAGCTGTATGAAGATCATGAATGAAAACAATAAAACCTGTTCTTTGAACAAGGTTCCAGCCTCCCAGTTCGGTGTTTTAGTCGCAGAGAGCTAAATGCTTTACTTGTGCCAGATTTCAGTGACTCAGCACAAAAAAACATCTGTCGCTCACCCATGTGATGCTTAGTGTTGGGGTCCTCACAGGGTGGTCTCCCGCAGGGCCGTTCTGCTAGTCAAGCTGTTCCCGCTCGTGACTCAGCCTCCAATAGAGAGCGGGACCTTCCTCCTGCTCAGTTCCGCAGGTGGGTAGGGAGAGAGCCGAGTCCTGGGGGAGGTTTTATTGGCCAGCACGCACCACTGCTCATGCCATTGGCTGTCCTTAAGCATAGGCGGGCTCTAAACCCCTGAGAAGAGAAGACACAGGTACTGGTGACAATAACCAGTCTGCGGACTGGAACTTGCCTGAGTATCTTGATGGCCCGTCCTGATGGCCGGGAAGAAGGGAAAAGGTCCTCAGCTCTCTGCTATAGTTTCATCATCCATAGAAAACATACCAGTTTCCTTTCCTTAATATGTTCCCTGAACTCACACTTGGGGTTTTGTTTTGGTTACACGGAAAGCTGTAGTGAGTGATGTGTAGCACAGAGAATGTGGTTTTTGTTTTTTGTTTTAAGTTAGCTCCATGCCCAGTGTGGAGTCCATCACAGGGCTTGAACTCACTATTCTGAGATCCTGGTTTGAGCTGAGATCAAGAGTTGGACGCTTGGGGCACCTCAGTGGCTCACTCAGTTAAGCAACTGCGTTGGGCTCTAGTTGTGATCCCAAGGTCCTGGGATCGAGTCCCATGTTGTGCTCCCTGTTCAGCAGGGAGTCTGCTTCTCCCTCTCCCCCTGCTTGTGCTCTCTCTCACTCACTCTCTCTTTCAAATAAATGAATAAAATCTTAAGGAAAGAAAAAAAAGAGTTGGACACTTATCCAATTGAGCCACCTGGGGACCACTAGGACATAGTTTCTATGAGGCTGATTCTTTTCTGGTTTTAAATGAAATCGAAACAAAACTTATTTAAAACATTTCTGCAGAGAGTCAAACTAACTTTTAAGTACTACTAGTGGTAAGAATGGGCGTATTGCATATCTGTCAAAGTAGCCATTCAGGAATATATATTAGCTTCAAGTGGATTTTTTGGTAAAAGATTTATAGAAGCTGGTTTGGAGTTATCTTTTCTGATGAGGTTGGAATGCTGGTATTTCATGTTGTCAATTAAAGGTAGCCTTAGAGACCAAGAACAGCGAAATGATTTATTAATTCAAAGTCAATGTGCTGTATGTGAAGCTTGTTCTAGGACAGGGGTTGGTAAACAGTAGCCTTTGGCCAAACCTGGCCTTTTGCCTGATTTTGTAAAGAAAATTTTATTGGAGCGTAGGCTTGCCAACTCGTTTATGTATCATTTATGTATTGTCTGTGGCTGCTTCGTGCTATGAGGCAGAGCCTAGTAGTTGTGCCAGGGACGGTCCAAACTATGAAGTACAAAATATGCACTATCTCTTTAGAGCAAAAAATCCCAACCCCTGCTCTAGAGGGTGCCCTTCCTTACAGAAATCACATTCTGGTGTGGCGGGGGGCCGGGGGAGGGTTGTGGAGTTGGGTGGAGATAAGTAAATAACATAAATATATGTAGTGATAAGGGCTATAGAGAAAATAAATAACAGGAGAGAGTATCAGGGACTGCCATTTGTCATATTGTGGTCAGGGCAGTGGTCAGGGAGGTATCCCTCAGATGACAGTTGACAGAGGTGCGATGGAGGTGAAGGAGTGTGCCAGTCAGGCAGTTATTTTGGCAACGAGCCTACGGAAGGAGGAACAGCAAGTGCAAAGGCCCTTGAGGTGGTAGGAGAGTAGTATGGGTAAATGGTGTGGGTGTGGGGGGGAGGTTCAGAGGTAATAGAGGGCCAGATCCTGTAGGGTCCACGAGACTGTGGTGGCACTTTTGTGGATTTGGTTCTGAGTGAGTTGGAAAGCCATTGCTTGTTTTTGAGCAGGGAAACGATACCATTTGACTTAGATTTTTAAAAGCATCGCTAGGTGTGCCGTGTAGAGAGTAGACTGTAGCGGACAAGAAAGAGTGTGAAGGAGTGTGCCTGCTAGGCAGCGCTGGGTGCTGAGGATATCAAGATGAATCAAATGCTTCCTTTCCTTGAGGGGCTCATAGTGTAACTGCTGAGAAAAACCTGTAAAAAGATCACTGTGGTGTACGGCCATCGATGGGAAAGCTAAAGGTGCCCCGGGATTGCATAGGAGGGGTGCTTGATCCAAGTGGGAGATATACTCCGACCTGAGAAAATGGGAGGACACTGATGAAGACTGATTTGAATAGGTACCCATTCTGTACTCTCTCTCAGAGATGGAGCTGCAAGGGGAGATTGTCAGAGATTCGGTCATCAAGCAGAGGCGGCAGTGGGTTTCAGAATGTCACAGTTGCTGTCTGGGGCATAGGGAGAGTGATTCCAAGATTGCATCTGGCCTCAATGGGATACAGTGCAGTGGGCACTGAAGGGGCAGGGATGATCTTTGCCATCTTTGCCAGAGAGCAGGACCAAGGTAATTTTGATTCAGAAAAATTGAAGAAAAGTCACAGTAACTTATGTGTGGAACGTATTGTGGAGCATTGCTAACCTTTCCCATGAGTCCAGCAGCATGAATTAGTTGCAAAGTATACCTCTGAGTAATTAAACAAGTTGATCTGCTGTTGGGAGTTATTGGATCTGACCCAGTGAAACCTTGGAGGATGTCTATAAAGAGGATTTTTATTTTTGAGATAGGTGATACGAACCCATTTTGGATAATAATTGGCTAAAAAAATTGCTGCCATTTTTACTGACATTGAGAAGGTTATTCACTTTCCTATTCTCTTGCGTAGAGTGTCTCGATCATCCATAGAGAATTTAGCGATTATAATACAGGCTTTAATAGAAATAGGGAGATGAAAGAGATACATTCGTAATCATGAAGTTATTAATTATTTTTTTACACTATCCTTGTATCAGAATGAACAAACTTCAGTAAGGATGTAGAAGATTTGAACAGCACAATTAATAAATTTGCCTCGCATGGCTAGATATTGCCCCTAACAACTGCAGAATACACAGTATTTACCAGTGTCTGTGGACATTCACCCAGGCTGTCAGCTTGTGGGACAAAAGGAAGTCTCAAGATATTTCAAAGGACTGAAGTCAAATAGAACAGTATTCTCTAAGTTAAACTAAAGTCAATAGCAAAAAGCAAAATTATTTCTAAATAACACATGAATTATAGAAGATATATTAATTACAATGGGAATTTTTAAATATTGACAATATTTTGATCAGAATTAATATAAAAATACTGCATATCAAAATTTGTGGGTGCAGCTAAAGTTGTACTTAGAGGAACGTTTAGAGCTGTAGATGTATATTAGGAAAGAAGAAGGACTGAAAAAATTTAGTGATCCGTGCATGCATCTCAAGAAGTTAGGAAAAGAACAGCAGACTAAACCCAGAGGAAGTACAGTTGACCCTTAACATGGAGGTTAGCAGTGCCGACCCCTGGGCAGTCAAAAATTCACATAGAAATTTTGCGCATGGATTTTAGATCAAGGTCAGAAAACCTTTCCCTATGCCAGTGATTTCTTTAAGAACGTGGATAGCTTTCACTTTTTACATTTAGAGTTCTGCTGTACTTGGAGTTTATTCTGGTATGTGATATTAGGAATGGCTTTAATTTTATCTTCTTGCAAATGGCTCTTCATTTCTTCCAAAAGGTGTGAAATCCGTCTTTGCTCAAGTCATTTGAGGTGCCACCATTGTTATATATTAGATTTCTCTGTGTAGGTTGGGTGCACTTTTGGGTTTTCTGTTATATTTCTTTGTGGTCTTTCTGCCTGTTCAGGTGCTACTACCACAGTTTTAATCATGGAGCTTTGTTCTAATATTTGATGGGGCTAGTTCTCCTTCGATAGCTCCTCCTCTTCAGTGATGACTGAGTGTCGACTTGTGTAGCTCCATAAAGAAGCTTCTGAGTAACTTTTGTTGGAATTGCATTCTATTTATGACTGAATTTAGGGAGAACTGACAACCTGATAAAGTTGTGGTGTCTTGACCAAAAATGGTGGATCCTCAAGTCTTACTTGGTGCCTTTTAGGAATGTGTGAATCTCTAGATTTCTTCATAGACGTTTTGAACATGTCTTGTTAAGTCTGTGTTCTTTTCTGTTGCTGTTTTGAATGGGGTTTTCTCCTCCGTTACACGTTCTAACCGGTTATCTGTGTGTGTGAACGCTACTGTTTATTATTTGTGTATGTGAAGGTTTTGTTTTTATATCCTGCTGCCTTGCTGAATTCTCTTTCTTGAGTTATTGTTATCATTAATTTTTTTTGGTTTTCCAGGTGTCCTTTCCTGTCATCAGTCAGTAGAGAATTTTATGTCTTCTTTTCCACTGTTTGTGTCTTTGTTTCCTCTTGTCTGACTGTATTGGTGAATGCTTCCAGAAGAGGCAGTGGGCATCCTTGCTTGTTTCTTGGTCTTCATGGGCATGCCTCTTGTTTTGGCTCAGTAGGATGTTGGTGCTCCTGCTCTCCTGTGTGTGTGTGTACTCATTCTCTCTCCCTCACCTCTTGGTAAAGTCATGTTAAGGAGTATTCCTCCATTCCTATTTATCCAAGAGAGGTTTTTTTCAAAATTAGGAATGGATGTTGAATTTTGTCAGGGGCTTCTTCAGCCTTTTTGGAGGTAATTGTGTATTTTCTCTCCTCCTCCTCCCCCCTCCCCCTCCCCCCCTCCCCTCAGTAATTATGTATTTTCATCTCGCCATACCCAAATCCTGTACCAACTGAATACTCCCCATTCCTCCCTTCCCCTAGCTCCTGGCAGCCACCATTCCCCTTTCTGTCTCTGAATTTGATTACTGTAGGTACTTTTTAAAAAAAGATTTTATTTTTTTATTTGAGAGGAAGAGAGAGAGAGGGGGAGAGCGCACACACAGGTGGGAGAGGGGCAGAGGCAGAGGGAGAAGCAGGCCCTCCACTGAGCAGGGAGCCTCCTGCTGGGCTCAGCTGGATCCTGGAACCCTGGGATCATGACCCGAGTGAGCCAAAGGTAGATGCTAAACTGACGGAGCCACCCAGTGGCCCTAGATCATTTACTTTTAGTCCTTATTTTTCTCTGCTTGACCTGTTTTGTGTACTGAGTGGTGTCTGTCTCTTATTTATAGAGAGTTACTATTTCTTTCCTCTTAGATTGGTTATAGTTTCTGTTATTTGGTTTACAGATGGTAATAACATTTTTTTTGTGGTGAAATAATAGCTTTTAGCATTTATCCGTTCGAACACTTTCCGTCTTAAATTTTATTTTGTCTGTATGATTGCAACCTAATTGCCTTCCATTTGCATGAAAAGTTTTTGTGCGCCCCTTTATTTTTAGCTTTTTCTCATTGCATTTTATTTATTTATTTTTAAAGATTTTATTTATTTATTTGACAGAGAGAGACACAGTGAGAGAACACAAGCAAGGGGATTGGGAGAGGGAGAAGCAGGCTTCCCTGCTGAGCAAGGAGCCCGATGTGGGGCTCGATACCAGGATCCTGGGATCCTGATTTGAGCAGAAGGCAGAGGCTTAACCTGCTGAGCCACCCAGGTGCCCGAAGACTGTATGCTTTCTATAGTTGTGAATAGATATTTGAGATTTTGATCCCTATTTTTGATAATTAAGAATAGTGGTTCTATATATACTCTTGATGTAATGGTTAAAAGAAAGAGATCTGGAGTCCCATGGCTTAACTTTAAATCCTAATTTTAAAACATATTAACTGTGTGATCTTGAACAAGTTCTTTAGCTATATTTGCCTCGTTTCTTCATCTATATGATGGGTAATTATACTCCCACTATTGGTTAATCTGTTTATCATGTTAAAGAATACAAAGTCCCTGGAACAGGGCCGAGTACATAGGAAGAACTCAGTACCTATGTTTGTTTTCAGTTACTTTTTTTTTTTTTTGCCTTGAATTGTATTATCAATGTTGCCATTTCTGTATAGGCCGTTTTAATTTCTGTAGTGCTTTTTTGTCTGCTCCCTTTCTTTCACCAATTCTATGTTAATCTTTTAAAGTTTTCCTGGGATATCTAGATGTGGAATTCTTTCAGAAGTTTTATGAATCATTGCATTTTAAATATGTCTTCTCATATGTACAGCACAGAGTTGGCCTTTGCTTTGTAAGCAAGTCTGAAGATTTTTTAAGTAGGCAAGTTAAGCTCCTTCACATTTATTGTTATAACTGATATATTTGTTTTCAATTTGATTTTTATCTATGATACAATTATTGTCTGTATTATACGTACTGTGTTCACTCATTGGGTGTATTTTCCTTGAGTTTAGTAAGAAAAACTTCTTATCTAGAAAGGACTAAAATTTTGTTCTAGTGGTTCTTAATTATATACCTTTGTAGTACCTTTAAACCCCTTCCTACTTTTTAACCTGTCCTTTTACTATCTTCCATGTCACCTTTAAATGGCATTTTTTGATTCTCACCTGTTACCTATATAATCGTGATTTTATTTCATTTTTTTCTCTTTTATCTTCTTATTATTTCAGTTGCAATTTTCTGCTTTGTCACAACATAGGTTTATATACCATTCATCTGCCCATGACCCCAGCCTTGTTTTTAGTTTTAGTTCTACAATTGAATACGTAAACTGTTCACCTCTTCATCAGTCCTTTTGTGTAAATTTCCTCAGTCATTCTGTTACCCGTGGGAGAGTTTGCATTGTGTGAGGGGATGTCTCAGTCCTTAGATTCCCTGGGAAAGATTTATGTTAGGATCCACACACTCATACTTGAATACAGACAGTCAGAAGGGAAGTAGCAAGCCCAAAGCAGCTTATTAAGGACAGTAAACTCTCAAGATGGGAGAGTGGACAGGCCTGGAAGTGGCAGCTGCACTGGGTTAGTGGTGTCTTTTCATATTTGGGTAGGTTATGGTCATGGTGGGGGTGGTCTCCCACCGAGATTATTTCCAGTCATCTAAGGGACCCCTCCTACTGGTTAGGAGGGAGAGTTTTTGGTGCTACAAGGTTCTTTCCAGAACTGTCATGGCCATCTTCCCCCATGGGGAGTTGAAACCACAGTGTGAATATGCTATGATGAAGCTCTAGGTTACCCTGGGGCAGAGGTTGGAGAGGAGAGTGCATGTTCTGCACCTGCAGCTCTTGGTCTCTCAGCCCCGCATGTTGGCAGCCATAAGGCAAAGCCGCAAAGTCAAGATGTTGTGCCTTCAGGTTTCTACCTGTCACCTGTGTATCACCACCTCTGCCTCCATCCCCTGTGTAACCAACTGCCTTGTTTAGATGGAGTTCAAGCCATAATGCATCCATTGACTGCAATGCATTAACTTCTTTCCTCTGCATCTAGAAAGATGTTAGTTGTGTATCTTTGGAGGAACTGAGAAAATAGTCTCTCAGATCATTTTGGGGTGTCCTGTGATTCAGACGATGAGTCTGAGTTGAGAAGGGTGATCAGGACGGGTACATGCATAAGTATTTTGTGAGTTCTTGTCCAAGTATTTTTCAAGGCTTTGATAGTTAAAGGACGGCTTGGCTGGGTATAAAAACCTTGTTTTTGCTCTTTTCCCTTAAGTTTCTTGAAAATGATTTGCTACTGTTGTGTAAGTCTGACTTTCTGATATCTTTTTTGTATCTTAAAGTCTTACAGTTTATTAGAGTACATTTTATTTTATGTTTTTAGATTTTATTTATTTGACAGAGAGAGACGACAGCGAGAGAGGGAACACAAGCAGAGGGAGTGGGAGAGGGAGAAGCGGACTTTCCACCGATCAGGGAGCCCGATACGGTACTTGATTCCAGGACCCTGAGATCATGACCTGAGCCGAAGGCAGATGCTTAAGGACTGAGCCACCCAGGCACCCCTATTAGGGTACATTTTAGAGTTACTTGTTCTTTTCAGTTTTCCGCAGTTGGCTTTTTTAATGTGTAGCTTTAGGTCTTTTTTTTTTATTTCCAGAAAAGTGTCTCAGATTATTGTTTTAAATACTCTCTTTCCATATGTTAAATATCTTTTCCAGAGTCTGGAGTATAAGTACTTTGGAATATATGTATCTTCAGTTACATAATGTTTGACTTCCTTTGCCCATTTTCTGTTTCATTCACTTCCTTTCTGCATACTCATTTCTTTATCTTTTTCTTTTGGTGATTTTCTCATTTTTTATCAATTCCTTTCATTAAATTTTCATTTGAATTTATTCTCCTTTGGGCACCTTTTAATTCAATTTTTCGTAATATGATTTTTAAAAATTTCTTTTCTAAATGAGTTCTGTTTGCTCTTGTTTCACTTCTTTTTCACACCATTTCTGTTCTCAGTTTCTGTATTAGATTTGTATGTGCCTGTTGGAGGCTCTTCAGTTCCATTTTGAATGTTGTGTTACAGATTTCTTTGGTTTCATGGCTGCTTTTGGGGTGGGGGGGAAGTTTTATTAGTGAAATGCTTTGATTTACATTTTGTTTTCTTATAGCAGTTTTGTGTGGGTATGGGCTTTATTTTTTTTGAATCCCTGTTTATTTTATGAGTAGGTTTTTTGGTTGGAGAGCATTCTTTCCAGTTGTTTCTTTCCTGACATTCCTTTTCAGTGATGCTGGTTTTGATGGGTGGATGATTTGTCTTTTGCTTTCGTTTCTGCAGTTCCTTAATTTCTCTCTTATTTCTTTCTTTCCATTTTCTGCCACGCCTCCAAGAAGTGCCACTCTTTCTAAATAGTGACTCTCCCTCACAAGCATTGCTTCTATAAGGCTGAAACTTCTGGTTCCACTTACTTTTATGCTCCTTTCCTGTAGCCAGTTCTGTGAACTAAATCTTGATCTGTGTTCAGTGACTTAGCATTTTTTTTTTTTCCAGAGAGTTTGGGGTCATGTAAGTCTTCCACATGTCTCTACTCTAATTTTATAGATATTTAATCTCCCCAGCCCTGTTCTCTTCACCCATAGGCTTGCCGTGTTGTATGGTGGAAGCTCTGTTGGAATGCAGTTTATTTCTCTACTTCCAGGTTATTTGAAGGTATTGTATTCTGCCTCCCATTAATGTGGGAAGGCATGGGTCATGTGTGGATTTTTTTGCTCTTCTTTTAGATGTTTTGGATGGAGGGTGTATGGGGAGATTGGAAATCAGGTGGCCAAAGTCTTCTAAGCCTGGAAGTCTTGCCAGGCAAACATAAACTTGCTATCAGATACTGTCAAGGATATTACAAGAAGAAAACTTACAGGGCAGTGTCATTCACGAACATACTTGCAAAAATCCTTAAAAATGACAATTAGAGCTATCAGTATTAAAGGGTTTATTAATACGAGCATTTTGCATTTATTCTAGAATGCAAGGTGGGTTTATATGCAGAATCAAATATATCTCACCATATTAATGAAGGAGGAAAACTATACAGTCATTATTAGATGCAGAAAACACTCAAATTTAATATCTGTTCATGATGAAAAACTCTTAAGCAAACTAGGAAAGAATAATCTTAGGAAGAGTATCTGCAAGGACAGCAAATATATTAATGGTGTTAAATGATGAAATGCTTATCTTCTGAAATTAGCAATGAAATAAGGATGCTTGTTATTTTATTCACTGTTATGCTAGGTTCTAGGTTCTGTCCTTTGCAGCAAGATAAGAAAAACAAAGGTTAAGAATTAGAAGAAAAAACAATTTCATATATGTAAGTAGTACTCTTGTATATATAAAAACACCCAAAGTAATTGGACTTTATTTTTTTAAAAGATTTTATTTACTTATTAGAGAGAGAGAGAGAGAGAGATCACAAGTAGGCAGAGAGGCAGGCAGAGAGAGAGGGGGAAGCAGGCTCCCCGCTGAGCAGAGAGCCCGATGTGGGGCTCGATCCCAGGACCCTGAGATCATGACCTGAGCCGAAGGCAGAGGCTTTAACCCCCTGAGCCACCCAGGTGCCCAGTAATTGGACTTTAGAAGTGTGTTTAGCATGGTTGTTGAATTCTATAGCAATTGGAAAATGAAATTAACAAAGGTACTATTGTGACATTAAAGATCCCAATATATATAGGAATAGAGCTAGCAAGAAATTTATAATATCTTTGTGTAGGAAACTATAAAATATTTAGAGAATTTAAGGAAAAGATAAAGAGAGACTGTATCATGTTCATGAAATGAAAGACAATATTATGGAGATGTTGGTTCTCTCTAAATCAGTAGTTGACTCTGTCCAACCCTAGACCATAGCCTGAAAATTTTGGTGGGAGGCAGTGGAAATTGACTGTTTTCAAAATTTATATGGGAAAATAGAGGACCAAGAGTATCAAGACACTCTTGAAGAGTGACAAATACCTGGCCTTGTCCAATATGAAGAGTTATTGTAAAGCTATAGTATGTAAACAGTGTGGTATTAATGTGTTTAAGTATAGGCAAACAGGATTAATGAAACTGAGTAGAAAGCCCTGAAGCAGGCCCACACACAGATAGGTGTTTGATTATGTTAAGTGTAAAACAGTCTGAAAACCACTGGTCTTTTTGATAATTGGTGTGTGATTGTTAAGATGGATATCCATAAGTTACATTTGACCCCTACCTTATATCATACAAAAAATCAATTCCAGATAGACCATAGGGTCCAAAGGTGAAAGGTAAAAAATAATATAGAAAAGTCTCATGGCCTAAGAGTTGGAGAACCTTTCTTTAACAGGACACAGACTATAAATGAGTAGATGCTAAGTTGAACTAAGTTAATATTAAGAACTTCTGTTTATTAAAATATACCATTAAGATTATAAAAGTAATCCATAGGCTGAGAAAGAATATTTGAATCACATATGAACTGACATGTCTCCTACCTAGAAAATTTAGAGAACTGGCAGAAATCAGTAAGACAGCCAGATAATCTAATAGATAAGTGGGTAAGAGAGTTGAACTTGCAGTTTTGAAGAAGATGTGCAAAAAGCCAATGAAGATATGAAAAGAAGTATAAACTCAGTAATCAGGAAGTGCAGATTAAGTAATAACGAGATATCGTTGCAGTCTTCAGATCAACTGAAATTGAAAAGACTGGCAGTCCATAGTGTGGAGAATGTGGAGCAGCTGGAAGGCATATCCTAACTGATGGGGTTGTGAATTGGTACAGACGTGTTGCAAAACTGGGGAAGGGCTTGTACTGAAGTTGAAGATACCTTATGAACCAGACTTGGTTCTGCATATACACTCAATAGCTGTGCGGGCATGATGGTGCCAGGATGCGTGTATGGTGCTGTGCACAGTAGCATTATTTGTAAATAACCCGTTTAGATATATCCCAGGTGTTCATCAGCAGTGGAGTGATTGTGTAAGTTGCGATGTATTTGTGTGTTATTCAGTGGTAGAAATGAGGAAACGGAAGCTCCATGCAGCAGCAGTAATAATCTCACAAACTTAATGTTGAGTAGAAGATGCTAGACATAGCAGAATCCAAACTATACGACTTTGCTTAAATAAAATTTTAAAGGGTTGTCAGGAACAAGGAAAGTGATTATTTTGGAGGGAGAAGAAGGGATTCATAACTGACAAGGAGGCATGAAGGCCACTTCCGGGGGTGCTGGCATTGCCCTATTTCATGACCCCAGTGGTGGCTCCCTGGATCGGTCCACTTTGTGATAATCCTTCAAGCTGGAATTTCTTTTAATAGCTGGATTTATTTTATGTATCACATTTGTACCAGTGTTTGGATATAGTTTTCCTTTTCAGCTAGTGTCTGGTTTTTATCCAATTCACTTTTAAGTGTTAATCTTTTCAGTGAAAATCAACGTGGTTTTGAGCCAGCTCTTCCCCCTCTCCCCCATCTAATTTTTCTAGCGGAAGTCCTGCCTTTCTGGAAAGCCTCTGACAGCTGCAGACCTCATCAATCCTCCTTTCTTTTATGCTTTATACCAGCAGTTCTCTAAGTGTAGTACGGGGACTCCTGGGGGTCTCTAGGACCTTTTAAGGGGTCATCGGGGTCATACTTATTTTCATAATTACACCAACACATTATCTGCCCTTTTTACTCTCATTATTTCAGAGCATACAATGGGTTTTTCAGGGGCTGCGTGCCAGAGCCACCGTTACCTGAAAAGACTGTTAAAACACTCCTCTTTCCAACTAGGTATCTGTGTAGGACTGAATTGTCTTCATACACTGCTGTCAAAACAATGTATCACAATGGAATGAATTCAGAAAGCAGATATGAAAATCCAGCTTCCTTCTTTTAAGCCAGACATTAAAGGAACTTGTAAAAATATAATGGTGCCAGTAGTTTTTTGTCTTGAGAAAAAGAGTTATTTTTTTGGAGATACATTTGTTAACACATAATGAATTTATTTTGTCGTTTTCAGCGATTAAATAAATATTTAAAACGTTTCTGTCTTAATTTCTAGTATTTGGTGAGTACTGATAAGCAGTGCTTGGGAATTTTATCCAGTTTATAGATTGGAATAGTTGTATATCATATGTTTATGTAACTTCTGTTCTTGAGGTCTTGAAAAAAAAAATAAGATGATGGGCCCCAAATGTGTACAAAACAATCACCTTGGGGATCTTAATTTCATCTTTGTTGCTCTTACATAGAAAAAGTTGATCGTTTTTAAAAAAATAACTTTTTGTTTTGAAACAGTCGTAGAGTTGGAAAGTTGTAGAAGTAGCACAGAAAGGTTCTGTGGGCTTCACCCAGCTTTACCCCCATGGTGACATTCTGTGTGACTACAGTACACTATCAAAACCAGAAAATTGATTTGGTGCAGTCTGTAGACCTTATTCAGATTTCACCACTTATTACATGCACTCATTTGTGTGTTCTATCTGATCACCTGTATAGCTTCGTGTAACCACCACATCAAGGCACGGGACTGTTTCATCACCATAAAGTAGCTCATTAATGCTTCTTTCTGTCTCTCTCTTTCTTTTAGAGAATGAAAGCATGTGCATGCTTACAAGCCAGGCAGTGGGGAGTGGATGGCAAAGGAGAGAGAGAGAGAGAATGAATCCCAAGCAGGCTCATGCCCAATGTGTCAGATGCAGGGCTCATGCCCATCATGAGTCAGATGCAGGGCTGGATCTCATGACCCTGAGATCACGACCTGAGCTGAAATCAAGAGTCGTACACTTGACTGATCCACCCAGGTGTCCCACCCCACCACCACCATGCTGCTTCTCTGTGGTCATTGTGGTTAATTTTGGTATGTCGGTTTGTATCATGTGACCTTGCTGAGCTTGTGTTTTAGTTTTAGTTTTACTGTGGATTCCTTAGGATTTTCGGCATATAGGATTATGATATGTTCTAGTGATGAAATTGATTAGCTGGTTTTATTGCCTTTCTGATGTGGATGGTTTCCCTTTCTTTCTTTTTTGCTTCGTTGCCTTGGGTAGAATAGAAGTGGTAAGAGTGGACATTCTTGCCTTGTTCCTGATTTTAGGGGAAAAGCATTCAGTCCTTCACCATTAAGTATGATGTTAGTTGTAGTTTTTTTGTTGATCACCTTTGTCAGATTGAGGAAGTTTTTTGGGAGTTTTTAATCACAAAAGAGTGTTGGACTTTGTGAAACATTTTTTTCTGCATCTATGAAGATGGCCATGTAGTTTTGTCCTTTATTACTATTCTATATTTTCTTAATTGATTTTTGGAGGTTAAACCAACTTTGCATTCCCAGGATAAGTTGCATTCTCATGGCATATAACCCCTTTATATGTTCCTAGACTTGGTATGTTAATCTTTTGTTGAGGATTTTTGCGTCTGTATTCATGAGTGATACTGATCTGTAGGTTTTTTGTAATGTTCCGATCTTGGTCAGTCTGAAGGTTTGTCAGTTTTGTTGATCTGCTTCCTTTTAGGTAGGATTTAACCTCAGAATTGTTTAAAAAATAATAATCATCTGATGGCTATGATTGTGTTTTAGACTATGGAATTTTAGGAGGATGAGTATCTGGGACTTTTTATTTGTGAAATGGATATTTAGTCCCTCTGGAAACAATAAGAGAGAAACTAGATTAAAATACAAGAGTAAATAAAATACCGAAGCTAGAAAAGGGGAATGATACTGATTATTCATTATCAGTAAATTAACTATAATCATTTTTGGCTTACTTTTTATAGAGTGCTTTTGGATGGTAGACAAGTGAAACTCAAATATTTTAATGTTCCATGGGTTATATAGGTGAGTTATCTGGGTGTAGACAGATGTTGAACTGAAGTGCCAAGGGTAGGAAATAAGGTTAAAAATAATATTTCTTCTGTACTGAGCAGACATTTGTATTTTGGGTTGTTTTGTACATACAGCAAAATCTCACATACGTTGTCTCCTTGTTTATTTTACCATTATCGTGTTTGGCTCTGTGAATTCCTGAAAAAAAAGAAGAAGAAGAAGAAAAAGAAAAATATGACTATCTCACAGCTCACCCCTAGTGATTTACAGAGATGATATATACCCTTGCAGTGACCCTTTTCTACCAGGAGGTGATATTCCTCATTGGTTAGTGTGAACACTGATTATGCACCGTCATCAGAAATGAATGATCTGAAAATGAAAAGCAGTGAATGAATCCAGAAAAAAAATGAAACCAAATCGTGGTAGAAAACAGATGATTTCTAGATTGACTGCGTTTCTGAAAGCTTAGTTGCTGAAAATCGGAGATGTCTGCATTTCCTGTAATTTCTTACTGTGTATTTTTGGCTTTCCGGTATATGAGATTTCATTTAAGAAAAAACAGCCTCTTAAACTTTTCCTTTCAGCAGAGTGCTGGGATAAATTCATTAATATGAATGTGTCTGGGAGTGGGCTTTCTCAGAGGTGCTGTAGCATAACGTGGGTGAAAAATACGTTCAGTTTCCATTTCTGTCAGGAACGTCTGAAAGAATCTCGTGAATGGCATTATACCCTCAAAGGGCTTTTGTATAAAACTGGCCAAGCATTAGACTTCATATTCCTTTGTAGGTCTGAGTAGCATTCAAATATTATTTCTAAAGTGTTGGATTTCATATAGTTGAGTGCCTCTTGACATTTTCCCCCCCTAATTTTCTAGTGTCAGCCTCAAGTTATTTCTAGTAAGTTTGGAATTTCTTTTCTTAAAGGTTGTGTTTGTTTTTACGGGCACTGATTGTTAATGAAGTGAGGAACCCTTATCCGGGAGGAATGGAGTGTGATTTCTCTTCCTAAATTGAGTAGAATTGATTTATCCTGGTCTTCTCACCAAAGTCCTAAAACAAATGATAAGATTTAGCAAATTAAATTTAAATTTTAAGTTCCCAGAATTTTTTTTTTTTAAAGATTTTATTTATTTGACAGAGAGAAACACAGCGAGAGAGGGAACGCAAGCAGAGGGAATGGTAGTGGGAGAAGCAGGCTTCCTGCGGAGCAAGGAGTCCGATGCAGGGGCTCAATCCCAGGACCCTGGGATCATGACCTGAGCCGAAGGCAGACGCTTAACAACTGAGCCACCCAGGCGCCCCTAAGTTCCCAGAATTTTTGAAGTGGTATGGATATGAACAATAAACTAGTTAGAGCAAATGTTTGAAAAGTTAAATGGCCAGAAGCCTAGGGTATCTTGAGTTGGCCAAAGCATTTTCATTTGTTTCCTTTCCCTCTCCCCTAGATGCAGAAATGATAAGTAATACATATTAAGGTTTTATTTGAAAGCTTTCTTTCTGGTTGTAGGCTACTGAATTCAATTTAGCATAGTACTGTAACTTTTGAGTCGCTAATATTTTCTTGCTGCTGTTAATAAGTTGCGTCATTAGCTTCAGTTTTCTTAGTTTGCAGTTTTTCCTGTCTAGTGAGATTTCCTGTATGTATTTGTTTAATAACTTTATTATCCAGAGTTTTGCTTTCACTGACAATTGTTCCTTTCGGAAGGAGAAGTAAGGGGCACACTTGATAAATTCATCTTGTGGTAGAAGAAAGCAGTAGGATGTGGGTTAGCTCTAAATGTCAGAGAAGGACAGGGAATAGTGATGCGAGTCTTGTCCAGTTTCGGACAGTTAGGGTAGAGAGAGCAGTTGGAAACCCTTCTACTCTCATTCCCTTTGTTGCTGCTTGGCATTCTCACGGCAAGTTACTGTGAGCTTAAAAGGATGAGAACAGCCAATTATTTTACCACCAAGATGGGTTTATTCGGGGGTAGCAGAGAATTGCCATTTGGGACATGCAGCCCGTGGCAGGCAAGTCCCACAAACAAAGGAGAGAAATGTTAGTTTATGGAGGAGGAGGAGGAGGAAGTTGGGAGGGGTTGTTTGGAACCAAAGTCCCTTGGAGAGAAGCAACAGTTCAGGGTGACGGTAGTTTCTCTTTGGCTGAGTTGTGGGCTGACTGATTCCTTGTAGGAGATGCAATGTCCATCTTTTCCGTTGGGGCCTGTGATTGGCAGTTGTTCCTGTAATTGATGTTGGGTGGGCCGGGCTCCCTTTTCTGGCCTCCCTGCTCCATTTTAGTGGGGTTTCCCCTTACTTATTTTCACATTGCAGAACCACTGCTTTTGTGGGTAAGGGGCCCCAAGTTATCATGTTGTCAGTGGGAGAGAAGGAGAACTTGCTGGCTTTTTGTTTTTTATTACCTCTTCCCAGAGAGTTTTTGACAACCGTTTGCTACAGACCAGCCTTTGGTATCAGTAGAACAGACGGGGCTGTTAGGGATATCGAGGAGGAAGGAATATGTAGTGGTGCTTTGGGATAGGATGTTAGCAGGTGTGGACTGAAATATATTTGCTTTTGGGACTTAGAATCAGAAGTAAAGGCATTTTCTTTGAGTGTTTGGTAGATTTGTGGCCGACAGACACGGAATTCTTTAGTACTTCAGATTCCCCTTTCCAAGTTCTTCAATTAAATTGTGTTTCCCCTGTAGCAGATGTGTAGGGGTTAAGGATGCCTTTTGCCCTTGGCTCATTTCTAGCTCATTTAATGTTTCTAGACTTTTACTTTTTCATTTTTTAACTGACTCGCAACAAATGAACGTTATCTTTTTGGAACAGCGGGCTGTACGCAAATGCAATCATATATAGAGGGCTCCTGACTGGACCTACTCCTTTGTAGGCTTCAGGCCCAGGGCTAGATGATGATTGCCTCTAAGACAGGATGAGACAGAATTGCAGCCCAGTCAAGAGCAGGGGCTCTGGGGCCAGACCGATTGGGGTTCAGGTCTTGGCTTTGCCATTTTTCAGCGGTGTGGATTGGGGGGCATTTGTCAACGTCGGTGAGCCACGCTCTTCTCATCTGTAAGACAGTACTTACCCCACAGAGTTGTAAGGAGTAAAGGAGAGCATGTAAATAATAAATAAAGGGTTGAGAGTAATGTACCAAGAATAGAAAATTGCCCAGTAGCCAGCAAAGGACAACAGCGAGAGGAAGAAAATTCTTGAGAAAGTTTCAGATCTGTGTGTTTCAGGTACTTTTGAAAAGAGGTACAAAACAGCCTGGGTGTCCTTTTTAGCTGTTAAAAATAATAGGATAGAATTCTGAGGGCATAATTCATCAAGAAGGAGGAGGATGACAGGCACCTCTGTGGGTGTTTAAAACAGGGCAGAAAGAAATTAATGCCGAGTTAGTAATCTGGGATCTTAGGACCAAGAGAGTGACAAACTCTGGTGTTGTGGTTTGGGCAGAGTTAGTGTGGGTAATTTGTGTTAGATTTCCTAACATTGCCTTCCTGTGTAATGATTTATGGTGTCAAGAAGTCTTAGTGATATGATTGAATTTGATGTTTACAACAACTCAAGGTAGCTTATCGTTCTGACGATTCTGGTTTGCATGGGGGCAAGATCCAGAGGCAATGGGGAAGCAGGCAAGGATGAGAAGTACAATTGCTTTCCTTAAATGAGTGAGACACAGAAAGGTTCACACGGTCACGCAGTAAGTCACTGCATCAGGCTGGTAGAGAATTGCTGATTGTAGTGCAGGCCTCTTTCTTCCAGAACGTGTGTTGTTCTTCTGCCTGCGCCCGGCATGGGAGTGCTGAAGGATGGAGAATAGTTCATGGAGTAGATGAGGTGCAAGCAGGACCCCGGCTAGCCTTAAACCCAAGTGCGAGTTCTTTTCTGCCAGGCAGTATTTTCATAGAAAATGTCTTACTCTATTAAAAAATGTTTATTTTTTTAAATTAGGGATTTAATTGTATTCCTTGTTTTTGTGGTTTCTTTAGCAGCTTTTCAGAAAAGCGGCCCTGAACATGCTTGTCCTGTGGGGTTTGGACTATCTTTTTTTTTTTTTTTTCATTTTATTAATTTTAAAAAATTTCTTAATTTTTGAATGAGTC
>CM053605.1:102720048-102744652 GCA_028646535.1 Procyon lotor
GGACTTGCCATGTGTTTGGGGCTCCTTGAGATTCTAACCGATCACTTTGGCTCACGTGTAGACATTAAAAGTTGGTTAATGGGCACCTGGGTGGCTCAGTGGGTTAAGCATCTGCCTTGGCTCCTGTCCTGGGATCAAGCCCCGTGGAGGGCTCTCTGCTCAATGGAGAGTCTGCTTCTCCCTCTCCCTCTGCCTCTCCCCTCCACTCATGCACTCACTCTGTATTTCTCTCTCTCTCTCTCTCACTCTGTCAAATATAAAAAAAAAAGTTGCTTAACAGTTCAGCTGGTATTTTCTTACCCGTATTTATGGCAGATTCTTCTTGTATCTCTGCTAGGGATGAAAACAGTTGTGGATCATCCGTCTCCTTGGAAGGCCTTGTGAATATCTGGTATTTACTCGGATTCATTTTCTTTCTGTTCTAAGCTTTTTTTAAATGGGTTTCTTATTTTCCTTTCCTTTTGAAACTTGTGGTTTTATAGCTTTATTCAGCTTATTCTCATTGTTATGGAAATTTCTTTTACTAATTTTTTTCCTTAGTTACAGATATGTTTAACATTTTACTAATGAAGCATCAATAGCTTCTGTATTAATTTCTGATCCTTAGGCAATCTGTTTCCTTAAGCAGTAGTCTTAAAAACCTTTTGATTATGTATTTCATAATAAGAAAATGAGCACAGAAGCCAGTATATGTACATCTTACAAATTATAGGTATATATTACTTTACTGAACTTTTTTTTTTCACATTTTAAGACGTTAAGCTTTATAAGATTCCTGAAATTTTTAAAATTTTATATTCATCTGATACTCTTGATAGTGGATATAAATGTATTTCAGTGCATTGCTTTGATGACTGAAAATAATTTTAGTTCTTGTAGATCTGTTTAGATTATGATTGTATTTAACTCATCTAGCTGACAAGAGGACAAATATCAACTTCACCATTTTCTGGTTAGCTTATGCTTGTATTATCAATATTTAATCCTTTTGTTGTTGTTCCAGAAATCTCTTTTTTTTTTAACACTCCTTTTCCATTTTGTGAGAATTAGTTTCACTGAAACGGTGAAGATGGTTTGTGATTCCTCTTGTCCTGGCCCCCGTAGACTGAGACCCTGCAGAACATCAAGCCTGCCAGTAGCTCTACCAGGATCCTGCTTTCCATGTAGGGTGATTTTATACTGTCAGAGAGGAAGACTTTCCTCTGCCCTTCGAAATCCTTCTAGCTGGACTTAGAATCAAACTGACCTGAGACAGATGAATGGGAGAAAGATCAAATTCCAATAGCCTGCAGAAGAGGAATCAACACAGATAGAAATTTCAAAGACAGTGAGGCAACAAGAATGAGCTAAGGGAAGGGGTAGGGCCTGAGGCTACAAAGGAGAGGAAGGCCATTAGCAGGAAGGTGAGATGGGACGTTTGGAAAAACAGAGGTTTCCCTATTATGCAAATCGGTTACTTAGGTAAAATCTCTGTTAATAGCTTCCTGATATGGGCTCTCATTTCCAAACTAAATTTAGGCAGTTTAGGGGGAGGCAGAGAGCCCCCCCTACCCGGGTCTGCTAGGTTTGGATTACTTTTTTTTTTTTTTTTAAGATTTGGATTACTTTTAACTCAAAATAATGTTGATGCCAAAGTGGCCCATCCTGGGGCAGCTGGCCCTTTAGCTCCTATAATACCTTGTATGACAATCGACCGTTGACCTGTTGGCCACAGGAAGACATGATGTCTTACCTATGTTAACCATGAGTAAAGCTTTATTTCCTTTCTCTCTCCCTATTCCATCATTTTGTGTCTCTGTCCCCTCCCCCGCCTTTGGTGCCCTGCACTTTGTGGATCATTGTCCTAGAGAACTAGAGCCGGTTCCATATTCTGGAAGCAGCTCTTCCTTTCAGATTCTTAGACCTCTCATTGCCTTTGTTCAGGCAACTCTCCTGTTGCTCCTGTTAGAGCAGCTGTCCGCCCTCTGCACCCCCTCCGGGTCCCTGGCAGGATCCTTCAGGAAGGATGCTGCTTCTTTGGTAAATCCTGGGGTGAGCCATCTCTGTAATGTTATAGATGGAAGTTACAATGATCCCACGGGATTCAATTCATTTAGAAAAGGAAGGCATCATCTACTGTAAATGGTCTGGGAGTTTAACCTTGCCTTTGCCACTTAGAAGGTTGGAGTAATGTTCGGTTTTCCCTATTCTCTGAAAGGTACTCATTTGTTAATTGGGGTTCATAACACCTACCTCTGCCCTCCTCTTGAGGCTGTGAGGATTAAGTGATGTACTGAATGTAGAAGTCCATGGTAGATTCCCAGAGCTTGAATGGTTTACGTAGGTTTGCTGTAGAGAGAGGTCTTGAAATTTACCTTTAATAGTGGAGTGCGCAGTAAGGTGAGTGGGATGGAAATTTGATAGCTTTTCATCTCCTGAGTTATCTTTACTGTGACATTCTTAATTTCAAAAGGAAGGAGGTGGACAGTGGTTTAAAAGCATAGTCTTTGGAAGTAGAGACTTTTTAGGTTGGAATCTCAACTCCATGATGTATTGTGTGACCTTGGGCCAGTCTCCTCTCTGTTGCCTAGTTTCCTCCACTGTAAAATGGGGATCATGCTAGCACCTTCCTTGGAGGATCAAGTGAAAGATGTAAGCACGGAGGGTCCTGGAGCAGCGTGCCTGGCTTGGCCTTGTGGGCTCAGTAAATGTCAGCTGCCATGCTTCTCTTTTTTTCCCTTTCTAAATGCCCTGGTGTGATATAATCCTGGTTAACATTTCAGCCCAGCAGAGAATTTGTAATACAAATCTTGGCCAAAAAAGGTGTTTTGAATAAGAAATCTCGACAGTGTTTACTGGAGCTAGGATTTTCTTTGTTTTGTTGGGTGGTTAGTATTGGAGGCCAGATGTTTTCAGCACCTTTTTGCATGAATTTAATCTCCTTGTGTTCAAGTCATCAGCAAAAGAGGAGCAGGGGCACCCGCTCTGCATCACTTCCGACCTCTTCGAAGCAGCGCCCTCCCTCCCCCCGCCCACTGCTCCAGCGGATCTTGTCCGTTTCTCCTCTGCACACCTTCCCACCTTCCCACTTCTGTCTTCCTTCCTTTCCTTACTTGTAGGAAGGTGCTCTGTAGTAGTGGCGATGGCTTTCTTGGTGGCAGGGCAGAGACTATCAATATGCAGTTCTTTTAGGTTGAAAATTCTTGAGGTTATACGTTATGTAGTAAGGGAGGGCCATGATATATTGAAATCACATGATTTTGTTAATTATAGTGTCTTTTCAGTATTTTTAGTTTCAGTAACTCATTAACTTGCCTTCAGTGGATTTTGGCCACTTTATTAGGAAGATTTAAGGGCCTTTTATTTTAAGCATTGAGATTGATAAAGTACAGTATTTAATCTCATTCTACTTGTAATGCAGGAAAATTGATGCTGTTCTACATCTTTGGTATCTGGATTATGTAGTGTTTAAGTAAATTTCCGTGGAATTTCATTTATCTCTATAGTTGTGAAGGGAGAAGATAAAATTGGTTATGAAGCTTGCTGGAGTGCGTTTTGCTTTCAAGTCAGCTGACCATCCCTGAATGGGTTTGTTGCCACTTGGATTCTCTCAGTTTACTCTGGATGTGGAGTCAGTCGCTTAATCAGGACCTTTGTGCCGAAAGACTCTTTAGACTTGAGGTCTGTCTTTGGGAGAGTGGGCTTTTCTCTTTGGGGAGAAGGCTGATGTCATCCATTCGGGATTATGGTGGGTGGTGGAGAGAACAGAAAACTGAAGCTGGATCTTGGCATCGTCACGACGTCAGCGTTGCCAGATTTCAGGCAGAATTCAAACTTAACCAAAAGCAAAGGAGCTTTTGTTACATAAAATAAACATGGGGATTTCAAATATCAGAATATTTCCTGTTTGAAAGATCCACATTTCCATGCCCTTTACTATCGTCTTTACTTGCAGAAATCAGGTAAGAGCTGGGTGGGGCACGTCCGGTACCTTGGCCACTTGCCACAGGCATCCGCTTTGTCGCTTGCAGACAGGTGGGTGTTAACTACAGACAGTTGAGGAGAATGAGAAAGCGACCTGTCCTCTGCGTTCACAAAGGCCACCGTGTTTCCATTTCCCCTTTGCCATAGTGGTCTAAGTAACACTGCCCAGTTGTAGGGGGCGGGGGGGGGGGGAACGGGGTGCTTCTGCCTCCTTGTTTGATGACACATGCGTGATAGGTGCCCAGCAAGTGTGAGTTTAGCTTTCTGTGGTAGCTGCTATTAATCAAACATCTCTGCCTTCTTGCTGTGTTCTTTGACAACATGGCTTATCCTTCCCCCATATTACCCTCTAAGTGGGGGTTGCCGTTGGCTTTATTTTACAGATGGGGAAACTGAGGCCCAAACAGTAACAACTTCCCCCGAGTCCATGGCTTCCGGTGGCAGATCCAGGCGTGGAGTCCCAGTCTCCGATGCTCACATCTCTGTTCTCTCCCCTTTATCGCGCAGCCGCTTGTCCTCAGAAAACGTTTTCTCCAAGATCCTTTTGGTACCACTGATTCAATGATTACTGCTTAATTAAGAGCAGACAGAACCTAATGCTAGAAATATTTTTGGTGGTGATAAGTTACTTTCTAGGTGACTGAAATTTTATACTCCTTTCTGGGCGATGATGGTTTTTTCCCCTTGTATTGGTGAGCTGTGGTAATCCTGTAGTCTGGTGGTGAGCCATTCAGCTCCCTGATTACTTCAGAGGTAATGGACATTAGGGTTTGACTGGAGGCTCCAGGGGGTGGAGTGGAGATGTGCTGTAAAGGGTTGCTGCTGTGTTTGTCAGTTGTCTTCGAACCACGGTCCCCTGGGGGGTGGAAGTTGATGGACCCATTCGCTGCATTGGCTGGTACTATAATTTGTCCTCAAGGGGGAAAACGAGTAACTGCAGGTACTTGTTGAATGGCCCATGGAATCTTTATGTCGGGTTTAGTGTTACAGAGCTAGCTTTGAAAGAGATTTTGATTTTGGAAGACGTAAAAATTGTCATGGTAATGAAAAGGAAAAAAGGCCTCTGCCACACAGCGCGTACATCGGCTGTTTCCATCCGACATGGCACAGATTTCCTAAGTACTTCTGGGCATTTCTGTAACAATTCTCTTTGTCCAAATTTAAGACTCAGCATATTTCATGAAACTGAACGGTAACCCTGATTTGGTTTTGATGCATCTGGTTTCCAACAGGATGTTGATTGCTGACTGTCTGGTGTTTTAGCCTAGGTTGTCCTGATGTTTCACGTGAGTTTGAAGAGGAAGGATACAGAGTCACGGGGGGCTACGAGCAGCTGCCGCTGGTACCTGTGTTACATTTGTCTTTCCCTTGAAATCGCCGCGGAAACGCAGAACTCCAGAGATAAGCTAAAGATGAAAAAAAAGAAGGCACTCTCTCTCTCGACTATTCATGGCAGGCCAGCAGGTCCCTGTGGTAGCATTGGACTGGGGTTGATGTGAGGATGGGTGAGAAGTCAAGGTCAACAGAGCTAAGGGAGGGGCAGGAAGTTAACTGTGAGACCTGGCATGAACAGAAAGCAGGTGAATATCGGCATCAGGGAAATAAAAACACAGTTAAGAGGGAGTCAGGTTCACAAGTGCTCAGAAACCACCATGCAGTCAGAAACCAGGGATGGTTTATAGGTGCAGGAGAGCAGAAGAGACTCAGACCAGTTAAAGAGTAAAGCAGCTTTCATCAAACCTCTTTTTAAAATTTATTTATGACGGCCCAGGAACGGCTTCCAGGAAGTTTTTCTCACCCAGTTGCAGCTGGGATGGTGGAGCCACAGGGAAGAGCAATGCCATTGTTGGAAAGTTAGGAAAAGAGAGACATTTGTCTTCTCGACGGTTCTTCGATAGGCGGCATCGTAAGGAAGAATTCAGTCTGCCTCTAATGTGTATGATTCTGGACATTAAGAAATACGAGATTCCGTTTTTGCCATCTCGGGGCTTCTGACTGAGCTGGGAAGACAGAGCCCGGGTGTCCCAAAGCACACCACAGTGGGAAGCGGAGGTGTCAGGTGTCGCCTGGGCGGTACTCCTCGGGAGCAGGGCTGTGGGGGGTGGGGTGTCCAGGAACCTGGGTGGAGGCCCCAGGGTGTGTCTTCGGAGGGACTGAGTTTGGAATACAAGGTGGGACTGAAGGTGAGGAGGGTGGAGGTGAGTGTCTCCCCACCTTCATGTGCTGTTTCAGTCTCGGAGCTAGCTTGCCGGTTCGTAAGACGATTAAAAAATTCCCACCTCTCCTGTTTGTACTAGGGCGGTTGTGGAGATTAAATGAGATGATTCATGCGAGGAAGCCCTTTGCCAGTGCCACAGTGGGTTTAAATTGCCATTTGCAGTGCAAAGCCTGTGGGGTAACAGACTTTGTTTTGTTTACTTCACTTATCACATGTAAATGAGACTGTACCCTTCTGTCAGAGGTGTTTCATGAAGGTCATGATTAAATGTAAAGGGAAAGGGTGGAGGAACTGTTCTTAAGCAAGGTTAGTATACGTCTGAGATTTCACTTATAAACTTACAAAGCATAATTAGTACTGAAAATTAACATTGAATGTGTAGCTGAAGTGTTTTACATTTTTGGCTAATAAAAAGAGGAGAGCTATTTCAAGAGTAAGTTACTGAGCTATGAAAGAAATAGAAGTCCATTTAGTAGCAAAATTACATGATGCTTCTCATTCTGCATTCTGAAACAGACTATTTTTAGAATCTCTTTGAATCAGTGATGAATTCCAATTACAGGATTCAGTAATTAAAGCAGAGAAAAATATAACATCGTTTAGGCAAGAAAATCTCTCACTTGAATTGGATCTCTTTCAACTTTTAAGCTATTATGTTTCGGGGCCTCCCCAGAATCATTGGTTTGTCATCTTTGTGGGGTCACAAGCAACAGGAAAAGTGCCAGAACATCAGCCAAGGACACAGTGTCCCACTTTTAAGAAAGGAAGTTTAAAAAATTCTGGGATTCTGGGATGTCTTAATGGGCAAGTGTGTTGTAGCTCTTGTTGTCTGCAAAATTCTGGAACAAAGCTTCAGGGACCCCTTGGCCTCGCCCTGTTTTCCCGTTTTTCCTGTTGCTCAGCTCCCTCCCCCACTGGGATCACTGTCCCCCTGTCTCCTGCATCTGTCCTGCCTGTTCCTTTCTTTCCTGTGTTCTCAGGCTGTCTCTGAGTGTCGTGAAAGAAACCGCCTGATGGCGCCAATTGGTACCACTCCACGTTTGTATTTAATGGTTGTGGATTGTTCCATAATATTGCTAAACAGCGTTTAAAAAACTTTGTCGCAGTCAGCACCCTTTCCTCAAGCTGGAAGCCTTATTTTATCTCGAGCAAGTTATTTATCTCTTCATGCCCCTCGCACAAAAGCTCATTAACCATTTGGCTAAATTGAAATGAGTGTTCTGTTACCCAAATCCTTCTGCTCTTTGCTTGGGTGAAGCCCAGCACTTAAAAAGTGGTGACCCACGGGGCCAATACAAGGTCACCGGACACAAGGCAAGTCCAACTTTCCAGGTCGAAGTAGGTCAGGAAGAGGCATTGTGATTTTTTTTTTTTAACCTAGGCATTCAAGAAAATTCACTTATTTGGCAGATGTTTATTGAGTGTGGGCTGTGTGCCAAGCACTGGGCTGGGTACTGGGAATTTATAAATGAAAATGAAAATGAAAAAAATTTTAATAGTGAAGAGTGGAGTTAGGAGTCAAAAGTGTTAGGGCTCACAGGTGGCTGGCTGGCTGCCCAGGGCCAGACTTCTCTGCCATGAACATTAAAAAACCTCAAACAAACAAACAGAAAACCTTAATATTTGCAGTAGGCAGAAGCACCATACAACCGGGTAATCCATTTTTCCTTTGAAAGTGGATTCCATTAACTATGAATTTCTGAACATTTCAACCTCTCAATTCTTTGATCTTGTAGCAGCTCAGTGCATTGTTGTGCTAATGGATGACTAGGCAAATGTAAGAATAGAACGAAATCTGAACTTCGATCATCTCGGTTTTAGGTTCTTGTATGCTCATGTATTCACTGTTTGTTTTCTTCTGGACCAAGAGGTTGTTGTGAAAGCGATTCTCTGCAAAGCCATGAGGGTATAAAGATGCAGGTGGCCCTCCCAGCCCTGGTGGACGTGACCGGTGTGGAGGGGAACAGATTGTAATCAATGGTGATGGCGCAGAAGTGGCAAGTAGTAACAGCAGTGATGAGTGCTCTTTGTTGCTTATCACATGCAAGGCTTGCAGTGTCCCGCAGATGAGCTCACATAACTCCCACAGTCTCATTTTTGTAGTTGGAAATGTAGGCTTACATCACCTGCCTGGAGTGTTGGAGTGTGTAAGTAAGTGGGGAAGTCCACTCGAGCTCAGTTCTGGCTTGAGAGACCACCACACTGCGGCATTCAGTACTGCCCCTTTGGTTGGTGGGCACGGAGAAGGGGAATGTGGATGCTACGGGGAGCTGACCAGTGGTTTGCGGTGGAAGTGACCCTGAGTCCGCTCGCTGGGAGGGCCAGGTGCATAGAAATGCAGGAGTGGACAGCTCAGGGCAAGTGTGCAGCTTGGGAGAAGGGCGGAGGCCGCCCTGCAGCCTGGGGATCCTATTCCAGAGTGGTGGGGCAGAGAGGAGTCTTCCCCAGGAGGAGTGTGCCCAGCGTGGCGGCAGCGCCCAGAAGAGAGAACCAGTGGAACAAACTGGCAGGCTGGTGGCGTCGATGGGCAGGGCGTGCTGCCTCCCTCGGGCCACGTCTGGTACGTGTCGTTCTGAGTGCTGCACCTCCTTTAAGGACAGGCTAGAGAGCACTTGGGAAAGGCTGGAGGGATGGGAACATTGAACCCTGCCTTCAGACACTTGGATGTTTGCCGAGCTGGGTTGTGGTAGATTCTGCTTGGTTTCGGGAGGCAGACAGAGCCTTGGTTTGCAGTTATAAAGATGTAGGCTTTCACTGAATATAAAGAAAGCCTAATTTTTCGAATAGTGTTTCTTAACAAGTGGGGTTCCAAACTCACAGGTTCCCTCTCCCTGAACAGTGTTCAGGCAGGTGGGTCCAGGGAGAGGGAGGATGGAGGAGAGCTCTGTGTTGCCTGGGGTGGTGGATCTCGACCTCCTTCTAACCCTTGCCTGTGAGTTTCCAGTAGCTTCCCTGGAGACGGGCAGGCGGGTGCACGTTTTTCATTTTATGCGCAGGCTCTGGATCTGCTGCTCCTGATCCTGACTTCCTCATGATGTCCTAATAGTTGAGTGATGACATAGCACTTATCTTTATATTAACTCTGTATACCTTGCGCTTCTCAGAAGATAGTAATCAGTCTCTGGGTGTCATTTTGAGCCCCATGCAAATTTGAAGTCTTTTCCTGTTTATTGCATCTGCTACTAACCTCCTCTTCTCTTACCACATTCTGCCTGGATCTCTGGCCACTTAGCATTTTTGAGCTTGCCGCGTGGTGTCTTTCCGGGTATGGCCTCACCTTTGTCTGACTCCTGGTTGTATCTCTCATGCACAGTAGCATAGTAAGTGTTTGAATGAATCGATGAGTGGTTGACATGACCCAGAACTTAATCTGGGCTATTCGATTCTTTGACCATTATTAGCCCAGAGGTGTGGACCAGCTGTGGATCTCTGCAAAAGTCATATCAGGAATTGATTGTTCATTCCTTGTATTTTACTAGGTAGTTACACTGTTCGTTAAGGGAAAGAAGATACTGTTTTGTTTTGTTTTTTAAGATTTTATTTATTTGACAGAGAGAAACATAGCGAGAGAGGGAACACAAACAGATGGGATGGTAGTGGGAGAAGCAGATTTCCTGCCGAGCAGGGAGCCCGATGTGGGGCTCGATCCCAGGACTCTGGGATCATGACCTGAGCCGAAGGCAGACGCTTAATGACTGAGCCACCCAGGTGCCCCGAAGATACTGTTTTATGACCCTTGTATTAAGGTCTGGTATAAGTACCTTTTAATGAACAGATTACCCAAAACTGGGAGAATTTTTCATTTGTACTCATAATTAAGGTGATTTTATTAATTATTAAATATGTGAAAGTGAACCTGGCTGAGCTTGTGATACCCGTAGGTGACCAGTGAATGTCAGCTAGCTGCAGTTATTTCTGTTTTACTCCCAGCAATATCCCTTCTGAGGCTTGTTTCATATTTTTTGTATTTATTTACTCTTTCCCACCAGATAAATTCTTCTGGAGGCCAAGACCTTGTCTTATTACTTAGCGTTTTTGTTTTACCTTCTACAGAAGACTCATTCATAACGCTGAATTGAATTGTGGGGCCAGCTAAGTGTGTCCCTGCTGGCTCTGATTTCAGAGACCTAGGGCTCTTCCAGCGTTGGGAATTGGAGCACAGGTATCCACCCCAAGAAGCCAGGGAGGGGAAATTTTGCAAGACTGCCGTTTTACTGTGTTGTCGAACGACTCTAGTTAAAAACATTCATATCAGACACTGAGAGCTCTGTATCCCTGAAGCTAACAGAGCCTACACAGTTCTAAAGTGCCTACCAGTCTTGTAACTAGAGCTTTATATGTGAATAGTTAAGGACACTGACGATGTGATCTCCTGGGGAGGGAGGGATTTAGAATTTGAGTCGGGCTAATAGGGTAGCCCT
Organism: Procyon lotor; assembly: GCA_028646535.1. NCBI lineage: Eukaryota > Metazoa > Chordata > Mammalia > Carnivora > Procyonidae > Procyon > Procyon lotor. Next base: position 102,730,651 of record CM053605.1, read on the forward strand.
GGAAAGCACAGAGCTTCCAGACTTCTCTTCTCTGCAAAACTAGAACTGGGAAGCTGGTGGGTTGGGGGCGGGGGTGGTGTGCTGGCAAGGACCAAAATAGTAAACAAAGCCGTGTACAAATCAGATTAGGATAACCTTGGCAGATTAACAGTGTGTCGTTTGGACACAACCTGTTCTCAGGTTCAGCATTTTCATGTCGCAGAGTTATTTATCTCACATTGACTCGGATGTTGTGGGTAACTAAGATAAAAGGGCATATTACTGGGGACAACTTTATTATCATTGACCTTTTAAAATGCTCTGGAGAACAAAATTAGGTGTTCCGTGAGATTAAATTCAGCCATTCCTCTCTGCAGAGTGTAGAGGAATGTAAATTGTACATCAGCTGAACTGCTTAGGAGGTGAATGGGGGGGTGAATGGGCTGTAATATATTTGTAATGACCTGAGCTCATCATAAAGCTGTTTGGTCCTCATCCATAAATGTGTTTGGACGCATTTTCCTAGATAGTTACCCTGGCTTGATTATCCGTGGTCTGTGATTATTCCTTGCAATAATGTCGTGGTACCATTTTTTTCTTTTCTTTCTTGTTTTTTACACTGAATAACATGAGGAGTTTTAATTTAGCAGTATTTTAAGACTTAGACTGAGGTCTGATGCCGTCATATTGAAAGTAGTATTCAAAACCTGAAGGAGCAGGGATAGCTACCTCTTGGAAGGCAATTTTATTTTATTTATTTTTTTAAGATTTTATTTGAGAGAGAACAAGAGCACAAGCAAGGCAGAGAGAGAGGGAGAAGCAGACTCCCCACTGGGCAGGGAGCCCAGTGCTGGTCTCAATCTCAGGACCATGGATCATTCATTACCTGAGCCGAAGGCAGATGCTTAACCAACTGAGCCACCCAGGCGCCCCTGAATGGAATTTTAAAGGGGGAGTCCTTAAAGATCATCCAGTTTGTTCCTCTGTTCATTCATCTATTCAACAAATACTTGAGTGTTCATATACCTTTCTCTTGGTGTTCCTTTCCCCAGATACTGGTAATAACCCCTAACCTCAGTATCTCAAACCTGAATTGTTAAGAGCTGCACTGTTTAGTAGAGTAGCTGTTAGCCATGTGTTGCTATTTAGATTAACATTCATTAAAATGAAATAAAATTTAAAAATTGAGTTTCTCAGACACACTAGCCACATTCCAAGTGCTCAAGTGCTCTGTGCAGCTGGAGGCCGCCATTTTGGATAGTGTTCATCTCCAAAACACATCCATCATTGCCAGACAGTACTCTGTCTTCCGAGAGACATCCTAGCATCCCATGGACTTCATCACACACCACCTATGTCTGTCAGGTTTGTTCCATTTAAAAAAAATCCTCCCATCTTATTTTAGGTCATCATCATCTGTCCTCTGAATTAAGACAACTGTGTTACCAGGGCTGTGATGTCTTTCCTGCCACTCCCTCCCCTCAGTGGCTCCACTCCCTCCCTTGTGCTCTCTTAATACCATGTATATGCCTGTATATACCATGTATATACCAGGTATATACTAATTCCTTGTTTGTACACTTTTTTCTGGTGGACCAAGGAGGTTGTTGGGATTGTAGGACTGGGCTTTGATCTTGTAGGGTAGGGACACACACCGTGTGCCTGACACATGACTACAATAAATAAGTGTCTATTGAGCAGCTAGAGAGCTGAATGGATGGGGGGAGGAGGCTGTACTAGATTGCATTCTGAAGGCTTGGTGCAACTGGGATGTGTGGAAGCGAGAAGAAGGCCTTCATGCTGGGGGAGCACCACAGATGCAGGCCCGGTGGTAGGAGACTGTGGTCTCAGACCACCGCCATGGACAAGCATTTTCAGCATCACCAAGAGCTTGACCATGGGGCATAAATAGAATTTCAGTTCTGGTGTTGCATATAAATGTGTTTCCCTGACACCTCGGAGTGGAGGTGCTGGGTTTCACACTTACCTTAAACTGTAGCTTCAAAGGAGTCAAAGATATGCCCTACCCTGTAAAATTAAGCGACACACTCACAAAGTCTAGTTGATTCTTCGAGACTTTTATGGTTCCTGACTTAAGACATGGGAGCAGCAGAGCAGGAAAGGAAAATGCACGTGTACGTGTCCAGAAGGAGGCTGCTATAGCAGCTCAGAAGAGTGATCCTGACCCTGCTTCTTCCAAGCTCTGACATCCTGGACATGTCACCTTCTGGTCCTTGGTTTCCCCATTTTTTGACGGAGATGGATATTACCTGCATTTTGAGGATTAAGTTAAAGTGTATGTGACATGTGAGCACTGTGCTTAATCCTGAGTAAAGCATTCACCAAGTGATAGCTATTACCAAATTAATAGTACATTAGCATTTCGGGCAAGTGGGAAAACTCGTAGTTGTATTTCCCAAAGGAAGAATTGTCACGATTGCTAAACACAAATGGTCATTCAGAGAACATGCACTTCAGACCCTTTCCTTCACAGTTAGCTAGACAACCGTCTCTTTTGTGAAATGTATAGGGCTAGTTACTTTCAGAAACATGCAGATAAGGTGATCTGGTAAAGGTTAAAATTTGGCCCGGATAATAATAAACCTAGGGCTGTTTCTCTGTGTTTGGAAATAAGGTGATCACTAATGCAAATTACTTAGGAAAAACTCTCTTTTATTTTACTCTGCGTAATCAAGAGCGTGCTCTACAGCTGCTCCTAAGGAAGGGGAAGAAAATTATGTGCTGCTTTTAATTTTAAATAAGCAAACTCGTGGGATGTGTATAGATTAGAGGATCACTGAATGATCTGTTTTTTCCCCTACTTTCAAAATGGTACTGACAGTCTCATCTGTGCAGGTTCTCATCCACCAGCCTACAAATAATTCATGCATATCCGGAGAATCCTCTTCAATAGACTCAACGTTGCTTTCTCTTTTGGAAATTGTACACTGTTCCTTTCCTGTGCCTGCATGGCCTCTGCCTGGCCTCACTCGTCCCTGCTCCTTGTCCTCTGAGCTGTTTGATGTATCCCACTCCACCGCCTCGTTCTTGTTCTCACACAGCTCCCTTATTGTATTATAATTATTGGCAGGCACCGGTCACCGTCACAGGACTGTGCGTTCTCTGATGAACAGGCATTCTCTTACTCATTTTTGGGTCTGCATTGTTGCCTTACAATGGGGAGACTTACTCATACAAAATGCTTGGTAAACTTTTGCTGAGTTAATGAACGATATTCACCACATTTTGCTTCTGCGTATTCTTCCTAAGTAAACCATGACTCCGTTTGGGTAGGAAATTCTGTCATACTTTCTGATACCGCCTCGTTCCAGAACATTTATAAACAATATTAGATTGCTCTACAGTCTTGCTCTTATGAATATCAGTTATTCTGGAAATCCTTTCTAGGGTAGATTCAGCAAGTATTAAATGTTTGTTTGTTTTTTTTTTTTTTTTGAAGATTTTATTTATTTATTTGACAGGGAGAGAGATCACAAGGAGGCAGAGAAGCAGGCAGAGAGAGAGGGAAGCAGGCTCCCTGCTGAGCAGAGAGCCGGATTTGGGGCTCCATCCCAGGACCCTGAGGTCATGACCTGAGCTGAAGGCAGAGGCTTTAACCCACTGAGCCACCCAGGCGCCCCAAGTATTAAATCTTTGATAATGTTTTATCTGCATATGTTCTATTAAAGTATTTATAAAGGGAACATCAAGTTTTTTATTGAATTTCAATAGATTTTTAAAAAGATTTATTTGTTTATTTGGGGGGTTGGTGTGGGATAGGGGGAAAGGGAAAGAGTCATAGATAGACTCTCTCTGAAGCTCAGAGCCTGACTCAGGGCTCGATCTCAAGACCCTAAGTTTGTGATTTGAGCCGAAACCAAGAGTCCACACTGTACCATCTGTATTTAAATTCAGACACCCTTGAATTTAATATTTTTGTGTGAAAAATTGATAAAGAAGCTCTTGTCTGATGGAGTTCTTGCGTGAATCATCAATGTTCAGTTCTTTGTGGGCAGTAATAAAACCTTAAATGTATGTGTGTTGAATCTATGAACCGAGCAGTTCTGTTGAATATACCTGTAATATACTTGCCTGCTTGTTTTTCTGCCCCTAAGCTATTTACTATGATTTCCTGATGTTAATTTCAGAGCTTATTCCAGGAAAGGGAGTTGGAATTACACAGGAATTCACCTACCTTATTAGCTCCTTGCTTAAACTAATTAAAAAAACTAGTTCTGGGACTAGAACTCCCTTGATGAAATTGTTGAAATGTGAAATTTGAATTTAAGACTTTTGTGAAGACTTGAATGCTTTTTACTTACTGTTATTTAATTTTTTCCAGTTTTAATTTTGATTGCTGTACCATTGATATCTGAGCCAAAGCGGTGATGCTACCTGAGGGGAATTTCTGCAACCTGTAAGTCAGCAATTAATGTGTGCCTCTTACCCTTAAAGCCATTTAATTCCTGTAACATTATAGTTCAGAATTTTAATTTGAAATAGAATACTTTAAAATAGTCTAATATTTGAAAATATTACATATTAATATATTTTAATATATAAATATTAATAGCAGATACTATTTTAGAGTTTTAGCTCCTAATCAACAGTTGAAGAATTTGAAAGAGAAAAATATAGCTTCATATATTCATTTCATATTAATTTTTGTGTGAAAAACAAATATGGCTATATAGTTTATGACTTACAAAACTGGGGTCTCATTTTTTCCTTCCTACATATTTTTCCCATTTACTTTTTATTCCCTGGGCTTTAATCAGTTTTTTATTATCTGATTTTTGTTAATAACGAATGGATATGAGCAGTCAAGATGATAAAACTTAAACCTAGTTGGATTTTACTACAACTTTGAACTGAGGTGATGTTGATTCCAGTAATGGCTGAAATGAGGTTTTGAATTATTTAGAGATTTAAATGATCTACATTAGCTTTAATCTTCAAGGGATAATTCAAGAGTAATGAGACATGGACAACCAGTAAGGCAAGTTACTCCTTTGAGCTTCATTTTCCTTGTACAAAATATCTGTCATTTGTTTTATAGAGTTGTAAAAATCAAATGAGATGATCTTTGTGAAATTGTCTTTTTCTTTCATTTATTAATTTTTTTGGAAGGGAGAAGGGAAAATAACAAATCTCTTGGTTTTGAGGTAGGCCTTAGGGAGAAGATAATGCTCTTAATATCCTTTAGAGGAAAAGATGCTGGAAGACTTGATCTTCAGTTCTGTCTCACTTTGACTATGGGCAAATCATTTCATTAATTTACTGTCAGAAAATTGAATTTGATTTTCATACTTCCCAGCTAATTTTTCAGGAGTATGTCTGTATTTTTTGACTATAATGAAACTAAGCTAGAAATCATTATCAGGTATCTTTGAAATATCCAAATATTTTGAAATTAAATATCACATTCTAAAAGTCATGGGTCAAAGAAGAAGTCACAAGGGAAATTAGAAAATATTTTGAATTGAATGAAAATGAAAATACACCATACCCAAATTTATGGGATGTACCTAAAGCAGTACTTGCAGGGGAAATTTATAGTATTAAACGCTTATAGTAGAAAACAGAAGCTTTGAAACAATAAGCTAAACCTTCACTTTAAGAAATTAGAGGGCAAAGAGCAAATTAAACCCAGAACAAGCAGAGAAGAAGTTACCAAAGATATGAGCAGAAATCATTGAAATAGAAAACAGAAAAATTGTAGGAAAAAAATATCAGGGAAACCAAAAGCAGAGTTTCTTTATGAGATCAATAAAATTGATCAAATTGTAGTTGCACTAATCAGGAAAAAAAAGAGAAGGCAAAAATCCCTAATAATCAGAAAAGAGAGACCATCAATATAGATTCTACAAAAGGAAGTTCAAGGGAAAATTATAACTTAGATAAATGGACAGATTTCATCAAAGTCACAGGTATTTGATTTCCATGCTTTCAATTTATAGGTAATTTTTCAGGAATGTGTCTGTTTTTTGACCTTAATGAAACTAAGCTAGAAATCAGTATCAGATTATCTGTGAAATCTCCAAATATTTTGAAATTAAATATCACATTCTAAAAATCCTTTTAGAAGGAATGGATAACATGCATAGGTCTTTATTCAAGAAATTGAATTTGTTAAATGCCCCCCTTCCCCCCCAAAAAACCCTCAAAGCCCAAATGGACTCACTGGTGAATTCTACCAACTTAACTAAGAAAGAAAACCAATTATATACAAAATCTTCAGAAAATAGAAGGAACACTAATTTATTTTAGGAGGCCATTATTACTCTGATATTAAAAAAAAAAGGTATTTCTAAAAATACTAGCAACCTAAATAAAGTTTATATAAAACTTTATATAATAAAGTTTATATATACATCATGCTAGAGTGCCATTTATTCCAGAAATGCAGGATTGGTTCTTCATTTGAAGATCAGTCATATAATTCAATCAATATCAACAAACTACACAGAATTCTTCAAACCTGTATGATCATCTCAATAGATGTAGAAAGAGCATTTGACAGTATTCATAATTTATTCATGATAAAAACTTAAGTAGGAGTTTTCTCAACTTGATAAGTGGTATCTATGAAAGACCTACAACTAGTAATTTATAATTATTGGTGAAAGACTTAATGTTTTTGCCTAACATTGGGAATAAGGAAGGATGGTCACTTACTGTTTTTACTCAGAATTGACCTTGTCAGTGCAATAAAGCAAAAAAAGAAATCCAAGGCATATAGATACAGAAGAAAAATTAAAGTCCCATGGCAAGGGACCTGAGAAATGAGCTTTTCGCCTTATAGTCTCTGTGATATAGGGAAGGAGACAGTGGTGGTAGAAGGCTGAATGCCTGTAGATAGAATCTATTATATTTTGGTTTCTATGGTTATGATCTGAAAATCATAAGAGCAAGAGACATTTATATGACTTGTTGGTTTAAGTTACTGTTTTCTCTTAAAAGTCAGCATAATCTGTTGGGAGAGTCTTAGTTCAGTTTTTCTTCTTTCTTCTAATATAACCAGAAAGCCTTGTGTAGTACTTAAAAGTTATGCATTGGTTTAAACTTCATTAAATACCTCTGGTTTTTTTTATTTAAAGACAAAGGCTATTTGAAACAATGCTATGTTGTCCTTTTAAATTCTAAGAGAGTGTACAAAATTGCTTGGAAGATCTATTGTAACTATGATATATCTTTGCATGAGTTAAAATTACTTCGTATGCTTGTTTTCTGTATCTTAGAATACATGGACATGTTTTGTATATTAATGTAAGCCACATATTATGCCCATTGGTTTGTGCTAAATAATTTCCGTATACATATTTTTATGATGTTTGGCAGGTAAGACTTGAGGAAACCCTGAGTCCTTGTCCTGGTTGCCTGGGATAGTTGTATGGCAAGACAGTGTATCTCCAGATGGTGTTACTGGAATCATTCCTAAGTCTCTTGCAGTCAAATCATGTCTCAGCCTCAGTGGAATGGCTTACAACTATAAACAAATATGTAGTTTAATAGCTGTGTGCATTTCCATTTTAATTACAGTTGACCCTTGCTCAGTGGTTAGGGGCACTGACCCCCACACAGTCAAATCCTCTTGCAACTTTTGGCTCCCCCAAACTTAACTACTGATAGCCTTGACTAGAAGCCTTACCAATAATATAAACAGTCGATTAACATATATTTTGTATATTATATGTAATGTATACTGTATTCTTACTGTATTCTTACAGTAAATTAGAGAAAAGATATTACTAAGAAAATCATAAGGAAGAGAAAATACGTTTACAATACTGTACTGTATTAATAAAAAAAAAATCCACTTATAAGTGGGCCTGTGCAGTTCAAACCCATATTGTTCAAGGGTTAGCTGTGCATGTTATCAACCATATCAGTTGGTGCCAGATACTAGGTATGGCAGAGTAGTGGTATTGTAGAGGGAGTGGAAGTTTAGGAGTTAATAGAAAATCTTGAGTTCAAATGCTAAAAACAAACAGGCCTAGGCTTTTGAGCAAAATCACTTAAATCTTAGATCCTCATTTCCCTCATCTCTGAAAGGAGGATAATCATGACGAGCTGCTGAAAACATTAAAAATAATACTCAGAGCGTCTAGGAGACAGTGGGTGCCCAAATGGTGATGCTAATGGAGGATCTTAGTTGCAGAAATGTTATAGGACTCTGGTATCTGGCAGAGCTGGTTTTGAGTTGGGTTGGAAGAATTAATATTTTTAAAATACCTATACTGCGGAAAGCAACCTACAGATTCAGGGGAAACCCTATCAAGATTCCAGTAGTAATTTTCACAGAAATAGAACCTAATTTTAAAATTTGTATGGAACCACAAAAGATCCTGTTTGGATAACCGAAGCAATCTTGAGAAAGAACAAAGCCAGAGGCATCATGCTTCCTGATTTCAAACTATATTACAAAGCTATAGTAATCAAAACATTATGGTCTTAGTATAATAGCAGACACATAGATCAGTGGAATAGAATAGAGAGCCCAGAAATAAATCCATGCATATATGGTCAATTTATGATAGAGCAGCCAAGAATATACAATGAGACAGTCTCTTCAGTAAATGGTGTTGGGAAAACTGGACAGCTACAAGCAAAAAGAATGAAACTGGACAAGTACCATACACAAAAATTAACTCAAAATGGAGACTCGAATGTAAGATCTAAATCCATAAAAGTTGTACAAGAAAGTATAGGTGGTCCGGGTGATGATTTTTTGGATCTGAATTCCAAAAGCAAGGGCAACAAAAGCAAAAATAAACAAATGGGACTACATCAAATTAAAAACCTTTTGAACAGCAAAGGAAATCATCAACAAAATGAAAAGGCAAACTACTGAAGGGGAGAAAATATTTGCAACTCCTATCTCTGTTGAGGGATTAATATCCAACATATATAAAAAACTCATACAACTCAGTAGCAAGAAAAATATTATTAAATAAGGGACAGAAAATCTGAATAAATATTTCTTTCAAAGAAGACATTGGATGGGCAGCAGGTATATAAAAAGATGCTCACTATCACTGATCATTAGGGAAGTGCAAATCAAAACCACAATGAGATACCCCTTCACACATATTAGAATGGCTGTTATCAAAAAGACAGTAAAGGTTAGTGACAATATAGAAAAGAAGGAATCCTTGTGCACTGTTGATGGGGATGTAAATGGGGGCAACCACTGTGGAAAACAGTATGGAGTTTCCTCAAAAAGCTACAAGTAGGACTGCCGGATGATTCAGCAGTTCCACTTCTGGGTATTTATCCATTGAAAACGAAAACACTAATTTGAAAAGATATCTGTACCCCCATGTTCACTGCAGCATTATTTTCAATAGACTAGATATGCAAACAGCTTCAGTGTCCATCAATGGATGAAAGAATAAAGAGGATATGGTATATGGAAACCATAATGGAATACTATTCAACCATAAAAAGAATAAAATCTTGCCATTTGAGGGAACATGGATGGACCTTGAGGACATTCTACTAAGTGAAATAAATCCAAGAAAGACAAATGCTGTGTGACTTCACTTATATGAAGAATTAAAAATCAGAAACAAAAAACTAAGGTTATAGATACAGAGAACAGATTGATGGGTGCCAGAAGTAGAGAGTCAAAGGTGGGAAAAATGGGTGAAGGGTTTAGAAGGTACGGACTTCCAAATATACAGTAAATAAGTCCTGGGGATGTACTGTACAGCATGGTGACTCTAGTTAATAATATTGTATTGCATATTTGAAAGTTGTTAAAACAGAGTCAATCTTGAAAGTCCTCATTACAAGAAAAAAAATTGTTGTAACTATATGTGGCAATGAATGTTAGCTTGTGATGATCATTTGTGCAACTAATGTGCAACTAATAACTGACCCGGCAAAGGGGTTGGGGTGCCGACCCCCGACACAGTCGAACATCTGCATAGAACTTTGACTGTTCAAAAACTTGACTAAAAGCCTTTTGTTGACTGGAAGCCTTACTGATAACATAAGCAGTTGATTAACACATACTTTGTATGTTGTATGTATCTTATATGATGTACGTATTCTTATAATAAGGTAAGTGAGAGAAATGCCAGTGTTACTAGGAAAATCATAAGGAGAGAATATGTTTACAGTACTGTACCATATTTATAAAAAACAAACAAAAAAACTAAAACCATGTGTAAATGGACCAGTGCAGTTCAAACCCATGTTGTCCGAGGGTCAACTATATAGTGTTAAACCTCAATTAAAAAAAAAAAAAAGATTGGCATCTGACGGAAGTCAGTTTTGAATTTAAGTTCTTTTACTTTACTAGTGCCATCCCCTTGGATAAGTTAGTTTTTGAGCCTTGATCTCTTTAGCAGTTAAGTGGGCGCCATACCAACCTATTAAGTTGCAGAATGTAGGACATAGATGATATACTGTATATAAATGCTTATGTGTGCAAGTATTCCCGTTGGTCATCTCTACCCGTTCCACTACCATTAGCTTTATGATTTGGTTTCTTTGGTCAGTTTTTTATAAAGTTACCTAGAAACCCTGCCTGATCCTTTTGATGGTGCTCATGATTTACTTGCTGGGGTACGTTCAGAAGAACGGAGTTGAAAGGATGCCAGACTTGATGTTTTGAGACCAAGGACATAGTTGCAAATTTGAGAAATTTTACTCTTTCATATTTCTCTTCATGTTTTCATGGCCCAAACAATTGGGAATAGTTAACTAAAATAGCCATTTAATTGATCCTAACTTTTTTCCATGAGCATAGTTTCTAGTTGCCAAAAACATTGCCATCAGGATGCTTTTTGTTTCTAAAAACACCGAAATTCAGTTTAGTAGCATGTATGCTGGGGAGCAGTTGCTAAATTCCACAGCTTTATTGTTATGTTAATTTAATCACATTTTAATTATGTTCATTCATGTGACATTACCAACATTTGGCTGTTTTTACCAACAAAAGTAGTAATTTCATATGGTTCAACTTGGTATTTGGGGGTTTGGTGACAGTATTTTCCTCACACACTTGGCAAATTATCTAAGTTTGTATCTTGTAATTTGTTGTTTCCTCTAAGAACTTAGGAAGTTTTGATGCATTTTGGATTTTGTAAATTTGTTTGGTGAATGCCATTCTCATATGATGCGAACAAGTAAGGTAGAGAAAAATAAGTGATACATCTTAACAAAAAGAGGAGATGGTAATTAATTTTTGAGAAAACTTTTAATTTATGGTTAACTGGATAATTGGAAACAAAAACTACAGCTTTTTGAGCCTTAAACCTCATAGGTGATATCAAGTAAAATCTGAGTACCTAAAAATTCTTTTTGAATGTTTAAAGTTCGTTGAGATCAGCGTGTTTTTGACAGTCGTGTCTCTAGCAAGTGTTAAAATGCTGTTGATGTTTTTAGCTTCTGAGTGTTTATTGACATATTTTATATTATAAAAACAATGCCTTTTAGCTTAATTTAACATTCTGTTTGTAAAATGTATATAATTCTCCTGTTTATTATTACCTTGAACGAGGAGCTGACAATTTGAGTTTTGTTTAAAAGGGCATTAATTTAACAAATACTTAGTGTGGATTGGAAGTAATATTGTGGTAAACAGCGTAGGAGCTTTTCATGTTCTTCACAATCTGGTACTGATTAATGGCTTCTCTTACTGTCCCATTAAAGTGAAAAGGGAGGTAGTTCAATTTTTTTTTTTTAATTCATCGAAGAAGCATTTGTTTAGTAGGAGGAACATCTAGTGTCTTCGTCGCACTTCGTGGTGTTCCGTGGGTCTGCAGGGGGCCCCCTCCTCGAGGCCCTTTCAGGCAAGCAGGCGGGTGTCATGGCTGCTGCAGGGACTCAGGGTTAGTGGGACTTAATGGCTCCCCGAGGCCTCAGCTCTTGAGGAACGAGGGTTTCCACTTGCTGCTCCGTCTGCTTCCCTGCCAGGGCCAGAGAGCTGAGCCCCTGGAAGACTGTTTCTGGTGACACCCTCCCTGATGAGGTTGGCGGGTTCAGAGCCCTTCCTGTGAGGAGATTGTGTAGGAGGAGAACTTGCCTTGGGGAACTGAACTCCTTGCTGTGTATGATGTCACGAACTGGCCCTTTGTAAACACTCTTGGAGCGGTGGCCTCTCGGCACTAAATTTGTCTTGTGTGTCTGTCTCTTCCGCCGTGACACTCAGTCCTGTGTCTGCGGCTCACAATAGAGTCATCTTGGCTAGGCCATCATGTTAGAATCTAAGTAGTAAAGAAATGTTCAGGGATCTCCCAGTTAATTTTCTGTCCTCATTTCTTATCCTTCTCCTCTGATCCATATTTGAAAGTTTTATGGAGGCATAGTTGACATACAGTAAACTGTGACTCTTTGAAATGTAGTCTCGTAAGTTCTGCATGTGCACACACTCATGACACCATCACCATGAACAAGAATGTGAGTATGCCATTCCCCACAGAAGTTTCTTCGTCCCCTTTGTCATCCCTCCCTGCTGTTGGTTCTCTATCCCCAGAGCCGCCACTGATTTGCGTTCTGTCTCTGTAGATTAGTTTACATTTCCTAGAATGTTACTGTAAAGAAAGAACACTCTGTGATGTGTCTCCTGTACTATAAATTCTTCACACAATACTACGTCACTTCTGATACCAGACGTGTGGGTTTTCCACACATCAGGCAATTTGACACCAGCTGGGTGTCCTGCAGTTTAGCTCAGTTCTGACATTTATCTTCCTCGAGACAGCATCAGATCCCACAGGTTAAGAGTTCTGTCCCATTAGACTGCCCCGCCCCCACAACCTGCCCAACTTCATTCTCAAGCCCAGACTGTTCCCTGCGCTTCCCGCTGCCTCTGAATTGGGAGTTCCCACGACCCCCTTCTTGCGTTTTATTAATTAGCTTGAGTGGCTTACAGAACTCAGGACACCAGTTTGCTTACTAGATTACTAGTTGATTACTGAAGGATATGGTTCTCTGGCAGAACACATGTGCTTTTGTCCCCATGGAGTTTGGGATACGCCACTCCCCCGACATGGGAATGCATTCTGGCCCACCAACCTGGAAGCTCTGTCCTTTTGGGTTTTTACGGAGGCTTTATTACATAGGTGTGATTGATTAAATCATTGACCCGGGGTGCTTGAACTCAGTCAAGTCCTCCCCTTTTCCCCAAAGTTGGGGGTGGGTGGGGCTGAAAGTTCCAGCCCTCTGATCACATGGTAGGTTCCCCTGGCAACCAGCCCCCATCCTTAGTGGCTTTCCTAAAGTCACCTCAGTAACATACTCAGGTGAGGTGGAGAGGGATTTATTACAAAGACGGAAATAGTAGCTCTTATCACTTAGGACATTTCAAGGATTTTAGGAGCTCTGTGCCAGAAATGGGGATGAAAACCAAATATATATTTCTTATTATAAATCATAGTTGTGTAAAAGGAATATACTTTTTATACAGTATATACTCTTTTTTGGTCTGGTTTTTATTCAACATAATTATCTTGAGATTCATTTCATGTTGTCACAGTAATTCATCCCATGTTATTGCTGATTAGTTGAGTTTACCTATTCACCTTTGAAGGATTTGGGGATTATTTCTAATTTTGGCTCATTTGGGGCTACTATCAGTAAAGCTGTGTGAACATTCATATGCAAATCTGCATATGGGCCTATGCTTTTATTTCTTTTGCATAACTATCTAAGAGCGAAATGGCTGGATCATATGGTAAGTCTGTTTAACTTTTTAAGAAACTGCCAAACTGTTTTCACAAGCAATTTTATTGGTTTCCATTGTCTTTAGCAGGGTGTGAGAGTTCCAGTTGCTCCACATCCCTACCAGCATTTGGTGTGGTCAGTCTTTTTTTTTTTTTTTTTTTTTTTAAAGATTTTATTTATTTGACAGAGAGAAACACAGCGAGAGAGGGAACACAAGCAGAGGGAATGGTAGCGGGAGAAGCAGGCTCCCCGCCGCGCAGAGAGCCCGATGCGGGGCTCGATCCCAGGACCCTGGGATCTGACCTGGGCCGAAGGCAGACGCTTAACGACTGAGCCACCCAGGCGC
>CM053605.1:102745152-102823934 GCA_028646535.1 Procyon lotor
TTTTTTTTTTTTTTAAAGATTTTATTTATTTGACAGAGAGAAACACAGCGAGAGAGGGAACACAAGCAGAGGGAATGGTAGCGGGAGAAGCAGGCTCCCCGCCGCGCAGAGAGCCCGATGCGGGGCTCGATCCCAGGACCCTGGGATCTGACCTGGGCCGAAGGCAGACGCTTAACGACTGAGCCACCCAGGCGCCCCGTGGTCAGTCTTTTTAAGGTTGGCCATTCACATAGGTATGTGGTGGTACCTCATTGTGGTTTTAATTTGCCCCGCCTTCACGATGAACGATGTTGAGCTTCTTTAAGGCACTTACTTACCATCAGTTTGTCCTCTGCAAAATGTCTGTTCAAAAATTTTGCTCATATATTTAGTTGAATAGCTTGCTTTATTTTGAGTTTTGAGAGTTCTGCATATAAGACCTTTAGTAGATACGTGATTTGTACTTCTGTCCATTTTATTAGCAATTTTTTCCCTTTTATTCCAGGATGTAACTTTGGGGAGTGATATGGGATTCATTTATATTCTTATTTTTGGCACTTTCCCCAGTTTGCCCTCCCAAGAGATACCAACTCTTTGGCATCCTCTTTACTTTTTTCCTACCTTTCTTCCCCATTATGCCAAAATATTTGGTTTGTGTTCTCTTTCCTTTAGGACCAGCTTCTCAGCTACCTGTACATGAGTTAATCCCTTCCAGGGTATAGTCCTCTCCTGAGGGCAGAAATGATTTTTCATTATTATTGAATGTGTTTGTTGACTCTAGGATGGTCAGTGCATTGTTGAGTCTGGAGATCTGCCATTCTCGTGTTGATCAGTATTGAGTTGGCCTGGCCTCAAGTACCCCAGACAGACACCTTGTCAGAAGCCAGAACAGGGGTTCAGAATCAAAGATGGAAACCCTGGAGACAGACTTACCAACATCCCCTAGTTACTAGGTGTTGTTTGTTTTTAATTTAGTTCATTGTGCTTACTATGTGATTTTGATTTTTTGAAATTCATTCACTTTTTTTGGTGTTACTTAATTCATGGCCAACATTTTATATATGTTTGAAAAGAATACAGTCTTGCATTATTATGTACAGATTTTTAAAGTACTATCAGTTAAAATTTGTTAATTGTATAGTTCAAAATACAGATTTTTTTGGTTTCTGAAAGAAGTATGTTGGCATCATGTACAAAAAAAGATAATAAAAGTTCTCAATATGAAACATGCATTTGCCTTCATGTATTTTATTGATCTTCACTTGAATTTCTCTCATGTCTTATAGTAATATTGCTGCATACTCCCTGCCTTTGAATTCAGGCTTTGCCATTAACTGTTAGGTTTGGTCAAGTCTACCTAACTCCTGGTGCTTCAGTTTCTTCTCTGCAAAGGGGAAGTATTAATAAATAGTTTCTACCTCAGTTGGTAAGAATTAAATGAGTTAGTATATTTAAAACACGTAATAATGCCTGGCATATTATGTAAGTCTTAACCATTATATTAACAGATGAGTTCACCAATGAACATTGATTAAAATTATGCAGAAGGCCACTCTTAGTGCTTTTTATTTAATTAAAAATTTTTAAAATCAATTTCCTGCCCACTGCTGAGTTTATTATAGTTTTTTCTTTAATAGTTATTGATACACCAAGTACTTTTTAGTTGTTTGCAATAAATTAAAACAATAATTACACATATAATACCTCGACATATTCTCTTTTTCTGAGAACTTGGAACACATTTGAGATTAAAGTGGGGGTGCCTGGGTGGCTCAATGGGTTAAAGTCTCTGCCCTCAGCTCGGGTCATGATCTCAGGGTCCTGGGATCGAGCTGCATCGGGCTGTCTGCTCGGCAGGGAGCCTGCTTCCCCCTCTCCCTTTGCCTGCCTCTCTGCCTATTTGTGATCTCTCTCTCTCTCTGTCAAATAAATAAATAAAATCTTTAAAAAAAGAGAGAGAGAGAGATTAAAGTGCTCTTTGGCTTTCATGTCCATCCATCCTCCTTAGAGGTAATCACTGTTATGAACTTGGGATGTTTTCTTCCAGACCTTTGGTAGGCCTATCTGTATATATGCACACAAAGTAAATATGTAGTCACTTTTGCACAAATGCTATAGTGTTACTGTGAACCTTGCCTTTTTCATTCATCACCATATTTTAGAGATCACTCCGTATATGTTTACCTTGTCGTTTTTGACAGCTGCCTTTCCCTCTAGTATTCATTTCCAGTTTTTCACTACAGCAGATGCAGTGAACATTACTGTGCATGAATCCTTGTGCACAAGTGAGAGTATTTCTTTAAGAAGAACAAGCAGCAGAAATGGTAGGTTGAGGATATGATATTCTTAGTTTTATTGGATATAACCCTTTGGAACGACAATTTGCCATTATTTACACATCCATCAACTAATTCTACTATTTACCTTTCTGATACTTGATAGACACACTTAAATCTTCCCATTATGGTAAGGGAGAAAATCTTACTTCTTGTGGTTCCACTATCCTGATTACTAGGGAGATGGGGTATCTTCTTATCTCTGGATTGGTTGCTATTTGTATTTTTCTGATGTGAATTGTCTGGGTCTTCCCATTATGATTCTCCAGCCACACAACTGATGGCCACATCCCCTCTGTCCTATGTTTGGTTTATTGTGTCCTTTTAACTTTTGGAGACTATCATTTATAGTTCTCTCATGTTACTGCATATATTTTAAGTGTAGATCTGTTTTTTCATTTTGGGGGATTTGAAGAGAAGCCTAGACAAGGTGTTCTGTTTATACTCCTCACCTAGACTTACTTGTCTTTCTTGTCTTCATGTTCAGATTTTGAAATGATTTCCTGTAAAGAGTTAATAGCAACACACACATACACACACACCCTTGTTCTTATAAATGTCTCCTTTTGATTGAGAGATTTACTTAGTATCGCTAGAACCTAAAGAAGAACAGTAAGTTATCTGTAACCCAAGTCAAGGAAAAGGAGATGGTCCCTTTCTCTTGTCCCAGAAATTATGTTAGACTTTAGTTTTCCTTACCATATCCACACATAACAGCGTTTCTCTGATTCTCCTTAAAGACTGGGTATATGCTCGTAGTCTTATGCACATAACTTTCTGGCCAATGTCCAATGGGATTTAAGTTCTTGGGTGTCATGCTGAATCATGCTCAGTCCAGATGGAGGCAGAATGCTTTCCTGGCCTTGGGAGGTAGGATAGGACACAAATATCTGGCTTTCCAGACTGGTTAACCAAAAGTCAGCTACTTATAAAAACTTATGTGTATTGAAAATACAAAACAGAATAAGATTAGAAGCTTTCACCCTTATGCCGTATGGCAACAAGGCAGCATCAGGAGTTGGCCAGACAAAACCACCTATTTAGTACAATAATAAGATATCCTCTATAGGGGCACCGGGGTGGCTCAGTGGGTTAGAGCCTCTGCCTTTGGCTCAGGTCATGATCTCAGGGTTCTGGGATCGAGCCCCGTATTGGGCTCTCTGCTCAGCAGGGAGCCTGCTTCCCCTTCTCTCTCTGCCTGCCTCTCTGCCTGCTTGTGATCTCTCTCTGTGTCAAATAAATAAATCTTAAAAAAAAAAAAAGATATCCTCTATAAAAAGAACTTTGGAAATATAGATCAGCTTCTTCCTTTCATAGTTGGAGTCGACCACTCACAGTAGATGGTCAGGTGCTTGGTTGAGTGTTGGGAGGGTTGTGGGAAGGAGAGGGAGTAGAAGCATCCCATGGGAAGTCAAGGCTTCCCAACTTCCTTAGTTGGATACCAAGGCAGAGATTTTTTGCTGCCTTAGCTGCCTTTATATACTGATAAAACACAGAAATGAGGTAGCCTTGGCTTGGTGGCATATTTACAAATGCAGCTCATGGGGGAACATTTACAAATAGGGGTGTGATAGGCAGAGCACCAGCCAAGTTAGAGACTGAGCTTCTGATGTCTCCTCAGTCCCTGGCAAAGCTCATAGTACAGGTGACCTGGAATCTCTTTGTCTTGATCTCGGACTATAAAATGTGAAGAAGTTAGTCTATATCTCCCAGGTTCCATTTATCCAAAAAAGCTTATTTTGTTAAATAGCTGGTTTTGTCTGGCTGGTCAAAACGGAAGGAAAACAGTTCCTGTCAAAAGCATCTTCAAGGCTCCTAGAGTAGGACCATGCATCAGGATCAATTTGAATCACAACAAAGAAACAGAAAACTGATGTATGCTCCAATATAAAATATATTCTGTCTTGTCAGACGTACTGAGTATCTGGGTATATGGGCAGCAGGGCCTTATAAAGATGAAGACATTTTTAAAACATTTCATATCTCATAAGAACTTAGTAATTTATTTAAGTAAAAAAAAAAAATCCAGACTAAAGAAGCATAAGAATCAATTTAGATCAATTTAGATAAGTAGAAATAAATGGTGGAAAGTTCTAGAACACAGCTTTTTTTTTTTTGGTAGCACTCATCACCTTCCCCCATGATACCCAGTAGAGAAGAGCGGAGGAAAGAGACCCAAGAATTGCTCTTAGGGAGTGTTCTTTGCCAGGATTTCACTCTACTTCTCTATATTCTCACCTATGACAGATTGCTTTTCATCACTTATACTGGCTTTGAGGTTTCTCCCTTCAGCAGAGAAACTTCCCCCAAAGGGGAAGACCTGGGTGGGGAGAAATCTCAACTTAGACATTGAATCTCTGCCTTTTCAGTTAGACCCACATATCAGCTTCCACCTCAAGTGTCTTTCGGTGCCTTTTTGAGCCCACAGAAGGCAAATTGTCATTTCTTATCTCAGAATGCCCTCCAAAAATAGGTACTTGACAGGTTTTAGGTATTATCACATTATTCTGCAGACATGAATCTGCTGGGGTTTTTTTTTTCCCCTGGGATACTTGCATGGTTATTGAGGCTGCTTAGCAATTTTTAAAAGTGATGGGATGCTTCCCATAAACCTTGAGTAAGGACCTCCGTTTTCCCATCTGCTATGCTTAATGAGTAGTAGCTCCCATGTGCCAGGCTTGGTGCTGCAGGGTCTGTGATGCTGTGTTGCCCTCCCCTGCCCACCACTGAGTCTTTTTAATTAAGTTTAATTTAATTTAATTTCTCCCAGGTATGAGAAATACCTACAGTTTAGTGCTTGTCACACTGGGTTGTAACTTAATTTATATCTCTTTGTCTCTCACTAAACCATTAATTCCCTGAGTAAAGGGATTGTGTCTTTGTTTTTTTAAAGACTATTTGTGTGTGTATGTGTGTGTGAGAGAGAGAGAGAGAATGAGCCAGGGGAGAGGGAGAAGCAGGCTCCCCACTGAGCAGGGAGCCCAATGCAGGATTTGATCCTAGGACCCTGGGATCATGACCTGAGCCAAAGGCAGATGCTTAACCCATTGAGCCACCCCTAAAGGGATTGTGTCTTGTTTTTGTCTAATCTTTGTATTGGCACTGGCTGAAGAATAGTAAAAATGCAGTGTTTGGAGAGAAGATGACTCCAATATGGTAGTTTCTGAAAGGCAGCGGAATGTCTAACTGAAAGGACAAAACAAAGCATATTGGAGCTGGAGGGAACAGGGGGAGCATATCTGTTTTTCTTACGAGGAAACTGAGGCCCACCTTGACTGTGAAACCTGCCCATGGTCATGTGGCATTAGTGACAGAACTGGGACTATAAGCCAGGGCCCCGTGCTCCTCATCTAGTGTGGTTTCACTGTACCATCCTGTGTCTCATCATGTGGAAACATAGTGACCGTGTTCTGAATAGCAAAATGTAATCACTTATCCCAGCAAAATGCTCTTGATTAAATCCCACCCAATTTCCCCCACCCTTCCCAGCTAAGAGGAGGTGAGGCAGTAGAGCTCTGGAAGATAATGGAACCGGTTGGGAGTAGAGGAATCCTAGGCTCTTCACTGGCTGTGGGAATGCAGTATTAGGGGCAGATGTCTCCCAGGGAATGTCAGGAGGCAGGCAGCACGCCCTGAGACTGGGGTGCGCAGACATGGCCCTTGCCCTTGAAAATAAAAAGGGCCCAGTGGGAACTGCGGTGGGAAGTGTGAGCAAGGGCTTGGCAGCACTGTGCCACTCGGTTCCGTACAAGTGTGGGGCCAGGACCACCTCTGCCTGGGTCACTCTTGAGTACAAAACTCACACATAGAAGTCAACATGATTAAAAAGCCAGACATCCATCTGCAGTAGGCACGCGTTCAGTTCAGTGTGGGGAATATGGTCCGCACCGTGTGATTTAGTCCGCCTCGCACGGCACTTTGATTGCCTGGCATGCGGCAATCAGAGCAAAGGTTACGGGCGCATCAAGAATAGAAAAGACAGACTCATCAACACTGTCAGGTTCTGCCGGTGGTACGTGCTCTCAGAACTCACAGGTTGGTCTTTGTGGCGGCAGAGTGGAGAAAGGAACCCATCCCCAAATCTATTCATGTAATTTTGTACACTCAGCTGTCACTATCAGTAATATTTTAAAATATGTCATAAAGACTTAATGTAGTTAACGTAAGTTACCCTGCCTCTAGTCAGCCTTTCCTACAGTTGCAGTACAAGCTAGGGAATGATCACAGTTGTGGGTTTCGATTTAATTTATACTGCCCCACGCAGTATATACCATGCGCGAAAGTGATCTGTTACCCATACTAACGATCCATACTAAGTGTTATTCCTTTCTTTCCAAAATAGTTTGCTCGCTTTGGGGTCTGCATGCAAACACTTAGAGTACACTCAAATGTTCAGTCCTCAGGAGTATCAGTTTGCTTTCTTTTCCTTTTGTGAATATACTTGGCTGCTTAAATTCTTAACAGAAGGGGAAGCTCTTATGTTCTTGTTCTTACCGTGATGGTGGAGAGTTTCTCTTCCAGTTAGGATGTAAATAGTTGCAAATGAGCATTGCTTCCCTTCGTAAGAAAGAGAAGAAGCCATTGATCTATAGAGTAATAACTTTTCTCAAACGGTAAAAAGTAGCAAGCCCTCCTGAAGACAGCGGGACACTTAAGTTATTTTGTGTTTTGCCAAGCACGGGAGGGACAGGTGACCACCAAAGAAGTGGCTAAAATGACTTCTTAAAGGTTAGATGTGAGTTAACACATCCGTTTGGAATAACCAGGAGCCCAGGTACAAGTAGGGGTTCACACTCACAAGCTTTTCTGCCGGTCTCTACCAGGTGCTCGTGAGAAAGATGAGTGGCAAGCCTAGAGACTCAACAGGGCCCCGCTGGTGGTGCTGCCATGCGCGAGATGACCATACTGGGGGACTGGCGGGGTGTGAGGTCTGGCATCCCGCCCCTTCTCTCCTTGGACGTGGAAGGTGCTGGGAGGGCAGCAGATCGGCTAGCCCCCAGGACCCACATAAATATTACTGCTTCTAGAGGAAGCCTTGGAAACCCTTTTGTCTGCCTTTTGTAACCAGCAAAGGTCTGCTTCTGGGGCCACGCATAGTCACAAAAGCAGGACGACCTCTTAGCCCTGCTGTCTCTCACTGACAGAAAACAGAGTTCTGCTTGTGTTGCCTGAGGAGCAGAAAGCTCCTATGCCCAAGACAGGGGCAGATACAGGACAGAGTTTAGCTGCCATGGGAAAGAAAGGCACGGATGCTGAGGAGGCCCTGCTCCGTGGTCCAGGTCCATAGGCCCTTCCTGAGATATAGGCTGGACCAGGAGCACCAAGAACCTTCCCTGCCCCTACCATGAACTTCACATCTAGAAACAAAGCAATAGTAGTCCTCTGCTGGAAGGTGAGAGTGTGGAGAGGGGCTCCTTTATGACACAGATGTGAAGGGACTGCTGGGTGGAGCAGGAACACTAAGAAAAATCTGGCCTTTCAGGCCCCGCACCAGGTACAGGGTAGCTGAGGGATTTTGATGCTCTGCTACGTTGAATAATGGTAGGTTTATTCAAATCCTCTGTAGTATGGGCATGCTGGAAGACCACACAAGCCCAATTCCAGGCAGAAATACTGTTTGCCTAAGTTGCTAGTGTTCTACAAATGTTGACCGGCATTGAGCAAAAAACTTAGGCCACAGAAGGCAAGAAAAACAACCCATTGTCAGGAGATAACACCAGCAACAGGAACAGGCTCAGAGATAACCCAGAAGGGGGAACTATCAGAAATTTTAAAATGACTATGATTAACATATTAAAGAATACAGTAGAAAAAGTGGACAATATGCATGGACTTGTAGAGAATGTCAACAGAAATACAAAAACTTTTTAAAAAAAAGTTAAGTGGAGGGGCGCCTGGGTGGCTCAGTCGTTAAGCGGCTGCCTTCGGCTCAGGTCCTGATCCCAGGGTCCTGGGATCGAGCCCCGCATCGGGCTCTTTGCTCGGCGGGGAGCCTGCTTCTCCGGCTGCCATTCCCTCTGCTTGTGTTCCCTCTCTCACTGTGTTTCTCTCTGTCAAATAAATAAAATCTTTAAAAAAAAAAAAAGTTAGGTGGAAACTAGTGGAAACAAAAAACATGAGTTTGCTAACAAACTGGGCATAGCTGAGGGAAGAACCAGCTAATTGAAGCTTAAGTCAACAATGTAAAATGAAATTATTGGATCAGATGGTATTTCTGTTTTTAATTTTTTGAGGAACCACCATACTGTTTTCCACAGTGGCTACACTGATTTGCATTCCCATCAACGGTGCAGAAGGGTTCATTTTTCTCCACATCCTCACCAACACTTGTCATTTTTTGTTTTTTGTTTGTTTGTTTGATAATAGCCATGCTGTCAGGTGTGAGGTAAGATCTCATTGTGGATTTGATTTGCATTTCCCTGATTAGTGATGTTGAGCATCCTCTCATGTGTCTGTTTTTAACTAATTATTTTCTTGGTGTTTGAAATGGTATGTGCACCCCTATGTTTATTACAGAATTATTTACAATAGCCAAGATATGGAAGCAACCCAAGTTTCTGCTGATAGATGAATGGATACAGAAGATGTTTTTATATTTATATATATAGATTTATATATATACATGACTTATATACATATCTTTATATATGTATATGTAAATATATGCTGAGTAGTACTAAATTACATATAATATATAATTTAATGGAATAGGTATAATGTAATCCTATATATATATATATAGTGTATATATATAGGATGAGATCTTGCCATTTGCAACATCATGGATGGACCTAAAGGGTATTATGCTAAGTGAAATAAGTCAGACAGAGAAAGACAAATACCATATGATTTCACTTATATGTAGAATATCAAAAACAAACAAAAAGTAGAAACAGACCCATTAATACAGAGAAGAAACTGATAGTTGCCAGAGGGGAGGAGGGATGGGCAAAATGGGTGAAGGGGAGTGAGGTACAGGCTTCCAGCTGCAGAATGAGTAAGTCACTAGAATCAAAGGCACAGCACAGAGACTATCACCAGTGGTATTGTAGTAGCGCTGTATGGTGACAGATGGGAGCTGCACTTGTGGCAAACATAGCATAATGTTTAGTTAATGAATTGCTTGTTGTACACCTGAAACGTTGTGTGTTAACTATACTCAAGAAAAAAAGTGAGTAAACATAAAATGAAACGTAAAAAAAGGGAGGGAAAGAGAAAGAGTATATAGGAAAAGACTACCCTACCATGTTTCTCTTCTACTCGGTCCTGTAGTACACGTACCACACTTCGCTTCTCACACCAGATGTGTGGGTTTCCCACACATCAGGCACTTGTCTGTTACATCAGCCTGGTCTCTTATAATTCTATTCAGTTCTAACCCCAACAGGAGTTAGCGCGGACCCCACAGGTTAAGGGCTCAGTCCCACAAGACGTCTCTCACTTCAGATGCCAGTCACATGTCCTAAGTTATCACTTGAACTCCTGACCAACTGGCTATAATTCAGGGTTCCCACATCCCCTTCTTTCGGTTTGATCATTTGCTAACACAGAAATCAAGAGAAATAGTTATATTTACCAGTTCCTTATGTCATAATGAATATCCTAGGATACAGATAAATAGCCTGATGAAGAAGTACATAGGATGAGATCTGAAGGGTTCCAAGTGCAGGAGCTTCTGTGCCCAGAGTTGGGGTTTGCCACCTTCCTAGTATATGGATTTGTTCACCAGCTTAGAAGAGCTCCAAACCCATATTTTGGGGATTCTTATGGAGGCTTTATCACCTACACGTGATTGATTATTAACTCCCATTTCCCATCCTTCTGCCCTTTCTGGGAAATGGGGGATAGGGCATGGGGCTGAAAGGTCCAAGTGTCTAATCACGATTTGGTCTTTCTGGTGACCAGTCCCCATCTAGGAACCCACCAACAGTCACCTAATTAGAACATAAGACATTCCTGTCACTCAGGAAATTCCAAGGGATTTAGGAGCTTTGTATCAGAAGCCAGGATCAAAGACCAAGTATTACATTACAACAAAAGATGTTCCTAGTGCCCTTATCACTTACAAAGATTTTGGGAGCTCTGTGCCAGGAACCCAGGGCAGATATGAATATACATCTTCTATTATTTCACAGAGGGAAAAAGAAAATACAGAGGGAGGCACAAAACATCCAAGAACTATGGAACAATATCAATAGTGTAATATACACGTAATTGGAAACCCAAAAGGAAAAGAAACTATTGTCCAGAAGAAATACTTGAAGAAACAGTTTCTGAGAATTATCCAGAATTAATGGGAGCCAAAAAAAAAAAAAATTAATACATACAGATTGAAGGATTTCAGAGAACCCCACACAGGATAAAAAGAAATGGGAACTGCTCCCCCAATTCTATAAACACAAGAACCAAGCTGCCAAAGATACCAAGAGATAAAGATAAAAATACCAAAGTTAAAGAGGAAAGTATTGAAGACAGCCATAGGGAGAAGGAACATTACAAATGGAGGAAAAAGATAAGAATAATACTAAAATAACATCTTTGAAGTACCAAAAGACAGAAAAAGCCCAAATCTTGTCAATCCAGATTTCTATACCCAGTAAAAAAAATAATTTTTAAAAAATAAGGGGTGCCTGGCTGACTGAGTCTTGATCTCAGAGTGGTGAGTTCAAGCCCCAGTAGGTGTGGAGCCTACTTAAAAAAAATACTTTTTTTTTTTTTAAATAAGGGCCATTTAAAGACTTTTTCAGACAAACAGGAGGTGGGGAAATTTATTGCCAGAAGATCAGCTCTGTAAGAAATGTTAAAAGTAGTTTTAAGTGCCAGATAGCAGTTTGGATCTACACAAAGAAATGAAGAGGCTCTGTGAAAAATGAGGGTGAACATAAACATCATGTATTTTTTATTTTTAATTGGTTTATACAATAATTGTTCAAAGTAAAAATAACAGTGTTCTGTGGATTTATAACAAGTAAAATGTATGACACCATAGGACACAGCATTGGAGGAAGAAAAATACACTCTTCCAGTGTATTCTGGAAGAAATAGATACACTCTTCCAGTGAATACTGTTCGCAACTATGTTGAAGGTAGACTGTGTTATGTTAAATGTATTTTAAGACCTAGGGAAACCACTTAAAAAAGTTAAACAAAAGTGAATAAAATCCAGTTATAGTGATAAGATGACATAATAAAAATAATTACAAGAAAAAAGAAAGAAGCAAAATGAAACAAAGAGCAGATGGAACCTATAGAAAACCACTGGCAAGATGGAAGTTTTAAATTCTGTATCAACATTACATTGAACATAAATGATCAAAACACACCAATTACAAGTCAGAAATTGTCAGATTGGATAAAAAAGCAAGACCGAAATACATGCTATTTTAAACCTACTTTAAATATAAAGACACAGAAAGGTTAAAGCTGAAAGGAAGAAGTTATATTGCATAAAGACTGACCAAAAGAAGTTATGACTAAAGTAGACTTTGGGACAGTGATTATATCCAGGGGTAAATGGAGCATCACCTAATGACATTGGGGTTATTTCACCAAGAAGACTTAATAATCTTAAATGTGTGTATAGGCTCAACAACAGACTTTCCAAAAACATAAACAAAAACTGATAGAACTCGAGGGAGAAATTGACAAATATAACAATTATTGTTGGCAGCTCCACAGTTCATAGAACAGGTTTCCGAAGAATCGGTTCAGAAAATAGACAGTCACATCATCATCAATCACCACAGCTGAATATGCATCTGTGTGACATCCATGTGGAACCAAGACCTTTTTTGGGGCCATAAGACAAATCTCCACAAATTTGGACAAATTCAGACAAAGCATGTCTTCTGAATACAATGAAATTAAACTGAAAATCAGTAACTGTTAGAGATTTGGAAGGATCCACCAATTATTTGGATTGCTAAGATGACTGCTCGTCCCAGATGGTTTGGCGTGGACAGGAATGGTTTGGAAAAGGGACATCCAGAGAACTTCATACTATTTTAAACATTTGTTGAGCTGCTTTTATGATTCCTTAGAAAAAAAAATCCTAATTAATCATGCTATAGGAAAATATGAACAGCTGTAGGTTAATTGTAGAGAAAATAAAATTGGAGGAAAACATTACGTATCTTATTTTAGGAATGAATGTTATATATATATTAAAATTAAAGTAATAGTAACATTAGTATGTTACTTTTTTTTTTTTTTTTGCCCCACACACATTTTCACGTGAGCCTCTGAACCAGCTGTAAGGCAGGTGGGGAAGGTGTGATGAGCACACACAGGGACGCGGGGTTAATTTGTAAGGTAATACATAAATCGGAGTAGAGTGTATATTTATGCTGTTTGCCTTCCCCATTTTTACCCACTTGATCCCTGTCATCCCCTGCCAGTCACCAGTCCTTTTCGGTTTTTCATGAAACCTCGTCACCAGTTGATGTGCATCACTGCTTATGGTTCAGAGTTTGAGGACCACATGGGGAGGGTTAGAGGAATGGGGAAGCATGACACATTACAGCGATGGAGGGAGAGGCAGGGCTCAGCCTGGGGGTTCTTAAGAGCGTCCTCACAAGTGATTTGTATGCAGTGAAGTGTGCTACTCGAGTTGCTGTGAACTCAACAAATGCTGGCTAAAGCCTAACTGAGTGTGTATGCGTGTTTGTGTGTGGTTTTTTAGATTTTATTTATTTATCAGAGAGAGAGAGCACAAGAGCCCAAGTGGGGGAGAGGGGCTGAGGGAGAAGCAGACACCCTGCTGAGCAGGAAGCCTGATGTGGAGGATGTGGGACTCGATCCCAGGACTCTGGGATCATGACTGGAGCTGAGGGCAGATGCTTAACTGACTGAGCCACGCAGATGCCCCCCATGTATATGTTTTTAGTAACATTGTCATCCTGAAAAGAACACATTGGCAGCCCATCCATGGATGTTAGAAGCTGAGGGGATCAGGAGGGGGAGGGACACTGGAGCAGGGGCGGGAGGCTAGGTTCTAATGATGGCCGGGGTGCAGAAATGTGTCTTGGATCAGCCTGAAGCAGCGAGGTGGAACTGAGTCCTCTAAATGAACACTGGGATGTTGGGTTGTCAAAGCCCTTAAAAATAAGAGAAAAACTGCTCACCAACCTAGAGAAATGGCTTGCCATCTGCCTGGGGCTCCAGAAGTCAGAAAAAACCTTGAACTCTCCCTCAGCGAAAATTAGAACCCTAGTCCTGTGCCAGGGTCTCAGTAGAAGCAAGCACAAAATTGCCCTGTAAGGAGACTTTCCTGAAACGAGGTGCAGAGAACAACCTCCCACCATGAGAAATAAGTTAACAGTGATGAGTTAGATACTTCAGGAAATCAGTGGGTACAGCAGATAGGGGAACGCGTGCACACACGTGAATTAGCGCACTAAGTTAGGTAGGTCATTAAGTGACCCGGATCCCAGAAGCGGGCAAGGTGGGTGTCAGCCGGCTTCCACGCATGTTTCTCCCTGCCCCTTGGGTAAACACCGTCCTTTCTCCTGCTCACAGTCAGCTTCCTCTGCCTTTATGGGGGACTCCTCTTCGCTTTCTGGTCCCTGGCCCAGTGAGTCCAGAGTACTGTCCAGAGCCAGAACGTGCAGTTCACTGGGACCCTGACCGTGCCCCTGCCAAGAGTGAGCCCTTTTGGAGACTTGGCCCCCAAGGTCTGCAGCGTCCGGTGGTGCAGGGATGGAAGCACAGAACCTCCAGTGGGCTCTTGGCAGTGATGCTAAGTGGAGCTATTGCTGCTTCTACCCCTTGGTTCCTAAACCGGTGTGTCGTTCTCAGGCATATGGTGCCCTATAGAGGTCCTTAACGTAACTAACAGACTGCGTGGTGAAGCACAGCAGCCATCCTTTCTGGCTCTCCTGAGATTCTCCTAGTGCTTCGGTGTGATTCCAGAAGGCTGCTCCAGTGCTCGGTGGGGCCATCTGCATCCGGGGGGTAGGGATGTGATACCGCTGGGAAGGGGGGCCCCTGGTCAGAGGCAGCGACGTGTGCGATCCCATCACGCCAGTTCTGGGGGCTGGTGCTAAAGCCCGGGGGGTCTTGTCTCCTTTGTGTGCAGTGCCCCTCTCAAGGTGGGGTCCTTTGCAGTGGGGGTTGACATGATACAAACGTCTTCACATGATGGCCACTCCCAAATTTCCACCCACATGCTTTTATCCAGACGGCCTTGTCACTGGTAGTGCAGTTCTTTTCCTTCTGGTCCCCTGATCACACAGACACGCAGCCCAGTATCTGTATTTTCAGCCTCTTGGCGACTCCGTCTGTACAACGCAGCGTGAACTGCTTAGTATATTGCTCACAGCCCCATGTGGGGGAAGATGTTCCTCTCCAGGGTCTTTGAGCGCCATCCCCAAATGCTGCTGTCCCAAAGCCATGGTTGCTTTTTGGTTTTCCCCTTCCCCCATGTCGGGCTGCCCTGTTTGTCAACCCAGCTCAGGCTTGCCCTCCTCCTCCCCTTAGATGTACAAGTCAGCATGTCGCCAGAGGTACAGGGCACAGAAGGTGCGGTCGCTGGGGTGGGTGGCTTGGAGGTGTGGACTTCCTGCTTGTGGGAGTCACTCATGCCTTTCACTCTGGCTTGATCAGGGTCGTGCCAGTTCCATCTCTTGGTGGACCAGTTGACTTACAGTCTCGGCTCACCAAGGGGAACCTTGGCTACCTGGGCCCTACCTGTTCGGGACCTCTACCAGGGCCTGGTAATGCACACACCAAGGGCTTCTTTCGAAGGGAATGTCATTCTTTGCTGTGATGGCTTGCCCTTCTTCAGAATCCCAGGGGCTTGCATTTGATTTTCCCCGGGAGCTTGCCAGGGGCTCCGTGTGTGCCTTTTCCCTTTATAAACCTGGTCTGCACCATCCACGGTCGCTGGGTCACGTGGCCCAAACATGTAGGTTGCTTGTGCCAAGCCTGGCCCTGTGACAGTCTTTTCGAGCTCTGAGTCACGCTCAGAGCTGGCAGCTGCTGTGTCACCTAGTCTGTGGCCGTGTTGCCCCCAGGGCCCAGCCTCATGAGGGGCTATCCCAGCATTCCCTTACCGCCACACCCCTAGAAGCTTCACCAGAGTCATCAGACCCAGAACCTCCATCGAGTTTATCTCCCACACTCTAGAAGTGTGTCTTACGAGGACTTCCAGAGCATAGACACCCACCACTTGCTTATCCGCCCCAGTGAGCACGCTGTCAGTGTCCCGGCCCAGGCCTGGCACTGGGCACCCACCTGGCATCGGGGAAGGGATGTGTGCCGCCGGTGTACCTGCTGACTGGTCGGTGGGGAGGCCTCTAGAGTGGTGTGCTCACTGCTTCGTGGGGGAGGGGGGTCTTGATGGGCGATGGGGACATGTTTGGACTCAGCATCATCGTGGGCATCCGTCAGAAGTCCCGGGTCCAGTCAGGATCCCTGAAAGCCACAGCCTGGACCTGCCTGGTAATAGAGCGCTCTGATGGAGCCCTCGAACATCCTGGGCTCCAGAGCGGTCACGGTTAGGTCCGCGGTTCCATTACAGGTCACCACGAGGACCTGTACACACCTGCCAGGAAGGCTCGCAGGTCCCTCTCTTAGCTATTGACGGGTTGTGAATAGCTTTCAGTCATGACCTTTCGGCAGGCCACCAGCGCACGCTCGCGGTAACTGGCCGACTCTGCTGTTTCTGTAGATGTTTTTCCTTCTGTGTCTTCCAGGAGTCTGCCTCATTACGCCCGCCATGGCCTTTCTCTCTACCAAGACAGTTTCCGGGTCCCTCACAACAAATCTGTCAGCAGCGCACACAGTCTTGTGGCAGGGCTCTCCCTGCCTCCCCTTTCAGACGGCCTCCTCGTTGCCTGCAGAGTGGTCTGTGCGCAAAGCCCACTCCCTGTCTTACCGCTTGTTTCCCCAGACCGCTCTCGCAGCCACTTGGATTCGTCTGGGTCCTCGAGAGACGCCCCCAAGATGGGATCACACCTGTGAGGATTTGGTTCGGGGGAACTGCCTCTGTGGCAGGAACTAGAGGAAGTGAGAAAAGGCCGGAAGAGCCATTAAACTGTGAGGCAGGTCTGTCCCCAGTGAAGGGGGGTTGGGTGGAAGTGTCCTCCCCTTGTTGGCCGTGCCGTCTGAGGGAGATTGTGCAAAGCCCTGGGCTGTCCTTGTCCGTCTCTCGCCTTTGCCAGTTTGTTACTTCACTCTAATCCCTTGCTGCTGACTAACCCTGCCGATCTCCATTTCCTGTGTTGGAACAGTTACCCATCCCTGCCGTTCAAGAGAGCAGCTGCCGAGCAGGGTGTGGGGGTCCCACTTCCCAATTCCCAGGGAAAGGCTCTGGCCTGGTTTTAGCGGCATCTGGAATCTAGTTCACCGTGATGTGAACCAGGTTGTCTCTGTCTAAATTGAAACATTTCCCAGAAAAAGCTGGACAGACTGCAGGTTTACTAGTAATGCCTTACGTAACCTCTAATAATCCTTACACATCTGATTAGTGATCTTCGATTTTTTTTCTTAGCATACAGAATAACCTGGAAGAATGATGTGGAAGGGTCGTAGTTCTTCCAGCGAAGGAGTTGAGAGGCGTACTTAAGTCATCTGTTGATGTCTAATAGGGCTAGTTCATTACATGTCTGTTATTGTCACTGCAAAGCACTTTCAAGAGTAATGACTGACCCAGCATTTTCTCCTTTACCTCTTCCCTGCTGTTCAATTTGTTCAAAACTGGATTAGTGTCCGATAAAATAAAGGCCATCTGGGGAAAAATGCGTGTGTCAGAGTACTTCGCACTGAATTGGAAAGCCATAAAAGTCATTGCTAGGTAATTAGAACTTTTAAAAGGAGCTACGGAACAAGTTTTCTAAAATTAGGAAGAGAGTAGCATGGCCTCTCTCTGTTGTCATTTGTATTTAGACAAGCGTGGGAGTGCCAAGTAGATGCCTGACGATCTTGAGAAATGAAGGCTCGGGTTAATTAGAGCTGAAATGCTGCAACAACCACAGATGAATTCCCGAGAAGGACAGATCGAGACGTGTCTGTTTACGCATGCGGGTGTGTGTGCAACTGGCAGGCGGTTTTTCAGGGCTCAGGCTGTGTTGGGGAACCGTAAAAGTCAGTGTGGAAAACACAGAACTTGTAGACTCAGTCCCGGAGCTCAGAAAGCTCAGAGTCCACCCTGGGAGAAAGTCCCAGCCTGGCTCTAGGCCCAGAGACATCGGCAGCTCGCTTGGAATGGTCATTGGGGACACCGATGGACAGCCACTGTGGTGCCCTGTGGGAATCCTTCTCAGACTTCCCTGCCATTTTAGAATATAGTACATTAACAGAAGAGGTGATGTATGGCAAGGCGACAGATAGAACGATGGCTGCCAGTGAATAGACGAGTGTTACAGATGCCAGGAGGAGGGGTGGACCACATCACGAGGGGGCCACGGGCAGAGAGGAGATGGAGGCTCTGGGTTGGTAGGTTTGCATATGAAACGAGCTCCTGGGTGAGTTCCCCAGCTCCGGGAATTGGCCAGTTCTGGGAGGAGCAGTCTGTCCAGTCCAGGGACCTCCGTCTGCCTCCAAGACATCACAGTATCAGAATACAGGTGTGGAAGACATGGTTAATACACATCTACAGACTTAAGCTTTTCTCTTTGGCGTCCTAATTAATGTCTTGAGCAAGCCTCTGGGTCAGCATGTTCCGTGGGGCCGCCAGCTACCCCTGGGGCGTCCCACCGTGCTCCGTCAACACGGTGTGACACCAGAGGGGGAGGTCTTCAGTGTGAAGCCGAGGGATGTGGCGGGGGTGGGTGGGGTATCAGAGCTGGGTATGAGCGCTTCCCACTGAGAACGTCAGCAGTCATGTGTGCGTTTTCGGGACCCCCTGTGTGGGAGACGGCCTGTGCTAGCTCCCACCTGTGCCCTAATGAACGGGAGGCAAATCTGATGTGGGGGAACTACGCAGTCCAGGGATAGACGGGAGGAAGGTATCAGCTAGCTGTGGTCAGGTCCGGGACGTGCTGGGGGGACCTCTGTGTGACATGTGTATCATTACATTTGTAAGCATTTGAAGAACTGTCGATCCCAAGAGGCGTGGCTGGTGTGCTGGGGAGGTGCTGTACCAGCAAGTTTTCGGGGCGTGTCTGAGGCCTAAAAATACGGGAAAAGAGTGACATTTATCCTGAATAAATACAAAATGAATGTGGAAGAGGGGAATTTTATATGAACAGCATTCAGCTTCTGAATCTTACCCCAAACTCTTGCAAATCCTTCTTTTGAGAAACGATTTAAAAGCGAATTCGTGCTTGGGCCAGTTTCACAAACCATCATTATAGGCCGACTACCCACGAATTCACTTTCTTGTAGAACATCCAGCTCAGTGGTTTACCTGCGCTGTCTCTAGAAGTGTTTGCCGCCATACCCCTCCCCCTGTGTCGCTCTGTGCTTCTTGGCGGACATCACGGTTTTTGTTGCTTCATTTTCTTCTCGATTTCATGGCAGTCCCTGTTGATCAGTTTTCAATATTTTTCTTTCCACAGTCTATGCTTTTATTAAGTTTATCAATGATATACTTTTTTTCCTTATGACGAATTCTGGTTTTCTGATTCATTGCCATTGTGATTAGTTACCATCCTGTTGTTCTAATAGGTTCTCCCAAAAAGTTATGACAATGCACAGTAAATCTTAAATTTTTGCCTTGGGACTTAGAGATCTAGAATTTGTATGTTTTAGCACTCCTTCCTTGAGTGTGTCCTTCTTTCACGTAATTTTTATACAATACTGTTATCTATTTTCTGTGATCCAGCCTTATCATCAGCTAGTAAACTGTTCCTTTTTTAATATAATAGGAATAATAACATTATAATAACATGTAAGATACCAAGAAATGAATATGGTCAGTCACATTTTTGAATGCCATTATAAGCCTGGCTGTTTGAAATGATTTATATATGTAATAACTCATTAGATTCTCGTTCTCCAAGGTAGGTACTGCTATTATCCCCATTTTACAGGGGGGAAAACAGAGGCACAGAGAAGTGAAGTGATGTGCTATAGGCTATGCTCTTAAGTCAATGGATGAAGTAGGATTTGAATCTGAAAATATGGTCAGTATTTTGAACTATCACGTTCATGGACATAAGACAGAAATAGTCAAACATTGCATAATGAGAAATTTTCCCATTTTTACCTTCCTTTGCTTCACTCTCCACATTACCATAGGACCCTTATTCACCATTGAGATTTCAAGTCAGCGGTCATATCCCGCACCCATGGAGGCTGCCCTGACTCTGCAGACAACTCAGTGCCCTGCCCCCCCCCCCATAGTTTTCTGACCCCGAGTTCACTAATCTGTGTTTGGATCAGTGTCTTGCTTCCTTGTAGAATAGAGCTCCACAGGGGGAGGGACCTTGTCTGCTTTCAGTCCCCATTGGGTCCTTGTCACTCCCCATACCCTACGGGGTGGGCGGTAGGTGCTTGGTTAATTATTTATTAGATGCTTGAGTGAAAATTTTAAAGAAAGAGGGGAAGAAAGGCAAAAATTTATTACATCCTTACCACATTCCAAATTCTTTAGATACAACATATCATTCAATGATTGTACCAGTTGGGAATAAGTTTTACTCCAAGTAACAGAAACCCAGTTACAGTAGTTTAAGCAAATAGGATGTTACTTGTCTCACATAATGAGAAGTCCAGTTTGGCAATTCAGGGCTGGTCTAACTGCTCACCAATGTCCTAGGCTTTTCATTTTCTGTTCCTACAAGTTGGGCAATATGATAATCTTGTCAAAATGACAGTAAATCCCAGTCATTGGATTTTCTACTATTGTATGAGCAGTAGATTGGTTACATAAGCAGTAGATTTGAAACTCTGTATGGCTCCTTAAGCAAAAAGTTGAGTTTTTTAATATTAGTTTATAATGTACTTCTTGAGGAGAGAAGTGACAAGAATTGCCAGGACTTTGGGGAAGGCTCTCCTGAAAGGTCACTGTCCATTCTTTTTTATGTCTGAGGCATCAAAAGCTGATGGGAAATCGTATGGGAGAGATTCTTGGCAGCTGTAACTGTAGGGGGACTTGGTTGGCATTTTCCATAGAGAGAGGCCCTGGCTCAGTGTCCATGTTTGTAGATCTTTTCCAACATTCTGGGGGAATGTCCTGGTCTCCTTGGATGAGGAGTGGAAAGCAGGCTGCCAGTGCTCTGGGAGCCAAGTGGAGAAGCGAGCTAGGGAATGAGGGTACGGGGAGCAGCTCTGTCTTACATTCAGTGTAGACTTTGACTTACTACTCTTGGCCTCAGGGCATTTCCTACTGTAACCTTTAGCTGTGTTTTGTGTCTCAAGTCCAAATTTTGGAATTCACCAGAAAGTAGAACAGCTGGGTGGAGTGGAGTAGGAGCAGCCCAGGAAGGGAGAAGGAATTTGTGAATGGATTTTTGAAAGCCAGCCAATCCTCTTTTCATATTCCTCCTTATAGATCCTTATGGTACATCTGGTTTCACTAGCTTATCCCCACTGGGGATCCATTCTCCCCCAGCCCTTGTTTCATGGATACATAGCAGCTCGGGCTCCTGAACCTTTGCAGGGGAGAGTGGGCGTGGTCCAAGCGGGCTCAATTCCTGTCTCCCTCCATTGCCACTGGGGTAGGTCTTTTCTGTGTCTTCGTCTGGTTGGGCTTCTAGTTTTGGGCTGCTGGGTCCTTGCCTGCCATTAGCACTTCTGGGCTTAGGCCTTTTCTGTCTCTTTTTATTTTACCAAAGAGGAGAGGAAGGTAAAAATGCATGTAGTCAGTTGTTTATACTTTACTGGAAATCTTGCTTACATTATCTTTCTATAAAAGTAGTACTTTCTCTGTATCTTTGAAATTGATAAAATTTATGTAAGTAATTAGGCATCTGTTGTGAATTTAGCTGATTCATGTAGAAAGGGTAATGGAAATTCCTGGGAAGGAATCAATTTGCAAGGGAATTAAGACTCTAAGTTTGTTAAAATGTGAATATGAGCTTTTTTTTTTTTAAACAAAAATGTCTTTTTAATTTTCAGATTGTGAGCCATGCCTTTAGTGAAGAGGAACATCGAACCCCGGCACTTGTGCCGGGGGGCCCTGCCTGAAGGGATTACCAGTGAACTTGAATGTGTAACCAATAGTACTCTTGCTGCTATCATACGCCAGCTAAGCAGTCTAAGTAAGTCATCTCATTTCTAGAACACCTGTTTTCTGATTACCAATGGCATGTTGTTAATTTTACCATTAGCAAATTGATTTCAATTCAGTGGTTAATTTTGTCCAAAGAAGAGACCACAGTTTCAAAGGAAAGAGCCCGTTCCTGCTCACCCAGTTTTCCCAGTGTGAAATAAATCACTGGTCTCATGATACTGACTTTATGTGCTGAAGATGTAAAGTTAGAATTGACCAGTTTACAGATTATTAGATAAGACCAAATGTGTGGATTCAAAGTAGTGACAATTTTTAAAAGCTTATTAAATGAGGATAAAATGATTGATACTTTTTTTTTTTTAATATGAACTGTTTGATTAAGCTTGGACAGGACTAATTGTTTTCTTTTAATATGATAAATTGAAAAATTGTTAACTTTTGTAACATGCCTGCTTAAATATTTGTTGATTAAATAATATTCCAAGTGAATTGAAGATTAAACCCCCCAAATAAGTGAGGTTTGCTGATTTTAACCTAAATGCAGGTACTAACTTCTGAATTGAGGTCAACAGATAAGCTGATTATTATATATACACAATACTATGTATATATTACTTTTGTAGATTATATAAATCCAAACAAATACAAGTATAAGGAAGAAAAGACTTTCTATTTTTTTTTAAAAGATTTTATTTATTTGAGAGAGAAAAAATGCAGGACTGGCGTGAGGGGCAGCAGGAGAGAAAGAGAAGCATTGACTCCCTGCCGAGTGGGGAGCCTGATGTGGGGCTCAGTCCCAGGACCCTGAGATCATGACCCGAGCCAAAGGCAGACGCGTAGCTGACTGAGCCACCCAGGCGCTCCAGGACTTTCTATTATTTTAATTTTGTACATTAATGTGAAATACCCAGGAAATTTTTTATTTTTTTATTTTATTTTTTTTTTAAAGATTTTACTTATTCGACAGAGAGAAACACAGCGAGAGAGGGAACACAAACAGAGGGAATGGTAGCGGGAGAAGCAGGCTTCCCGCAGAGTGGAGAGCCCAATGTGGGGCTCGATCCCAGGACACTGGGATCTGACCTGGGCCGAAGGCAGACGCTTAACGACTGAGCCACCCAGGTGCCCCTATTTTTTTATTTTTTATTTTTAGAAGGGGTGAGGAGGGGCAGAGAGAGATAGGGGGAGAGAGAGAATTATAGGCAGGCTCCATGCCCAGCATGAAGCCCAACGAGGGGCTCAGTCTCACAACCCTGAGACCATGACCTTGAGCCGAGATCAGGAGTCGGATGCTTAAGTGACTGAGCCACCCATGCACCCAGAAATAGTTCATTTCTGAAGACTCAGATATGTGTGAAAAATGCATTTTCCTTCAAAGCTTTTTGAAGGTGGAGTGTTTTCCCCCTAACTTTTACATTTATATCATGATCTTGTTTTCTCACTTTGTCCCACTCCTTTTTGGTTTAGATGCATTTTGGATGACAGGTTTTCACAGTTAAGTTTTTCAGAAACTCTGTTAATAACTAGGAAAACCTCTGTGATTTCACATACCAGTCGCCTCAAGCACAGGAAAATGTTTGTTGAAAATGTTCAAGTGCTTTCATTTTAATTTTGAAGAAGGAACACTGTGGATAAGTATTTTTCTTTAAGGAAATTGTACTGTGATGTTATATTTTTAATGTATAATCATTGGCTGAGGAAAAAAGCAATTTGGAAATTACTTAAAATGTGTTTTAAAATAGATTTCTTTTGGAATCCAAACTAATTACAATTGATTTTGGGTAGTGGTTGTTGATAAAAATGTATAAATTGTATCATTATAGGAAAATAGCCTATAAATTATTGAAGGGCAAAAACGTCGCTATTTGAGTTCATTTATTTTTTTAAAAAGTGCTTTGGTCCCTTGCTTTTATGGCTGAAATGTCTATTGATGTGGAGTATAAGAGATGAAAACTAACATAAATGATTAAAGTTTTAATAGTCAAGCTATACATCATGCTGTAATAATACTCAGCCTGGTACTATGTTGGTTGTGTTATGGTGCTTGTGAGTAAAACCTCATACCCAGTATTTTCTGTTCCATGTAGTCTGCTCGTGGTAGGCAGAATAATAATGTCTCCAAAGACGTCCATATCTTTTTTTTTTTTTTTTAGATTTTATTTATTTATTTTAGAGAGAGAGAGCATGAGAGGAGCAAAGGTCAGAGGGAGAAGCAGACTCCCTGTGAAGCTGGGAACCTGATGTGGGACTTGATCCCGGGACTCCAGGATCATGACCTGAGCCAAAGGCAGTTGCTTAACCAACTGAGCCACCCAGGCGCCCCCAAAGACGTCCATATCTTAATCCTTGGAACCTGTGTGACATGATAGGGAAATGAAGGTTACAGTCTAATCTTAAGCGAATGACGTTAGCCTGGATTACCCAGTGTAATCCCAGGGGTCCTTTCAATGTGGGAGGAGGAGGTGGAGGAAACCATGTCAGGATGATGTGATGTGAGACTCAATCCACTGCTGCTGGCTTTGAAGATGGAAGAAGAGACTACAAGCCAAGGGAGGCAGGTCACTTCTGGAAAGTGGAAAAGGACAAGGAAATGGATTCTCCCCTGGAGCCTCTAGGAGGAACACAGCTCTGCCAAAACCTTGATTTAACCCAGGAGAATCCATTTCAGACTTCTTCTTCTTCTTCTTCTTTCTTTTTAAGATTTTATTTGTTTATTTGACAGAGAGTGGGAGAGAGAGCAAGAGGGGGCCCAAGCAGGAGGAGCAGCAGAGGGAGAGGGAGAAGCACACTCCCCGCTGAGCAGGGAGCCCGATGTAGGACTTGATCTCAGGATCCCGGGATCATGACCTGAGCCAAAGGCAGATGCTTAACTCACTGAGCCACCCTGGCGCCCTCCATTTCAGACCTCTAACCTTTAGAACTGTGAGATAATTAACATGTGTTGTTTTAAGCCACTAAATTTGTGGTCATTTGACACAACAAGGAAAAGCAGCAATAGGAAACTAATGTACCACTCGATCTTGGTTTCCCTGCATCCACCTAATCCGCTCTTGCCTCATAAGTGGAC
This sequence comes from Procyon lotor, assembly GCA_028646535.1. Lineage (NCBI taxonomy): Eukaryota > Metazoa > Chordata > Mammalia > Carnivora > Procyonidae > Procyon > Procyon lotor. Next base: position 102,769,652 of record CM053605.1, read on the forward strand.
CAGGGATGGGCACTGGCCTCGAGGACAGTTGACCGTAGTTAGGCAGCCCCGGTGGGTCTCAGCCCTGCCTCCATTAGAGTCACTGGGGGAGCTTTAAAACCAGATGCTAGTAATCCCTCCAGAGAGAATGACGGGAGTGTGCCTTAGAGATGTGATCTGTAGAATCGTATACCATGTATCTGGATTGAAAAGATGAGCTTGGCCAGTCGTGTGCTTGCAGGAAGTCTGAACTAAGAAACCCAGCTTGCCAGTTTGTTAGGGGATCTGCTGCTGAAATGTCATCCAGGCCTGAAGAACTCACGGCCACCTGCACGCCGAAGCTGGAGCTGTGGGCCACGTGGAAGAGAAGGCAGAAGAGTCCAGCTGGTAGAAGGCAAAGGAGTGTGCAGATAGAGACAGGAGCTTACGGTGAGAGAGAGCATGGGGTGTAGAAAGGTGGAGAGAGACCTGGTTCCTGGACCTGCGCAGGAGGACCTCCCTTCCCATTCCGGGAGCAGCTCGGGGATCTGCAGAGCAAACCTTTCTTCCCCTTCTTGTGCGATCCGTGCCCGCAGCCCAAGGGGACTTAAAAAAAGAGGAGTAGAGTGATACAGATGCCAAGGATGTAGTTGTAGGAAACTAATATTCTTAGTTACTTATTGGTGGTAGAATAGCACATTTTGGCTTCCAGTGATTTGCCCAGGAGTGCTTATTCACTCAGTGCCCCTCTGGGTACAGCATCCAGCAAATCAATTTGGTGCTTACTTAGCGTTCTGAAAGGCATATGTGATTGACAGCGATATGGTCATAGAACAGGAAACATACTCTGACATGCTTCAGCACTCGCACATGCAGCAAATGCTCCATTTTGGGTGAATCTTTAGATTTTGTGGGGGCTTTCCACTGAGTCGAAATATATTACAGGAGTTTTTTTTTATTAACATATAATGTATTATTTGTTTCAGAGGTACAGGTCTGGGATTCATTAGTCTTCTACAGTTCACAGCACTCACCACAGCACATGCCCTCCCCAGGGTCCATCCCCCAGACACCCCATTCCTCCCACCCCATCCCCTCCAGCAACCCTGTTTGTTTCCTGACATTAAGAGTTTCTTATGGTTTGGCTCCTTCCCCGGTCCCATCTTGTTGCATTTTTCCCTCCTTTCCCCTATGATCCTCTGTCTTGTTTCTCAAATTCCTCATATCAGTGAGATCATATGGTATTTGTCTTTCTCTGATTGACTTATTTCGCTTAGCATAATACTCTCTAGTTCCATCCACATCATTGCAAATGGCAAGATTTCATTTTTTTGATAGCTGAGTGGTGGTATTCCATTGTGTGTGTGTGTGTGTGTGGTATAGATACCATATCTTCCTTATGCATTCATCTGTTGATGGACATCTAAGCTCTTTCCATAGTTTGGCTATTGTGGACATTGCTGCTATAAATATTGGGGTGCATGTGCCCTTTTGGATCACTACATTTGTACCCAGTAGTGCGATTGCTGGGTTGTAGGGTAGCTCTGTTTTCAACTTTTTGAGGAACCTCCATACTGTTTTCTAGAGTGGCTGCACCAGCTTGCATTACAAGACATATTTTTTGATCTGATATTTTTATGATCTGTAATTGTTCGGAAGAATAAGAATTTTAAAAATGTTTTTATGTTATTTTCTTATTTTGTAGTCATTCATCGGGTCTCTTTAAAGTGAAGTTTTAGCAGTGCATGTATCTGTCATATTAAACATCTTCTAAAAAAAAGTCTTCTTTTACGGAATATTAATTCCCAAGATAAAGTCAAAAGCAGAATCTATTTTTTTTACTCCTTTGATTATCTAAGCATTATCCAGTCAGTCCAGGTAAGAGCAGACCATCTCTATCTTCTCCATTTCCCCGCCCACCGTCCCACATGCCATTAGCATCCCCTGTACCCCCACTCCCCATATTTGGAGTGGGTGATGCACACTGTCTGAACCCTTCATGAGCAGTACAGAGAGAGGCTGGACTTCATTTAAAAGTATCTGGGCAGAGTAGCCAGGGAGTTTGAAGGATTTGCCTTGATGGTAGACTCATCATATCGGTCTGAGCAGCAAAGACTTGCCCTGGGAGACCTCCTGTGATTGTCCAGGGGAGCTGGTTCTCCCAAGTCCAAGGGAAGAAGAACAGACCAGGAAGCTACAGGAATTTCTTTGCTCTTCCAGAAAGGAAGACCTAGCCATCAAGGCCCTGATTCACCAGCTCATTCTGATCCTCACCACATCTGTAGGGGCAGTTCAGCATTGTGCAGATGCAAATGACCTTGTGTAATGAAGAAGAGAATATGGTCCCAGATACCAAATAGACCCTGTAACCCCTATTACCCTATATAACTTCTGGGGAATTTGCAGGTTTTTGGCCAGGTACCATGTTCCCATTATGTCCAGATTAGACACTTGACTTTAAAGGGTGAGAAATTTTGTCAGCGTGAGACTCTTACCAGGCTTTTCAAGGAATTGAAATCTTTTTAATGAGAAAACATTGATTATTGTTAATGAGTTTAAGAACAGTCATAGATATGAAAGAGAAAATATGTAACTTGAGTAGCCTTATAGTTAAAGGATCAAAACTTTCTCCAATAAAATTAAAAAGTAGTCTAGTAGTTTTCAGATTTTTTTCTTTGCATGTTCCTTCCTAACTTTTTTTTTTTTAAGATTTTATTTACTTATTTGATAGACGACAAAGAGAGAGAGCATAGAGGGAGAGGGAGAAGCAGACTCCTCGATGAGTAGGGAGCTTGAAATGGGACTTGGTCCCAGGACCCTGGAATCATGACCTGAGCCGAAGGCAGGTTCTTAACCCACTGAGCCACCCAGACACCTGCATATTCCTAACTTCTAATAGGCCTGATCTGGGGGGAGTGGGACAGGGACAGGGAAGCAATTTTTAAACAGTTTTGGTTAAGAATGTGTTATTTGGTTTTCTAGCTGTGGAATATTGATTTTTTTTTTCTCCAAATGACAGTTTAGTGTAACAACTACTCTTACATCAGGAGTGCTTTTTTATCATTTTCCTGGATTAATAATCTGAGTACTCTTGTTCCTGTCAGCTAGTTGCTCAATTAAAATTGCAGTATCTTGCAGTCAAATCCTTACTGATATAAGGTAATTTTAATATAATTTGTCTAGGGCTCCTGGGTGGCTCAGCGGGTTAAAGCATCTGCCTTTGGCTCAGGTCATGATCTCAGGGTCCTGGGATCAGAGCCCTGCATCAGGCTCTCTGCTCGCAGGGAGCCTGCTTCCCCCTCTGTCTCTGCCTGCCTCTGCTTACTTGTGATCGATCTCTCTCTCTGTCGGATAAAAAGAAAAAATATCTTTAATATAATTTGTCTAAGAAAAGGACATGGGGGGGGCCCTGGGTGACTCAGTGGGTAAAGCCCTGACTCTTGGTTTCCACTCAGCTCTTAATCTCAGTGTTGGGCTTCATGCTCAGCAGGGAATCTGCTTGTGGATTCTCTCTTTCTGCCTCTCTCCTCTTGCCCCTCTCCCCAGTCATTCTCTCTCCCTCTCTCAAAGAAACCTTAAAAAACAACAATAACATGGGAACATAGGGCATTTGTGTCAAGGATGACAAAAGTTCTCTTTAATACCTCTATGGTGTTTTTTACTACTTTTCTCTTTGTTCTTGTGATAATAATAGTGGTCTTCCTCTTCTCCCCCCTTATGAAGGCTTCCAAGATGTCACAAAGAAAGGAGTCTCCCCTCCCACCCCCAAGGTTTTTTGCTCACATTAGTTGGTATTGAGATAGTATAGAGAACTTAAAAATCACAGGAAAACACAAAGGAAAAAATGGCAAAATTTTCATTAATCAGAGAAGATAATCTGTAATGCTTTGTAATACCATTATAAAATGGTATCTTATTATACATATGGTTTTGTAGCCTGTGCTCAGTGTATAGTAAACATCTTTGTTGATTCTTCTAAGATACAACTTTTAATAGCTAGAGATTATTATAAAGATATACCATAATTATTTAACCATTTCCCTGCTGTTAGATATATAAATTGTTTCCTTGTTTGGGGGTTGGGGTACACTGTCATAAATATTCTTGTATAAGCCACAATATACATCTCTTGTTCTTTTGGTATTTAAAAAAAAAATTCTGAGACTCCATTAATTTTAAATATGTCTTTCCTGTAAAAAATTATTATAGGGGTGCCTGGGTGGCTCATTCAGGTAAGTGTCAGACTCTTCATTTCAGCTCAGGTCATGATCTCAGGGTCATGAGATCGAGCCCTACGTCGGTTTCCAAGCTGGGCGTGGAACCTGTAAGATTCTCTCCTTCTCCCCCTCTCTCTGCTCATGTGTGTTCTCTCTCTCTCTCTCTCTCTCTCTCTCTCTCTCAAATACTATCTTTTAGATTTTTTTTTAAGATTTTATTTATGCAACACAGAGAGAGAGAGAGAGAGAGAGAGAGAGAGAGAGAGATTACAAGTAGGCAGAGAGGCAGGCAAAGAGAGACGAGGAAGCAGGCTCCCCGCTGAGCAGAGAGCCCGATGCAGAAACTTTAACTCACTGAGCCACCCAGGTGCCCCAGTAAATATTATCTTTTAAAAAAATAAAAAATTGTTATAAAATCTATTTTTCTGTTAATTTCCATGTTTTAGGTAATTGCATGAATAAGAAAGGTCTGTTTTCTTCTCAAAGATTTTAATAAGAGGTTAATATTTTTGCTAATACTCCTTATGGTACATACTGTTTCCTGTGAAACTAAATGCCAGATCAACATAAAAATACTGCCTTAAGGGCATGCTCACATTTGCTTTATCTAATCGAGTCTAAAATTTACAGATATATTCATTGATTATACCAAGTGCAGTTCTACTCAGAATAGAGATCTAAATATTTTGAAGCCATGAATAGATTTCTAAGATGTTTTTAGCCAAATGGGATTTGTGGGAGGAAGGGGAGATATTCAAACGCAGTGTATGTGCAGGAAATAGATCACAAGTACATTTCCATGCAGTTTAAGGATAGGGTTAAAAGGGGATGTTAAGAGAAAATGTATTGCTATATCTGGACAAAAGTAGACTGGAAGAAACAGTAAGAATTTTTAAAATTTTAATGCTTCAAACTGAGATAAATGCTTGCATTTCTTGTGGACTAAAATAGAAAGCCAGTGAAGGGAGGTGAGTAATGTATACTTAGGAAACTATAAGATAAAAGTCCTGTCAGCAAGTTGGAGGCAACTATAAGAGCCCCCGCCCCCAAAAGGCAGAAGTATTGGGAATTCAAGCACTTTCCTGACCCATCCTTTGACCTGGGAATATCAGAAATACTTCCTTGAGGGCATTATAGAAGTAATAATGAGTGAGGTTGTTTTTATTTCTCCTTTTCCTAGATGGATCTCTACATAGCAGAATTTAAATATAGAATAATTCATAATAGCATGAGTTGGAGAGTCAGCCAAATCTGAATTTTTCGTCCTTCTTTGGCTTATCATCTCCATTCTTCCTATTTTATGAGTATATAGGCTTCTGTGACTTATAGATGTTTTTCTAATTGTTTTGATTTATGCTGTTATTAAAGAAGACCATCTAAAAACTTCCAGGGAAGATGTTAGAGGTTCAGAGGTTCTTAATATTCTCTAACTTTACTAAGCTCACTCCCACATTAGGAACACAGTTGCTATTATCAGCAGTCTAAAGTAGTATTCTTCTATAAAACATGCCCTTTTATAGGACTAAACGTTCTCTACCTCAGTCTCTCCTATTCTTCTATGTACATTGTTCAGTGAAAAAATAAAACTGTTAGACATGTGGAAAAGGAGAAAAATGTGACTCATAATTTTTATTATTTTTTAAGATTTATTTATTTTGAGGGAGAGAAAGAGTGCACGAGTGTGGGGGGGAGGGGGAGAGGGAGAGAATCTCAAGCAGACTCCCCACTGAGTGCGGAGCCTATAATGGGTTTTAGTCTCAGGACCCTGAGATCATGACCTGAGCTGGAATCAAGAAGTTGGACGCTCAACCCAGGCACCCCAGCATGTGGCTCGGAATGAAGAGAAAAGGCAGTTGGTAGAAATAGGACCCACAGATGACCTCAATTTTGGAGTAGCAGATAAGTACTTTAAAATAGCAATGGAAAATATATTGAAGGGACTTCCAGTTTCCAGTCTGGCATATAAGGAGCTTAAAAATCATTCCTGGTCATACAGCAAGAAAAAAGCTGATCAAATTGAAAACCTAACAGCTTTTCTTAAATCTGTCAGAGAACTGAGGTCACACTTCAGACCACTGCCCTCAAATTTGGAGAGACTGGTGAATTATTGGGGGCTCAGTGAGAACAAGTTTGAGAGTGAAAAGCTCTAGGGGGTCCATTCTTAGTAGGGGCTCCCACACTTCTGTGAGTTTTTTTTTTTTTACCGTCAAGACTCCTACCAGGTTCTCACAGTGAATTGAGAGAAAAATCCCCTTGTGCTTCCCTCAGAGAAGGGGGAAGAGAAACCATTTTTAAATACAACCAGAGTATTCTGTGTTTTCCTTAGTGCCTGCCCTCAAAGGAAACTGTTTTGCTGGAGCCTAAGGTAGCTGGGTTTTACCACAGCCTGACCAACCCCAACGGCAGGGAAATACCTACTCCAGCCCCTTCTTGCCTTCCTTTCTCATCTAAGGGGGAGGGTCAAGAGACCCAGGGACCTAGGCTCACTGAAAGGCTGACACCAGATCATAGGACTACCATCAACAGATGAAGGGCCAAGGAAGATCTAGGGTACATGTGTATACAATGGGATATTATTCAGCATTGAGAAGGAAGGAAATCCTGCCATTTGCAACATGGATGTGCTTCAGGGACCTTATGATAAGTGAACTAAGCCATACAGAGAATACCGGATGATCTTATTTATATGTGGAATCCTTAAAAAAAAGTAATTTGAACACATAGAAACAAGACATAGAATGGTTATTACCAGGTGAGGGCTATGAGGGAGGGAAAACAGGAAGATGCTGGTTAGAAGATATAAGCCTTTAGTTATAGATGAACAAGTTCTGGGAATCTAATGCACAGCATGGTGACCATAATTAAAAATACTGTATTGTACATTTGAAATTTGCTAAAAGTAAATCTTAAGGATTCACACACACACACACACACACAAAGTATGTGAGGTGATGGTATGTAAGTTAACCCAATTATGATAATCATTTCACAACCTATATACATATATATCACAACTGATATATGTGTCAAATCATCACGTTGTACACTTTAAATATACACAATTTTATCTGTTAGTTACACCTCGGTGCAGCTGGGAAAAAAGGGCACAGGACTCCAGAACACTTTCCCTCCTGCTACACCTTCCCAACGCATCACAAAAGGCCTGTAGAGCCCACTTCTTTTACCCAGTACAGCATGTCTGGCTTTCAACAAAAACAAGGTGAAAAACATAGTTTGAAGAGACAGAGTAAAACATCAGAACCAAAGTCAGATGTAAGTAGAGATGTTGGAATTATCAGACCAGGAATTTAAAATAGTTATGATGAATACGTCAGGGACACTGATGGAAAAAGGAGACAACATTCCAAAATAGACGGATCATGTCAGCAGAGATACCGAAATTCTAAGAAAGCGTTAAAAAAAACCACAACACATTGAAGGACAGAGTAAAAAGGGTGAATGGCATGCATGAAGAAATAGGGAATTTCAACAGAGAAATGGAAACGAAAGAGAAAAAAAAAGAAATAGAACTGAAAATCCCAGTAACAGAAAGCAATTCACTTGGTGGCCCAACTGCAGACTCTCAAAGGAGAAGTAGCTTGGAGATGAGCCAATAGAAATTATTCAAACTAATTTGCAAGAGAAAATGAGAAAGAAAAGAATAGAGAATCCAAAATGCGGGACAATATCAGAGGGTCTAATACATAGGTAATTGGAGTGCCAGGAGAAGAGGGTAGAGCAAGAATAAGGCAGAAGAAATAATGAATGAGAATTTTTGAGTATTTGTGGTGGTTATCAACCAAAGGGTTCAAGAAGCTTCGCAAATTTCAAGAAGTGTAAATTAAACTAAATCCCATTTAGTTACCTCATAGTAATATTACTAAAAGAACAAGGTAAAGAGAAAATTATAAGCAAGAGGGGAAAATTACACATAGGGTGGGCACAGTGTTCAGAATGACTGCTGATTCTCATCAGAAACAAGACCCAGGGGCGCCTGGGTGGCTCAGTGGGTTAAAGCCTCTGCCTTCGGCTCAGGTCATGATCTCAGGGTCCTATGATCGAGCCCCGCATCAGGCTCTCTGCTCGGCAGGGAGCCTGCTTCCCCCTCTCTCTCTGCCTGCCTCTCTGCCTACTTGTGATCTCTCTCCTCTCTGTCAAATAAATAAATAATATCTTAAAAAAACAAGACCTGAAATGAAGTATGAATGAAATGAAGTGAAATGAAAGTGAAAGAGATATATTTTTATTTTATTCAGACAAAATCTGAGAGAATTAAGTCTTTAGTAGATCTGCATTACCAAAAAATGCTAGAAAAATTCTTGAGGCTGAAAGAACAGTTCCAGATAGTAGCCTGGATTGGCAAGAAAAGGAATAAAGAGCAACAGAAAAAGTAAAAATGGGAGTAAATATAAAGGCTCATTAAAAATTATATATAAAATAAATATATTTATAAATAAATAAATAAATAATACATAAAATATATATTTATATAAACATAAGTTTTATGAATATATATATAAATATAGATATATTTGTAAATATATATATATTTGTTTAGAAGCCTGCTGTCTGTTGAAAATGTATCATAGAGTTCATAACCTATGTGAAATTAAAATATATAGCAGTGAGAGCTTTAAGGGTAGGAGGGGGGTAAATGGAATGATACTGTGTTTTACCTTGTTTTGTGAAATACTATGTTATTTGAAAGTACATCATGATGAATTCAGAGTTCATATTGTAATCTCCAGTAACCTCTAGGATAACACACAGAGGAGATAAAATGGAATCCTAAGATAATCCTTTGATTTTTCCCAGAAGAAGGCAGGAAAGGAAGAAGAAAGGAACAAAGAACAGAAAGGACAAATGGAAAAGCACCCAGCCCTATCAAAATCACATTAAATGGAAACATTTTGAATAGCCACTTAAAATTTAAGGCAGAGCTTATCAGGTTAGGTAAAAAAGCAAGACTAAAATACGTGCATTTTTAAGGATGAAGACAAATTTAAAGAAAAGAATGTAAAATAGATACCATGTAAACATAAAACATAAGCAAGCTGATGTGGCTATATTAATGTCAAGTATACTATAATAAAGAAGAAGGTTCCATAGTGGTAAGAGTCCATTTGTCAAGAACTCACAATTTAAAATTTTAATTTAAAAGAATATGGAATAGGGGCACCTGGGTGGCTCAGTCGGTTAAGCCACTGCCTTCAGCTCAGGTCATGATCCCAGGGTCCTGGGATCGAGTCCCATATTGGGCTCCTTGCTCGGCGGGGAGCCTGCTTCTCCCACTGCCTGCTCTGCCTGCTCTGCCTACCGCTCCCCCTGCTTGTGTTCTCTCTCTCTCTCTGGCAAATAAATAAAACCTTAAAAAAAAAAAAAAAAAGAATATGGAATAAAAATAGAACCAAAAAGGAGAAATAGACATCACTGAATCACAACTGCAGATTTTAACAAAAACCTCCAGTGAATGATAAAAATAAACAGACAAAAATCTCTAAGACTATAGATGGTTTGAACAACACTACTAACCAGTCTGATTTAATTGATCTTAATATGACACTGAACTCCCAAATTATGGAATATACATTCTTTTAATGTTCCCATGCAATGTTCACCAAGATGAACATAAGCTCAGCCATAAAATGATATGTTTGAAAGATTGATATCATAAAGAAGGATGATGGTAATGAGACAGTAATTACAATAATCTTTTTAGATAATTCTGACATATTGGGAAATGAAGCAATATCTTTTAAAATAATCTTTGGGTCAAAGAAGAAATAAAAAAGGAAATTAGAAACTATTTCCAACGTGTGATAATGAACCACGTATTTGTGGGATTTACTTAAAGAAGTGCTACGAGGGAAATTTGTACTTTTAAATGCTTATGTGAGAAAAGAAGAGAGATTTAAAATTATGAGCACTTTCCTCAGGTGAGCTCTCAGTGTTGCTCAGCAGCCCTGCTGTAATTCCTTTGTTAATTAGTTTTCCTGCCCTTAGAGTGCCTATTTCCTATCTTTCTTTCTACCTCAAACTTCCCCCTCTGAGCTGATGACTTGCTTCTTATTATTTTTCTGGGAGAATAAAAGCAGTCAGAGGAGAAACAGACATCTCCTTCTGCCGGACTGGTCCACTGATCCGTTCTGTACCGATGTGTCCTGCTCGCCCTCCTCTAAAGTGGTGAGCGATGATGTTTCCGTCAAAAATCCCACATCCTCATGTCCACCTCAGGACTGTGTTCACCTTCCCTCTTTTCTGCATCATCTCCTCCCCCACACTCCTCCTACATCATGCCTACCACATGTTCATATATGAAGAAATCTCCTGACTTGAACCTCAGGCCATCCTCTACTGGTCTCCCCATTTCTTGCTCCCCTTCGTAGCAGGCTACCTTGAAAGAACATTCATGTCCTCACTGCCTTTACCTTCTTCATTTTCTCTTGTCCCCATTAAAGTTTTGTCCCATCCACTCTTAAAATTGTGCTTGTCACAGGGCGCCTGGGTGGCTCAGTGGGTTAAAGCGTCTGCCTTCAGCTCAGGTCATGATCCCAGGGTCCTGGGATCAAGCCCCGCATCGGGCTCCCAGGGAGCCCGCTTACCCCCTCCCCCTCTGCCTGCCTCTCTGAGTACTTGCGATCTCTCTCTCTTTCTCTGTCAAATAAATAAAAAAAATACTTAAAGAAAAATTGTGCTTGTCAGCGTTACTGGTGACTTCCCCATTGCCAAGTCCAGTGCTTAGTCGCGGGTCTGGGGAACGTTTCTTTACCTGGCTTCTGGGCCGACACCCTCTGGTGTTTCTCCTCCCTCACAAGCTATTCTTTCTTAGTCTCCTCCGATGATCTTCCCAACCTCCTGCATGTGGGAGCGCTCCAAGGCCTGGTCATTGACTCTCTTCTCTGCCTTCTGCCGTTCACTAGGTGATCTTATCCAGTCCTTGGCTTGAAACGCCATCTTTACGCTGATGTCCGTCTTCCCTTTCTCCTCTCCCCAAGATTTCAAACTCCTGGACACTCCTGCCCACAAGAGGGCTGTACTTGGATTTCTAGTAGGCACCTCACACTCTACATGTCTAAACCTGAATTATTTCTTTCCCTTCTTCTCTGTTAGCACATGAGAGCTCTACTCTTCCAGCTTTTGTTTATTTGTGTCTTCTCTCTCTCATACCAGACACCTTCAGACTATGTACCAGATCTCCCCAGCTGTTGGCCCCTCTGTGGCTCCTGTTCCAGTCTGAGCCACCACCGCGTCTCTGCTCAGCAGCAGCCTCCCATCTGGTCTCTCTACTCTACCCGTCGCCCCACTCCACGGGGAAAGAATTTGTCCACTTTCTTCTAACCACTTTTCCCTCATTCACCGGGTTCCAGCCATGTTGACCTCCTGGAGGCTGCCTTCCCACACCAACTGGGTTTCTGCCTTCTGCCTGGAAGGTTCCTCCCTGAGATCTCTACATGGTTCCCTGGCCTTTTGTGACCACTGATGTACCACCCACTTCCTACCCCTCTCTGTTCCCTCACTGTCTTCTTTTCTTCATAGCACTTAGCATCAGGTGACATTATCTGATCGTCTTTAGTCTGTGTAGAACATAAGCTTTGTGACTGTGTTCACTGCTGTGTTTCTTCAAGCAGCTAGGATGCCGCCTAGTGCACAGTGGGTACTTATCAAATATTTGCTGAATAAACTGAATATGCTTAGTAATCATCCTCTGTTTTCTTAGTTCTTACAAAATGCTAGAAAGAATATTGTTAAAGAAGTGTACAAAAAAGTTCACCGTGGTTAACTCTGGGTGACATTTCTTTTCATTTTTCTGAGTTTTCTAGATTTTCTACCATGAGCATATATTGCTCATATTTTATACATTTTATACTTTTATACTCACGAACAGATTTCAGTAAGAATCAGGGTGTATATTATATTTTTTTTTGTCTTACACAGACTTATAACAAAGACAAAAGAAAGAAATCAGAATATTAGCAGTGGATGTCTTGGACTGGACTTTGGGCCATTTTCCCTATTGTTTACCTTTCTGAGTTTTCTGTGTTTCTTCTAATAAGCATGAATTGCTTTTATGGTAGAAAAAATAAAACTTTATAAAGGAGGGAAAAACCTTAGGGCCCAATAATTATAACTTGCTATTTTGTGGAATTCAATGGCAATTGGACTTTACTACAAACACTATAATAAAGTTTCTTTTTTAACTTTCCTATTTTGAAATGATTTCAGACTTATAAAAAGGCCAAAACCAGGAGAGAATTCTCAGACTTTTACTTGCTTATTATTTTACCACATTTTCTTTTTCTCAGAGACTCTTCCTCCTGCCCTCCTTTCTCTTATACACACATAGACATATGTATTTAATATTTAATACATATTTAGTATTTTGTATTTTTAATATTATGCATTTTATGTTTAGTAAATGCATATATACTTAACTCTCTTCTTTAATCTAGAATAGTTCCTCAATCTTTCTTTGACTTTATGACTTGACATTTTAAAAGGGAGCCGACTGTTTATTTTCTGGAATGTCTCGGCCTGGCCTTCTGGAGTTTCCTCATGATTAGACTTAGGATATTGGCAGGACTATGACAGAGTGATGACACCTTTCCTTGGTGCATTTCTTCTCAAACCACATATTCTCTGCCTGTCCCATAACTGCCCACGGTGACTTCAGTCATGTCTTGTTTTCAGTCACGGTAACGTTTTGTCCATAGATTTCCGTAATTAAAGTTCTGTCTGCCTCTGTAATTAATTCGTAAGTACCTTATGGGGAAACATATTGAGACTTTGGAGTAGCCTGTTTTCATCCACTTCTCTCCACTTGTCTTAGCATCCATTGAGGATTCTTGCTCCAAACACTTACTATGGTGGTGGTTGCAGAAAGGGGATTTTCATTGTTCCCCTAATTTCTTCTGCATGTATTAGTTGGAATTCTGCTGTAGGTGCTGTCACTTCTTTTCTTGTCGTTCATTTCATTCATTTATATTCACATGAACGTATGGATTTTTATTTAGTACTCTGTGGGTTATAATCCGTTATCTTTATAATTTATTTTGATGCTTACATTTTCCCCGATTTGGCCAGTGGGAGCCCTTCCGGGCTGGCTCCTGTGTCCTTTGTGACATGTATCTGCCACTCTCTGAGCACTTTTGGACTTTTTTAGAAAAGCACAGCCAAGCATGCCAAGCTCATCTTGTACTTTTCCACGAATCAGTCCTTTTTCCAAGGAGCCTTGTTACTTCTAGAGGAGAATGAAAAGCCAAAATCTCAACAAATCAAGATCCAGGTGCTAGATGTGTGTATTAAAATTTCTGAAGGACCTTGTTTTGATTGGCTTCTTGTTCTACAGAAAGGACTCCTGTCAGACACAGTGGTTGTTTCCAGTAAATCTTTGCTTTTAAATACAATTGAAAGTCCTTGCACAATTTTGAATACTTTGGCAGTTTAGAGGTGTACCTCTCAACCTGACATACTTGGACATGAGTTGATAATGGTACTAATAAATCCATAAGTGGATCCTTTGTCAGTAAGGCATGAGTAAATTGCACTTACCGCAGCATGGTCTTTAATTCAATTCAGAATTATTTTAGTTTAGCTATTAATGGACTTGCCACTGAAAGAGTGAGTAAAATTAAGCTTTTCAAATAAGTTCCTGTTTGCAAAACTGAATACTGTAATTTGCAACATTTTATTCTTGTTCATCAGGAAAATATAATTTCTTCCATTTTCTTTAGTCACTTGTTAGCTTTTAGCAGCTGGCAAAAGATTAAGTATGAGTCCTTAATTTCCGTTTCTTTTTTTATAAATTGAGAGCTTCCTATAGAAATATAGCATCAATTGCATTTTTTTTTTCCAAATAGGGTTAATTTTAAGCATTGAAGGTAAAGGACACATGTTATTTATCCCTTTCAACTTGTATAGCATCTAGTGGTTCTCAACAGTAGCTGCTGCTGCAAGAGGGGATGGTATATACTCCCATATTCTTGGTGATATATGCTCCTATAAATTAGATCCCTGCATAACTGAAGGGAAAGGGAAAGGGTTTTTTCCTAGGGCAGGAGATATGGACTGGAATATGTCTCTTAAACTGAATGGGCAAATAGAGAAAAATTAGTTGGTTACATTTTGACCATGACTGATATTCAAAATAAACAACTGATAGTCTTGGATATAAACTATTTGGAGCATGGTACTCTGTCTACAGACCATCCAACTGAAGGGATGGCCATTTTCCTAAATGGGTGTCATAAAACAGTAGTTCCAAAGGATGTTATTAGGTGTTTCCAGGCCCCCTCAGTTTGAACACATGGTATGCTAGATGGTCTCTTGTAGATTTCAGTTGCACATAGCATATTAAAGATTTGAGATACCCCAATGCAAAGAAGCATGTTTAATCTTTTCAGCCCAGCATTTCCCAAGCTTACTTGGGCAGGGAGGATTTGTTGGTTGTGTACTTATTAACAAGAAAACACTGGAAGAGACCTTATTTTTTATTCAGGAGGTACTCACTGAGCACTAACTGAGCACAGGCAATGGGGAGATGAAAGACATCACTCACACCCACAAAAAACTTCTACAAAGACAACATTCAGGTTATGTGAAGAGTCCTGTGACTGTATACTTAGGGTATTGTGGGAACACAGAGAGCGGCATCTGATCTCATAGACCCCTATCTGCATCCTGAATGATTGATTTTAAGTTAATGCATTTTAATTCATTGATTCCACAATCTTTTTGAGCACCTACTATAAGCCAGGCATGTCCTAGACCTTGAAGACTGACAAAGCAGTGCACAGAACTGAGGAGAGTCCTTGCCATCTTGCATCTATAGTCTTGTGAAAGGAGACAGGCGGGAGACTAGATGAATAAGTACAAGTGTACAATCGTAATATGATGATAAGTGCTAAGGAGAAAAATGCAGTGGGGGGGGACAAGGGTGTGTGTGCGCGTGTGTGGTGAGGTGATGGCACTTTTAGCTAAGGTTGCTAGAGGTGTCTCACTTTGAAGGTCACATTTGGGTATAGACTGGATGAAGTGAGGAACCAAACCCCGTGAGTCTCTGGAACAAAACGGTCCAGGGAGAAGGAACAGGAAATGTAAACACCCCACCGGAAGCGAGAATGATTGGCATGTCTGAGAAAGAGCAAGGAGACAGTGTAGGTGGAGTGGAATATGTAAGGAGACAGTGATAGTTGATGAGGCCAGCAGGGTAAATGGAGTTAAATCACTTTATAAGCCTCCTATGTATGACCTTTGGCTTTTATTCTGAGTGAGGTGACAAAGCATGGAAGGGATTTGAAAGTGCAGACCAGTAGTGGGATTTGTGGGAAAGGGGAATGGGTTTTGGCTTTGCAAATGGTTCATTTCAGCCGGAGCACAAAGGAAGGGCAGAAGTGAGGTGCACAGGGCCTTCTGCGCCCTACTGAGAGGCCTAGATTTTAACTTGAGTGTGATAGGGAGCAATGAAGAATTTGAGTAGGAGGGACAGTCAGGTTTTCCTTTAAGAAAGATCATTTGGCAGCGATGTGGTGAATAGATTTGAGGGCGGGAGGTAAACCTGAAAGCAAAAAACAGCCAAGGCTGTTCATCCATGTAGTACAGGATGGAAACAGGGAGGGTGTGAGCTCAGGGGTGCTGGGGAGAGACAGACAGGTGCTGAGGTTTGGTGTTTCGTGAGCTGTAGCGGGAGGCAGCAGCCGGGGATGACTCCATTTCTGCTTGGGCTCATTTTGGGTTGGTTGATGCCTTTTCACAAAGGGATGCAGGATTGAGTTAACGTGAAAATGAATTCCTATTGGAATTTGTGTAGCATTTGAGATTCTTATAGGATGTCAACATGGAGATGTTCATGAGCTAATTAGATACACAAGTCCAACACTCAGGAAAGAGTTTATGAGCCATTGAACAAACATTAATTCTGGATACCACATCTAGTTAACAGAGTTGAAAAACATGATTTGTGTGAAGACTTTATTTTATTCCTTTGCCTTTTTGGGAACTGCTTTATATACTGTGGAAGTGGAAACTGTTGGCAGAATTTTAAATGACTCCAGAGGACCATACAATAGATAACAGACTTTCAGAGAAATAATTTACTGCTCAGCTGAAATCAGTAGTCTTGGGGATCCCCCTTCCGGTGTGGCAGGAGGGATGACTTTTTAGATACAAGATTTTTTTTTTTTTTAAAAGATTTTATTTATTTATTTGACACAGAGAGAAGAGAGATCACAAGTAGGCAGAGAGAGGCAGAGAGAGAGGGGGAAGCAGGCTCCCTGCTGAGCAGAGAGCCTGATGCGGGGCTCGATCCCGGGACCGTGAGATCATGACCTGAGCCGAAGGCAGAGGCTTTAACCCACTGAGCCACCCAGGGGCCCCTAGATACAAGATGTTTTTATTGATTTCTGTACTGCTTTCATTTTTTTAAGAGAAAGTTCGTCTTGTTAAGACAATTACACCATGAGAATTTATGAAATTATATTGCTTTTAGATTCAAAAGAAATGCTCATCCATCATCTGGGAGTGACCATTTAAGCAGCAAATAGTTCAGTCCATTTCATTAAATAAACAGGAAGTTAACAAATGGCTTAGGGCCTGAAGTAGTTCATGGAAGTTGCTAATATCTAGGCAAGGAAGTTCAGGGAAGTATATGATAATAAAAGCAGGGGATTAGAAGTTAGAAGACCAGAGTTTTGTTTCATCTCTTACTGCCACCTACTAGCCATGAGATTTGGACAGATCACCTTTCGATGGTCAGGTTAGTCATCTGGAAAATGAAAGCAGTAACTCACTGTTGACCCCATGAGCTGGTGCATTCATCGAACAGGTGTTTGTCAGGAGGTATTGTTGTAGGGCTGGGCTGCAACACTAAATACACAGGCATGGTTCTTACTCTCAGTTTGCTGTTTTGTGAATTACAGCAATCTGGAAAGGGGCTATCAGAGCCCTGTATAGATTGTGAAGCACAATGAAAATGTTGTGGTGATTCTTGCTTTAAGTATTCTTTCCAGAAGATTTAGTTTCTCTTCTCATTTGGGTGATAAATTGGTAGAAATGCAAATAAATGGTAGGTTTACATACAGACCTTAAACCCTTCCCAAAAATTAACTCAAAATGAAGCATAGTCCTAAATGTAAAACCATAAAACTCCTGGAGGGGAGTTCCATGGGAGAAAATCTAGATGACTTTGGGAATTTTTTAGATTTTTTAGTTTTTTAGATAAAACACCAAAGAAAGGCTCCACAGTGAAAGATAATTGATAAGCTAGGCTTCATTAAAATTAAAAACTTGGGCTCTGTGAAAGATACTATCAAGAGAATAAGACAGGCCACAGACTGGGAGAAGATATTTGCAGAAGACATAATCTGATAAAAGCTGTTCTCCACAATATACTAAGACCGCTTAAAATTCATTACTAAGAAAACTGACAACCTGATTTAAAAATGTGCAAAAGACATGAACAGACATCTCACTGAGGAAGATGTACAGATGGCAAGCATAGAGCATATGGAAACATATTTAACATCATCTGTCATCAGGGAAATGCAAATTAAAATGAGATAGCCACTTCACACCTTTCAGAACGGCTAAAATCCAGAAAACCGACAACACCAAATGCTGATGAACATGGGGAGCAACGGGAACTCTCATTTGTTAGCTGGTGGGAATGCAAATTGGTACAGCCACTTTGGAAGACAGTTTTGTTTCTTATAAAAATTAACATACTCTTAATATGCAATCTGGCAGTCTTGCCCCTTGGTCTGTACCCAGGTGAGGTGAAAACTCATGTCCACCTAAAAACCTGCACACAGATGTTTATTCATCACCACCAAACACTGGAAGCAACCACAGTGTCCTTCAGTAGGTGAGTGGATAATCAAACTGGTTCATCCAGACAGTGGGACGTTATTCAACACTAAAAAGAAGCAAGCTATCTTGCCATGAAAAAATGTGGAGGAACCTGAAATGCATATTATTAAGTGAATATGATAAATTATAAATAATTGTGATTTCTACTATATGACATTCTAGGAAAGGCAAAAGTATGAAGACAGTAAAAAAATCAGTGGTTGCCAGGGGTTGAGTGGCAGGGGTCAAGGGTGTTAAATATGTGGAGCCTAAAGGATTTTTATCAGTGGAACTATTTTGTATGATGCTGTAATGGTGGGTGCATGTCTTTATACATATGTCCAAATCCATAGAACATCAGGAGTGAACCCTAATGGAAACTGAACTTTAGATATAATGACATGTCAGGGTGGTTTATCAGTTATAACAAATGTGTCATCACACATATAATAAATGTGTGATGTTGATTGTGGGGGAGGCTTTAGGAGGGGGTGCCAGGAAGTATACGGCAATTTTCTGTGTTTTCTGCTCAGTTTTGCTGTGAACTGGAAACTGTTCTTAAAATTAAAGTCTATTTTTTAAAAAGTGGTTCTCTCTGGCAGAGGAGATATGCCTTGCACACTCAAGGTAGACAGTTATTAAATGTATGTTGAATGAATAAAGGAATGATATTAGGATTTGGAAATTCAAGCAGGTACTTACTCCTACCTCTTCAGAAATGTTTTTTGTTACATTTTAAGAAAAGTGACAGTAGTTATTTCTGGCATTCACAGAAATCCATACAGAAAATTTAACTCAGAATACAAAATACTGATTTTTAGAGAGTGCCAGAGTCAGGATTATATTCTTAGATTTCAAAATATGCATTAGAACAGTTTCATGCCATTGGAGAGTATTAGTCACAATGTAAGATATCTACTGTTTCTGATGGTGAATGGAACAAAATCTCAAATTTAGAAACCGACATGATTTATTTACCTTGGGAAATAAAAGGAAGGTTAAGGTCCCAAGATTCTTTTTATTGGTAAAGCATGCAAAATGAGAGTCATTTTTTCCCAAAGAAGTTTAACGGGAAACAACTTGCATGATAGCTCATGAAGCAATTAAATGAAAGTTCTATACTCTCCGCGGTATTTTAAAACCATACAACTTTGGGTCAATTTCAGATAGATGTTAATATCCACAATACATTTTCAAAAGTTCTAAAGGCCTTTGACTGTGACACTTTATTTTTATAATCATTTGCACAAAATCCCACATGTTGACAGTAATCGGCATTAGCGAGAACGTGTGAAGGCTGCTTCAGCACTTCTTAACAGATGGCCTTCTCCATTCATTTTCTTTTCTAGGCAAACATGCTGAAGACATATTTGGTGAGCTGTTTAATGAGGCTAACAACTTCTACATCAGAGCAAATTCTCTTCAAGACAGAATTGATCGCCTCGCTGTCAAAGTTACCCAGCTGGATTCAACAGTGGAAGAGGGTAAGTAATTGCATGAAAGCAATGAGCTAGAAGTGATGTGGACAAGACGGTAGTAATTAATTGCAGTGTAATCACTGCTTTTTCCTTGGGGTACTGTGCTGATATTTCATCTTGTCCTTTCTAGAAGAATATTGGGGGGGTGCACAACATTGGGTAAGGTAGTAATTAAAGAGTCTTACCTTGTCTACCTCATTGATGCCATCCATACTCTCTTTTTAAAAAAATGTACACAGATAGTATTTGTTGTAAAGGATTCTTTGAATATTTTTTGCTATCAGAAACCCTAGGTTAGGTCATTGGTGGTTCTTTTAAAGATACTTTTTTGCCTAAAAATCATAGAGGCACTCCAAAACTGTGGCCCAATTAAGAGGGAGGGTGGTACATACACAGCGTGACTGAGTGAAGGCACCTGCTACCCATGTTGGGGTGAATACCTATAAATAATCCTGGTGATCTGCTGGTTTAACATCTCAAGAAAGAGCATTTACTGGCAGCCTTTAGGCATCATGGTTGTAAAATGAAGTTAATACTGGTAAGCACTGTGTAGGTAACTGATAATCTTTTTGAGGATAGACCCTGAAATTGTGTTTCAATAAAATGAAAATTCAGCAATTCCTTTTTACAGTTTTCCCTTTTCTATATCTTTTAGATGAGAGACTGAGATTACACTGGAAAAAAAATCTGCAAAAAAAAAAAAAGTACAAGATACAGCATTTCACATTTATTTGAGAAAAATGTTCAGATTAACAATTACTTTTACCTGGTAGTTTTGGTTTCTCTTGTTGCATTAAAATGATTTAGTATCTGATTTTTCTACTAGACTTACAATAATAGTATTAATGAAAAACGGAAGTTTTATTTTTTTTTAAATGTAGTGTTTTAGGGAGTTCATCCCTCATCATTTAAAAAGTGTGTTTACTCATGTTCAGGTCTTTTTCAAAGGTCAATATTAAATTAGTGAATTAGAAAGTGAACAAAAATATAGAACATTGAAATTTTAATATCCATTATGAACATTTTTTCATCTGATTTTTAAGATTTATCTTGTTTGAAAAAAGTAAAACCTTTGGCTAGCTATTTGGTCTATTCAGATAAGAAATTTTAGCATCTTAAGCCAGTCCTTCATTTTTCACATTGGTATCACAAATGATTTTTAGTATTTATTCATCTTCCTTCAGTTTCTTTGTGGGATCTTGCAGTTGGAATACTAGTGATAAACCTTGTGCTGAAAAAGGTTAATCTGTACACTAAAGTTCATAAGATTTTACATTGTATCTCGTATCCTTACAATTCCTTCCTATCAGGATTTACCTGATGACTGTGTTTGGCATGGATTTTATAGGGGAGAAAACATTTGACCAAGTTAGGAAATCTGTGTTCTGTTTTGGGTTTGCTTTTTTTTGCTGGGTGATCTTGGAAGAGTCACTTAACACCTAACTCTCAGCTTCATTGGTCAAGTGAGTTAATGGGCCACTTTGCCCAATTCAGAAGCTTCTGTCAAGGTTAGAAGAGTTAATACATGAGATGTAAAGTGTTGTATAGACACAAGAAATAAATATAATCAGCCCTGATTTTCTTACCCCTGAGAGTAGTTTTATATGCTGTTCCTTAATTTCTAGGACTGTACATATTTTGAAAACCCCTTGCCGTCCTTCCTTAATATTAGTGTCAGGAAAACTTGGTGCATTTTTTACGTTTGTATATTTTTTTGGAGACATGTTTCCTACGTGTCTTACATTCAACGGGGATTAACTGAATAGTTTTTTCCTCCAGGATACCCAAACCTTTGTATTTACATGCCTGTTATGCTCAACTATATTCTTGTGTGGTTTCTGAAAAAGGCTATTATAAAGAATGATGTTCCAATATTAGGTTCAAAGAAATAATTAGATCACTACAGAGGAAAAAAGACGTGATTCGTCTTCATTTTATAGAGACAGCTGTTATTTATCAGAGGGAAGGAATGTACATGCTATTTAAGCATGGTTTTGAGTGAACAGTAAAAACATGATTTTGTTATACTAGAATCATAAAGTCTACTCAGGATTGTGTCTCAAATGATACTCATTGCTGAACAGTTATAATATTTCTATGTAACACAACCCCGGGGGACTTTTTTCTAAATAGTGTCACTGCAGGATATCAACATGAAAAAAGCTTTCAAAAGTTCCACAGTCCAAGACCAGCAGGTGGTTTCAAAGAACAGCATTCCTAATCCTGTTGCCGACATTTACAACCAGAGTGATAAACCGCCTCCCCTGAATATTCTCACACCGTACAGGTATGGTTTCATGCATTCCCAGCGCCTCTTTAGTCTAGCTAAACTGAGAGAGGAGAAGAGTGCGGGGGACGTATTTTTTCAAACTTTGAAAGTAACTGGAGGTATTTATATACAACGAAATGAGTTACCGGTACAGAATTGTTAAAGGTTTAGTGTTTCAAAATAGACGGAAACTCACCAAGAGAAGTGTGAGCTCTAATGTTAGCTTTGGTGGATATCTATAGTAGATAGCTACTTCTGTAGATATCCGAGTGTAGGTGTCTGAAGTAAAAGTAGACACACTGCATAACGTCGTGTGTGGTTATGTTGTTCCTCATCTTCAAAGTCAATTTTAAAGGAACTGCATAATTCATTTATAATGCAGCGAAATACCTATCTCGGCATTTCAGCACTGCAGAGACATTTGTTATTTAATTCAGAAAAATGTAGGCTGCAGCAGTAGGGGTTTTTAATGAGTGAAAAATACAGTCAACAAATTAACCTGTTACTGTAAAATGGGAGGACCAGACTTTCCAGAAAAAGAATGGAAACTCAGTAGTGCAAGGAATTAATATTAAGCAACTGAAAATGCTTGTTAAAAACACCTCTTCTACCTCTTACCACATTAGTGTTTTCTTTCCATATTTTGTCACCTTCTTTCCCGTCTCCCTTTTCCATATCCCTTCTCATTGTCCCTCATCGGACAGCTTGTTCTTCTCCCGCCTTTGCCCTCCGGGTAAGCTCATTCCCTCAGCCTCTGATGAGCACAGGCTGTGATGGAGGGTGTCCTCACGGCCCCCAGGACTAGCTCTACTGGGTGACAGACTCCCTTTACCACGGAATGGGTTCTCTGTTTCCGGTGCCACCATCTTGGTCCTTTGGGCCTTCTCGGGGAGTGCTCAGGGTATTTTTGGTCTGAATTCCTGTTCCTTCTCAGAGTCCAAAAGGAGATGTTTGGACCTTCCCCCCCATTGCAGCTCTGCTAATAAGGCAGCAGTTCCAGCTATATCCCTTTTTTTAGCACGGACAGAAAGATCCTCTCAAAAAAAGGTAATAGAAATCCCTTGGAAACTATGATGGGAGAGGGCCAATAGGCCACAGTTTTCTATGAAACAAGTATGCTTTTCTGGAAGTTTTAGCACACTCATCTAAAAATTAATGATCTCTATGAATAGTAGTATTATAAGCCTGATGTTTTACTTTGTGATTTTGCTTTCCTTCAGTAGGTATTTTGGGGGGCAATCTCAGTTTTATTTAGCACTAGAAGCCGCAAGGGCAGGCCAGTTAAAACTGTCCTAAGACACTTCACTAAATATTCTGTTCTAAAGGAAAAAACCTAGAAAACTCAGTGGACCACTTATATTTGATGAATCGAGATCATGATTAGCTACTTGTGGTGATAGAAAAATTTTAATTTTATAAAAAAAATGAATTGACTTTCGTATATATTGTATGTGTATATTCAGTTTTATGGAAAATAAAAATGTCTTTGACTCTTTAATAGTGTGTTTAAGAATAACATTCGCTAACTCAAATGTACTTTTTGACAATAAAGTAATACTCGAGGTATATGAAACACTAAAGACAGTGTTAATATAGGAGCATTACATCATGACTTGAAGATGAAGTATTTGGTTGCTAACAACGCAGGACATTGCTGTTTATATTCTTACACTGAAATTAATATTTTATCCACTGACATGAGCTTCTGCCTTCATTAAGTATTAGCTCCCTTTTTTTAAAAAAATGTGCATTTTATAGATCTTAAATTTTGTAACAAGATACTGTTCAGCTTTTCTGTATCTTCATTCCATTTGGAAGGCCTGGAATCTTCGGGAGACTATATTTTTCAGAGTAATGTTATTAATAAAATCTCTGTAATGCAGCTCTCCTATCAGTTAGGAAATTTGGAAAGGAAAGGAAGGCTTTCAAGTAATCATAGATGGAAGTGTAAAGCGAATTGCCATGGTTAGTGATTTTCAGACCATCGGATGGGCCAGAGTAGCCCCCATAGGAACCTGGGCCGTAGTTTGTGATGCTGGGAAGCTCACCAGAATGTGGCATAGCAGGGACATCGGGAAGGGCAGGCAGGATTTCCCCCCAGACTCATTCTGTTAGTTTTCTTTGTTTGGGCATAAGCTCTTTCTTATACTCATCTCACTGTGCCTCATCTCATTTTGCTTTTCTCTGTGCCTTAAATGACTTACTGAAACCCTGATTTGAAATGTAAATGCTCTGCTTCCTCTTGACAGTAACCTACAGGCCAGATCCTTTTTTAAAGCTTTAGTTGTATAGAGCGTTTAGTTCGTGTTATGATTATTTTGAGCTTTACTGTTGAAGTATATTATTACTTGGGATTTGTATTGGTTTTCTGATAGACAAATAATTCCATAAATCCTTGAAATGGTCTTTAGACCACAGTGGGTGTGGCAGGACTTGGAAGTGAAATGCCACGAGTGAATTCTCTTTGTGGGTTACTTCCACTTCCTTCACACTTAATACATTGGGAACATGTTCCTTCTTTCCAAATTGAGTAGATGTTGGGCCAATCTGACAAAGAAAAAAGGACAGCGTACTTACTAATTTTTATCCTAATAATATTGAAGCTCCAGAGTAGAGGTGAGTGTCTGTACACACCAAGACCCCATTCATCTCTGTAGATGGCCCCTGTTGTGATAAACAAAACATTTCCAGAAATAATTGAGGTATCAGATATCATTGTTTATGAGCCATATTGTGATTTTGCAGCACTTTTTATACTTAAGTCTGAATTAGCCAGAATACTTTTTATGTGATTATTCTAGAAAAAGTTGTTGTTCTTGCATGGTCTTTTTTTTTTTTTTTTTTTCAAATGAGAAGATCAGAGAGAATGTGTAGGACAGTCAAAATGCCCCAGGGAGATGTTATCCTCTCCTGAGTTAAATTAAGTGAATATTCACCCCACATGAAAATGTCTAACAGCCTCTCCCCCCGACTTGTGATATATTGATTTACAGAGATGATAAAAAAGATGGGCTGAAGTTCTATACTGATCCTTCCTATTTCTTTGACCTCTGGAAAGAAAAAATGCTTCAGGACACAGAAGACAAAAGGAAGGAGAAGAGGCGTCAGAAGGTAAAAAATTCTAGTATGGGAACTCACGAATCGACGTTGAAATGAGATCCTTGTTTAGAAATAAGCCAGTAAGTCCTTTATGCAAATGGTTAACATGTTGGATTTAGTGCAGAAGTAGAGGTTGCATTTTTTACATGATGATACTGACAATTCAGTCTAACACAGTAATACTATCTTTCAGTAAATACTGTCTGATTTGTTCCCTAATACTTGCTTTGCTTTAATAGAAGTAGTGACTAGAAGTTTTGTTTGTAACCATGTTTTATAACTTTCTCCTTCTGCTCTTTAAATTTCACAAAGCAGTCAACATTTCATAACAGATATAATGACCTGCTCTCATCTTTTTCAAGGATTCTTAATTGGTGCGTTGCCACCTCGCTGTAATTAACACCTTGATGAGATGTTCATGTTGGATTGAAAGGCATGTGTGATCTGTACATTTAGGGCACAGTATTTGGTAGGGTGTAGTAGGCAAGTGACTTGCAAGTCTGAAGGTTGAGGAAATGGCCACATTATGAGCACTCTTGGGAGAATAATCACGCTTTGCTCAAGAACTGCCCCTTTAGGGCCCAGAAATTAGACTTAACGTACTGAGAGTTAATTCTCCAAAGGCAAATATTTGCTAAGACTTTTATATCTAAACTGTGTTTTAAAAAGAAATGAGCACCTGATTTGTTTGACAAATCTTAGAGTGCTTTCATTAAGATAAATTCTTAGCAGGTTGTGGATTAGTGACCTTAACATTTGGAGGCTTCTCGATGTACTGGGCCCATAAAAACCACAGTTTGGAATGGAAGAGAATTTGAGATTTGAAAACAGGATTTAAGAAAGGGAACAGATTCCAAGTGTAAGGTGTTCCCACTGGAGTCCAGGAAAGAATTCTAAAGGTCGGTGATTCATGCATGCTTTCCCCTTGTGCTGTGGGTGGGGAGATGAACAGGGAAATCGTGGAAGAGCTGTTGAGTGTTGAAGTGGAAAAGTATTCAAGTGAAGAAAGTACTAAGTATTTAAGTGAAGAAAAAAAAGATCCTAATCTCTTGACTGGAAAAGAAACAGATTATTTCAAGGCCCATTGGTCCCTACACCTTTTTATACTAACAGGGATTTAAGAGTATTTTCCTTTAAAACATGCCTGTCCTTTTAAATGGTCTTCTAGGTTTCCCTTCTCAGTGATACTTTTGGCAAAAATATCTAAGTTTTTCAGCAGTGTTCTTCAAGGGAAAATATTCTTAGTGTATGGATGATTATCATGTCTTCAAAATTATACCATTTCCTTGGCTGTTTTATCTCATTACACATTCCTCCAATGCATAAAATTCTGGTAAGAATTCCTTATTCACTTACATAATAATGTTTCTTCAATGCCTTCTAAATGCTGGATCAACAATGGTGAAGAAAGATTATCACCTTCACGGAGATTACAATGTAGTGGGAGAAACAAACATTAAGTAATCATGCAGCCCGCTGGAAGTCATAAAGAGGGAAAGAATTGCGAAAATTCTAGTACGATTCTTGTCTTTTGTAGGAATAGAAAATGAGACCAGATAGCCTTTGTTTCCGTGGATTTTAGAAACACAGGTTACTTTCAGTTTGGAACTGAAAAGTCTCTCTGAAGGAAAAATTAGTTTAGAAAATTTGTGATGAGAAATCCATCGTTTCTGAACTTGGTTTACTGAGTTTGCTAGTTTAAAAACATTTTTTTAAATGCTACAAGTAACTATGTAGTTGTATGTGTGGTTCCAGTGCCGAGTAAATGTTGTGAAGGAAAAGTACGGTGTGCGGTGGGTGAGGTGACAAGGTGGGGGGATGGGTGACAGTGTCAATGAAGTGGTGTCATTCACTGAGTTCCAACAGTGGGGAGTTAGAAGTCCGCTAAGCAGAGCCAGCGTCAGTGTATGTGTGCGCGCATGCGTGAGTGCACGTATGTGCGTAAGTGCGCCCATGTGCGTGCGTGTGCGTGCATGTATGCGCACGCCCGTAGGAGCGGGGATGCTAGAGGAGTTGGGGGCAGAGGAGTTGCGGGGTGCTTCCGAATTGAGGAGCATTGGAGATGGAAGCAGGTAGGGTCATCCCGGGCTAGGAGATGGTCGGGCACATTCTGGGGACCTTAACGTAAGCCAGTGTAGTCGCAATACAAATGCTTGGCGGTGAACAGTTGGTCACAGTCAGTTTGTGCGTGTGTGTGTGTGTGTGTGTGTGTGTGGTGTGCACAATGATGGGTGAATTTGGAGGCTGAACCTCTGTAAGGAAAGTTGCAGATAATCCTAACACTGAATCTAAACACGCGGGAATCCGTCTTTTAAAAGTGAGGGGGACAGTTACTGATGACTACAGTGGTTCTTACTCAGGAAGTGTGTTGAAATCCATTGAACTCTCCCTTCCTTTGGTTTCCACAAGTATATGCACAACGCGTGCGGGTTGTAAAATGCTCACGTTACACTGAAGTGAATACATCAGAAAACTTGGATAAGTTTCTCCTTTCCCAGGTATCACCAATCATTAGCAGTGATTCAGTGTGTACATTTTGAGACCTTTTAAGCGTTTGTAAATATATGCATACATTTCACAAAATATTTTTATATGCATAGAATTGTACTACATCTGACGTATACACAAGCACATATGTAGACATATATTGACATAAAGATGTTCTCTGTCCTTTTTAATAGTCGTGTAGTACTCCAAGGTATGCATGCTACATTAAGTGTTTGCTCCTCACTGTATTAGGACATCCTTAGGTGGCTTGTGAATAGTTGCTTAATAGGACTGTGGTACTACACGACTCGTGCAGATATGTCTCTGGTAAACTTCTAGAAGACAAATACATGCTTTAAATTTGGAAAGATACCATCAGTCACCATCAGATTGCCCCTGACCATTAAAAGACTGTACCAGTTTGCACTCTCAGCAGACTCCTCCAGACCTGCGTATCATTATTTTTTTGAGGCACTTATCCTTCCCCCACCACACACAAAAATTCATTTGTGTTACATACCTTTTCCTATCCTTATTAACTGTTTACATATGTTCTGTGAATTCCATGTTCACATCATCTGCCAGCTCCACCCCGGCACCCGCCGTGAGCCATCAGCTTCACAGTTCACAAGACCTGCCTTCCCCCTTCTATTCTGTTCTCCACAACCTAGAGGGACCTTCTCAGATTGCCTCCGCA
Source organism: Procyon lotor (assembly GCA_028646535.1). Taxonomy (NCBI): domain Eukaryota; kingdom Metazoa; phylum Chordata; class Mammalia; order Carnivora; family Procyonidae; genus Procyon; species Procyon lotor. The sequence continues at coordinate 102,797,699 of CM053605.1, forward strand.
GTGTGTCAGCCCTTCCCTCCTTCAGTGGTTTCCCAGTGCCCTTGGGATAAAGAACACCACCTTTGACCCAGCCTATAAGGTCTGGCCTACCTTTTAGATCTCAGGAACCAATCCCCCTAACTCCCCATTTACCTTCTTTCATTCCTCCTGATGTGCTGCTGTCCTTCTCCTCGGAGCCAGCACACATTCTCTCCCCTCTGGCCATGCACCTGACCCCTAATCATTGCAGAATGAATGCCTGCCCGCACGACAGGTTTGTCTCAGTCCCCACCGCCCTGGACACTACCTCACGTCCAGATGAGGCGGTGTTCGGTATCCGATGCATTTATGTTTTACCATATTTTATAACCACATCTGTTTGTGTGATTTTGTGGGTCTCTCCCACTGGACTGTAGGCTCCATGGAGGCAGATTCTTTGTCTTTTTTGTTTGTCTGCTGTTTATATCCTCAGCGCCTGACCCGGGGCGTAAGCTCCCCTGGGTCTGATCACTTAGCATGGTGAGTGTGACCTCTGTAAAGCCGCGTGCAGAAGTACTTTAACAGGAGCCTAGGAGTTAAAAGCACGTAGCTCTCATCTTTTAAAGACCATGACCTCTTACTTGGAAAGTACGAAAAACACATACACAGGTAGCAATAACTGCACCTTTGAAGAAACACCTGCTTAGGACCCAAGTTTTTACTGGATACATTTTTGCTGCCAAAGTAGGGCTGGAGCAGACTGATTCTTGGTATGGGAAGGTAAGTTCTTGGCATGTTTTTGTTCTGTGTTAATAAGCTAGTTGCAGGATTAGCTTAAATATTCTGTAATAATCTTTTAGAAACTGGCGATAGAGTATTTTGAGTTATTTTGTGAAAGGTGATTGCATGTTAACCATTCAGTCAAAAGTGTGTAGTAGTAAAAAAAAAAAAAAAGTGTGTAGTGGTGAGACGTGATTTGTGTGAATCTCAGACACTTATCCATAGCATGCCAATCTAAAAGATCTAGCACATTTAAAACAAGCTAAAAACCTAGTAACGTGCAAATTCTTTACCAGAAATGATGGCAAGCGGTTCCTGGAGTTAGCTGCCACAGAGTAGCTTCTATTTATTTAGGTTAAATGGTTAAGTATCAGTTACTGCTGCTGGGTCTCTGTCAGGTAAGAGAATGTATACTGTGTTCGAATTTTCGTGACGTTAGTGTGATCTGAAATGGTAATGTCTCTTGTCTGCACGCTGGGCTTGTTTCCCATGCATTACAACTGCATTTAACCTACTCTTTTCCTTTCCCTTCTGTCTCGGCATGCTTACTTTCTCTTCCTGGACGTCAGGAGCAAAAGCGTATAGATGGCACAACCCGGGAGGTGAAAAAGGTTAGGAAGGCCAGAAACAGGCGCCAGGAGTGGAGTATGATGGCATATGACAAAGAGCTTAGACCCGACAACAGGCTGTCTCAGAGTGTGTACCACGGAGCGTCTTCCGAGGGATCCCTGTCCCCAGACACTAGGTGTGTGTGCGTGTGTTGTAGCAAAGCCTCCGCGTAGTACTTGGTTTTATTATATGTTGGAAACGCACCAGTGGCTTTGGTGTTAAATGGCCCATGATATGTTGCAAAAACTTTCCTTAAAAATTAATGATATGTATTTTTTTGGCTTTGAAATAATACTTGAAAGTGATTTCATTGTACGTTGGGTTGCTTTGTATGATTTTCCATTGCTCTGACTCAAGTTTATTGTTCCATTAACCTAGATGTAGTGTTTCTAACAGCAGTGCTAAATTTGGGCTTAGTAACTGCCAGTGGCTTACATTTTTGTTTTAATAATAATTTAATCCTTTCTCTACCTCTTTAGCTTAGAATGTTGAATTTCCTTTGCCATGGGATAGCTAAAAATAATTAGCAGGTGATAATTGATGTGCCTAAGACTGAACTTTAGTGTTCTTTTTGAAAACCTTTTCTAAGAGTGAGGAGCAAAAGAGAGAGTCATTTCTTCAGTTTACTAATCGTATGTATTCTAATTTCAGGAGGAGAATTCTGTTGGAATTATTTTAAGAATTTGTAAGCATTTAAGTAAAAATATTCTTTACAGGTGTGAATGATGTCGCTAAGTCACATTTATTGCAAAAGGGACTCACGGAACGACAGAGACTCACTAGTCACTTTGTACTTCTGCTTTAATTTCCCATCTCTGCTCGTGTAAGGTCGGGGTCTCCTGGCCAGAAGCCTCAGAGTCTTCCATCAGCATTTCAGAATTTGAATAGAGAATTCTTATGTGACTCAAGCATGTTCCAAAAACAGCAACAACCCTTATATCTGTTATATCTGTGTCCTTTTTTCTTAGTTTTTCTCTCCGTAACCTCAATGTCTAGCACAGACTCTGCACACAGAAGATATTTCGTATTTGGTCCTTACCGCACCCAGAAATTTCCCTACCGCAGAAGGGCCATCAGCATTGTTTGGCTATGCTAGGGGGCAAGTTCCAGGCTGTTATCTGTTCATTACTAGGGAATTAGTAATGATACAACTGGAGATGTAACTGAGTGTGAATCTCTATGTCCATTTATGTCCATGGAAAATAATAATGATGATTCAGGTTTGCTCACTGGTCTTGGGGTGAGGAGAGGTACTTGATTATTATAGACAGCCCCCAGGGTGTTTCCCCCCAACTAATTTGATGGTGATTATTTACTCATGTAAAACATATACTTTATTTTATAATATTCCATATATATTCTTATTTCAATAGGTACAGGTGAAAAAATATGTTTTAATCCTTCAGTTGAATTATTGCTATTCATTCTAGCATCTGAGATTGAGTTCCATGTTGGATATAAAATTGACTATTACTGAGATTATTTAGTATTCTGACTTTATGTTGTTTAGTTAGATCTTCCTTTCTCTTATTCTTCAGCACACAAATCCTCTTTCCCTTGGCCTACTACTATCTGCGTGTACCAGATAATAGATTAAAATTCATCCTTGTACTTGGATTCTATCCCTTAACTTAGAATCTTTTATTTTTTATTTTACTGAAGTATATCACTTTTTTCCTTAATGTAAAATAGGTTGAACTTCTTATATTTGGAAATTACAGAGAAAAATTCAAATCTTATCCATAATCCCATCACCCAGAGAAACCACCATTTGCTTTTTAGCATATTTCTTTCTTTGGTCATTTTTCTGTACATATATATGTTTTTCTCTTAAAAAATTGAAATCATCCTCTATGTTTTCTATCTGTTGATATTTGTTATTTCATATTCATGTTTTAAACATTATTTAGGAACACGGTTTTTAATGGATGTAAGGGGGACAGCAGTTAACTCTAATATCGGATTTCATGGCATGTATATGATCAGTTCATGTAAGTAATCTGTTTTAACCCAGTCTACATACACTAACCGTAACATTTTGCTTTCCCTGTAGATCAGCAGTGGTTTGATCGTAAGCATAAATTTAGGCTGAGAACGGACATGCTTGCCTGCTGCCCTCTCTCGCCATTGCCAAGCGGTGTGGGACCTCCAGCCCAAGTGTCCTTGTGCTCGTCTCCTCCTGTCCTGTGCCCTGGGCTACAGCTGTCCAACGGCCCACCTGTCCGCCCACGAGACCCCAGGGGGGGTCCTTTGATTCTCCCACTGAGTCTTTGCTTCCCTTCCTCCTTTTTCCACGTGGTCTTCACTCTTACCAATTCTCTTTTCTGTGACAGATAATCAGCGCCGATCATGATGCTTCAGCGTCATCCCGCTCTTCTCCACGTTGGCACAGAGTCTTTTGTGGCTGACTGCTACCTTCCCATGGGGGTCTCTGTCCCCCAGCAGGCCCCCGACTCCCCACCTGGTGCCCCCCTCACAGAGCAGCCCCTCTTGAGCCCACGCTCCCCCAGAGCCCTGCCCTCGGGAACTCTCGCGCAGGAATCCTGGTCCTTGGATGCTCACTGCCTGCTCCTTACTCCCCCTCCATCTGGTCTTCCTCGGGCTCCGCTGGAGCTCTGTCACAAAGCCACTTTATGAGGGTAGCACTCTGAGTCACGCCATACCGTTTACAATCTCTGGCTCCTCCTCTCATCAGAAGCACTCAGTATTTTGCTAGATAAGTTTGTTTCCTTGAGAAAGTTGTACACAACAATCTGTGACATAGGCACACAGAGTCCACGCATCAGTGACTCCAAAGTTTTAGGTATTTATGTTTTTAAAATGTGCTAAATCTAAAGCCAGGTCAGGTTCTTCTCCCATTAAAAATTTTTCATTTTAAATATTTCCAACTCCCTTGCGTAGTTTGTAGTTTGCCTAGTTTAGAAGACATACCCCTGGTCACACCGTAATCTGGAATTTATACTGCAATTAAGGAGGAAAAAAGTGACTTACCAGTTATTATTATACTGCAATCAGGGAAGAAAAAAAAAAAGGCTCTTGTCATTTAGGATGGTTTTCTCTGCTGTGTGATGCTCCGGTTAGGGAAGCTGCTGCCTGAGTTTCAAAGATGGAAACTCGGTTGGTGTCTTCCCCGCCCTGCCCCCTCAATCCCCAATGTGTGTTTGCCTGTTTCCTCTAGAGAGAGAGACACAAGCTGACCCCTCACAGAAGCCAGCAAATACATGTGAGAAGAGTAAGGACAAGAAGAGAGGAGTGGGAGAGAAGGAAAATGGGCATTGAGTTCATGAGTGATGCCAAGGAGCTGGCGCAGGCAGGGGGTGCCACCGTGGACGCAGTGCCCAGAGGGTTTGTCACCTTGCTCTCCGGGACCCCAGCCTCAGCTTGCCCGCCCTGCTTTGGCTGCCCTGACAGGTCGCGCATCCCAGGAACTGGCCTGTAGCCCGGGCCAGGGACGCGCCGCTGTCCTTACTAATGCCGGTGGCCTGTGTGGCCGCCCCCCTCGCGTGCCCGTGCGCTCCCTCCCTGGGGGGAGGTCCCCCCCGCTGGCATCCTGGCACCCGCATCTTTCCAGGCTCTGCTCATCTAACATCCCATCTCCATTCCTTCCAGAGTTTCACGCTTCGCCGTGCAAAGGAAAGAAGTCCTTTCCACACTGCACTGCACTCTCTCTCTCTCTCTTTTGGCTAAATACAGCCCTTCTGTTTAAGAAAACTACAACTCACTGAATTGCATTCTTGATTTCTTCTGCTCTTCTCACTGTTCATATTTATCCAGCTCACCTGCCACTTTATAATTTCTAATTATATGCTGTCAGTTCCGTTGCCACTGAAATCCTCTGTCTTAGGCGCTGTGTTTTAATTAAACAGAATTTGTCTTGTAGCCTTCTCTCTTAGACAAAAAGCACGCTGAAATATTGCGAAAATGGGCCTCTGCTGTCTCCTGCTTGCCGATTTGACTTACCCTCTTCAGCGCGGGGACTCTGAAGCCGTATAACATGGGGGCTTGCTGCTAAAGTAGTTCTCTCGTTGCGTGGAAGCTCTCATAGAGCTGGACCGAGTCCAGAGCAAAGGAAATCAGTGTGTGATTTCTGTACATTAGCAGTTATTATTCAAATAATATGCTTATACCTGCTGGGGGGAATCTTTTTACTAAATTTGCCTTTCTCTCCCCGCCCCCTCTCCTGAACATCAGGTCGCATGCATCAGATGTCACGGATTACTCCTACCCAGCGACTCCCAACCACTCTCTGCACCCGCAGCCCGTGACCCCTTCTTACGCAGCCGGGGACGCGCCACCACACGGGCCGGCAAGCCAGGCCCCCGAGCATGAGTACCGACCCCCCTCCGCCTCAGCGCGGCACATGGCCCTAAACAGGCCCCAGCAGCCGCCGCCGCCACCCCCACCACAGGCCGCAGAGGGGTCCCAGGCCTCCGCACCCATGGCACCAGCAGACTACGGGTAACTCGGGACTCCTGTCCTCTCCCTCTGCTTGCTGTCACGTTGGGAGTTTGCTATGTGTGATCTAAAACTTTTAGCTGAATAATCATCCCTTAGGGGCCAGATGTGGCCAAGGATCTCTAGATGTAGATAGTACCAGTTATGACCAGTTCTGTGTTAAAACACTCGGTGTCACTCTGGTCCCCTTTTTCTTACAGGTGGGTCTCTGGTTTGTGTCTGTATTCATGTGTACACACTCCCACATATGTATTTTCAGGTGTGTGTGAATGTATTGCTAAGCCAAGGCATTGAGATAGGATGAAACGCTCATTTTGTGAACCTGTCCCAAGCCCCCAGGTCTATGTCCATGTTCTGGGTGAACCACAGAGAATTCCCGTCACAAGTGAGAAAACTCTCCAGGGCAGGGCAGCCGCCCATGAGCCCCTGTTTGCACTTGGCCATAAAGTGCCCTTTCTTGATCTCTTGGTACCCAGACGTCCTGCTACCCCAGGCCCTTTTGTTTTCTGTCACTTGAGTCAAATCCAAACACCTCCTAAAGAATGACCCTCATGCTTGAGGGTTTGTTAATGTAAGCACCCACATTTATTTTGATAGGCTCCCTTTTGTCCTCTCTTTTCTGAATTAACTGTAATCTTTAAAGAGTTAGCCCCTCCAAGACAGTGCATAGGCAAGTTGAATGTGTGTTTCCATTAACGTGTGTGTTCTTCAGAGCAGCATGTATCACCTTCTAAATGTATGTCCCTCTGCTTTCAGAGGTTCTCTTCCATTGCTTCTCCAGAAGGGTCCCCACAGTGTGTCCTGAAGCTCTAAGGGTCCAGGAAAGAGAGGGTCTGTGGTCCAGTTGGATTCAGTGGACTTTTTAGATGTAGGACTTTTCAAAGGTTTTTATATTCTAATGGGCCCTGTGGGCTTGAGGAATTTCCGTGGGGATGAGGTATTAACAACAGAATTTCCCAAATCTGAATGACCACAGAACCCTTGTAAGACAAGTTTGCAAGGCACCCACCTTTGAGATGCCCACTAGGAAGGATAGATTTGAAATGCTGTTCATAACCTTTGCAGTCGACTGTTTTATTTTAGCCTTCCACAGAAAGTTATTTTTAAAAAAAAATTATGTATTAGAGAGAGAAAAACAACACAAGCGGGGGGTGGAGGACGGGCTGAGGGAGGAGAGAGAGAATCCTAAGCAGATTCCATGATGAGCATGGAGCCCCACGTGGGGGCTCGATCTCAGGACCCTGAGACCATGACCCAAGCCAAAATCGAGAGTGGGACACTCAACCAACTGAGCCACCCAGGTGCCCGGAAAGGTACTTTTTGAGTGGTTTTCTTTCTGGTTCATTTGTGTAGATGAGTTTCATCATAGTGAATAATGGAGATGTGTAAAAATGACTGGCCCAAAGTATGGATATTTGCATCCTGCAGTGTTTTAAGTGCAGAGGACAGTATGTGTTGTGTTTCGGGGAGGCCCCTGAACTGGGCACGTTCGAGTCTCCGAGGATGTGACTGCTGCTGTTTTAATGACTCCGTGTGTTTCATCTCTTCTTAGGATGCTGCCAGCACAGATAATTGAGTATTACAACCCCTCAGGACCTCCTCCTCCTCCACCGCCCCCCATGATTCCTTCAGCACAAACTGCTTTCGTCAGCCCCCCCCAGATCCCCATGCAGCCCCCCTTCCCTGCCTCCGTGGGCTCCTCCTACGCTGCTCCTCCTCACCCTCCCACCGCTGGGCTCGTGGTCACAGCCCCGCCGCCGCCGGGCCCACCACCTCCTCCACCGGGCCCTCCTGGCGCAGGCTCTTCTCGCTCGTCCTCCCCAATGCACGGCCCCCCCGCGGCTGAGGCGAAGCGCCCAGAGACGGCACAGCCACCCATAAGTGACGCTCGGAGCGATCTTCTCGCCGCCATTCGAATGGGTAAGTGAGTGCCTCAAAGACAGCGTTCCTTTTAGACTTCTTTTTGGCTCTAACCAGCTACAGCCTAGTCTCCTTCACGTGGCTACCCTCTCCACTGAACTGTTTCTTTAGAATAGGGTTAAAGGCCACTTGTTTGAGTTTGTTTTTTTTAACAGGAGCCCTGTTCTTGCCAGTGCAAGATAAGTACACAATAATGAAGTACTGAGAGAATTCGAGAAGGCTATACTTGACTAGGAATAGATAGTAAAGAAGATCATTGATTAACTGGATCTTCCCTCTGCATTCTACTGCAGGGGTAAATGTATAAATGAAAGAAAGTGAGCTCGTATCAATGATTGAGTTATTCTTAAAAAGTTAAGCTACATCCTAGACTTTCCATATTTTTAGCTTGATGTGGGAAGCCAGTAAGTTTTTCAGCATTTATTTAGCAGCAAGATTCTTTTGTCGGGTGAAAGCCCTACACTGAACCCCAGAAAATGAGCCATATAGAAATAGAGCATCTCTGGTCAAATCGGGTTGGAGGAGCCCAGACGCTCACCTGTTTGGCATCCCCTCAGCACCACACGTTAACCATCTGTTCTAGCCCATTTATTCCCAGCCCTCGGGCACAGCCCAGGCCAGCTGAGGGTCACTGATCGGGTGTGCAGATGTCCTAGGAGCTCCTCATTCAGCGAGGAGCCGCACCATCTCTTGGTCACAGGCTCGTTGTTTCCGTCTGGAAAGGCCTGAGAAAGGTGGCACTGACATCCTTCACAGGACAGCTGGGACATTATTGCCTCTGCTTTTTGCTTGTGTCCCCAAATCAGACCCGAGTGTGGCACACAAGCCCAGCCTTCTCGTATGTCTTCAACGTCATTGACACACTTTGATTTTGTCAAGAAAAGAAGTCCCAGAGCTGTGCGACCTCACTGATAACAAATTTAGGGTCATAGAAGGACAGTGTTTTTGTTTTGGGATACCTGTGAGCCCCATCCAATAGGAGTGATCACATAACCAGCATCTAATCATAAGGAAACCTCTGAGAAGCCTGCATCAAAGGACAGTCTAGAAAGGAGCTACCTGTGTTCTTCAAAAACGTCAAGATCAGAGAACACAAAGACTAAAGAACTGCCCAGATTAAGGGATATTAATGAAAGATGACAGCCAATGTAATCAGTGTTCCCATGTTGGATCCCAGTCCTGGTTGGAAAACTTTCTGCTGCTGTTAAGTCTACTGGCAAAATTTATATAAAATGTGTAGAGTAGATGGTAGTATTGTATTTATGCTAGTGAAAATCAAAATGATTTTGATCATTGTTTTTTAGGAATTACACATGAAGTATTTTAGGGGCAAAGGAATGTTATACGCTACTTACTCTCAGGTGGTCCAGAAAAAAGTGTGTGTATATAAGCAAGAACGATAGAGAAAGGTTGCTAAAACAAAGTGGTCAAATGTTATCACTTGAGGAATCTGGATATAGTTTTTATGGGGATGTTTTTCTACTCATCTTTCTTTCCGTGGGGAGAAGGGCAGAGGGAGAGTGAGCGAGAGAATCTTAAGCAGGCTCCACGCCCAGCATGGACTCCGACTCTGGGCTCTATTCCACAACCCTGAGATCATAACTTGAGCCGAAATCGAATCGGATACTTAACCGACCGCACCACCCAGGTGCCCCGTTTTTCTACTAGTCTGACAGGAAGGGACTCTATAAAATCTGAAATTGTTTCAAAAGTTGAAGAATTAACTTTTAATCATCTTTGTCACCCACTGTTACTTAATAAGAAAGTAGATGATTGTATTTTATATTTATTTTTAGCAATAACTAGTGAAACAAAGATCTCTCTTACCTCCCCACACTAGCCAAGAGCTACTGGCCTAAAATGCTTTCTAAACCTTTGGGTTACAGCAATGTCCAGGAAATGTTCATGATAGAAGTGCTCCGTATTTGTACACTCCAATATGGTAGCCACTAGGCCCAATAAATGTACCCTTAATCAGCCACATGTAGTGGCTACCCTAAGGGAAGGTGCAGCTCCAGAACTTTCTTTCATGATGTTCACGTGCACTGGAATTCTAAGTTATTATTTCAACACACTACTACAAACAGTGTTACACCTTTGAGTACTCTTTTTTTTTTTTTTTTTGGTCACGAAACTTCCATTTCCCAAGCTTTCTCATTTCAGTTTTCCAAAACTTTTTACCTTTTACCTTTGGTGTCAGCAGGGAGGAGAGAAAAAGAAGCTAAATAGACCTATTAGTTTGTTTTCCTTAATTTGGAGCAAGCAGAGGGATTTAATTCTCCTCTCCGGGTTGCGCCCCCAGGGATTCAGTTGAAAAAGGTGCAAGAACAGCGCGAGCAAGAGGCCAAGCGTGAGCCAGTCGGGAACGACGTGGCCACCATCCTGTCCAGACGCATCGCGGTGGAGTACAGCGATTCCGACGACGACTCGGAGTTCGACGAGAACGACTGGTCCGACTGAGGCGGCGCGCATGCGCAGCGGGGGAGGCGCGCCGACGGGGCCCCGCCACCAGGGGTCGGTGTGTCGGCACTGTATTGAAAATTTTAAGTGGTCTCCACACCCACATAGTGGTATAATCCTGTAGCTTAGCAACTTTTGTATTAATAATGTGATATTGCTTTTGCACATCCAAGAATTCTGGGTTTTTTCAGTATTTACTGTGTAATACTTAAGTGCCACTAAACATAGCAAATTGTGCTGCACCCGAGGAAATACGCTGTAACTATCGCATTGTCCTGAAAACAGCCTCTTGCTTCCTTTTTTCTTGGCCATGAGAGTACTTAGTGCAGTTTGGGTTTCCTCTTCTTGATCACTATAATTCCGCAGACTTGCCGTGTGTTTGTGAAGCTGCCTGGTGTTCGGTCTTTGCAAGATTAATGACCGTGTGTCAGAGTGACGTCTTCCAATCAGTCAGTGATACCGTTTCACCCTTTTTTGTTCGTTTGTTTCAAATGTGTTTCCCAAGAAGTTGGCTCTAGAGGGAAGGATTTAACAGGTCATTGGAGTCAAACGAGGCTGCTTCCTGTTTCTTGGCTCGGCCGCCTGTGTGTGAATCGGAACGTTCCGTGAGATGCTTTCGTTCCCTTTGCACGCTCTTGTGAAACGTGAACTTGGAAGGCCCCCTTCCAGGCAGGATTCCCTGCAGGCGCTCACTTGGTCGATGCTTGGCCATGATTTCTGGAAGGGGTTCCAGCAGCTGCGCAGTCACAACTATGGAGAACAGGGTTCTTTTCCTTCCGGGGGCTCTCGAGGCCGACCCTGGGAACCCCTGGAGCCCCTAGAGCCACGGGGGCCCGCCGGCCGGCACGACACGGCGGGTGGAGGAGCCCCCCACCCCGGTACCCCGGCCTCTCCGCGAGCCGTGTTCTAAGTTCCCGGCTCCTCAGCGCCCTCCAGAGAGGGCTCCCCACGGCACCTCGCTCCACTTGGTCTGAATTTTAAAAGCTTAGATTTTAGGTGAAAGTAGATGCTGACAGCTATTCGCTTTTCCTGGTGCTGTGGCCAGATTAGGGATCCATCACCCAAGTAGGGCCTTGGCCCCACTCCTAGAAGCACACGGTTCTCTTTTCTCATGTTGTCGTCGGCACATTAAATTTTCAGAAGTACCTCAGATGAGATGAGACGTGTAGCTGTTCCAGATCACTTTCCTTTCACCTCGGCCCGTCCTGCTGCCCTTCCCACACGGCAGTTGGAGAGACCTCTGCAGTTTATCGTCCTGGCGAAAGCAGAGCGCTGCAAAACTCCCGGATGGCAGCTTGGCTCTTGGGGTTTTTGGATGGAGGGTAACTGCTTGTTCAGAATCAATAAACCGCCCCCAGGCTTCGATTATAGACAGGACTTCACAAATCTACTAAGACACTCCGCTTCCTAGGGATTCTCACCTACGTACAGCATTTCAAGCGCCCGGCAGTTGTTTGTGAGTCTCAGTCATGATGAAGCTGTCTTTAGCTCAAGACAGAGTTGTCTGGCTCAAGGTAGTCGTCTCAGCGGGACCGTGACCAGTGGATTTTTGTTAATGAGTCCTCCTGAGGACTTCAGCGGCGCCCCCAAACCGCGTCCATGGGTCCCCTTGTGGACATTGATTCGGCTTGTGGGCGGTCGCGGGAGAAAGCCCGAAGGTGGGTTGGAGTCACATAGGTTTTGAAACTCTGAAAAGCCTGATGTCTGCACCCCTTTCCGAGACCATGCTTCTTCCATCAGGTTACCTGAGTCTTCAGCTGTCCTAGCTGTTTGGGCACATGCTTCAGGAGTTTCCGATTCTTGGAGCGAGTCACCATAATTTTATTGACTATAAATGGTAATTATTAATGAACTTTCACATTTCTTTCTTTGATTTCCCTCCCCTTTTTTTTCAACATAAAGGCTTACTGTGTTGGCATTATTCTTGGGACTTTTACCATTTGTAGTCTGATTTTATCTTTATTGCAGTATTTTGTTTTTATTGTTACTTTTCGATGAGGAATTCCTTGTAGTATTCTAGAACTTCTGTTTGGTAACGTTTCTTTGTTGTTTATGTCCCTTCGGTTCTCAGGATGAAGAGAACACATAAAGCTACTCTCCGTGTCAGGATTTCTTCTATTTATATCTTGTTACAATAAAATTACTGGCACTTTATTCATAAATATTCATAAGCCTATTAATTATTAGTTGTCTTCCTGTAGTTTAATCAACAGGTTATTTTCGACTTTGGTTTTCCGACTGGTAAAACGCTTTTGCCCTAATGTGTTGCGTAGCCTTTAAAAGAATGGAAAAGGACTAAAATTCAATTTAGATTATTTTTGCAGTATTTTTCTCAGCAAATCTGATTTATTCTAAAATTAAATCCAGACCTTTTTCTAATGTGCTGTTACGTGAAAAGGAAAAAGTGAATATTTTGGATTTTCAGTTTTCATTTTCAAAAAAGTACTTACCAAAACAAATGGAGAAGGACATTTAAAAGCATATTTCATATCTATGGATTTTACATGTTAAAGTAGTAGCTATATATTGTAAGGTTATTTTAAATTGCCCTCCATTTTTCCCTCATGTGTATTTTAGATTAATTTCTTACAAGCTTTTTTCTCATATAGATTAGGCAGAGGAGATAAGAAGGTTACTTGGTACCACACATTAGCTACACAAACATAATGTGGTTGCTTTTCCATTGTTAACCCCAAACCATGAGATTTGTTTCACTTATGTTTTTCTTTAGTGGAAGTATATGGTTAGAAATTTAACATTTTCATTTCAGTAAATTTTTAGAATATCAAAATCTTTTCTGAACACCAAGTGGCTAGGTTTGTGAAAGTTTTGTAATAATTTGCAACTGGAATACATGATACATTTTAATCCATTAAAGACTAGTGGGAATGTATCAGCCAGAGTAGCAAGTAATTTTTGTTTTATAAATCAGAGTATCTGTCACCTTGCAGTATTACCAATGCTGTTGTAAATTGAATTTAAAGTGGTATTAAAAAAAAACACCTCCTGTTAAACAATTTTTATCTGTTTGTATATCTTACTATAGATTATGTACAAGTAACATCTAAATAAAATTACACTTTTAACCCTAAAAGTTTTCGCTCATTGATAAGTGTTGTATGTTTAACCTTTTTTGGAGGGGAGAAGTTGGGGGGTTGGGCAGAGTTTTTAATTAGCATTTTCATTATGAGATAGCAAAAGATACCACTCTGATTTCCATTTAAATTTCTGCATAAGTTTTGCATGTCCAAGAGTTCAGATTAGATTCTGGGAGTGACTCGGGAAGCACTGGTGTGATTCGAAAGAAAAAGCCATTCTGGGGGCAGGAAGCCACATGCTCAGATGAGGCCCCTTGGCCGCAACTAGTCTCAATAACAGTGATGAATACCCTGTACTATTTATTGCTTATGAGATGCTTTCATTCGGTCCTTAGGATTATCCTTTAAAATGGGCATTCTCTCTACTTCATATATGAGCAAACTAGCATGAAGTTAAGTTGCTGGTCAAGGGCCTCAATAAACGTCAAACTCACTCTGGGTCTGGGGGACAGCACATGGGGGCCAATGGGAACTGAGTCTGGGAGGTAAGTGTGACCACATTTGGGAAAATCAGCTGGAGTAAGCTTCTGGAACAGCTGCGTCTGACATGCCCGTGCCCACCGTGTCCACCTTCCACAACATGTGTCTCCCGGGGTCCTGGCTGGGTCTCCCCGCAGCCTCCCCACCAGGGGTCATGCTCCATGAATATGGTCTGCATCTGCATCCTTGTATCCCAAGAGCACGAGGCCCATCTCGTAGACCTTGAGCAGCCCCTCCTTGAATGACGGAAACAGGCCATCACTCACATTGCTTGGGGCTCCAAGCTTGGTCTCTTACTTCTTGAGTTTCGACCTAAAGTCCTTCTATTCCACAGTAGATCTCAAGAGTTAAGCAAACATCCCTCCCCTCAACATTTTATTATGAAAAAATTGAAGCCTACAACAACATCATTTAGTTGTTTAGCCCATGGAACCATTATCGATCCATCTATCCATCCATCCATCAATCCACCTTATTTTATGCATTTCCAAGGAAGTTGCAGTATACTCACCTCTGAGCACTTCAGTATATGTAGTATAGTTTGACATTAATAGCTAATATTTAATATTTTTAAGGTAAAAATAAAATGCAACATCCTTAAGTATACCATCTGATGAGTCGTAACAACGCGTACACTTCTGTAGTACCAATCCCATCCAGACAGTGTCGCTGTGACCTCAGAGTGCTGTTTCATTCCCTTCGAGTCTGCTCTCATAGGTCCCACTCTGGATTTTTCTTTTAAACTATAGATTGATTTAGCCTGTTGAAGAAGTTCACATAAAGGGAATAAAGCAGTTAGTACCATTTTACACCTTCCATTTCTTTTTAAGATTTTATTTATCTATTTGAGAGACAATGTAAGAGAGAGAGATCAAGAGCAGGGTGGAGGGGTAGAGGGTGAAGCAGTCTCTCCTCTGAGCAGGGAGCCAGATGCTGGACTCAATTTCAGGACCCCAGGATCATGACCTGAGCTGAAGGCAGACGCTTAACCAACTGGGCCACCCAAGCGCCCAACATCCTGGCTTCTTTTAGCATAATGTTTCTGAAATCCACTCTTGTCGTTGCATATATCAATATTTTATTCCTTTTTGTCACGGAGTACTTGCATGAATCCTTTGTATGAATATACTGCAGTGGTTTTATCCATTCTCTTGGTAAGACTTAATAAAAGTCCTTTCTGGACATACTCGTTCGTCTATCCTGGATAAATAACCAGGAATGCAATTGCTGTGTCATAGGTAGGTGTATGTTTAGTTTTAAAAGAAATTGATAGACTTGTGCAAAGTGGCTGTACTAGTTTAAACCCATCAACAATGCTGCTCCACATGCTAAGATATGATTTTCTTTCTTTTTTTTTTTTTTTAATATTTTATTTATTTCTTTGACACAGAGAGACAGTGAGAAAGGGAACACAAGCAGAGGGAGTGGCAGGCAGAGGGAGAAGCAGGCTCCCCGAGGAGCAGGGAGCAGGGAGTGGGATGCAGGGCTTGAGCCCAGGACCCTGGGATCATGACCTGAGCCAGAAATAGACGCTTAATGACTGAGCCACCCAGGTGCCCCGATTTTCTTCGTATTTTTCTTGCTTTGGGGGATCTCAGAGCTTGGATTTGTAAATTTATGTCTTAAATGAAATTTGGGAAATATTTGGACATTACTTTTTCCAATATATTTTCCGTCCCTTTCCTTCTATCTTCTCCTTCGTACATTCCTATTACACATATATTAGACCTTTTGAGGCTGGCCTACCAATTTCTTGAGGCTCTTTTGATCTAAAAATTATTTTTCTCTCTGTTCTGCAGATTGGATAACTTTTATTCATTTATCTTCAGGTTCACTGACTCTATAATCCATCACCTACAATTTACTCTAAAGCGCATCTAATAAATCTTTTATTCTGACCTTTTTTTTCCATTGTAGAATTGCCTATTTGTTTTTTTTTCATATAGCTTTATTTCTCTGCTGACATTCCCTACCTATTTGTTTATTACAAACTTCTTTTCCTTTACATCTTTGAGCATGATTACACTAGCTCTTTAAAAACACTTGTGTGCTAATTCCAACATGGGGATCTTTTCAGGATCAGTGTCTAATGATTGCCTTTTCTCTTGAGTGCCTGCCCAGTAGTTTGGGATTTTTATCCCAACATTTATAATGTTTCGGAAACTCTGGATTTTGTTATGTTCCTCTGAAAAGTAGTGATTTTTAAGGGAGTTGCCATGACAAGAATTAAGCTCCCAACTGTCTCCACCCTGTCCTGCGATGGATAATAACAGAACTCTCAGAAGTTCATCTAGCATAACCAGGATGCTTTGAGTTTGCCTTTGCTTACATCTGGTTACAGGATCAACCAGAGATTCGGGCAGTTTTACACAGAATTTTCAGATCCTCCTCTCTGGCTCTCCTTTCTAGTATTCTCCGTCCCCTTCTCCTTGTCCTGGTCACTCTGACCTTGGTCCTCTCATTTTTTAAGTCAGTAAGAGTGTGGGGTAAGCCAGCTAAAGCCTACGGGTTTTCTACTGAGGTCTAGCTTCCCTGCTTGGCGGGATGGATTCTGTCCTCATGCAAAAAGCCACTAAAAAATAGGAAATGCACCTGAAGATTTTCCTTTTGAGCCTCAACTCTCTGGTGTCCTTCTGATTTTGATTTCTCTCCAGTGCCTTCAATAGTTGCAAAGTGTATTTTTGTCCCCTAATTGTTATCTGTAAAGAATTGGTCTGGAGCGGGCTTGTCTTGCAGTCTCAGGAGCCTCATTCTATAAATATTTGATGTGATATTTATTTTTTTAAACATTTTAAAGTGCAATTTAAATATGCGGACTGTTCTCGAATACCAAATTATAAACAGGACCACTTCAATTTTTCTGCCAGGTGAATTTGTTTTTGCAGGGGCCCTGCATTAAAACTTGTGACATCTTAGGGGTGCCTGGGTGGCTTAGTCAGTTAAGTATCTGCCTTCAGCTCCAGTCATGATCTCAGGGTCCCGGGATTGAGCCCTACGTCGGGCTCCCTGCTCAGTGAGGAGCCTGCTTCTCCTCTCCCTCTGCTGCTCTGCCTGCTTGTGCTCACTCTCTCTCTCAAATAAATAAGTAAAATCTTGAAAGAAGGAAAGAGAAAGAGAGAAAGAAAGAAAACCTTGTGATATCTTTATTTAACTGAGTGGTGTCCAAGGATTGCTTGGCATGGTTTGAAAAACTCGCCACCTTCATCTCCTTTGTTTAAGCTGTACTAGTAGAACACAGTACCTAAATAACGTGGGGACTGAGACCACTCTAACTGCTGGTCTTAAATTTTTACGTTCATGGCAGAACTTGGATGTTTTCACTCAGGGTTAAAAATTTAAATTTAGGGGGCGCCTGGGTGGCTCAGTGGGTTAAAGCCTCTGCCTTCGGCTCAGGTCATGATCTCAGGGTCCTGGGATCGAGCCCCGCATCGGGCTCTCTGCTCAGCGGGGAGCCTGCTTCCCCCTCTCTCTCTGCCTAAGTGTGATCTCTCTCTCTCTCTCTCTCTCTGTCAAATAAATAAATAAAATATTTTTTAAAAAAATTAAAATTAGGAATTAATCTATGCCGACAAAATAATTTTTATTTTTTGCTCTTTGTTCATGTAAAAAATGGGTTCCACTAACTGAAAGTTTGAAAACCACTACTTGACCTCTTCACCATCAGATTCTCTTCTCTTTAGACCAGGAAGTGTTTACAATGTGCGAGCACGTTGTACCGGGGTCCAATTCTGCATTCTCTGACAGCAGTACGGATACGGAGGCGTGTCAGGAGCTAAACAAGACTTACATATTTAATTTGGAGGGGTGAGTAACTTGCAGACGTACCTTGACAGGGACTTAGATGATAAAAAGATTTGCTTTCAAAATACACCTTCTTCACAGAGCTGACACGTGGACATTTATTTGCCAAAATACAATAGCTCTCTGTTGTGAATATTTGCATATGTCATCTTTCTAAATCCCCCACTGCATTCATCCTGTGCTCTTGTGATTTGAGTAATTGGCTTCAAATATAGCACCATGATTAGTTGGAGGTGGTGAACCGGTAGGTGATTTACCATGAAGAAAAATTAAGAAAACATGCCCTTTGAGAGCAATTGAAAACCTACCAAGTGGTACTTACCACGAAGTGACATTTAAAAGCGTTTAATATTCTAGGATGTGCTTTCGCTGCTCTGGTCTAAAACCAGTTTCAACAGCAGTCAGGCAGTCGGAGAGCACGTAAGCCACCGCATCCTGGAAGTGTGACCAGAGCTTAGTGCTTACGCGGATAAGATGTGGCATACTCGAGGGTGACTAGCGATGTCCCTTCTACCCTTTTGAAATCAAGACTTTCCCATCTCAATAATTAAGTTAGGGTGTCATCTTTCAGCTCCTCTGAAATGGCTTTTAGTATTTCCAGGACCTAGGCATTCATTTGATTTGCAAGCTAGGGTTTCAACAACCTACGCACTGAGGGCGGGGGCAAAGAGCAGCACACTAAGTGGCTGCCAGCGAGGCTCTTCACCATTGAGAGCCCCCCGCCCCCGTCACGCCCCCTCCCGCCCCCGCTCGTGAGCACCCACCCACGTTGGCAGCTTTGTTTCAGGTTGACCTTGGGCGTTTGGCCCGATTTCCCATTGCACGCAGCTGTGGCCTTGTACGGCTCCCAGGAGCCCAAAGATCACCTGCAATGTTGCCGGACTGGTCAGCTGACTGATGTCACCGCCGGAACTCCGCGCTGGGCGCCGGACCCCATGGCAGTCTGGGGCCTGCTGTCTCTCCAGTGCCTGCTTGGTGGCAGGTGAGCACCCCCGGGGCCCACAGGGGTGAGCTGAGTAATGACCTGGTCATCTCGGGACTGCAGCCATGTCGGTTCTGCATCTGGTGGCCCAATTCCGTGTTCCTTTCGGAGCAGCTGTCCCTTCAGGTCCAAACCTACCCAAGCTTCTCACGTTGTGTGTGTGTGTGTGTGTGTGTGTGTGTGTGTGTGTGTGTGTGTGTTTTAAAGATTTTATTTATTTATTTGACAGAGGGAGACACAGAGAGAGGGAACACAAGCAGGGGGAGTGGGAAAGAGGGAAGCAGGCTTCCCACCAAGCAGGGAGCCGGATGCAGGGCTTGATCCCAGGACCCTGGGATCATGACCTGAGCCATAGGCAGAGGCTTAACGACTGAGCCACCCAGGCGCCCTGCTTCTCACATGTTTATATTGCTGGGTCGTGGCTGCACAGCTCCTTTTCTGGCAGGTGGTTGGGCTGTTGGAGGCCATATATACTAGCAGCAAGCACTCTAACGCCGGACCTGTTGGGACAGGAGCATCAGAGGAGGCATAAAAGAAAGCGAAGCACTTCATTGATATTCTCTGGGTCATGCATGCTTTCTACAAAGATGCTCTGGGTGGGAGCTGGCCGTGGTGGGTGGCGCTGGGCAGTGACGCGGATAAGGAAGTTTCCCTCTCCCCCACGTGTAATCAGTCTGTGGGCTGATGGAAGCAGGCAGGTCCCTAAGTGGTTCCCTGCAGGGGACTCCCCAGGAATGGCCTTGCCCATTTTGTTAAGCGACTCTGAAGGGGAAACAGAATAAACATGCTTGAGTTGGTCCCACATCTAGTCATCCTGCTTTGTCTGTCCTCTGCTAAGACAAATGGCTGGGGACCATTTGACCATGTGAAGGACCCTCGTCTGTGTTCACCCTGGTGACCCAGGACAGCACGGGAAGCTGTGTGGCCATACCCACCCCTCCCCCACATGCCCGCTGGACTCATTCCCAGCCATGCACCGAAGAGGGAGAGACACTGTCTATTCTGAGGCCGTAGCAAGGAAAGGATTTTGAAAGTAGGTTAACACAAATGTCTTCCTTCGGGACTCGTAAGCGCAGGAGGTGGGGCTTCCTGTGTTCAAACTCTTTCCCTGGTCATTAACTAGGGAGCAGTGAGAGGTCAGCCAGGGGGAGGAAAGGAGGGCAGTCCCACCCCTCTGTGGCAGGGGGCCACCAACACAGGGCCAAGGGGAAGCCTGAGTCCCATTTAATCAAGCGTGGAGTGACCCAGCTATTAGCCCTAAGAGGGAGATGGCACTCAGTGCTGGACGCTCAGACGGGTCCCCTGAGGGACAGGTGATACCCAGTAAGCAGTCGCTGTGTCCCCGAGGGCCCCGTGCACATCAGCCAAAGAAACAAAGTACGCTCAGGGCTGCTGGAGGGATGCCCAGGACCGCCCCTCAGGGCACATGAGGTCGAGGGTCAGCCGGACCCTTCTCTGCTGTGGTTGTAGCCAAGATGCCCACCTGTCCCATCTGGATGAGGCCACAGCTGCCAGGGAGAAGGCCCACAGAGAGGAGAGGTGCGGCCTGGTTGCTGCTCAGAGCCAGGCCTGTGCTAAGACCGCCATATTTGCTGTGCCTCTTTGAAGCAGGAACCGAGATCCATTTCACGGGGAGAAAATGGGGCCAAGTCATCTGCCTGAGGTTCCTAGAAGTGTGGCTCAAAGTCAGGCCTTCCTGAAGCAACTCTGCACTCGGGCTTTGGCCAGGCCTTCTTGGGCACTGTGGGAAAATGGTGGTGGGCTTGTTGGCCTTCCCCACCCCGGGCCACAAAGCTCAGGGGGGACTGTGCCTGGGAAAGGGATTGGTCAGGATCCAAGGGGACAACCACAGGTGGGTGAGCAGCGGGGCCTCTCTTAAGGGTAGCCTGCAGGGTGGCCCAAGAGGCCTGCTGGCTCCCTAATTTGGGCTAAAAGCAAATTGTCAAACTTCGGAGGCTGTGTTCCTGTCCCTGTTCCTGACTCCCCACCCCATCCCCCTGCCTTGCTCTGGATCTCAGTGCCTGAGGTGAGCATCAGAGACGGGCAAAGAGGACATCTGCCCACCTCACTCAGTGTGTTACAAGGTTAATGTGCGGCGGGGTGGAGGCAAAGTCTTGCCTGATGCCCCCGGGATCTCACCCAGGGCCCAAGGGCCCTCCCTGGGCAGGAGAGTTAGGGCAGGCGAGGCATGTGTCTCGGGAGCTCCGAGCCATCCCTGGAAGTGACCAAGGGTCCCACCGGAAGGAGGGCGTGGGGAACGGCCACGCCCCTGGAATCACCCTGGGGAGGTGCCCGAGGGCAGGGCTCAGCTCCTGCAAGGCCCCTGCAGAGCAACTGCTCCAGGTCTCCCCGGACTGTGCAAAGCCCTGCGTTTGCAGGCTTAAAACTACCACTGTTGGAAATGTGCCTTTGAAGGAAAAGCCTCAAGCCCCTGACGGCCCTACGAGGACGAATCCGTTCTGAGCTCCACGCAGGCGTCAGAAGCCTCCTGGACCGTAAGGGGCAAAAGGAACGGCGAACTGGGACTCCTGTCTTCCGTCTGCCGGGCTGTCGAGGACAGCCAAGCGCGGTGTAATCCCACACACCCACACCTGGATGTAGGGAGGCTCGCACCTCTAAGTAAAGGGCGCAGACGCGCTCACAGACCCTCTAGCCCAGGGCGCCTCCCTGCGCTTCCGTGGGTAAACACCGCCCCCCAGTGGCCAGACGATCAAGTGTTTCTCTTAAGACCCACTGCACATCGTTCATTCCGCCCACTCCTTCACTCACTCCTTCCTCCTTTCTGTCAGTCTTTCACTCCTTTGGGAAACAAGTATGCGCGTCTCATGCACCGCCGCTGGGAGTCAATTGGCACAAAGTCTCTGAAGGGCAATTAGCAGACATCTATAGTAATTAGAACTGTGCACACTTGTCATGCTTGTCATGTATCCACGACGGACTGGATTTCCCAGAAATGTGACAACAGCATTTCGTGGACCCATATTCTCTTCCAGAACCTTGCCACTCCGTGCCAAGAGGTGGATTCTGTTCCCCTCCCCTTGAAGCTATGTGGGCTTTGGGGACGGCCTCCTGCTCGCCTGCCTTCCAAGGCCAGCCATGAAGGGCAAAGAGGCCTGGCTCTCTCAGAATGTCCTTCTGGAGCTCAGCCACCATGTTGGGAGGAAGCCCAAGCGGCCTGCAGGGGGCCCCAGGCAGGGGTCTGGTCCCAGCTAAAGTCTCAGCCAACAGCCAGGATGGCTTGATGGCCCTGTGGGTGGACAAGACTTGGCCAGAGGACTGGGTCCGCCAGGAATGGGCCCAGCTCGTGGCCGGACCTCCGTCCCCACTGAGTCCTGAGTCCTGCCCGCCGCAACTGCAGATCTGTGAGCAAAGATGAATGGCACTGTTTTCAATTACTCTGATTTGGGGTAACTTGTTATTCAGCTTTAGAAATGGAGGCAGATAGCCTACAGTAAGTGGGATCGGTATCTATTTTGTGGGCCTTATTTGCCCATGTGCTAAATGATACATCCACCACGGGATTCTTTGAGATCACAAAAGGTTGGAAATATCCTCTCGTTCTATCAACAGATTATTAAATTCTTTGTTAAATTCTAATAGATGCACAATGGAGTACTCTGCTAGTGTACTAAGAATGAGGCTTTTTTATATGAATTGGTATGATATAGCAATATCAAGATATAGCAGTAAAGGGAAAAAAACAAGGAGCAGAGAAATGTGCATATGTGCTATTCACTAGATAAAAAGAGGAGCAGAGAACACGTCTTTATATGAGCATAAGATGCTTTCGAAAGGATCCACAAGGGATGCCCGAGTGGCTCAGTTGGTTAAGTGGCTGCCTTTGGCTCAGGTCATGATCCCAGGGTCCTGGGATCGAGCCCCGTGTTGGCCTCCTTGTTTGGCGGGGAGCCTACTTCTCCCTTGCCTGCCACTCCCCCCACTTGTGTGCTTCCTCTCTCTCTCTCTGACAAAGAAATAAAAAATTAAAAATCTTTGAAAAAACAAAAAAGAAAGAAAGGATCTACAAGAAAATGAGAGCATTATCTCAGGAGAAAGCACCTGGTTCCCCGGAGGTGGAGGTGGAAGGGAGAGGTCTACTGTTAACATTTTTGGGACCCATATGTTTTGTAACCAAGTGAGTGGTCGTGTCTAAAAAGTGGACTATTTTTAAATGTATGAAGCCTTTTCCATATGCTCCACGAGGTCATATAGAGACGAAGGACAGAGCTCCTGCTCACTGTCATCCCGTTTATACTATTGCTCTGCTAGGGAAGAAAAGAGTAAAGCATAAGGGTAAAGAGCGAAGTTTCTAGAATCAGGCTGCTGGAGTTCACAGCCTGGCTCTGCCCCCTGACCTTGCCAGTGAACTACTCAAGTGATCATATCTCCAGATTCCTTGTCTGAACCCTGTGGGGTGAAGAGGGCTTAGGTCCAAAAGTGGCTGAGGTTTTGGCAACCAGCTGTTGATCTATTCAGATTTGCTACTTCTCCTGGCAATTGAAGCGTTTAAAATTGTTACAGAAATGTTTTGGTTTCTCCTTCTTCTTTTCTTTTATATTTTTGTGTATTTGAACCTCCTCTTGATTAGTTTTCCTGCTGGATTGTCCCTATTAGGAGACTTTTCAAAGAACCAGTTTTGTGGTTTTCTTCATCTTCCACTTTTCTATTATTTCCTATTTCACCTGTTCCAACTCTTTTCTTTGGATGCTGTGTTTGCTTGTTCACTTGTTTGTCTGCTCTTATTCTTTTTGGAGCTTATTTTTAATTTTTTTTTTTTTTTTTTTTTTTTGCGGGGACAGGAAGGGCCAAGGGAGAAAGAGAGAGAGAATCCCAAGCAGACTCCCCGCTGAGCACAGAGCCCTTTGCAGGGGCTCAGAACCCCAAGATCATGGCCTGAGACTAAATCAAGAGTCCGATGCTTAACCGACTGAGCCCCCTAGGCGCCCCACTATTTGGAGCTTACTAAATGATTTGTTGTTTGAAACTATAATTTTACTTCTAAATGTTACTTCAGCTTTGTCCTCTGCACTTGGACATGCGCTGTTTTTCTTTTCAATGGAAAAGATTTAATAATTTCCTTTATTATTTCTTCTTTATTCCGAAGATTATGTAGTCATATTACATTTTGTTTTCAGTTTTCGTTCTTAAGGGATTTTATACATTTATCCTTTTGATATGGATTTATTTTATATAAGGTCAGAAAACATAGTCTGACCTTGCTATGAATTCTCTGGAATATACTGAAGTCTCCTCTGTGGCCTGATATGTAGTTCACATTTGTGAATGTTCTGTGTGCAGTTGAAAGCAATGTGTATCCTTTCTTTAATTTCAATTGATCAAGCTTTGTTAGATATTTTAATCAAATCTTCTGTACCTTTGGTTATTATTTATCTGCTTGTTCTGTTCCAAAGAGTGTTTTAAAATCTCTAACTCAATTGCTTATTAACTTTTTATTTATAATATTCTCTCATTTTCTTTCTGATTTTTAAGATTTTGGCCTTAAAATAGCTCTGGAACCGAACTTGCTATACTAGCTTTCTTTTTTTAACATTTTATTTCTTTATTTGGCAGAGAGAGAGAGAGATCACAAGTAGGCAGAGGCAGGCAGAGAGAGAGGGGGAAGCAGGCTCCCTGCCAAGCAGAGAGCCCGATGTGGGGCTCAATCCCAGGACCCTGAGATCATGACCTGAGCTGAAGGCAGAGGCTTTAACCCACTGAGCCACCCAGGCGCCCCGCTATACTAGCTTTCTTTTGCTTTATATTTGCCTGGCATTTGTTCAAAAACTTTAAAAAATGTATTTCTGTATCCTTTTGTCTTAAATGTGTTTCTCAATACACATATCACATATATGTAGATATTCATATCATTTGTTATTTTTTCTTCTTTTTTAATCTTTATGACTTTTATATCATTTTCTTGCCTTATTGTACTATACTATTGTACTATACTGTATTAATGGGTTACTATACTAGTGGGTTCTGTGATACTTATTGTAGGTATGTTTTTAAAAAAGTTTCATTGGATTAATATAATTCCCTTCAATTTCTTTTCTCAATTTTGAAAAAAATAAAAAATAGATGTTGAATTTTGCCAATGATTTTTTTTAAAGATTTTATTTATTTATTTGACAGAGAGAGAGATCAAAAGTAGGCAGAGAGGCAGGCAGAGAGAGAGGGGGAAGCAGGCTCCCCGCTGAGCAGAGAGCCTGATGCGGGGCTCGATCCCAGGACCTTGAGATCATGACCTGAGCCGAAGGCAGAGGCTTTAACCCCCTGAGCCACCCAGGTGCCCGCCAATGATTTTCTGTATTGATTTTGATGCTCCGGTAATTTTTCACCTTTAATAACTAACTATAAATTACATTATTTTGTTAATGTTTTGTTTAAAAGTTTTGTGTTTATGTCCATGAGTATATTATAATTTTTCTTTCTTTAACAATCATTAGATTTTGGCATCAAGGTTATATTTGCCTCACAAAATAAGCAAGAAAGTATTTTTCGCTTTTTTTCTATTCTGTCAAAGAGCTTGTTGAAGATCGGTCCTTGATTTAAGATTTCATAGAAATCAAAGATGAAGTCATGGGAGTCTGAGACTTTCACTGAGGAAAGGCTATGGATTGCTGATTAGATGATTAAATTTCAATAGGGCAATTTAAGTTCTTTATTTCTTCTTGAGTTATTTCTGATAAATCATCTTGTTCTAGAAATATGATTATTCCTTCTAAATTTGGAGGAAAAACTACTCATTACATTCTTTTCTTATCTTCCTTCCTTTTTGCCCCAGTTAACTTTTTATATATTTATTTAACAATGTGTATCTTTAAAAATACATAGTATAAAAAATATATGTATCTATCCACAACATTTTGTCGACTTGTATCAGTTGCATTATGCTATAAATTTCATTCTATTTTTCTATTTCTGTGTATTTGAGTTGAAAAAAATCATAAATAAATACAATTCTTATGATCTTTCTTAATGCAAGCCACTATAGTGATTTCCCTTTGTTCCATCACTGAAATAGGTGTGTGCTTTGTCTCTCTTTTTCTTATCTAGGTCCACTGGAGGCTCACCAATCTTATTCGTGTTTTCAAAAAAACAAAACAACTGTTAGCTTTTTAATCTTCTCTACTGTTTCCTATTCCTTCTCTATTGATCTTCTCTTTATTTCCACTCTGAATTTTAGTGATTCCTTCTTTCTCCCTTTCTGGGTTTATTCTGCTATTCTTTTTCTAACTCCATGAGATGGGGTCTTAGCTTATTTTTCAGCATTCTCTTCCCATGTACATATATTGGTGCTACGGTTTTCCTTTAAGTTCTGCTGAATTCAATTCCATTAGTTGTGACATGACATTTCCCAATTTGCATATGTAAATTATGTAGACACACGTAGAAGCATGTTTCTTAATTTCCAAACGTATGAGGATTTTTATAAGCTTTTTGATATCTGGCTTTATTTCATGTAGTCCTAGAACATGTTTTGCATACTTTTGGACCCAGTATATGGCAAGTTTTGGAAAATAATGTAGATGACGCTGTTGGATGCAGTGTTTTATACCTGCCAACTGATTTAAGTTTTATGTATTGTCAACTCTTCTATATCATCACTGGGTTTTCTTTTTAATCACTAGTAAGATGTGTTTAAAATAGCCCACTAAAGGAGCCCTGGGTGGCTCAGGTGGTTAAGTGTCTG